>WNGS01165318.1:22687325-22723573 GCA_020271785.1 Procambarus virginalis | reverse complement strand
TTCTGCATCCCTTTTTCAATGATTCTTTCTGCCTCTCTCCTCACTGCTGTGTAGTGTTTCTCGCATCTTTGTATCGCTGGTATGTTTGGGGGTTTGGCCTCTTCCTGTATTGATTCTACTTTTTGTGTCTTTTGGTCTCTGGCCCTCTCGCACTTTCTGTTGAACTAATCCTGTTTTCTAGTTCTGCTTCTCTGTTTTGGTATAAATTTTTTTGTGCCTTTATCATATATTTTATCCAACCCATCCTCGCAAATTCGTATAGTCAATATTGACTTATTAAATACGTGCAGTGGTGACCATACTAAACATAATAGATACCCTTAAAAACTTCATAGAAAACACCGACCTTACCTAACCTTGTTAGTATGTTAAGATAAGCATCTTATTGCTTCGTAATAACAATTGTTACTTAACCTATTATAGATAGAGGTTAAGTAATAATTGTAATTACGAAGCACAATAACATGCTTATCTTAACATACTAACAAGGTTATGGAAGGTCTGGTGTTTTCTATGAAGCTTTTCAAGGTAAACTATTATGTTTAGTATGTGTATGCACCTATGCTACGTATTTAATAAGTTCAATTCGACTATACGAATTTGCGGGGACAGGTTGATTTTATCATATATGTGAGTTGTCAAGGAAGTTTCCAGTTGCCATACGAGTATTTTCTTGTTTATTTCTTACAAAGTCATCCACACTTCACTTTCCACACCTCTTTTCTTTCACTAGTTCCTTTCAGTAGTAATTACCTAAGTGTAGTTACAGGTATGAGAGCTTTGCTTGTGGTGTCCAGTCTTCCCACGCACTCTTTGTCATGTAATGCTTGAAACTACTACTGACGGTCTTGGCCTCCCACCACCTTCTCACGAACTTGTTCCACACTCGTCTACTCCACTCTTTTGCGAAAGTGCAATTTCTGCATAATTCTTCGACATCTCGTTTAGCTAGTTTAAATCTTTGACCTCTTGTTCCTTGAAGTTCCAGGTATCCAAGAAAGTCTTCCCTATCGATTTATCAATTCCTGTTACTATTTTGTATGTAGTGATCATATCACCTCTTTTTCTACTTCTGTCTTCTAGTTTTGGGGCATATTTAATGCCTCTAACCTCTCCTCGTAAGCTCTTGCCCCTTCAGTTCTGGGAGCCACTTAGAGCATGTCTTTGCACCTTTTCCAGTTTGTTGATGTGCTTCTTAAGATATGTGGGTGGGTGTGTGGGTGTGTAATTGTAGTTACAGGTGAAGAGAGAGCTATGCTCGTGGTGTCCCGTCTTCCAGCACTCTCAACCGTGGTTGCTTTCCCCTTAACTGTTAAGCTCCTACAGCATTAACCCTAAATGGCGCATAGCTATATACATTTGACACCTACATGCGCTTACAAAAAAAAAAAATTATTTTTTTCTTCCTAACCTGTTAACACTTTTGCGTGCCCCCCGCGCCACCCTTCAACTGTGCGATTTGGGTCCCAGGGTTTCACGGAGCGCGCGTTAATTCTGAAAAGTGTATACTCTCTTCAACTTTGTCACCTTATTCTCGTCCTACAAGATTAAATTTGGTATCATTGTGTTCGCAATAGAATTCTCTACAGCACTAAATGCAATAAACTCCAAAAGCCGGCTAATTACCGCAGAAAACAGAGAAAGTGCGAACGAGTACCCAGGAGCGCGCAAAAGCGATAAAATGTGTTCACTATTTTCACTCTGGTCACATCAATTTTCGTCCTAGGTCTTCATTTTGATATCAATGGGTTCGCAATAGAATTATCTAGAGGAGATTAGCATATAAAATAAAAAACCTGGTCACGCTCCAACAGCCGACGAGTTGAAGACGGGCCACGTTAGCCGCTAGTGAGCGCCCAGCCACCCCTCCAGCTAAACTCCCCAATTCCTGCCCACAAATGTTTAGTACTATTGTGTGTTGAACATGACATAGGCATGTAGGGAAGACATAGGCGCGCATTTTAAAACCAGTCCCCCAAAATCGGATAAAAACCTGATTTTTTGGCGATTATTTAAAGTGGATGATGCAATGCTGCGTCATGCCGTCAGCACCGCCAGTAAAACGGATGACGCAATGCTGCGTCATGCCCGAGCGAAGTGTTCATTTGTGTTCACTGATCAGGGAAAAATAATAAAAAAATCATAAGTGGCATATATTGCTTACTATAGGGCAGGGAAGTCTGGCAAAAAACGGGTGCCGACTAGCGTGTGTCCCAGGCGGTCTGTTGATCGCCAGCTGTCAGGCCAGAGTTGCCACAAAGAGATATTACCTAATTATTTCAATGTCTTTGATTGATTTTTTGTTGTTTTTTTGCTGTATATTATTCAATAGTGTGTAGTGTGATATATTTATATAATAAAATGAGTGAATCATCGCTGTACTCAAAAATATGGTGTGCATATTGTTGATTCAATTATGTTCATCAACAGTGAACAAATACTTTGTCGGTTATTACACTATACACAGGTTATATATAAGTATCTGCATGTTTTGTTCACCATAACGAACCACTAAGTTGCTATTATGAGTCAAAAAGTAACGAGGAGTGACCGCCGTGTACCACCAGCCAGCCACTCGCGCCTCCCTCAAGTCACCTGACTCAACCACATTCTCCTCCCACATACTGTTTTTGCTTTTATTCACTATATACAGACGCTATATATAAGTATCTACATTCGTGTTCACCATAACGAACCACTAAGTTGGTATGCTGAGTGGCAGTGGCAGCCCGCCACTGGCTGCCACTTCCCTCCTCTCCCTCACCTCACCTGACTTGCCACATTCATTCTCCACCCACCATACTGTTTTTGCTTTTATATACAGACGTTATATATAAGTATTTACATGTTTTGTTCACCATAACTGTACATCTAAGCTTGTATGGTGAGTAAAGGCACAAAGACGTAGGACTCACACAGTCAGCTGATGGCTGCCGCCCTCAAGCCAGATGCACTAATATTTCTCCTCCACAATACTGTTTGTGGTGTTATTACGCTATATACACACATTATATATAAATATCTACCGTTTTATTCACCATACTTGTACAAGTAAACTGGTATGGTGCCCAAGACCATCGTGGTCACAGTAAACAACATGGTAAGTCCGCAGACGACGCTCCTCCCTCACCAAATGGCGGCTCCCAACCTACTCCTCTTGCTGTTTATACCCTCTATACACACGTTATATATAAGTATCTACATTTGTGTTCACCATAGCGAACCACTAAGCTGGTATGGTGAGTGCAGTCAATAAAAGGTGGCCACACACAGTCAGAAGACAACGCCACCACCCTCCCTCCCACAGCATTACTCCTCCCTCCATGGCGCACAGCGCTAATATCACCACAATCCTGCTATTATCAGAACCCTGGTCAGTTTTAATCAGTCAGGGGTCTTCTGTAATAATATCATCGCTACATAATAGCATAACAAGTATATTATGGCATTTTTAGGCGATGCTGTGGTCACAAGCTGAACAGCAGTGCTGTGAGCTCATGCTGCGTGCGTCAGGCTTGGTAGCTCACTCAATACCGAGGGCCCTAACACCCGGGAGTTTGACCCACGATTTTTTTTTAAATGGCGTCTGTTTACAAGAGCCCTGATGGTGTGGTGAACCTCGTGTATCCGCGGGCCGTTTAAATCTTGCATAGTACTCCAAAGCATCACATGATGCGCTGCGCAATTTACTGCAAGTCGGTCAAAGCATCATATGATGCGATGTGCAATTGAAGGGTTAATAGCTGTTTACCGCTGTATGCAAGAAATATATTTTTTTTTTTTGTCTAACAAAATGTTCGTGTTCCATGACCACGGGGGTTGTCGTAGGTGATATATTTTGGCTGTAATAGGGCGAGGATCTCTGGCAAAATGGAGTCGTTGACAATAAGCATCAGATAAGATATTACCTAATTATTTCAATGCGATTGATTAGTTCTTAGTTTTTTTTCTTTTCTTTTTTTAAATGGCATCTGTTTACTAGAGCCCTGAGGAAGCTGATGTGAACCCTGTGTAGCTTCGGGACATTTAAATCGTGAGCGGCACCCTCAATTATATATACGATGTGTGCAGTTTGGTGACCGCTATTCAAATTGTCTACAGTATATACAATGTGCACGGTTTAAGGGTTAAACGCCCCTATACCCTCCCATCCTCTCTTGACCTTTGCTGTCATTCACTGTGCCCCAGCCCCCACTCCTCCCCACTGATGCCAACATGTTTTTTTGCCACGCAACCATTTCCCTCCCCCTCTTCCCCAGTGATGTCTTTCAGCTATGTTCCCTATATCAACACGTTTCAACAATTCTCTACTATTATTTATATAGTCTGCTCATATCCTGAAATATACTACCCTAGGGATGCCTCTTAATTGGCAACTATTAATAATTTTTTTTTATATTTGGAAATTTCATTGGTTTCTGATGGTGTAATTAGAGTACCCCTATTTGTCCGTGGATGTTTTGAACATTCTAGTATTTATTTTTCACATTGTAACCCAGTCATTGCAGGATATTCAGTGTAGATGAATATTACTTGCCTAGACTCTAGGAAATTTCTGGCCTTTTGTCATAAAAATGTTTATCGTATTGTCGTATTACCTTTTCATTTGATTTTATGGTATGTGGCCTTGGAAAGTTTTTACAAAGATCTAGTCTCCCGTGTTCTATAGTGTGTTCACAGTATTTGTGAAGTGGGAAATATATGAAAAATTAATTTAAAAATGCAGTACTGTTATTTCTGACCATTGTATTTGAGTAATTATTATAATCATAGCTCATCATTGTAGGTTTATAAAAAAAATTAAGAACCAACAAAGGAATAATTCTTCTCAATAAAGCAGCATTGGTGGGTGAGTTAAGCTTTCTATAGATGTATCTAACAGTTAAATTCCCAATACAAGTTACTAGCCATGCACTGTTTGGTCAAATTTTCTGCACCACCAAGTTGCATAGTAAGTTACTGCTACAGTAGATATTATAGTGCTTTTTGTAACTTTTACATGCACTAGACCTTTTGGGATACATAATATGTTAATAGTGAATAGAGCAGTCATGTAGTGAACAAAATTTGTTTGAGCAAAGTGGTTTATCATAAGCTGTTATTAGGCTTGTTATTAATGCCAAATTCCTAATCAGGCCTAGAAATAGTTACTGTTGCAAGGCCCACAAATAATATTTCAGTGATATATAATATTTCTTGTCACTGCAAAAAAGTATTGCAATGTTACATAATGGGTTAATGTTAATGGATGAATGGTTAATTACTGTAATGTATTGAAGGTAAAAGTGAGGTCTACTATTATTGGCTGTTTTTGTATATTATGAGCTGATTTCTGTATTATAAAATGATGCACGGTTAAATTTTACCCAGGGAATAATCCACAGCACATTACATATGGCATTTTGAGAAACATGTTAGTCCCTTAAGAATATTTGATAGTTTTGTACTTGTATGAAGTAATTTCTGGTGGGGAGCGATGGCAGGTAAATACTCGGGTTTACAAAGAAATGAAGGTGGAGTGCAAGAGATGGGAGAAATTAAGACAAAAAACTTAATTGTACTATCATGGCTCTGATCCATGCATAGTTATACTTTCCTGCTCTTTAACTGCCACCATTCATTGGTGGGTGGTTGTGTGCTCAAGAGAACCCCTTTATAGTGTTGGTGAGCATTGTAGTTCTTACAACCTGTCTGTACTGGCTTGACATTTAGGTTTGGCTAAAACTGTAAAGTTAAGCCTAATGTTTGAATATTTGTTCATATTTGCCAGCTACATTTTGGTGTCGGAGGTATCATGAGTTAATCATTGATCTTAACCACTTGCCTGTGGAGAGTGCCCTCAAGGTTATATATATATATAAATAAAACTGAAAACTCACACATCAGAAGTGACTTGAACCCATACTGCCAGGAGCACTTTGCAACTGGTGTACAGGGCACCTAATCCACTCAACCATCACTACCTGTACACCAGTTGCAAAGTGCTCCTGGCAGTATGGGTTTGAGTCACTTCTGGGGTGAGAGTTTTTAGTTACATGTATGCCTGGGGACCATTCAGGCTTAGTTGCATATATATATATATATATATATATATATATATATATATATATATGTCGTACCTAGTAGCCAGAACGCACTTCTCAGCCAACTATGCAAGGCCCGATTTGCCTAATAAGCCAAGTTTTCATGAATTAATATATTTTCTCTAATTTTTTCTTATGAAATGATAAAGCTACCCATTTCATTACGTATGAGGTCAATTTTTTTTATTGGAGTTAAAATTAACGTAGTTATATGACCGAACCTAACCAACCCTACCTAACCTAACCTATCTTTATAGGTTAGGTTAAGTTAGGTAGCCGAAAAAGTTAGGTTAGGTTAGGTAGGTTAGGTAGTCGAAAAACAATTATTTCATGAAAACTTGGCCTATTAGGCAAATCGGGCCTTGCATAGTAGGCTGATAAGTGCGTTCTGATATATATATATATATATATATATATATATATATATATATATATATATATATATATATATATATATATATATATATATATATATATATATATATATTATATATATATATACACACACACACACTGTATATACAGTGGTACCTCGGAACACGAGTGTCCCTGTATGCGAGTTTTTCGGAATACGAGCAGGATTTCCTCGAAAAATATGTCTCGGAAGGCGAGGGTTACCTCGGAACGCGAGTTTGTTGATACGTGTACTGGCCGACTAGTGCGTTGTGGCATGGCGATCGCGCCTCAGTTTACCAGTGTCTCATGCCCAGTGACTATCCCACCTGAATTCTTCACATGGATTTACAGTTTTTTGTCGTTTTTTTAGCCATTTGAGCATAAAAGTTGTCATTATATATCTTGCCATGGGTCTCAAGAAAGCCATTGGAAAGGTTCAACCTAAGAAAATAGCTGTGAGTAGAGGCAGTAGAGGATGTCCCTTCTTGATTAAGAAAATGTGTGAAGTATGGGAAGAACTGCAAAGTTTTGTTGAAAAAACTCACCCAGATAAAGCTGTAGCAGGCCGTTGCATTGACCTTTTAAATGATAATGTGATGTCTTACTACAGACAAGTGTTAAAATGTAGGGAAAAACAAGTGTCATTAGACAAATTCTTAGTTAGACAAGCAAGTCCTAGTGGTATGCAGGCAAAATGTGCCAGTGTGTGCATACCAGTGAAGTCCTCACTGCCTGATGTGATAATGGAAGGGGACTCCCCTTCCAAACAGTAACTCCTCTCCTCCTCCCCCCTCCTCACCATCTTCCATACGCCTACAGCATTCAACAGCAAGGTAAGTAATAACTTGAACATAGTTTTGTAGGTTTATTTAGATGAATTAGGTATAAAAATTTAGTTTGATATGGGGTTTTTGGGGTAGTCAAGAACGGATTAATTCATTTCCCATTATTTCTTATGGAGAAATTAGCTTTGGAATGCGAGTTTTCGGAATACGAGGCGTCTCCAGGAACCAATTAAACTCTTAAACTGAGGTATGCCTGTATATATATATATATATATATATATATATATATATATATATATATATAATATATATATATATATATATATATATATATTATATATATATATATATACATATATATATATATATGTATGTATATATATATATATATATATATATATATAACTGAAAACTCACACCCCAGAAGTGACTCGAACCCATACTCCCAGGAGCAAAGCAACTGGTAACTACAGGGCGCCTTAATCCGCTTGACCATCACGACCGGACATAAGGAAGTGATAGCCTGAGCTATATGAACCACTTCCCCGCCGGCACCTGGATGGTTATCTTGGGCATAGCATTTTATCAAATCACCTCATTTTTTGGGGCAACACGTGAGGAACACAAATGCAAACAAGCCTGAATGGTCCCCAGGACTAGATACAACTGAAAACTCACACCCCAGAAGTGACTCGATATGATCCGGTCGTGATGGTCAAGCGGATTAAGGCGCCCTGTAGTTACACACCCCAGAAGTGACTCGATATGGTCCGGTCGTGATGGTCAAGCGGATTAAGGCGCCCTGTAGTTACCAGTTGCTTTGCTCCTGGGAGTATGGGTTCGAGTCACTTCTGGGGTGTGAGTTTTCAGTTGTATCTAGTCCTGGGGACCATTCAGGCTTGTTTGCATATATATATATATATATACATATATATATATATATATATATGTATATATATATATATATATATATATATAATAAATCACACACACACTATATATATATATATATATATTTATATATATATATATATATATATATATATATATATATATATATATATATATATATATATATATATATATATATATATATATATATTGTGTGTGTGATTTATTATTATAACATTTTAATGTTTTCATCACTGATTTGAAATGAAAACTATCAAGTTTGGAAACATTTTGACATTTATTAGCCATTAGCTGAACATTTATAAAACAAAACAAAAGATGTCCTTAATTGCACCATGAAATTTTTAACAAAAACATGTGTGCAGTGCAGGGGTTAAATATCACTACAGTAGTTTCAATAATACTGAACAGTGTCCAGAAGTTGACTTGCAAGTTCACTTTTCAACTTGCAAAAATTGCTAGACAGAATAATTTTTTTAAATATATTGCAAAAACTTTAATATATTTGCAATTTGTTATACCACAACCAACATAATTTGTTTCCTCACACTGTAATTTAAAAATATACCAGTTCATTACTGCAGTTTAAAATGGAAACTTCAGCTTGTTGTAGTTAGTCCTCTTGACTGATGCTGTATACAGTATTGTACTGTAATGTATATCTTGAAATACAGTATATAATTTGTTTTTTCTCTATAGTAAGTGGCATTGTTTTATTTGAAATGTAGGCAGTGTTGTGAATTTAAAATAATTGTATCAATACCTTTGAAACTTCAGTTGCGCCAAGGAGATCATCTCGTATTGTTGAGAAGAATAAGCTGTCCAATATAAAAGCTGGTCAGTTTGCCTGTAACAAGGATTTAAAAATAAGTCTTGAAAGGAATTGTAAAATGACTGCTATGCTGCCCAGCACTTCATCAGGGAAAGGTATTGAGACTTTGCTTGCTAGTACATCATCAAGTACAGGCAAAATGAGCCTTAAAGGAAGCAGTCTATCATCAGAAATTCAAAATTGCAGATTTGTATTAAAGGGAAATCTGTGGTCGTGTGATGTGTCCCATGCAATTCCGGAAACAAACTCTGCCATAATTAACACTAAGAAAAAAATTAAAAGACCAGTTTCTTCAAGAAGCATTCAAACAGGTCAAAGCAACACATACAGTTCTTTGAATGGCTGTTCAAATAGTCAAGCAAATAAAAAAGAGACTCAAAGAGGAAAGAGTAGAATTGACAAAATGTCAATTGCTAATGACAAGAAATCAGACATGGGTAAGACAGGCAGGAGAAACACACAAGGAGCTACTGGTCAGTCATTACAGACAACTAGTCAAAAGATCCAACAAAATAAAGTGGCAGGTCCAAGCTCTCAGACTGGCTTGATAGGACAAATTTCAACAGTTCATCCTAAAGAAAGAAGTATGAAGAATACTAATAATTTAAAACGCTTGCCAAGGAGCGTTTCTAAACAAAATGGTTACAAAGCAACCCAAAAACTCCAAAACCAGAGTAATGTACGAGCTTTGACATCATTTGCTCTGAAACCTGATTCTTCAAATAATGTTAAACCTGAAGCCAAGAAAAGTCGCATTCCAATTTCATTGTCCATGGCCAGACTATCCCATACCAAAAGCTCTGTAAATCGTGAGGAAATGGTTACACATTCTGCCACAGTACGCAGCAAGGTAAAGGAAGAAATGACCACCACGATATCGGGACAGCCCTCTAGTAAGTTTCAGTATTGGAATTTTGTTTGTAGTTAGGTCAAAAGATTTAATTATAAAATGGTCTTCTAGTTCACTTACAGATATGTAGTAGTTTTATTGAAATGTAAGATAGTCTAATACCTTGTAGAACATTCAATGACCATTGCAGCCAAATAATTAATGTTGCAGAACTTGTAACATAAGCTTCACTGTTTTGATGCATTGGTTGTATTGCAGACAGTTGGAGCTTGTTTTTAGCAGAGGTGAGACTGGCTGTGAAATGGACATTTTAACTAGTTAAATAAGGTGGTTTATTTATATTATAGATGTGGGCAAGTAGTGATTGGCAGTGATTCTGCACTCTCTCCAAAGTAAAGCAAACAAGTACATGCACCAGTCATTTCCCCTTTAATCAAATTAACTTTTTCACTACTCTCAGCTGATGGCTTTTGGGATTTTCTTGTAGCTTCTCTAATTTAAAACTTTTCAAATCCACTACTCGATGATTTACACTTCAAGCATCTAGCTAGGCTGTCAAAATGTTAAAAATGTTTGAAAACTTTATTAAACACTCAGGGTTCTGATATATGGCATTTGGTAAAATACCTGGTTAATCCCTGGATGATGGGGTTCTGGGAGTTTTTCTGCTCCCCAAGCCTGGCCTGAGGCCAGGCTTGACTTATGAGAGTTTGGTCCACCAGGCTGTTGCTTGGAACAGCCCGCAGGAAAAAATAATTGTGAAGGTCTTCATTAGTAGTAAGTACAGTAGTAAGATATGTTGCCAATTTTGGAGCCAAGAATAGATAAGATACCTTAACTGGAATAGGTGGTTCTAGACTTCTGATTGAGATTTATTTGATTCCATTTTTATTAACCCTTAAACTGCTCTGGGCTGTATGGCCTTCAACACCGACAGGCACCAAAACAAGTGTGTTCATTTGTGTTCCCTGATCACGAGGGAAGGGGATGGATTGTACGTGTCATATTTTGCCCATAATAGGTCGAGGAAGTCTGGAAAAAGTGAGGCGTTGACAGTAATCATCAGAGGCGGTCAGCTCCGCCACGGCTGTCAGGCGGGAGTTGCTACAAAGATATTATTACCTAACTATTTCAATGTCTGATTTTTTTCTCCAGTAATATTATTCAATAGTGTGTAGTGTGATATATTTATATAATAAAATGTGTGAACCATTGCTATACTCAAAAGTATTGTGAGCACATAAGTGACTCAATTATGTTCATAAAACAATAAACAAATTGTTTTATAGTTATTACACTATATACACAGGTTATATATAAGTATCTGCATGTTTTGTTTACCATAACCATATTTACCATGTATTTGTTTGTGGTGTTACTACACACACGTTATATATACGTATCTACACGTTTTGTTCGCCATAACTGGAACTATGCTGGTATGGTGCCCAAAGAGCAGTGGCTCCCTATACACAGCATGAGAAGTCATGCAGATGATGCCACCTCCCTCACCAAAATGGCTTCTCCCAACATACTCCTTTTGCTGCTGTTATACTATATATACACGTTATATATACAAGTACAGTGGAACCTCGGGTTACGAATGTACCTGTTGATGAGTTTTTCAGGTTACGAGCTCGATTTGTTCAGAAAATTTGTATCGGGATACGAGCATTGCATCGGGTTGCGAGTTTGTTGATACGCGTACAGGCCGACCTAGCGCGTGGTGGCATGGCGATCACACCTCGGCTTACCAGTGCCTCGCGCTCGGTGACTATTCCGCCTGAATTCTTGTGATCCTGTGGTCCCGGGTTCGATCCCGGGCGCCGGCGAGAAACTATGGGCAGAGTTTCTTTCACCCTATGCCCCTGTTACATAGCATTAAAATAGGTACCTGGGTGTTGGTCAGTTGGTTGGTACCTGGTCAGCTGTCACAGGCTGCTTCCTGAGGGTGGAGGCCTGGTCGAGAACCGGGCCGCGGGGACACTAAAGCCCCGAAATCATCTCAAGATATCCTCAAGATAACCTTCTTTATGAGGATTTTCGGTTTTTTGTCGGATTTTTGGCCATTTAAGCATAAGTTATTATATATCTCGCCATGGCTCCCAAGAAAGCCAGTGGCAAGGTTCAAGGCAAGAAATCGCATGTGAGGATGACGATAGAGGGGGGGGGGGGAAAGAGATCATTCAGAAGCATGAAAATGGTACTCGTGTTGTTGAACTAGCTAGGCAGTACAATAAATCCACGTCAGCAATATGCACTCTACTTGCCAAGAAAAAGGACATTATGAGTACTAAACTGGCAAAAGGCATATCAGCAATCATGAAACAAAGACCACAAATACTTGAGGATGTGGAAAAATTATTAATTTGGATACACAACAAAGAGTTAGTGGGTGATAGTGTTTCAGAGGTAATCATTTGTGAAAAGGCCAGGGTATTGCACGAAGACGGTGGAACGAGAGCAGATATGATATTTTAAGGCAAGCAGGGGATGGTTTGGCAAATTTAAAAAGTGATATTCATAAGTGTTCTGAGGCATGGAGGCTGCCAGCTCAGACAAACCAGCAGCTGAAAGATTTATTGAAGAATTTAAGAGTTTGTAGAGGCTGAGGGATACCTACTGCAACAAGTGTTTAATTGTGATGAGACAGGACTGTTCTGGAAATGATTGCCTAAGAGGACATAAATTACCAAGGAGGAAAAATCATTGCCTGGACACAAGCCTATGAAAGATAGGTTTATGCTTGTGATGTGTGGAAATGCAAGTGGCAATTTGAAAATTAAACCCTTGCTTGTGTATCATTCTGAAAATCCAAGGGTTTTCAAAAAGTATGGTGTGCAGAAAAACCAAATGTGTGATGTGGAGGGCTAATAATAAGGCATAGGTGACTAGGATTTTTTTTACGGAGTGGGTGAATGATGTGTGCCCTGCCATACAAAAATATCTGCAGGAGAAAAATTTGCCACTCAAGGCCCTGCTTCTCCTCGACATTGCTCTTGCTTCTCCCCGACAATGCTCCTGCTCATCCTCCAGGCTTGGAAGATGCATTGTCGAACAGATACAGTAATTTTCTCAGTATGGTTCCTTCCTCCTAACACCACTCTAATTCAGCCTATGCGAATTTCATAGCGAATTTTAAGAAACTTTATGAAAGGGCACTTATTTGAAAATGTTTTGAAGTGACTGAAGCCGCAAACCTAACCATCAAAGAGTTCTGGAAAGACCATTTTAACATTTGTAGTGCTTTAAAATTAGTTGACAAAGCCTGGCAAGAAGTGCCAGGCTCAAAGAATCTTGATCTCTGTCTGGAGAAAATTGTGGCCTGAATGTGGCAACGAGAATTTGAGGGATTTGAGCCTGTAAATGAAGTGCGTATTATTGAGGAAATTGCTACTCTGGGTTGGAAAATGGGCTTGGAATTGGATGATGAGGAGTTGGTGGAAGAACACAAGGAAGAACTGACCACTGAAGAACTCAGCCCCTCAAAGGGAGCAGCAAGACGAGGCAGCTGAGGATATTTCTCCAGTGGAGGAGGATGAGGCAGAAGAGGATGTCCCTTCCACAACCATTAGGAAGTTGTGTCAGATGACAAATGTTGAGAAAAACTGAGAAACAATCTTCAATGGATCGTTTCGTTATGAGAAAATCAAGCAGTGAGCCACAACCAGGACCTAGTGGTATGCAGGCAAAACGTGCCAGAGAGGGAGCCGGTCGGCCGAGCGGACAGCACGCTGGACTTGTGATCCTGTGGTCCTGGGTTCGATCCCAGGCGCCGGCGAGAAACAATGGGCAGAGTTTTTCACCCTATGCCCCTGTTACCTAGCAGTAAAATAGGTACCTGGGTGTTAGTCAGCTCTCACGGGCTGCTTCCTGGGGGTGGAGGCCTGGTCGAGGACCGGGCCGCGGGGACACTAAAATCCCCGAAATCATCTCAAGATAACCTCAAGAATGGAAGGGGACCTCCCTTCGAAACAGTAACACCTCTCCTCCCCCCCCCCCCTCCTCACCATCTTCCATATGCCAACAGGAGTCATCAGCAAGAGAAAGCAATAACTTGAACATACTTTTGTAGTGTAGATTTGGATGAATTAGGTATAAAATTTAGTTTGAAGTGAAGTTTTTGGGTAATCAGGAACGGATCAATTCATTTCCCATTATTTCTTATTGGGAGCTTAGCTTTGGTTTACGAATTTTCAGATTACGAAAAAGTTAACGGAAATGCTGAAGCAAACACGACTTTCCATACAAAGAAGGAATAATTTAAACAGTGAGATTGAAGAAATCGAACAGAGACTGAAGCATTCATATCAGATTGAAGAAAGGCAACTAGAACAGAAAGCAATTCAAGAAATAAAGAAAAACCCAAAATATTTCTTCACATATGCTAAATCAAAAGCAAAAACCACTGTCAGTATTGGACCTATTCGTACTGGTGAAGGTTCATATACTGAGGATGACAAAGAAATTAATGAAATCCTAAAAAAAACAGTGAGGACATGTTTAGCACCCTGATACACAGCATGAAAGTGGAGGATCCGGACAACTTCTTTATGGGTGATATCCAAACCCCTGTAAATATAACTGATATAAACACAAGCGTGGCAGATTATGAGAGCAATTGACGCGGGGTCCAGACTCGTGGAATTCAATATTTATAAAGAAATGCAAAGTGCCAGTAGCACAGGCACTCGGTATAGTGTGGAGGAGCTTGGACACGGGGGAGATACCAGATGCGCTTAAAGCAGCAGACATAGCCCCATACACAAGGGAGGTAGCAAAGCATTGGTAAAGAATTATAGACCAGTTGCACTAATGTCCCACATAATAAAAGTATTTGAGAGAGTGATCAGGAGTCAGGTCACTAGTTTCATGGAGACCAGTGACCTCTACAATCCATGCCAACATGGATTTAGAGCAGGAAGTTTATGCCTTTCACAGCTACTTGACCATTATGACAAAATCACTGAGGCATTAGAAGAAAAACAGAATGCAGGTGTGGTATACATGGATTTCGCAAAGGCATTCAATAAATGTGACCATGGAATGATAGCACACACAATGAGGTCAATGGGAAAAACTGGTAAAGGAGGACACTGGATACTCGGTTTTCTGTCGAACACAACACAGAGTAACAGTCAACCATAAAAAATAATCCAAGCGCAGTTAATAGCTCACTACCTCAAGGTTCAGTCCTTGCACCACTGCTTTTCCTTGTTCTCATATCAGATATAGACTCAAATACAAGGCACAGCTTTGTATCATCCTTTGCAGATGACACAAAGATCAGCATGAAAATTACCTCTGCTGAAGATATTGAAAAACTTCAAGCAGATATAAAGTTTTCGACTGGGCAGCAGAAAATAACATGTTCAACAACGATAAATTCCAGGTACTCGGATACGGTAAAAATGAGAACCTTAAACATAATACAGGGTACAAAACGCAATCAAATTTGCCCATTGTAGGAAAGCAACATGTAAAGGATTTGGGAATAATGATGTCCGACGACCTAAATTTTAGAGAGCATAACCAAGCAAATATTGCGGTAGCCAGGGAAATGATAGGATGGATTACGAGAACTTTCAAATCCTGGGATCCCATCACAACGGTTGTACTCTTCAAATCACTTGTGCTGTCCCATCTTGATTACTGCTCAGTACTCACTTCCCCATTGCTGAAATAGAGGGAATACAGAGAACATATATGGCACGCATTGATGCGATAAAGCATCTAAATTATTGGGATCGTCTCAAAGCTCTCCAAATGTACTCGTTAGAAAGATGACGTGAGAGAGATCAAATAATATACACGTGGAAAATACTGGAGGGCCAGGTCCCAAATCTGCACAATAAAATAACAACATACTGGAGTGAACGATAGGGAAGAAAATCAGAATAGAACCAGTGAAGAGCAGGGGTGCTATAGGCATAATTAGAGAGAACTGTATAAACATCAGAGGTCCACAGTTGTTCAACATACTCCCTGCGAGAATATGAAATATTGCTGGAACAACCGTGGACATCTTCAAGAGGAAAGTAGATGGTTTCCTCAAAGGAGTGCCGGACCAACCGGGCTGCAGTGGGTATGTGGGCCTGCGGGCCGCTGCAAGCAACAGCCTAGTGGACCAAACTCGCAAAAGTCAAGCCTGGCCTCGGGCTGGGCTTGGGGAATAGAACCACCCCCAGAAACCCCATCAACCAGGTATCATTACGAGCTGTCTCCAGCAACGGATTAAATTTTTAAACCGAGGTACCCCTGTATCTACATTTGTGTTCACCATAGTGAACCACTAAGCTGGTATGGTGAGTGCGGACAGTAACAGGTGGCCGCACAGATTCGACAGACGAAGCTACCGCTCTCCTTCCCTTAACATTACTACTCCCATAATGCTACGCACAGCACAAATTATCCCAACAATTCTGCTATTATCAGAATCCTGGTAATTTTCATCAGTCGGGTTTTCTGTAGAACAGTCATCGCTAAATAATACCAGTTACATGTATATTTGTTCATCTTTTGTGTGATGCTGTGGTCATAAGCTGAACAGCAGTGCAGTGAGCTCATGCTGCATGCGCCAGCCCTAGTGGCTCACTCAGTACCGAGGCTCTCACTCCCGGGAATGTTGCCCACAATTTTTTTTTTAAATGGCGGCTGTTTACAAGAGCCCTGAGGAAGTTGATGTGAACCTCGTGTAGCCGCAGGACTTTTAAATTTTGCACGTTACTCCAAAACAACACAAGATGTTGTGTGCAATTTATCGACAGTTACTCAAGACATCATTCGATGTTTTGCGCAGTTTAAGGGTTAAGGCAATTGGTAGAATGTTTTTTCATGTGTTGATAAAAATAAAATTACGTACTATTTTTAATGGCCTTTTAATGTTTAGTAGGGTTGTAAGTTTGATCTAGTGGAAAATTTTAGATTGTCCATTGGGCTTATCGATTTGATCACTAGCCAATATTTAAAATCCTTTTCTTCTTATTTTCTCTGTTCATGGTCACCAATTCTAGAAAATTGTGGCAATTGAATAATAGTCCTTTCCTGCATCTTGACTTCAATTCCACAAATAGTAATTTATGGAGATACTGTGTGAGGTTTAGTGGTTATATTAACTTTAGATGCCAATTTAAAAGTTGAGTGTATTTCAAAGATCTATACTGCATGAATGATACTCAAATTTGCACTATTATCATATGAAATTTAAAGAATTATCTTAATTTTCAGATAGTTAAAAAAATTGAAAGTTTAGTTTTTTGCAGTAATATTCAATAGTGTGTAGTGTAACATTTATATAGTGTGTGAACCATCACTATACTCAAAATTGTTGTGCATATTAGTAATTCAATTATGATCATAAAACAAACAGTTTTGCTGTTATTACACAATATGTGTTTTGGTCACCATAATGAACTACTAAGTTGGGCGAGTCAAAAAGCAATGAGGAGTGGGCACCCCACACCAGCCACTAGCCGCCACTCCCTTCCTCACCTCACCTCGACTCACTCGACAACATTCTCCACCCACCATACTGTTTTTGCTTTTATTCACTATATACAGATGTTATATAAGTATCTACATGTTTTGTTTACCATAACTGTACATCTAAACTGGTATGGTGAGTTCAGGCAATAACAGAAGTCACCACATTGATAATGGTCCCTCCCTTCCCTCACCGTTCAAGGCCAAACACACTAACATTCCTCCTCCAGCCATTAGTGATGGTATTACACTATATTTACACATTATATGTAAATATCTACATGTTTTATTCACCATAACTGCACAACTAAACTTGTATGGTGAGTTCAGGTAATAAGAGATGTAGCTACACAGTCAGCTGGTGGCTGCTGCCCTCACTGGTTCAAGGCCAGAAACACTAATATTTCTCGTCCAACAATACCGTTTGTGGTGGTATTACACTATACAGTGTATACACATTATATAAGAATCTACAAGTATATACATGTTTTATTCACCGTAACTACAAATAAGCTGGTATGGTGCCCAAAGACCACACTGTGTACTGTGGCCACCAGTACACAGCATGACATGTCATGCAGACGATGCCACCTCCCTCGCCAAAATGGCTGCTCCAAACATACTCCTATTGCTGTTATTACACTATACACACGTTATGTATAAGTATCTGCATTTGTGTTTACCATAGCGAACCACTAAGCTGGTATGGCAAGTCAGTCAATGAAGGGTGGCCACAGTCAGAAGACATTGACACCTCCCTCCCTCCCTCAGCATTACTCCTCCCATCATAGAGCACAGTGCTAATTATCACCACAATCCTGCTATTATCAGAATCCTGGTCATTTTTATCAGTCAGGGGTCTACTCTAATACTATCATCACTAAATACAGTAATAGGTTCAGATATACTAGTTACATTTTTAGGTGATGCTGTGATCACAAGCTGAACAGCAGTGCTGTTAGCTCATGCTGCATGCGCCAGCCGTGGTTGCTCACTCAATACTGAGGCTCTCGCACCCAGATATGTTACCCACGATTTTTAAGATGCCGTCTGTTTACTATCGGCCGTGGCTGGGCTATAGCTGCCCCTATCCCTCGTGGGGCATCTAAAATAGTGCGCTAGACCCTAATTCGTATATGTACGATGTGTGCGATTTCGTGACAGTTACTCCCATCGTATATGAATGTATTGCGCGGTTTAAGGGTTAATTAGGCTATATTTTAATGTTTTTTAATGTTTTCATCACCCATTGTGTTTTGAACTGAAAATGCTTGTGTGGAAACATTTTGACATTAACTTTGTGAACATTTATAAAAACAACAGAAATATCCTAGACAATTTCACTATCAAGTTTTTGCTGAAACCAGGTGCACAGTGTGGTGGTTAAATATACTGTATAAAGGTGGAATTAGTGACATTTATCTAGCGCTAGTAGTTTTGAGCTTAAGAGCTTACAAATTTATTTGTAAATTATTTAAATCATTGTACTAAATATCAATTAGAAGTAACCTTCAAATGGTTTACTGAAGACAGAAGTACTGCTGTACTTTGTACCCAATGAAGGGTTGTAGTTAGTGGGGTCTCCCTATTCTCTAAACACAGTTCACAATGGTTGCCTAAGTCATAAGTACCTATTTACTGGCAGTTGAACAGAGGCATTAGAGGTTAAGAAACATATGTGCCAAAAACTTGTCCTACACGGGAATCAAACTAGAGATTACATACTTGATTTAGTGTAGACTGCATTGATCACTCGCTACAAGGACTTCTTTACTAATATGTACAAGGAAAAATGTTTCCTGTGCTTTATGCACAAATTTCAGTGGCACAATTATTTTGTTTGGCTATTTTTAGGCTTCTTATTCATTGCTTTGTTTCATAACATTTAAACTGCCGTATTTTAGAATATTAGTAACCATATTTTTAGATTGAATACTCCATACAAGTACAGTACTGGCATGTGCGTATGTATTCAGTTGTACCTATATTCTAAAAGTTAGTTATTTTTCAATGAGCTTGGTTAAATAATGCATATAATTTAATACTTAGCTTATAACTACATTGCAATATTCAGAATTTGTATCGATAAAATTAATAAGTTAATGGAACCGAGTGTAGGACAGAAGCCTTGTGTAGTTTGTATTTGATTTAATTATTTGAATTTAAATGCATTCAGTTCCTTGTAGGGTACTTCTTGTTTTCTTGATATTTAATATACAGTATAGAGAACATTTATAGCCTGTTACTAAGGTCATACTGTATTTGCTGTTTAAAAATGGAGAATCAAATATATTACTCATTAGATTTTTTTTTTTCCCTGTGGAGAGCCCTTTGGCTCCCCAGAGCTATACCGGGCTGATGTGAGTATATTAGACCGTGGCAAATATATGAGTTTGCAGTGGACGCATTTGAGCCTGTTCCTCCTGCCATGGTTTTTGAGTCACATCAGCGAGCCCGCTTTAACCTTCAACCCTGCTCTTTCTTTTCTCCAGAGGCAGAGGGTTTGGAGGATGGCTTGGCCCCGGGTCCTGACATGGAGGATCCCGGGGCTGGGGGATGAGTTGACTTGAGGTGCTTGGGCCCCGTTTAACCACATTGGGTGTTGGTACCCTCGGCATGGGGCTTGTTGTTACGGGGGAGGGTTATCCCATCCCATCTCCTCTCCCTGTACGAGTTTGATATGTAGTTGACTCCTCCCCGGGTTCCTCTGTCCCCTCCTTCCAGAGGTTTTCGGACTCCCGTATCCCATCGAGGGAGGTGCGGGAAGCCCTTGCGGCTTACCTCCTGCGAGACCAGGATTACACCTCTATAATGGAGCCTTCTTTTGAGTTTAGCTCCTCTTTTTCCATACTGGGTGCATTACGAGGTGCTGAAGTCTTCCTGGCTGGCAGACTGTACTTTGTTTTTGTTGGGGGCGTGGCATGCATTGTCGGACCCACACGCTTGAGTGGTGGGAGTTGACTACAGCCGTTCAGGTTTACCTGTGGGGGTGAGTTTGAGCACCTCAATGTGTGCTTGTTTGCCCCCTGTGCTTCCTTGTGATATCGGTCAGGTGCTGCTTCACGTGTAGTTTCCCTCCCTTTCTGCGTCGTTGGTGGCTGAGGATTTGTATGCTCGTGGGCATTTAGCTTCGGTCTTGCTCTTCTTTTCTCTGCTGGAGCTGTCTTTGGACTGGCTTTGGGAAAATTTGGAGGAGCTAGGTTCAGGGCCTGTGTCCAGTGCGCTTGCCTCGGTGGCTTGGGCATCAGCTGCCTTGTAGAAGTTGTTTGCACTGATTCTGAGAGAAGCAGTGTCTGTTCTTTGCTTCCTGCCTCGCGTGCTGGCAGGCAGTGCTCGTCCAGTCCTTGGTACCCTTGGCAGGGTACAGTCCTTTCACCACTGCTTTGCCTTATTCTCATATCAGATAGACAAAAATACAAGTCTCAGCTTTGTATCATCCTTTGCAGATGACACAAAAATCGGCATGAAAATTACATTGGCTGAAGATATTGAAAAACTTCAAGCAGATATTAATAGTTTTTGACTGGGCAACAGAAAATAACATGTTTAACAGTGATAAATTCAAAGCACTCTGGTATGGTAAAAATGAGGACCGTAAACACAATATTGGGTACAAGACACAATCAAATGTACCCATAGTAGGAAAGTAGCATGTAAAGAATTTGGGAATAATGAGGTCTGACGACCTAATGTTTAGGGAGCATAACCAAGCAAATATTGCGTCGGCCAGAAAAATGATCGGATGGATTATGAGAACTTTCAAATCCAGGGATCCCATCACAATGGTTGTACTATACAAATCACTTGTACTGTCCCGTCTTGAGTACTGCTCGGTACTCGCTTTCCCCCTCAGAGCAGGAGAGAGTGCTGAAATAGAGGAAATACAGAGAACACACATGGCATACATAGATGCAATAAAGCACCTAAATTATTGGGATCGTCTCAAAGCTCTCCGAATGTACTCACTAGAAAAAAGACGAGAGATATCAAATAATATACATGTGGAAGATACTAGAAGGCAAAGTACCAAATCTACACAGTAAAATAACAACGTACTGGAGTGAACGATATGGAAGTAAAATGCAGAATAGAACCAGTGAAGAGCAGGGGTGCCATAGGCACAATCTGAGGACACTGTATAAACATCAGAGGTCCGCAGTTGTTCAACGTCCTCCCAGCGAGCATAAGAAATGTTGCTGGAACAACCGTGGACATCTTCAAGAGGAAACTAGATTGTTTCTTCAATCAGTGCCAGACCAACCAGGCTGTGGTGGGCATATGGGCCTGCGGGTCGCTCCAAGCAACAGCCTAGTGGATCAAACTCTCACAAGTTAAGCCTGGCCTTGGGCTGGACTTGGGGAGTAGAACTTCTCCCAGAACCCCCATTAACCAAGTATCATCCGGGTATCACTCTTTGGAATCCGTTTGGGCCCTGGCTCTTAGATTTTTGACAGTTGCTGTTGCCGACCTATGTTGGATTTGTTTTTTCTCCTTGGGAGGGGGGGGGGGATGGTTGTGGTTCTGCCCGGAATGTTCGTGCCAGGGCTTGGGGTTCATTCGGGTGTCGTAAGCCAGTTGTGCCAGATTTGGGGTTGGGTTCTCATAAGGTTTGTTGGCCTTTTTGCGGTTCGCCCCATTGACGGGGCGATGTGGGGAAGGCTCGCTCTGTTTGCTCTCACCTGGTCCCGCGATTCGTGGGCATTTCGGGTCATTTCCTTTGGCCTGCGGTGGCCTTGGGTGGCTCCTCCTTCGTGGGGGTTTGGGGCTGGAGGGACAGGCCTCTTCTCCTGTGCTTTTGGGTCATCCTGGAGTGGGTTCACTTGGGCGTGGTCGAAACGACAGCGTTTCTCTCGGGTGGATTTCCTGTCCATTTCCAGTTCTGAAGCGGGACTGTGCGGACCTGCGGTTCGTTCTAGACTTGCCCTGTCTAAACCCGAGTCTTTTGCCCCCCTCTTTTCGGATGACCACTCTGTCCTCGGGTCCGGCTGCTTTTGGGGCAGGGTACTTGGATGGTGTTCCTGGACCTCCGGGACCCGTTGGCACATCACGATTCATCTGGGGTTCAGCAACTGGCTTGGTTTTGTCGTGGGGGGCCTGTCGCCCCCACGACATGCCTTACACGTTTTCACATGCCATACTCTGGGTTGTGACCCGTTTGCGTTAGTTAGGTATTCAGGTTCTGGCTTACCTCGACGATGCGTCGTCGTGTTGCGTTCAGGTAACATGTTGGCTGGTCTGGGCTCCTGGTCAGTCTGCGTGTCTGCTCACCGGGGATTTGGCTCTTTTTCCAGCTCGGCAGGTGCAGATTCTTGAACTGGAGGAAGTCCCATTTGGTTCCCTCTTGGGTTTGGACTTGGCTGGGTCTTGTATGGTACTCATGGACCTCTTCCTTGTCTCTCCCTCCTGCGGCATTGCTGCGCCTGCTGTCCCGTCTTCAGCTGTTTCTAGAGGGCACCCAGGTCACGCTTTGGTTGTTCGAGCAGCTGTGTGGAAGTCTGAACTTCGCCGTGCTTTCTACCCGTAGGGTCGGATATGGCTTCGGCAGCCGTTCTGGCTCCTTCGGTAACATCCCTTCTGCCAGGTTCGGACCCTGGAGTCCTAGCGTCGGCTGCTGTGTCCCCGGCTTCCTCTTTTTTTTTTTTTTTTTTGTTGAGGTTCTGTGCCGTGATGCCTACCCCGAGCCCTCGCTCAATGTCTTCTCTCGTCGTCTCTCGGCTGGGGCTTTGTGACCAGTGCTCAACAGGCCGGCCAGAGTTAGTGTGGCTCATCTTTCCATTGAGCTCACAGCATGGCGTGGGAGTTGGTGGCAGTGTGGCATTCGCTTCAAAGGGTTTGAGTTGCTGGCGGATCGACAATCCGGCTCCATTCAGACGGCTCCCCTTTGGTTTACTGTCTGAACTGCGGGGGTTCGATGCGGTCTTTGCCTCTTTGGGGTTGGTCACTATGGGTGACTCGCCTGCCGAGTTCTCGGTTTGTTGGCTCTATGTCCAGGGAGTGTCGAACGTTCTAGCGGGTGGCTTGTCCCGTTTCATTCCAAAGTCCATGGAATGGACAGTAGATGACAACTCGTTCCATTGGCTCTGCTGGACTTTCAGGTGCCCAGATGTGGACCTCTTCGTGTCAGCTTGGTTGAGGCATCTTCCAGTATATGCAGCGCCCTTTCCCGACTGTGAAGCTGTTGCTGTCGATGCCTTTCGACTGGACTAGGCGACTTGGGGTTAACTGTACCTCTTCCCACCGGTTCGGTTGTTGCTCCAAGTCCTGGCTCGCTTGGAGACTTAACAGGGGGGGAGGGTAGCCCTATTGGTATTATGCCCTGGGCTGACATTCGGGTATTGGCTTTTGGAGGTTGAACAGGGTCCTGGCTGCATGGTACCTTGTTCATACCTGGTAACCTGGTTGATGGGGTTCTGTGAGTTCTGCTTCCCAAGCCTGGCCCGAGGCTAGGCTTGACTTGTGATAGTTCGGTCCACGAGGCTGTTGCTTGGAGCAGCCCGCAGACCCACATACCCACCACATCCTGGTTGGTCCGGCATTCCTTCGAGAAAACTATCTAGTTTTATCTTGAAGATGTCCACAGTTGTCCTAGCAATATTTCTTACTCATTGGGAGGATGTTGAACAACTGCGGATCTCTAATGTTTATAGTGTTCTCTGATTGTGCCTATGGCACTCCTGCTCTTCAATGGTTCTATTCTTCATTTTCTTCCATATCGTTCACTCCAGTTCACTCCATGTTCCTGGTCCTTCTCGGGTGTGTGTAGCCTTGGGTCGCAGGTTGCAGCCAGTTGTCTCGACTGAGAGTTAAGGAGCGAGTGGCGGCCACCCTCCCGAGTAAGTCCCTCTTTTCGTTAGGTTGGGTAGCTCCAGGGAGCTAATGGGGGGGGGGGGCTCCACAGAAAACCAGCATTGAATGTAATTAACCCTTCCACTGCTCAGGGGTCCTGAGGACATTTACACCCATGTGTGCAAGAAAAAAAAATTCAAATTTTTTTTCCTCTTCTAAACATGTTTTGTGTCCCCTGAGCATGGGAAAAAAAAATCGTAGGCGACATATTTTGGGCGCAATTGACCGAGGAAGTCTGGCAAAAAGTTGGCGTTGACAGAGCAGTTGTCAGAGCCGGTCAGCGTCACCCGTGCTGACAGGTGGGAGTTGCCACAAAGATATATTACCTAATTGTTTCAATGTCTCCATTGATTTTTTAGTTTTTTTTTCAGTAATATTATTCAATAGTGTGTATTGTAATATACTGTACTGTATTTATATAATAAAAGTGGTGAATAATCGCTATACTCAAAAAGTATGGTGTGCATATTAGTGATTCAATTATGTTCATATAACAATAAACAAATAGTTTTGCTGCTATTACACTATATACACAGGTTATATATAAGTATCTGCATATTTTGTTCACCATAACGAACCACTAAGTTGGTATTGAGAGTCGAAAAGCAACGAGGAGTTACCACCACACACCAGCCAGCCACTCGCTGCCACTCCCTCAACACAGGCACTAAACTTTCTACCCCAACAATACCATTTGTGTTGTTATTACACTATATACACACGTTATATATAAGTATGTATATATTTTGTTCACCACAACTGTACAGCTAAGCTGATAGTTCAGGCACTAAGAGTCGTTGCTATACACAGCTGGCGGCTTGCGGCTCCCTCACTCATTCAAGGTCACACGCACTAAACTTTCTCCCCCAACAATACTGTTTGCAGTGTTGTTACCCTATATACACATATTATATAAAAGTATCTACATGTTCTATGCACCGTAACTGTACACCTAAGCTTGTAGTGCGCCCAAAGAGCATAGTGGCCACCCTCTAAACAGCTAGACAAATCATGCAGACGACGTCACCTCCGTCACCCAAATGGCTTCTCCCAGCATAATCCTTTTGCTGTTATTACACTAATACACACATTATATATAAGTATCTACATTTGTGTTCACCATAGAGAACCACTGAGCTGGTATGGTGAATGCAAACAATAACAAGTGGCCACACAATCAGTAAACGATGCTATCTCCCTCCGTCTCTCAGCATCACTCCTCCTACAGCGCTAATTATTACAACAATCCTGCTATTATCACAACCTTGGTTATTTATATCAGTCGGGGGTCATCTGTAATATTGTCATCGCTAAATAATAACAATTATATATTTATTTTGACATTTTTCGGCGATGCTGTGGTCACAAGCTGAACAGCAATGCTGATCGCTCATGCTGCGTGCGCCAGCCTTGGTTGCTCCAACAGTAGTGTGCCTCTCACACCTGAGAATATTGCCCACGATTTTTATAAAAAATGGCGTCTGTTTACAAGAGCCCTGAGGAAGCTAATGTGAACCCTGTGCAGCCGCGGGCCATTTGAATCGGGCCTGGAACCCTATGGCGTATATATACGCCATGCGCACAGTGGGACAAGTTACTCAGGGCGTATATATATGCCATGCGCAGTTTGAGGGTTAAATGCCATTTTCTGGGTGAGACCTGAAGGCTCCCTGGCATCCCTCCCTCCCCTCACGGCTGTGTTCCCACCCCCCCCCCTCCCCCTGCCGCATTTTATATATTCAGCCTCTGAACTGGGGTTGGCTAGCTGGCATGGGAAGTCTGATATACCCCTTCCCCCTCCCGGGGAGGGAGGAGTTGCGCAGACAGCAGCATGGCAACTGTAGTGATGTCGTGCTTATTTACTTGTTGTTTCTGATTGGAGAGTTCGGTTTGCTAGTTCGGCTTTCAGTTTGCAATTATTAACCAGCTGTAGTTTTTTTTGGAATTCCTCCCTTTCTGGGTGCCTGACCTGGTAGATGCCAGACAGCCAGCTTCCAATTACATGGGGTGTCTATAGGATATTGCTCCTTGTACCTCATCTGAGGGTGCTAGGTTCTGGTGCTGGTCCCCCAGGAGGCCTAGAACTCCATCGATTGAGTGTTGCCACGGTCTAACATATGCACCTCAGCCTGGTTTAGCTCGAAGGAGCTTCTGGGTCTCGCCCAAAATAATGGCGTTTCATTACATTCAACTTTTTTTCTTTTTTTAAACTGATACTTTGGGAAGATAATAATTTTCCTACTATAAATATAAATTTAAAAAAAAAAAAAAATATTTGAATTGTAGACTCTGTACAGTAGAGGCAAGTATGTGATAGTCAATATTCAGCAGTGAGAGGGTTTGCGATGTTTTCCAAATATTCTGTTTGTTTTATGATTCCCTCCGAGACTTTAGTGATAAAATGTAAAATATAAAAATTAAATTCCCAAACTATTTTCATTTTGTAGGTTTCACCAAAAGCAAAATGTGGCTCTATGTAGAATACAGTACAGTATTAACCCTTAAATGGCGCATAGCTATATACCATTTGACACCCACAGGCGCATACAAAAAAAAAAAAAAAAAAATTATTTTTTCTTCCTAACCTGTTAATTTGTGTTCACTGATCACGGGAAAAATAGTAAAAAAATCGTAAGTTGAATATATTGGCCGCTATAGGGCAGGGAAGTCTGGCACAAAACAGGCGCTCACTCAGCATGCGTCCCAGGCGGTCTGTTGATCGCCAGCTGTCAGGCCGGAGTTGCCACAAAGAGATAATTGCCTAATTATTTCAATGTCTCTGATTGATTTTTCGTAGTTTTTTTGCTGTAATATTATTCAATAGTGTGTAGTGTGATATATTTATATAATGAAATGGGTGAATCATCGCTGTACTCAAAAATATGGTGTGCATATTGTTGATTCAATTATGTTCATCAAACAGTGAACAAATACTTTGTCGGTTGTTACACTATATAAACAGGTTATATATAAGTATCTGCATGTTTTTGTTCACCATAACGAACCACTAAGTTGCTATTATGAGTCAAAAAAGTAACGAGGAGTGACCGCCGTGTACCAGCCAGCCACTCACGCCCTCCCTCAAGTCATCTGACTCGCCCACATTCTCCTCCCACAATACTGTTTTTGCTTTTATTCACTATATACAGACGCTATATATAAGTATCTACATTCGTGTTCACCATAACGAACCACTAAGTTGGTATGCTGAGTGGCAGTGGCAGGCAGTGGCAGCCCGCCACTGGCTGCCACTGCCACTGATGGACCTCAGTCAGCTGATGGCTGCCGCCCTCAAGGCCACACGCACTATTTCTCCTCCAACAATACTGCTTGTGGTGTTATTACGCTATATACACACATTATATATAAATATCTACCGGTTTTATTCACCAAACTTGTACAAGTAAACTGGTATGGTGCCCAAAGACGTGATCACCAGTAAACAACACGATAATTCCTGCAGACGACGCTCCTCTCACCAAAATGGCGGCTCCCAACCTCCTACTCTTGCTGTTTATACTCTCTATACACACGTTATATATAAGTAGCTACATTTGTGTTCACCATAACGAACCACTAAGCTGGTATGGTGAGTGCAGTCAATAAAAGGTGGCCACACACAGTCAGATAACAACGCCACCACCCTCCCTCCCACAGCATTACTCCTCCCTCCATGGAGCACAGCGCTAAATATCATCACAATCCTCTTATTATCAGACCCATGGTCAGTTTTATCACAGTCAGGGGTCTTCTGTAATAATATTATCGCTACATAATAGCACGAACAAGTATATTATGGCATTTTTAGGCGATGCTGTGGTCACAAGCTGAACAGCAGTGCTGTGAGCTCATGCTGCGTGCGTCAGGCTTGGTAGCTTACTCGATACTGAGGCCCCTAACACCCGGGAGTTTGGCCCACGATTTTTTTTAAAAATGGCGTCTGTTTACAAGACCCCTGATGAAGGTGTGGTGAACCCCGTGTATCCGCGGGCCGTTTAAATCTTGCGTAGTACTCCAATGCATCATATGATGCGACGCGCAATTTTCTGCAAGTCGGTCAACGCATCATATGATGCGATGCGCAATTGAAGGGTTAATAAAGAAAATCTCTTTCTGGATTGTTCAAATTAAATTTTGACCTACAAATTTGGGACAACAAACACTATAAATACAAATTAAATATCAATGTATTTAATTAATGTTTCATAGAAATTGTGTTCATTGTGTTTTTAAATGTGGATTTAAAGAACAAATTTTGATTCTAGATATTAAGCAATATTATTGTTCAGATGCAAGTAACACAGCATTTGCTTTTTCAGTATAAATTTGCAATGAGAAAACAGATTTTTAAAGACACAAGTGCCAAATATTTTCATAACTTTACCTTGTCAGTTAAATCCAGTACAGACCTAAATTCCAAATAAGTTACATATTTGGTACTGTATTTGTTTAAACACATTGTGCAGGGAATTGGTAACAAACTTGTTTGAAACAAATCATTTGAACCATACATGTAATGAAATGAAATTAGTGATGATTTGGCCTGTCCTGTATGCTAAAGTTGTGGCAAAGAAAAGTTTAATTGGGTTTTGTTAAATGGTCATATTCTTTATGAAGAAAATAAATAATTTTTTTAGTGCATCTTGACCTATTTTTCATACATGTCAGCAGCTGTTACTTCCTACCAAAACTAGTTGATCCCTATTCACAAAATTGCTCAATGTATACAAGTCTTTAAATATTAAAAAATTATTCAAAAGGAGAAATGCCTTGGCTTTCATTACGTCAAGTAAAATAGGATTTTGTATTTTAATGTCCTAAAGTTATCAAACCCAACTAACCCATGCATCATTCATATGAGTACATTTCCATTTTTATGGGGGCTTTTTATAAAATAGAAGTTACTGCATGCAACTTCAGTGAATAGAAAAAAAGCTTTATGTAACTTCCTTTGGTATTCAATACGCTGGTAAGTATTTTGACCATATTCTTTAAGTCCCATTACAGTGCAGCTGTGTTCCACCATGCATTAATGTCAATGCTGACGTTAAGACGACGTGTGAATTGTAGTGGATGTCTTATTGTAATCATTAAACATACAAGACATTGAAAATAAGTACATAGTGAACGATTGGTGATTAAATATGCTTGTCATGCTCCCAGTACTGTACTTGTATTAATGATGCATATACTTTGGGAACAATGTCATTGAATCTTATCAGTTGTTCAAGTAGTTGGAGAGTTATTGTAAGGGAGTACTGGAATGCTAATTTGTAGTAATTTATTTGAAATAACTCCTTAGTGAGAGAAGAGTAATAACAGTAATGAGGTTTTATGAGGGCACCTTCAATAGTTGGGGAAATAAGTAGGAACCATGTGGATGATTCAAACCGGCACACTTGTAACTCCAAAAGCCCATGCTCTAACCACTACACCTTGACATAGTGAAAGCAATGGAACCTGGGATTTGATTGAATCCTTTAGGGGTCATGAGGCTTCCACTGAAGCCCAATCAAGGGTTTCACACCTTGTCTCCATGCACTCTGGGTATAGTTCAGTAGTTCTACCTCAATCACTTGAGTTCAAATGCTCAGGACTCTTAGATGAATTGGTTGAATCCCAGGTTCAATTACTTTAACCATGTAGTGGTCTAGGGTGTGGGCTTGGGAGTACCAAGTGTTGGGGTTTGAATCATCCTTTTGGATTCCTACTAATTTTCTCTGCAATTCATCACATTAATGTGATTCCATTGAGCCCCTTTAATAATAGCTTTTATAATAGAAATGTAAACAATTATAAAAGTCTGATAGAACACCGGGTTCAGTTTTGGAATAACTTCTCCATTGTGTCGAAATTTATTGTTACTGGGTATTTACCCAATCCACTTGTATACTGTGTGTACATTGTGTGCGCATGCCCACATACATGCACATAGTGACTTTCTAATGCATGTGCACAAGTGACATGCATGCACATACTGAGGGAAAGTTTTTGTTTATTCATCACCATGAAAAGGACGATGTGTATCCATGTTCAGTTGTGTAGGGGATGGGGGGAGGGAACACACACACACCTAATATGCAAGCCATTTGGGTCGTTATTTGATGGTCATTATTTTTTAATTATTGATTATATGTAAATTAAACATGTTATTAAATATTAACAGGAGGTAATTCTTTTTCATATTAAGACACAGAAAAGTCGCCTGGGGGTGGTGGGATACTAAAATCATATCCGCTGCGGAACCGTCTGCGCCTAAGCGACGGTGGTGGAGGCGGTGGTGGAGGTAGCGGCGGTAATAACCCGCTTACTGCTGGACGCTTAGAGCAGCAGGGCCAGGTAAGGTACACATTATTATTGTTAAAATTCACTCATATACCCCCTTCATCAATAGGGTGGTGTAAGGGAAATATTCAATCATAAACATTGATAAATGGAATTCCTAGATATATTTTAATAATGCTTAAATCAACTACTAAAGCCATTTAAAATGTTACAATAATAGTATTCTTTGTGTAGTTAAGTATCAGTTGAAGTGGAATGCTGAGCTCAGGTGCACATTCTCTCAGAACCCATGGTGAAACTCTATCTGGACCAACTGCTTTCTTACTTAGCTCCTTGAGCATTTTTTCCACTTCATCTCTAGACACCTCTATGTGCTCTGTTGTTCCCTGGAATTCTTATTGTGTCTGGTTCCCTAAAGATTTTGTTTTGTACAAACACACTTTGGAGTGGTGAACCCCTTGTATCCGCGGGCCGTTTAAATCTTGCGTAGTACTCCAAAGCATCACATGATGCGATGCGCAATTTACTGCAAGTCGGTCAAAGCATCATATGATGCGATGCGCAGTTGAAGGGTTAAATTTAGCTTTCATAATTGGTATTACATGGCAAATATCATTGAAAATGTCTCATCATAGGAAATTTTATAGGTTTTTGATGTCGCCAATTGTTGTTTTCAGAACACTATTCGTTTCCTTTTCTTTCATGAAATTTTATTAACCCCTGCAATGCACATATCTTAAAGGTGACCTATGGTGTGTACGGTATTATTGTTCACATATGTTTTAAGTACTATGTAACATTTGAAATCACCACACATGCCCTGTTGCCAATTAATGTTTGAGCCTCCAGTAAAAATCTACCACATTGAAAAGTGATTCAAAATTTTTATTCAGATGGCCTGATGTAACTCTTCACTATTACAAGGTTTAAATACTTCCAAATGCATTTTTTGCACAATTCCAATGTATCTTTCTCTTGTATGTAAATTTAATGCAAGCATTTGTAAAATTGGAGTTGTGTACATTGCTAGAAACCATTGTATTATGTTCTGTTTTTCCCCTACAGTCGCAGTCATTGCCCTCATCGCCCTCTTCCCAAGGCGTTGCCTTCCTGGCTGACACCTTCAGGAGACTTAGAGAGTCACGGAGATCTTCACAAGAACAATCTGCAACCAGTAAAAGAAACACCACACAGACCAAAGACTCGAGACAGTCAGCAGGTTAGTTATAGGATGAATGATGGCCTCAATTGAACAAAATGGCTGTTTGATATTTATTCACTGAATTTCCTCTTCAGGAGTTAGCATGAGTAATCTTCCTCAGATGCATATCAACTAGACCAGTAAGGAATCCTCTGTCATATTGGCTGGAATTAATGTGTTTTGGCAAGAGAAATGTGGAAAGATTCATAATTACCTAAAGCAGCATGTGCAGGCTACAAATGGGGCGTGCACACCTTGTTTATACTGTATTTGAATTTGTGAAGGCTACCTGTTCTACTGCTTGAGTTAAAACAAAATAGATTTATTAAAGTATTATTGCTCTATTATATTTTATTTCTTTAGTTGTTTTCCATTTCATATACAGGTGTACACATAATGTCTTCCTATCCCTGTAAAAGTGGAAAGTGATAATTTTATGTATAGTATAACTATCCACAGACTGAGCATATCAACTAAACGAAAATGTCAAATATAAGTGAGTTTGTTAGCAATGTATAAAAAAAACACCAAAACTTTTACCCTCATTAGTATATGTATTCTTATGTAACCAGGAAACATGTTAAGTAGCCTTTCTGGGATAAAAGGGTATCTTGAAGTTTTCTGTGTTAATGAAAACCACTGTCGTACTGAAATGTATGAAACTGTAAAGGGGGTGGGGAAAATGGGCTCTTTTGTTCATTATCCCACCCTTGGTTAACTATTCTTGAGTTCCTCCAGTCTCCACTGCAACCTTGTCACCACCAACCTTGTTCAACACCTTGTCACCTAGGTATTTGATTACCTATGTTCTACACCAACAAGGCATTGTACCCTGATCAGCTACCCGTAACTCTAGAGAACTCTAATGCTCTTCACTGCCACGAACGTATAAGAGAAACGAAACAGAAAGAAATGAATAATGAAGTAATGAGGGAGGAGTAGGTGGGAGGAGTAACGGGTGTCGTCAGGTATTCACCTACTTGTATTCACCTAGTTGTGCTTGAGGAGGGGTTGAGCTCTGCTCTTTCGGCCTGCCTCTCAACTGTCAATCAACTGTTTCTAACTACTACTATTATTTTTTTTTCTCACCACACCACACAATATGCACATATATATCAGGAGATATATATCGGGGATATATATCAGGAGCATCACACTGAGGAGTCACTGCTGCAGGCTCCAGGAGAATTCAAAATTTCTAAGTGTTGAGAGTAGGGTGAGAGCTGCAAGTGGTGTCCCAGAATACATGAAGGTGTAGGGAATTTGAAAAGAAACTAAGAGATAAGAAATAAGTGTTTGTGAATGAAAAATCTGTGGTAGAAAAGTTGATCTTTCAAAAGAGCAGAAGGTAAACAAAGATGGCTGCCACCACTGGGGAAGACAGTACCCCAGCAAAGGAATATTTTACAGGTTTCTCTCAAGATGCAATGAAAGGTGGTTTTCTTTGCAGGTTAGTGATTATTGAGGACATGTTAAAGAAATATGAAGAAAAGGTAATAAAATTAGAACAAGAAAATGAAGGTCTCGGATGAAGTTTTGTAATTTTAATTGGAAGTTTTTTCCAGCAAGGTAAGGAAATTAACAGCTTGACTGATAAGGTAAGGATACAGGAGGCACACATGAAGGAACTGGAAAAGGATAATGAGGCATGGAAAGTGAAGAGTAGGGAATTTGAAGAAATAAACAAGAAAATACTCATATGCTGAACAACTCGAAGGGAGCCTGAGGGCTAACATGGAGTTAGGCAAGGAGATGCAATGAGAAACATCATTAGCAACTCAAATAGAGGAGGCTAATAAAGAACTAGAAAAGTATAAAGGAGAAATTAAAGCGACATATGTGCAAGTTGTAAAAGAGAGAGACGATTAAGGAAGTGTGTGTGGAAATCAAAACCAGAAATGACGAAAAAGAAGCGGATCTTAGGCAAGCGGTTAGGAAAGAACTGGCAACCAACCGTAAACTAGTACAAAACACTGCAGATGGAAGTAAGTTCATAATAGTTTTTGGATGTGTAGAGAAGGAAATTTCATCTAGGGTGGACCGAGCAGCAGAAGAGACGAAAATCATAGAAAAAATATAGGGGTACCTCGGTTTGAGTTTAATCCGTTCCTGGAGATGGCTCGTATTCCGAAAACTCATATTCCGAAGCTAATTTCCCCATAAGAAATAATGGGAAATGAATTAATCCGTTCCTGACTACCCCAAAAACCCCACATCAAACTAAATTTTTATACCTAATTCATCTAAATAAACCTACAAGACTATGTTCAAGTTATTACTTGCTGTTGAATGCTGTAGGCGTATGGAAGATGGTGAGGAGGGGGGAGGAGGAGAGGAGTTACTGTTTGGAAGGGGAGTCCCCTTCCATTATCACATCAGGCAGTGAGGATGTTTCTGGTGTGCACTCCCTGGCACATTTTATCTGAGTGCAACTAGGTCCTGGTTGTGGCTCACTGCTCGATTTTCTCGCCACAAATCTGTCCATGGAAGCTTGCTTTTCCCTTCTTCGCAAGCTGTCTCTGTAGTAAGGCATCACATTGTCATTGAAAAGATTAAGGCAATGGCCTACTACAGCTTTCTCTGGGTGAGTCTTTCAATAATTGTTTGAATCTCTTCCCACATCTGACTCGCCTTTCTAATTTCTGCAGAAGGGACATTCGCTACTGCCTCATCCTCCTCCTCTGTAGAATCATCAGCTGCGTTTTCTTGCTGTTCCTGTTGAAGGGCTTTGAGTTCTTCGGTGGTCAGTTCTTCGTTGTGTTCTTCCACCAACTCCTCCACATCATTATCCAATTCCAAGCCCATTTGCTGGCCCAGAGTAACAATTTATACAACAATGGGCACATCATTTACAGGCTCAAACCCCTCAAAGTCTAGTTCTCTCTCACATTCAGGCCACAGTTTTCTCCAGCCAGAGATCAGGGTTCTTTGAGTCACTTCTTGCCAGGCTTTGTCAAAGAGTTTTAAAACACTACAAATGTTAAAATGGTGTTTCCAGAACTCTTTGAGGGTGAGGTTTGTGGCTTCAGTCACTTCAAAACATTTCCGGAAAAGTGCCCTTTCATAAAGTTTCTTAAAATTTGCTATGATTTTCTGGTCCATAGGCTGAATTAGAGGAGTGGTGTTAGGAGGAAGGAATTTAACTGAGGAATTTATTGTATCTGGGCAACAAATCATCTTCCAAGCCTGGAGGATGAGCAGGAGCATTGTCGAGGAGAAGCACGGCTTGAGTGGCAAATGTTTCTCCTGCAGATATTTTTCTATGGCAGGGCACACCACTTCATTCACCCACTCCGAAAAAATAAGCCTAGTCACCCATGCTTTTTATTAGCCTTCCACATCACACACATTTGGTTTTCTGCACTTTATACTGTTTGAAAACCCTTGGATTTTCAGAATGATACACTAGCAAGGGTTTAATTTTCAAATCGCCACTCGCATTTGAACACAGTACAAGCGTAAACCTATCTTTCATAGGCTTGTGTCCGGGCAAGGATTTTTCCTCCTTGGTAATGTATGTCCTCTTAGGCAATCATTTCCAGAACAGTCCTGTTTCATCACAATTAAACACTTGTTGCGGTAGGTATCCCTCAGCCTCTGCAAACTCTTTAAATTCCTCAATAAATCGTCCAGCGGCTGGTTTGTCTGAGCTGGCTGCCTCCCCATGCCTTGTAACACTATGGATACCACTTCTTTTTCTAAATTTTTCAAACCAGCCCCTGCTTGCCTTAAACTCTCGTATCTGCATCACTCGTTCCAGGGGTTTTCTTTAGAAGGTCTTCGTGCAATACCCTGGCTTTCTCACAAATGATGGCCTCCGAAACACTATCACCCCTTAATTCCTTGTCGTATATCCAAATTAATAACAACTTTTCCACTAATTAAAGTATTTGTGGTCTTTGTTTTGTCATTGTTCTTACTCCTTTTGCCACTTTAGCACTCATAATCTCATTTTTCTTCTTAAGTATAGTGCATATTGTTGATGTGGCTTTGTTGTACTGCCTACAAAAGTTCAACAACACATGTACCATTCTCAAGCTTCCGAATGATCTCTTGTTTCTGCTCTATTGTCATCCTCACATGGGCTTTCTGGCCTTGATCCTGTCCACTGGCTTTCTTGGGACCCATGGTGAGAGATATATAACAAATTGTATAGTCAAATGACCAAAATCCAACAAAACACTGAAATCCGGGTGAAGAATTGATGTAATTACCTAAGTGTAATTACCTAAGCGTAGTTACAGATGAGAGCTACGCTCGTGGTGTCCCGTCTTCCCAGCACTCTTTGTCATATAACGCTTTGAAACTACTGAAGGTCTTGGCCTCCACCACCTTCTCCCCTAACTTGTTCCAACCGTCTACCACTCTGTTTGCGAAAGTGAATTTTCTTATTTTCTTCGGCATCTGTGTTTAGCTAGTTTATATTTATGACCTCTTGTTCTTAAAGTTCCAGGTCTCAGGAAATCTTCCTATCGATTTTATCAATTCCTGTTACTATTTTGTATGTAGTGATCATATCACCTCTTTTTCTTCTGTCTTATAGTTTTGCATATTTAATGCCTCTAACCTCTCCCTC
>WNGS01165318.1:22659304-22687315 GCA_020271785.1 Procambarus virginalis | reverse complement strand
CACCGTGTGCACATGTGCATGTGCATACGCATGTGTGTAACATACCTTGTGTGTATGTGTATATACATGATATGTATATATGTGTATGTGTACTTTTTCTTTCAGAAGGGGCTCTGTTCCCTTCTCTGTTGATGGGGCGCTGGGGGAGCATCTTGCTCTGTTGACTCTCGTATGGTCCCGCTGTTGGTGGGCGCTTTTGGTGTTAGACTCCTTTTTGCTCCAGTGCTTCGCTTCTCGCTCTTCTCCCTTGCCGCGGTATGTGCCCCTTCGCTCCGGGGGTGTCCTGGGTTCCAGTTGTGGGGAGGCCGCCGAGGTTTTCCCTTTGTCATGGGTGTGGGCCGCCTTCTTCGCCTCTCACCTGCTCTCCTGCAGGTCCGGCTCTGGCGTGTTCACCTGGCGGTGCTCCCAGGTTCTTCTGGGCTCGGTTGAGTCGTGTCACTTAGTGCCACCGTTCGCCAGGTGAGTTTTCTGCGGTCTGGCGTCTTTTGGCAGGGCGCTGGATGCGGTGTTATATACCTGTCTTTATTTGGGTATCTTTTGTACGACTGAGACCGTTCGCACACCAGTGTCTGTCCCCCTTTTCACCCCTTCCTGTCCCACTCTTGTGCATGTCCAACCCATGCTAGGGTCATTAAGGGGTTCCACCTTTGTTAGTGTTATGAGGTGGGGGTTATGGTGTTGGTTCTGTACTCGCCTGGTAGGGCTCCTGGCTGTGCTTGCAAGTTTTTGCGCTCTGGTGTTTGGGTCCCGCCTATGTAGTAGAACTTGTGGGATAGTACCAGTGGAGTGCAGTGGTGCTATAGGCACCATCGGGGAACACTGTATATCCTTCAGAGGTCTGCAGTTGTTACACGATCTACTTGTGAGCATACGCCTTCTTGCTGGTACGTTACCTTGGGGTTTCCCTTGAGGTGCTTCCGGGCTTAGCGTCCCCGCGGCTCGGTCGTTGACCGGGCCTCCTGGACTGATCATCCTGGCTGTTGGACGTGGCTGCTCGCTGCCTGACGTATGAGTCACAGCCTGGTTGATCGGGTATCCTTTGGAGGTGCTTCTCCAGTTCTCTCTTGTACCACCCCGTCCTCGCACATTTGATAAGTCATTATTGACTTCTTAGTTACGTGCATGGGTGACATGCATCATCGTTTCCCTTTCAAAACTTCATGGAAAACACCGACCTTACTTAACCTACTTAGCATATTAAAATAAGCATCGTATGGTTTCGTAATTACAATTGTTACTTAACCTATTATAGGTATAACAACGCTGACCACTGTGGGGGATTGCCAGTTATGCCCCTTATGGTCCGTCTGTGGACTTCCGGGGCACGCTAGCTTGCTTTCGAATTAGTTATGGCCATCCTGGTTGTGAGGAGTCTGTGGGCCTGCAGGCCGCTCCATGTGGCTGCCTGGTGGGCCTCCTCCTGGCCGGTCTAGCCTGGCCTCGGGCCAGGCTTGTGGTGTACATGAGCTCCCAGTTCCCCATGCAGCCGATTTTGAGCGGGGTTTCTCCGCCGTCGGTCGCCTGGTATGCGGGTTCCTGGGCCTGCTGGGTTCTGTCGTGTCTCCGTGGGCCCTGTCTGGGGTCTGTCTGCTCCGTTCTCTGCCTTTGCAGGAGCGCGTTGCTCTTTCCCTGTGGCATGTTGTGGTGGTGCCTGTTGCTACTACTGCGCGTGTGCTTTAGTACCGTGTTTCGCGGTGGCGTGTTCTTATTCCTGGGGTTTATGTTTCGGCTTTTCGTCCTGCCTCACCCCAGTTGTTTTTCCTGGCATCTCTTTTTGTCTGTTTTGCCTGCACTTGCTGCTATGTTGGGGGGGGGGGGCGTGGTCGGATTCCACCACTTCATTGCTTGTGCGTTCCCTTGTTCTCCTCCTCTGCCACAGGGTGTTCTGCGTGTGTTCCTTGGCTTCTAGGGCTTTTTTCGGCCTGTGTCCTGTGGTGTGCTTCTTTGTATCGGTCTGTTGCAGTTGCTCGTACCTCTTGGTTCAGGTACAGTTCTGGCGGCAACCCGTCCGCCTTCTTGGGTTTCCTTGCTTGCCCTGCCAATTGGTTTTTCGGGGTCTGGTGATGTCCCGCGTCGGACCTGTCATTTCTGAACTCCTGGCGGGTTTGCTTGCTTGGAGTTTTTCTGTTCGGCAGACGTTCCATCTCCTTGTGCCACCTGAGTTCGGTGGTCGCGCCCGAGATCTTCTTGCGGCTCCGCCTTTTCCTGGGCTCGGAGGGGCCTTGTCGGGGCTGCTTCCGTCTGCCTCATGGTCTCGCCTCCAGCTGGTGGTCGGTGTCCCACCTGCATGTTTCTCTTGGCGGCAGTATGGGGTGTTTTAGCCGTCCTTCCTTTTCCTGTCCCTTCTTAGGTGGTAACTCTTGTTAGCGTCGGCTTGGTTTTTGGTGGGGGTTGGGGGCCGTCGTCGTGCCACATACTGTCGCCCTCTATTTGTGCGGCGCTGGCGGGGCCGCTTTGGCTTGCTTTCGGTCTTGGTGTTGCTTCTACACCGTTAGTAAGCTGTCTTGTGCGTCGTTTCACCTCCGGCCTGTTCGTGCGCCGCTTGCACCATCCTGGTCTCCGCGGTTGTGTGCCACGGCGTCTGTGTCCAGAGCACATTTTGCGTTGATCCGGTTCTGTTCTTCCCGGTTTGCCTGTGCTGGTGTCCCGGGTTGTCAGCCATGTTCTTGCGGCTCGGCTGCCTGTGTTCTTCCCTCCTGCCCGTGGCGTTCGTGGCTTTGCTGCTCTCGCTGCCGTCTGGATGACGTGTTCTCGCAGTCTTTCGGGCATGGATCTTTGGTGTTCGCTCGGGGGCCTTGCTGCTCGTTGTTGTGTTGTTCCCGGGACTGTCCGGACCTGTGGCGCCTTGGGTTGGCGTTGCTGCCGGTTGTCTCGCTTCCAGGGAGGGGTGCGTGGTGTCCGCCTCCCGGTTCCGTCCCTTTTGATCTTCCTCTGTGGGTAGTTAGCTCCGGGGAGCCGACGGGGCTCCCCCCAGAAAACCAGCATTGAATGTAATGAAACGCCATTTTCTGGGTGAGTCCCGGAGGCTCCCCGGCAACCCTCCCTCCCTCCGGTCGGCGGTTTTTCGCGTGTCTTGACATCCAGCCTCAGAACTGATGGGTGGATAGCTGGCGTGGGAGATCTGGGGCTCCCCCTTCCCCCTCCCGGGGAGGGGGGAGCTGCGCAGACAGCGGCGCGGTGACGTGTGACATCATACTAGTTTGCTTGTTTTTCTGTTGGGGAGTTCTATCCACTAGTTCGACTTTTGGTAGCAATTTTAACCAGAATAGGGTTTGTTGGGGGCGCTTACCTTTCTGGGTGCCTGTCCCGGTCGATGGCAGACATAGAATGCTTCCAATCACACGGGGCTTCTATAGGCCATTGCTCCCCTTGCCTCTCTGAGGGGGCCTGGTTCTGGCCGTGGTCCTCAGTAGGCCTAAGAACTCCATACACATGACTGATGCCAAAGTCTGACATTAGCATATCAGCCTGGGATAGCTCCGGGGAGCCTCCGGGACTCACCCAGAAAATGGCGTTTCATTACATTCAACGCTGGTTTTTTGAGGAAATCCTGCTCGTCTTCCGAAAAACTCGCATACAGGGACACTCGTGTTCCGAGGTACCACTGTACTCATTAAAATCATCAAATCGGTAACCATAGAGGCTCTCTCAACTCTCAAAGCTCTAGGAACAAAGTTAAAGACAATTTAACCATAAATTCATCAATTATATTAAACATAAGTATCATCAGTCAAGCAATTCAAACTTATTTTCAAGATTAATACACAACACGATTCATTACACAAGAATTTAAGAGCCATTACAGCTGTCTGCCCCTGATCATCACACAACACTTTATAGTAAAATACAACTAAGTAGCCTTAACGTTCAACTCACCGAGGACTGAGCCTAATTTGGGTGGAGAGGTGGGGGGGGAGGGTCTTCAGTTGACAAGGCAGTCCCTCCCCGGCCGGCCGACATCCTGTCTCGATTGCTGTCTGCTCTGCTCCTGCTGTACTCACCTAATTGTGCTTGCGGGGGTTAAGCTTTGGCTCTTTGGTCCCGCTGTGTTCTATCCTATCCTCTCGAATCTACAGTTCCCTGGGTACAGTATTTATTGGGAACCTAGTAGCTAACTCCGCCCACAAGTAGATAGCCCCAGGCCCTCTACCAAGCCACACCTTACGGCGGCTTGTTTGATGGCACAACACTACCAACCATCGGCTATTAGGCTACAATTATCAGATAGCAGATGCCAGGTCAGACTCACACGACCTGACCACGGGTCAGTTGTCGTCATTAACACTTCTAGGCGTGACTTCCTTGATTACTAGGGGCTGCCAACCTGGCGCCTCTCAAATCTTGTCTGCGACTCATGTACTCTTTATGTATATATTAATACAAAGCACCTTTACGGTGTTACAAAACAAATTAAAAGTATTGTGCTTTAGTATTTGTTGAATGAAAATGGTACAGTGGGGCCTCGATTTACGATGGTAATCTGTTCCCAGACACATATCGTAAGTCGAAATATCGTAAGTCAAAAGGATTTTTCCCATAAAAAAATAAAGGGAATTTAATTATCCATTCCACACCCCCAAAAATATTAACTTAAAAATACATTTAATACTGAATACAATTTTTTTTCTCTAACTACAACACCGTACATATATTTATCTTACCTTATGGAGGACTCTTGATGGCATATGGATGATGATGAGGGGGGAGGAGGAGAGGTGTTTGTTTGAAGGGAAGTTCCTTCCATTATAACATAAAGCAGTGATCAAATCTACAAGCCTAATTTGGGTGGAGAGGTGGGGGGGAGGGAAGTGTAAATCAGGCAGTGAAATCATCACTGCCTGATTTACACACAAATCACAATAGTGAGATACATCAAATGAACACATCCACAAGGGCCGTGACGAGGGTTCGTACCTATGTCCGAGAGGATCCCAGACGCTGCATTAATCGACTGAGCTACGACATGGAAAAGAATTGCAACTGGGAAATCTTCCTAATTTACCACGGTTCCTGCAGTCTCTCCGAGAGTTTTACACCAGGTTTTACACAATTCCCCCATGCATCCGAGCTATGTTCCTGGTTTGTCTCGGAGAGACTGCAGGAACCAGGGTAAATTAGGATGATTTCCCGGTTGCAATTCTTTTCCATGTCGTAGCTCAGTCGATTAAGGCAACGTCTGGGATCATCTCGGACGTAGGTTCGATCCCTTGTCAAGGCCCTTGTGGATGTGTTCATTTGATGTATCTCACTATTGTGATTTGTGTGTAAATCAGGCAGTGATGATTTCTCTGGGGTACACTCTCTGCTACGTTTTGCCTGCATACCACTAGGACTTGATTGTGGTTCACTGCTAGTTTCTCACTAAAAATGTGTCTAACGACACTTGTTTTTCCCATCGTTTTAACGTTTGTCTGTAGTGATACATCAGTGTCACTGATAAGGTTAAGACAACGGCCTACTGCAGCTTGATTTCGGCAGGTCGTTTCAGCGAAAGTTTACAGTTCTTTCCATGCTGCACACATTTTCTTAATATTTGAGGAAAGGATATTCTGTACTGCCTCCATGGTCATCCTCACATGTGTTTTCATATATTGAACCTTACCACTGACTTTCTTGGGACCCATGACATGATATATTATAATCAGTTTTATGTTCAAAAGGCAAAAGATCACCCAAAAATAGAATTTCTTATAAGCTTGATCGTCACTAAGCGGGCGGCTCTGGTAAACTGAGGCAGGTCAGCCCGCATGACCGGGAACCATGCGCTTGGTTGACCCGAACGTGTATCAACAAATATAGTTTTTCGACGACACTATTGTAAGTCGAGTTGCATTATCTGATCAAATATATATCGTAACTTGAAGTTATCGCAAGTGGGGTAATGTAAGTGAGGTGCCACTGTATTTGCTTTTCCAAAAGAAATATTGGTAAGTGAAGGCTTTTAGCCATGAGTTAAAAAGACACGTCTTCCTACACATACTAAATTTAGTATTGTTATTGAACTTTCAGGAACTTGGAAAAGAACACACGGAACCAAAAAATCGCCTCTTTCTTCTAAGCGTAGCAGTCGCAGTAAAACCAACAACACGGGGTCGTGTGCCAGTAGCAGGTGCAGTTTTAAATAAATTTGAGTTGTCAGGACTTTGTCCCTGGCATTAGTGAGAAAGTAATGTTAATATTTGCTTAGTGCAAAATTCTGCTTTAGAGAATTTCAATGATCAGTATTACATCATTGCAATATGTTATATTAATCCTCAAGATTTCTCTTGAATTATCATGAAAGTTAAAAAAAAAAAAATCCTATTCGAGTTAAATTTATACTTTCAATGCCACAACTTTTAAGAGCATTTAAATATACCTGTTTAGGAATATATTATGAACATAATCCTTAATGCAGGTTTCATTTGACTTAAACAAATGTTTGAGATAATGGTACTTTGCAAATGCTGTAGGGTGCAAATTTAGATGCACTCATGAACCTAAAAGGAGCATCTAAATTTACACATTCATTCAAACTTGCATTATATTAATGTAAATTTGAATGAAGCCAGCATGAGAGAATATCACGAGAGCCTTACTTAGTGCTATTAAGTTTGCAGCTGGCCAAGTCAAAAACAAAAGCTGGCATGTTTTACAATATTTCAGTTTAATCTATATAATGCCATTTGGTTTAATACTAGTCTTTCCATAATAAATGGTTGATAGAAAATTTTTGCATCAACATGTGCTTACCTATCACTGAGTACAGGGGAGTGAGATCGAACTCTCGCTGCCCTTTCTCTTAACTGTTTGTCTAACATACTAATTATTTTTGATTCATCAAATTGCAGCCAGCACTCGTCTAGAGGGTGCGGGAAGGCGAGTTTTGGCAGCGGTGGCTCAGGCATGTCTGGGTCACATGGTGGCCATGAGGGTTCCTCCACATCATCAGGCCCCCCACAAGCCTCTTCCCATGGTGCTTGTTCCACTACAGGCACTACAGGAGGCACTAGTTCAACTGGAGTACCTCCAGCCACCACCACGGCCTCCGCTGCTCTCCATGTGGCACCTTCTACCTCGACTACTTCCGGTTTGCTGCCTACGGCATCATTGGCTACACTTGGAGGTGATGCAATATTGTAATTTATTTTAGTTAGGAGTTAACACTTGCGTGTATAATGTGTGCATTTTAACTAATGGATAGTCGTTATAGAACTAGTAAGTGGGAATGAAGTTGGAGATGTACATGAAGGTAATGAATAGAAATGCAAATGAAATGTCAAGAGATGTTTGACCCTTTATGGATAACTTTTCTGGGGGAGGCCTTTAGTGGCTCCCTTTAGCTGTCTCATAGAGATTGCTATATACATAAAGTTGCATCAGTCATGTGAGTTCCAGTTAGCCTATCATTGACCGGAGCCAAAAACAAAAAACTGCTGGATTCACAAGACTCAAAGCCTTGAAACTGCCAAATAACTTGCAAATAAGTCAAACAAAACAATGTAATTTGCTCAAATCGATTGGTACTGATCACCACCACCATATAGCATGGAGCTCGGTCCTCCTGTTAGCTCACAACTGGGATCCGTTGCTGATATATTGGTGCGTGCAACACAGTAGTGCTCTATGATTATCATCTCTCCCACCAGGTCCCAGTGCTACTAATCAGAGGCATTAATGCGAATCATGACATCGTCGATTGACTAGCATGTTGACACTGCTGTCTTTGGGCCCACCACACACAAGCTTTCTGGTTCATTGTGGTGAACACAAACATAGATACATAGTTATATATAATGTGTGTATATAGTGTAATAACAGCAAAAACAGTATGTTTTATTGTTCAAAGAATTTAACTTGTACTAGTGACATTAATTAATGTATCTGTACCAATATTCTAATGAAGTAATTAAGCAGCTGCTATATGGAAGACTGGTGAGTAAAAGGCATGTTTCATATTTTAATAAAATATTTAAAGACTTTATTTCTAATAGATTTTGAATGTGTAAAATTTACCCCCCCCCCCCCCTTTTCCAGCTTTTCCTGCTGTACTGTATTTACTTATTTGTCCTTTTCAAATGTAGGTAGATCATGGGAAACATTTCAAATTATTTAATTTCTTGTTTCTATGGTACTCATCTCCTAAGTTTCACTGAACAGTTGCTGAGAAATTCTGCTCATATGGGCCTTGGTAAGTGAAGCAGACACCATTTCCTTAGTAAAGATGAATAGTTTGTTGTATCCAATATGAGGCTTTTCACTATATGATGGATTACTTAGGCAAGTGGGAAGAGTGGCAGGTGGCATAATACAAATCAAACCATTTTTGAACCGACACCAGTTAATTACGAGGTGTTGTGGTTGGATTAGTGGTTAACCCCTCGTGTCCTTGCAAAGTACGTTATGTTGGACAATGTTTCTAAATAAGACAATTCTTCAGAGCTTGTTGCTTAACACGTGCTCCCATAATGGTGTGGTTTCTGATGTTGGACTTCGGTATGTACAGGCAAGCAATTAACTGGTTATAACTTAACGCTGGGGACCTTTTGTGATGTAATTATATATATATATATATATATAATATATATATATATATATATATATAATATATATATATATATATATATATATATATATATATATATATAAATATGTCGTACCTAGTAGCCAGAACGCACTTATCAGCCTACTATGCAAGGCCCGATTTGCCTAATAAGCCAAGTTTTACGAGAGTAACACACACACCAGTATACACGAGAGTAAAACATACACCAGTATACACGAGAGTAACACACACCAGTATACACGAGAGTAACACACACCAGTATACACGAGAGTAACACATACACCAGTATACACGAGAGTAACACATACACCAGTATACACGAGAGTAACACATACACCAGTATACACGAGAGTAACACATACACCAGTATACACGAGAGTAACACATACACCAGTATGCATGAAAAGGCACCAACGCTTTAGTCGATTTCAACTCCCCTCAACTATTTCCCGAACATTATGATTCTCTCCTTCCTCTCCCTCACACACCCTCCTCCCTCACACAACTCTCCTTCCTCTCCCTCACACACCCTCCTCCCTCACACACTCTCCTTCCTCTCCCTCACACACCCTCCTCCCTCACACACTCTCCTTCCTCTCCCTCACACACCCTCCTCCCCACACACCTCCTTCCTCTCCCTCACACACCCCTCCTCTCACACACTCTCCTTCCTCTCCTCACACACCTCCTCCTCACACACTCTCCTTCCTCTCCCTCACACACCCTCCTCCCTCACACACTCTCCTTCCTCTCCCTCACACACCCTCCTCCCTCACACACTCTCCTTCCTCTCCCTCACACACCCTCCTCCCTCACACACTCTCCTTCCTCCCCTCACACACCCTCCTCCCTCACACCACTCTCCTTCCTCTCCCACACACCCTCCTCCCTATCCCTCCCACACCCCTCCTCCCTCTCCCTCACAAACCCTCCTGGCTCTCCCTCACACACCCTCCTGGCTCTCCCTAGGAGTGCCTCCCTGGCCTGGGTATCATCTTAGTGCTGCCAGGATCACCAGCAAGACATGCCTGCCTCAGATCCTCTCTCCCCAGCACACTCATCCCTCCTCAGTATTCACACCTCTTCTCTTCCTGTTCATATCTTTACTCTCTACACAGTGTTGAGTGGCGCTAGTTCCTGCGTGTGTTGTTAGTCCCAGAGTGGCGCTAGTCCCAGAGTGGCGCTAGTCCAGAGTGGCGCTAGTCCCAGAGTGGCGCTAGTCCCAGAGTGGCGCTAGTCCCAGAGTGGCGCTAGTATTCTTGGGTGTGTTGCTAGTCCAGAGTGGCGCTAGTTCCTGGGTGTGTTGTTAGTCCCAGAGTGGCGCTAGTCCCAGAGTGGCGCTAGTCCCTGCGTGTGTTGTTAGTCCCAGAGTGGCGCTAGTTCCGGGTGTGTTGTTAGTCCCAGAGTGCGCTAGTCCCAGAGTGGCGCTAGTTCCTGCGTGTGTTTGTTAGTCCCAGAGTGGCGCTAGTCCAGAGTGGCGCTAGTTCCTGGTGTGTTGTTAGTCCCAGAGTGGCGCTAGTTCCTGCGTGTGGTTGTTAGTCCCAGAGTGGCGCTAGTTCCTGGGTGTGTTGTTAGTCCCAGAGTGGCGCTAGTTCCTGCGTGTGTTGTTAGTCCCAGAGTGGCGCTAGTTCCTGCGTGTGTTGTTAGTCCCAGAGTGGCGCTAGTTCCTGCGTGTGTTGTTAGTCCCAGAGTGGCGCTAGTTCCNCAAAACAATGGGCTGTGAATCTGTGGCATCACAGGGTAGAAGGCACTAGTGGTGGTGGTGCCCGACAACCATCATCTAACCGTTTATATGCATTATAAACTTTAGTGAATGTTTATTGTGAACACATTGATACCAAATTGAAAAACCTAGGATTAGAATTAATGTGACAAAAGTTGAAAAGAGTATACACTTTTCAGTATTACCGCGTGCTCCCGTGGAACGTCCAAAACCACTAGGGATAGTGGAGCACTCTACAGCCTAGAGCACGAAAGTGCTAAGTGGCTGTCTGTATTTGCAGGAAATATGAGGACCATAGTACAGTGACACCTCGGCTTACAAATCTCCCTATTTGTGAACTTTTCGGGTTACGAGCCCAATTTCTTCGGAAAATTCAAATCGGGTTAATTAAGAGCTTTGCCTCGGGAAATGAGTTTGTCGATACGCGTATGGGCCAATCTAATGTGTGGTGGCACAGTGGTCGTGCCTCGGTTTACCAGTGGCTCCTGCCTGGTGACAATTGCACCCGAATTCTTTGAAAAGAATTTCAGTGTTTTTTTTTTTTTGGATTTTTGGTATTTGAAGATAATTATGTATCTTGGCATGGGTCCCAAGAAAGTCAGTGGTAATGTTCAACCTAAGAAAATAGTAGAGTAGAGGCAGTAGAGGATGTCCCTTGTTAAGAAAATGTGTGAAGTACGGGAAGAACTGCAAAGTTTTATTGAAAAAAAAGTCGCCCAGATAAAGCTGTAGTAGGCTTTTGCACCTGACCTTTTAAATGGCAATGTGATGTCTTCCTACAGACAAGTATTGAAATGTAGGGAAAACCAGTGTCTTTGGACAGATTCTTAGTAAGACAAGCAAGCAGTGAGCCACAAGCAGGTCCTAGTGGTGTGCAGGCAAAATGTTCCAGTGTGTGTACCCTAGAGAAATCATTACTGCCTGATGTTATAATGGAAGGGGACTCCCCTTCCAAACTCGAACACCTCTCTTCCTCCTCCCATCTTCCATATGCCAACAAGTCATCCGTAAAGGTAAGTATTAACTTGTACATACTTTAGTATTTGAGGATTTGGGTGAATTGGGTATAAAATTTACTCTGAAGTTAATTTTTTTGGGAGTCTGGAACGGATTAATTAAATTTCCAATATTTCTTATGGGGAAATTCGCTTCAGTTTATGAATATTGGGCTTACGAGCTATCTCTGGGAGCGGATTAAACATTTGGACAAACTGGGAAAACTATTTTCAACTTCTTGCAAAGACAGTGGCTCAGCTGCCTGACAGCTGGGTGGACAGCGCTTCGGATTCGTAGTCCTGAGGTTCTGGGTTCGATCCCCAGTGGAGGCGGAGACAAATGGGCAAAATGTTTCTTTCACCCCTGATGCTCCTGTTACCTAGCAGTAAATAGGTACCTGGGAGTTACAGCTGCTAGGGGCTGCTTCCTGGGGGGTGGAGGCCTGGTCGAGGACCGGGCCGTGGGCAGACTAAAACCCCGAAATCATTTCAAGATAATCTCAAGACAATCTAAACTAACCTAACCTTCCTAGGTCTAATACATGTTATCTGAAGCGTAGTATAGTACATGTGTGTGTAATGCTAGACTTAGGAATGTTTGTTAGCTTTTAGCATCATTATTTTGGACTCTATAAAGTGAAAAAGTACAAAGTTCTTCTATCAAATTGCTTAGTATGTCAATGTTTGTACTGTGGTGCACATATTTACAAAAAGTACTATCTAAACAGGAAGATGGGTTGGGATCTTTAAAACTGGTTGTTATGATAGAGGAACCAGGTACAATACTGGACCCAGTAATGAACTCGGGATACTTTGACACACTTTAATGACTGCAGAAAGAGGAGGGAAAGAGGCAGAAAGGGAGCAACCTGCAGTATATCTATCAAGGAGCTGATTTAATGTACATTAACATGTAACATTGAATAGCAACAGGAGTATGATTGAATAGGCAAAGGGAAGAGAAATGGCAATCAAAATACTGGCCCGCTTGTCACCTGACAATGTTCACACACTCTTAAAATAGATTTGATCAAAGGTGTTGAGAATGCATGCTCATGCTGCATGGGTGGCCACTTCAGACTTGAGTGATCTGAAACCAGTCAGGTTTGCTTGCAACAAGTTGGCTGCTTCCTAACTTAACACTTTCCTGCTCGGCGCATGTGCGCCGCAGACTTCGCCGTCATGCTCCCGGCAGTGCGGGCGAGCGTGCAGCGACACCGAAATGTGTGTTCTAGTTTGTTTTCTCACCTTACGTGCTACATCGTTCGTTTTGATATTATTGTGTTCTCAATAGAATTCCCTACAACCTTACCTTGAGGATACCTTGAGGTGCTTCCGGGGCTTATCGTCCCCGCGGCCCGGTCATCGACCAGGCCTCCTGGTTGCTGGACTGATCAACCAGGCTGTTGGACGCGGCTGCTCGCAGCCTGACGTATGAGTCACAGCCTGGTTGATCAGGTATCCTTTGGAGGTGCTTATCCAGTTCTCTCTTGAACACTGTGAGGGGTTTGCCAATTATGTCCCTTATGTGTAGTGGAAGCGTGTTGAACAGTCTCGGGTCTCTGATGTTGATAGAGTTCTCTCTCAGAGTACCAGTTGCACCTCTGCTTTTCAACGGGGGTATTCTGCACATCCTGCCATGTCTTCTGGTCTCATGTGATGTTATTTCTGTGTGCAGGTTTGGGACCAGCCCCTCTAATATTTTCCACGTGTAAATTATTATGTATCTCTCCCGCCTGCGCTCAAGGGAATACAGATTTAGGCTCTTTAGTCGGTCCCAATAGTTTAGATGTTTTACTGAGTGGATTCTAGCAGTAAAGGATCTCTGCACGCTCTCCAGGTCAGCAATTTCACCCGCAGTGAAAGGGGCTGTCATTGTGCAGCAGTACTCCACTCTAGAGAGCACAAGCGTTTTGAAAAGTGTCATCATCGGTATAGCATCTCTAGTGTGAAAAGTTCTTGTTATCCAACCTGTCATTTTTCTTGCAGTTGTGACGGCTACTTTATTGTGTTCTTTAAAGGTAAGGTCTTCCGACATGAGTACACCCAGATCCTTTACATTGCCTTTTCGTTCTATGTTATGATTTGCCTGAGTTTTGTACGTGGTTTCAGTTTTTATATTTTCATTTTTTCCATAGCGCATGAGCTGGAATTTGTCTTCGTTAAACACCATATTAAGGGTGTTAAGGGTACAAGGGTATATGCATACAAGATCCAAAAGGCCAGCGTTACTCCCCCACTGCAAAGCCTAAAGTCTGCAAAAGTTACTCGTGGCCGCGCAAAACCAGTAAAATGTGTATTCTCGTTTAAATTTTCTCGCCTTAATTCTCGTGCTACATTGCTCATTTTGGTATCAATGTGTTCGCAATAGAATTCTCTACATGGATATATGAATATATGGTCCAAAGCCCCGGCGTGACTTCCCCACAGCAAAGCCTAAATTCGGCGAACCGTTGCCCATGAACGAGCACCAATTGGCACACCCGCAACCTAATGTGTGTACTCGTTTGATAACGTCAATTCTCGTGTTACGTCTCATTTTGGTATCAAATTGTTCATAATCTGAAGTCGTGCATTTTAAAACTAGTCCCATAGTAATAGAACAATAAATGGAATTTTAACATACTGTACTGTATTTTAAATTTTGGACCACAAGTATTTATAATCTTTCCAGTGTTTGACCTCAATTGTCATGCTAAATCATTATGGTATTAAAATGTGCGCAGTCTAAAGGTGCTTATTTTGAAACCACTCCCAAATCGATTGGGTAAAATTTAAATTAACAAATATTTTAAATATTTTAAAATAATGGACACAAGCAAGAGTCGACAGAGTGCAATAGTGATAATTATCACTTTCGCGCTCTTGGCGAGCGAATGCCGTGCTACCTACCCCAAGTGGTCCTGGCATTCCATGGGAGCAAGTGGTAGTACTGAGAAGTGTACTTTTTCAAATTTGTCTTTTCAATTTGGTATCAGTGTTTGCAATAGAATTCTCTACAGGACTAAATGCATATAAATTCCAAAAGCCCAACTTACCACCCACAGCAAACAAAGTGAGAGCGAATTACCCGGGAGCACGCAAGAGCAACAAAATGTGTATACTCTTTTCACTTTGGCCACCTCAATTCTCGTCCTAGGTCTTTCATTTTGGTATCAATTTGTTCGCAATAGAATTCCCTACAGGAGTATATGCATATAATATAAAAACTGCGTCACGCTTCTCCCGCGGACAAGATGAAAGTGGGCCACGCGTTACCCGTGAGGGAGCGCCCATTCGCCCACCCACTGCACTCCCAATTCCTGCTCACAAATGTTTAGTATTTTTTCCGGTTGTTAACATCAATTTTCGTGTTACAATGCACATTTTAGTATCAATTGTTCCTAATAGAATGCTTTAGATGGATATATGCATATAATGGGAAATTGAAAAACAATATTGCCAATACAATATGATAAAGTATAAACCACTATATAAAAAAAAATTACTTGCCAACCCAGTGTTTGTGGAGCATGACATGGGTTGAGCATTGGGTTTATCCACTCCACCTGCTCCAGGTAAATGTTTCCTGAAGGATCAATTTATGTTTCTGATAGATGGAGTGGATGATGGGCAAGCATTACTGCTTATCAGCCCAGAATTGTTTCTTGCGATAGTATTTGATGTAGCATGGTGCCGCACACAGTGGCACATCACATGACTTGCACCTACACCTTGTGTCCCTCCTGTTACCAGACATTTTGCAAATACAACACCTCAGACGCCTCTGAAACTTTACTAGGGAATGGCACAAGTTCCTGTTCAGACGTTCTGGATTATCCACAAAACATGTACTGGGTTTTTCCTATCAGAAACACCACTAGGTGCTTCTGACTCTCGTCTTCTGAGTCGGATGAAGGTACAACTACAGGTGACGTGAATAGTGGCTGCCTCACACCTGATGGTCCGGGTGTTGCAACATTGTCACCAGTAGATGTGTTGTCATTGGCATTAACATCAGCAGCATGTGTGATGTTATCATTTTGCAGAGGCCATTTATTAGACTGAAAATACAGTGGTGACGTAATGACCTTCGTAAAATACTTTGTGGAACTTGAGTAATGAGTTTCTTTGTATCTCGTGTAGTATTTGTACAACGTGCAAGCATTGTGGATAGAAATAGAACGTAATTTTTTTCGTCCATTTGTGACTTTTCCGTGTGAAATAATAATATTTAACCATTTGGTCAAAGACCTTTCATGTTTGTATTGTAGTCACAGGTTGAGTTTGGTTTGTTCAGTGACGTGTTGCATTGAATATGTTCCATCAGGTTTCCATACTCGTTTCCTTCGTTCCACTTCTTGTGTATCTGCATTGTGGGAAGTTGTGATGAGTGAATTGACTTGCTTATCTTATCACAAAGTTATAAAAGTATTGTCCTTCTGTTGTTTTACCTACTGGCATTTTACCCTTTGCTTGGATCTGAAGGGTTTTAGGTGCACCATACTGCAATCTGATAGTACAGTACCACAGGTGTATACCCCATCTTCAAGCAACAATTCACTTTCAAACTGATTTCTAATAGTTATCTATATATAACCGATAACCCTTGTTCTTCAGTGGTTCAATCAAGGCCATTACCGTTTCAATTGTCGTCTTCTCAACTTCAGCATGAATTTCAAAATTAAAGATGTAACAAGTCTGGGATTCAGATAGCATGTAGAACTTTATTCCATACTTATCAGGTTTATTGGGATTACAAGTCTTGAAAGCTAGATGGTCACGCCATGCCATTGTGCCTTCATCCATACTCAAATTTTTCTGAGGAATGTATAATGTTTTGAGCGTCTGTGTGAGATATTGCATGACTGATCGAACTTTGATTAGTCCGTGGATTGTCTTTTGGAATGGCATTATTGTTATAAATATGGAAATACTTTCCAATTAGTTCATATTGTATAGAAGTCATAAATGTATTGAAACTAGGTATATGCCACACTCTACCTGTTTGCCAGTACATTCTAATTCTTGGCAACGTGCAAATTCCCATCAAAATCGCCAGTCCCAAATATCGGGCCATGTCTTTCACTGTCACTGGTTCCCATCTCTTGCTTGCGGTGCTCCCAGTAGGTACATTGCTTTGGGTAGCATACAAATTAGTCTCGCAGGCCATATATTTCGGCAAACTTTGAGTAAAACCTAAAGGAGTGCTAGGTACAGAAACAGTCAAGCCTGGTATTCCTGTAAAACTGTCTACAAAGGGTGGAGTATTGTCAATAGACCAGCCTTCATTAGAGAACCTGTTGGTTGGGTATGTGTGGTTCACGCGGTACGAGTTCCAGTACCTCGCCATGCACGTGTGGCAGTCTGAACATCAGAATCGTCACTACCCCTCACTATCAAAATCGTCTGCCGTTTCCATTTCAATGAAATCACTACCTACATCACTCACTATCAGCAGTTTCGTCATCAGATAAATCATCAAATACAACCTGAAATTTGAGGGTGAGTGTGTGTCTACTGTACTTTTGGTGTACACTACTTGGCTTCTCTTTCTGACTCGTTTCTTTCACTGATTTCTTCCTGGAATGGCTCTGTTCCTAATCACTATCCATCTTGGATTAAATGCAGATAGTTCCTAAAGCCGCACAAAGAAATAGCCACGGAAAATAGCCGGAATGTTCACACATTTGCGACGCGAGAGGAGGCAAGACCGGTCAAGAGCGTGGGGCGAAAACAATGGGCCTACAGTGTGTCGCGCCGCCTGGGTGCCACGTGGCCTATCAAGGAAAATGGGAAGACGTTGGTGCGCAGTTTAAAATCAGTCCCCCAAAATCTGATAAAAACCTGAATTTTAGCAAATATTACTTTTTGACGCCATACTGCGTCGTTATCAAGCGACAATATCTGGGGCTTTGAGCTGAATTATATCCTTCAACTCAAGTACTTTCGATCTCGCTTATCTATTTTGGTATATGCTATTTTCAGGAACATGTTCCCCTTCCCATTGTTCTTTACACCCCCTTCCTTTAATGATTTTGTTGCTTTGTGAAATGGTACATAAAGACAAGCTTTCCAGTCCCTGATGCTTTGTAGAAAAAAGAATTTCTTCAATTCTATCTCCACTTAGATGTTTCCCTTCAATTAGGTTAATTTTCAGCTGTCCTTGTCCTTTTCTCTCTCCTCCTTTGAGAGGTCTTGTCTTATTGACCAAAGTTTGACCACCCTCGTCATATTGCAATTTTCTGGTATTCCGAAGCATGTGTGTAATTACCCAAGTGTAGTTCATTGTAGACAATGAACGTCATTTGTGCAAGAACTGAACCCTGTAATTACCCAGTAAGTGTAATTACCTAAGTGTAGTTACAGGATGAGAGCTACGCTCGTGGTGTCCCGTCTTCCCAGCACTCTTTGTCATATAACGCTTTGAAACTACTGACGGTCTTGGCCTCCACCACCACCTCCCCTAACTTGTTCCAACCATCTACCACTGTTTGCGAAAGTGAATTTTCTTATATTTCTTCGGCATCTGTGTTTAGCTAGTTTATATCTATGACCTCTTGTTCTTAAAGTTCCAGGTCTCGGGAAATCTTCCCTATCGATTTTATCAATTCCTGTTACTATTTTATATGTAGTGATCATATCACCTCTTTTTCTTATGTCTTCTAGTTTTGGCATATCTAATGCCTCTAACCTCTCCTCGTAGCTCTTGCCCTTCAGTTCTGGGAGCCACTTAGTAGCATGTCTCTGCACCTTTTCCAGTTTGCTGATGTGCTTCTTAAGATATGGGCACCACACAACCACTGCATATTCTAGCTTTGGCCTAACAAAAGTCGTGAACAATTTCTTTAGTATACAGTATCGCCATCCATGTATTTAAAAGCAATTCTGAAGTTAGAAAGCGTGGCATAGGCTCCTCGCACAATATTCTTTGTGGTCCTCAGGTGATAGCTTTCTATCTAGAACCACCCCTAGATCTTTCTTTATCAGAATTCTTTAAAGATTTCTCACATAATATATAGGTTGTGTGGGGTCTATGTTCTCCTATTCCACATTCCATAACATGGCATTTATTAACATTAAATTCCATTTGCCAAGTGGCGCTCCATGTACTTATTTTGTCCAGGTCTTCTTGAAGGGCATGACAATCATCTAAGTTTCTTATCCTTCCTATTATCTTAGCATCATCAGCAAACATGTTCATATAATTCTGTATACCAACTGGTAGATCATTTATGTAGACAATAAACATCACTGGTGCAAGAACTGAACCCTGTGGTACTCCACTTGTGACATTTCTCCAGTCCAATACATTGCCTCTGATCACAGCCCTCATTTTTCTATCAGTCAAAAAAATTTTCATCCATGTTAGCTTACCTGTCACCCCTCCAATATTTTCCAGTTTCCAGAACAACCTCTTATGTGGAACTCTGTCGAAAGCTTTTTTTAGGTCCAGATAGATGCAGTCAACCCAACCATCTCTTTCCTGTAATATCTCTGTGCTCGATCATAGAAACTGAGTAAATTCGATACACAGGATCTTCCAGATCGAAACCCATACTGTCTGTCTGATATTATATCATTTCTCTCCAGGTGTTCTACCCATTTAGTTTCATTTTTTCCAATATTTTGACTATTACACTTGTCAATGATACCGGTCTATAATTGAGGGGGTCTTCCCTGCTTCCACTTTTGTAGATTGGAACTATGTTAGCCTTTTTCCACACATCGGCTATAACTCCTGTAAACAGGGATGCCTGAAAAATCAGTTGAAGAGGAATGCTGAGCTCAGGTGCACATTCTCTGAGAAACCATGGTGAAACTCCGTCTGGACCAACTGCTTTGTTCTTATTTATCTCCTTGAGCATTTTTTCCACTTCGTCTCTAGACACCTCTATGTGCTCTATGTTGTTCTCTGGAATTCTTATTGTATCTGGTTCGCTGAAGATTTCATTTTGTACAAACACACTTTGGAAGTTTTCGTTTAATGTTTCACACATTTCCTTTTCATTTCTGTGAATCTATTTCCTATTTTCAACCTCTGAATATTATCCTTTACCTGCAATTTGTTGTTTATGAATTTATAGAGTAGACCTGGTTCTGTTTTACATTTGTCTGCAATCCCTTTTTCAAAATTTCTTTCTGCCTCTCTCCTCACTGCTGTGTAGTTGTTTCTCGCATCTTTGTATCGCTGGTATGTTTGGGGGTTTGGCCTCTTCCTGTATTGATTCTATTTTTGTGTCTTTTGGTCTCTGGCCCTCTCGCACTTTCTGTTGAACTAATCCTGTTTTCTAGTTCTGCTTCTCTGTTTTGGTATAAATTTTTTTGTGCCTTTATCATATATTTTATCCAACCCATCCTCGCAAATTCGTATAGTCAATATTGACTTATTAAATACGTGCATAGGTGACATACTAAACATAATAGATACCCTTAAAAAGCTTCATAGAAAACACCGACCTTACCTAACCTTGTTAGTATGTTAAGATAAGCATCTTATTGCTTCGTAATAACAATTGTTACTTAACCTATTATAGATATAGGTTAAGTAATAATTGTAATTACGAAGCAATAACATGCTTATCTTAACATACTAACAAGGTTAGGTAAGGTCGGTGTTTTCTATGAAGCTTTTCAAGGTAAACTATTATGTTTAGTATGTCACCTATGCACATATTTAATAAGTCAATATTGACTATACGAATTTGCGGGGACAGGTTGATTTTATCATATATGTGAGTTGTCAAGGAAGTTTCCAGTTGCCATATGAGTATTTTCTTGTTTATTTCTTCAAAGTCACCACACTTCACTTTCCACACCTCATTTTCTTTCACTAGTTCCTTTCAGTAGTAATTACCTAAGTGTAGTTACAGGATGAGAGCTTTGCTTGTGGTGTCCAGTCTTCCCAGCACTCTTTGTCATGTAATGCTTTGAAACTACTGACGGTCTTGGCCTCCACCACCTTCTCACCTAACTTGTTCCAACCGTCTACCACTCTGTTTGCGAAAGTGAATTTTCTCATATTTCTTCGACATCTTTGTTTAGCTAGTTTAAATCTTTGACCCTCTTGTTCTTGAAGTTCCAGGTATCAAGAAATCTTCCCTATCGATTTATCAATTCCTGTTACTATTTTGTATGTAGTGATCATATCACCTCTTTTTCTTCTGTCTTCTAGTTTTGGCATATTTAATGCCTCTAACCTCTCCTCGTAGCTCTTGTCCTTCATTTCTGTATGCTCTCTGTATACTCTCTATACACACGTTATATATAAGTATCTACATTTGTGTTCACCATAGCGAACCACTAAGCGGTATGGTGAGTGCAGTCAATAAAAGATGGCCACACAGTCAGAAGACAACGCCACCACCCTCCCTCCCACAGCATTACTCCTCCCTCCATGGCGCACAGCGCTAAATATCACCACAATCCTGCTATTATCAGAACCCTGGTCAGTTTTATCAGTCAGGGTCTTCTGTAATAATATCATCGCTACATAATAGCATGAACAAGTATATTTATGGCATTTTTAGGCGATGCTGTGGTCACAAGCTGAACAGCAGTGCTGTGAGCTCATGCTGCGTGCGTCAGGCTTGGTAGCTCACTCAATACCGAGGGCCCTAACACCCGGGAGTTTGACCCACGATTTTTTTTAAAATGGCGTCTGTTTCAAGACCCTGATGGTGTGGTGAACCTCGTGTATCCGCGGGGCCGTTTAAATCTTGCATAGTACTCCAAAGCANACTACAATACTTAGGAATTGTGAAATATCCTCAAGATCTCTGATGCAGGTGCCGTCACTAAGGGTGTCACTTTTTGAATACGAATTTGAATGTGGTGTTCAGATTCCTGGGCTTCTCAAGCTATATCATATCTACACTTGAAATTGTGTATGGAGTCAGCCTCCACCACATCACTTCCTAGTGCATTCCATTTGCTAACTACAGTACTGACATTGAAAAAGTACTTTCTAACATCTCTGTGGGCTCATTTGAGTACTCTGCCACCTGTGTCCCCTTGTGTGTACCCCCGTGTTAAATAATCCATCCTTGTCTACCCTGTCAATTCCCGAGAGAGAATTTTGTGTGTGATGATCATGTCTCCCAAGCTCTTCTGTCTTCCAGCAATGTGAGGTGCAGTTAACGCAGCCTTTCCACATAATTCATGCTTCTTAGTTCCGAGATTAACCTAGTGGCATACCTCTAAACTTTTTCCAGCTTCATCTTGTGCTTGATAAGGTCTGGGCTCCATGATGGGGCTGCATACTTCAGGATTGGCCTTGCATGTGTGGTATACAAGGTTCTGAAGGATTCCTTGCACATGTTTCTGAAGGCAGTTCTGATGTTAGCCAGAACAGCAGAGTGCATTGCTCAACTGCTGTGGATGCATTGCTTTTGCTCCTTGACTCAAATCTTACATCTCAAAATGGTTGTCTGGTGGTGGCAGTGTCCTCCATTTGATTGTTTTAATGTGGGAGCGGTTGGTGAGGAGGATAATTGTATTTGAACTTTTTAAAACTGTAAATTAAAAAGGGTAGACCCCAAAAATTGCAGAATCCTTGTAATCACATGCATGGCAAAGACTAAAATAATTCGCAGGAGTGCTCCCATTATTTTGCAAGGACCAGGATTGAAGCCTTTACATATGCACTTTAGATACCTCTACATCTATCCTCAATTGTGGCAACATCTGTATTTATTGAAATATTTAAAAGCTTTGAAACTCTGCAATGCAAGGTGGTTGCCTAAAACCTAAATGTACTGTACTTTGGAGCTCAAATTATTAGGAGAAATTTGACCTCCAAAGTGCTACTAGGTTCTTTGACAATAACATTGGGTTGCAAAGGAAAAATGTTAATGTACAAAGACAGCCACCATGATTAAGGAAAGATATAAAAGTTTAAGTGGATGCATAAATGCTTCATGACAAATAGGCCTTTTATTTGTTAAATTAATGAAGAAAGTTTAATTATTTAATGGTGGATTTCAAATAGTATTTCAGTTGGCAACATTGATGTCCTTACCCTCGTAACGAATAATTTAAAAACTGTTGAAAATTACCATTTTTTTAGGAATGAATTTGATTGCAGCTAGTGTCTGGTATTTGTGAAATACATGTATTAAATACGTACTGTGCTTCAATTTCAGGATAGTGGTGATTGTGCCGATTGTGGCTTGGAGAGCCCGGCAAGCAAGCGTCAGCGTCGGAGCAGTCACGTAGAGAGCCGGAGCCACTCAGCTGCCAGCCTGGCCGCCAACGCACCCAGCACACCCACTCGCAACCAGGGTAAGTCCCAGTCAAATTGGAGATGGGTTGTAATATTATTTCAAAGCTAGCTTAATTTCAGGATAGGATGCAGATTAGTTTCTTTGGTTTTAACTGTACAGTGCTAAATGTATAGCTACTCTTAACACTTTTCGCGCTTAGCGGGCCCCGTTAGCGTCCAATCTTTTCTCCTGATTCTGCCCTCTGGACGCTGGCTGGCGTCCAATGGTTTAAATAATTATATAAATTTTATTATTATGCGATTTATTTTAGTTAGTCTCAAAATGTTCACCATGAAATTTACGTTTTTTCTAATAACCAAAGAGCTTATTAAAGAAAACGGCATGGCAGTGATTCATCTTGGTATAACAATTGTATAGCGCCGATATGCCGCCGCGGGTAACACTTCAGCCACTTCAACCGTCTTGTGGATTGGTTGCGACATTGATTCTATATTTATATGCATATGTCGTATAGAGAATTTTATTGCGGTTCCAATGATACCAAAATCAACGATGTAGGATAAATGTGGTCATCGCATCTTTAAAGAGAGTGGAAACATTTGTTGCTTTTTGGCGCTCTCGCCAAGTGATCCCAATACTTTCTATTTGGTGTTGATATCCTTGTGCTTTGGCAGTATTTTATATGTATGTTCTTATAGAGAATTTTATGCGCGAACACAGTGATACCAAATTTAAATACGTAGGTCTACAAATAGTGTCAGGAGACTAAAAAGAGTATACACTTTTCGCCCGTACCGCTTAAGCGCGAGACGCCCAAAGCACATAGGGTAAGTTTTTATACGCTTCGCCCAAAGCGCTAAATGTTAATTAAAACTCGAGTTATCACTCACAGTATCTAGTTGTCCAAATGTTGGTGGCTTGATAAAAATGATTGCCAGATAATATTTTGGAGTGATAAGAGAGGAGAGGGTCAAGGGGAGAAGCCGGGGGTTGGGGGGTCCCACATCTAGTCAGATTAGCTTGAAAGGATAAATTCGATTAGAAGGATCCATTTTTTTTTTACTCTACCACCCCACATTGTTTTATTTTACAAAATTAACTGGTTATCAAAAAGGAACAAAAATGAACATTTCTTAAAATCTGTAGATCTCTTGTAGCTCCTTGATTTTGGGCAGGAAGGTACGATACAATGTGTATTTTCCCTCAGGATTACAACAAAGCGATGCTTGGAAAATTTAGCTGGCATTCTAGGGTCTGATGTTTCAAAGATTCTAGAATCTTGATCCTTGAAGCTTGTGGCACTTCCTTACTTCCTTCCTAGACTTCAAGTGTATGGGTGGCAGTGTCACCTGCTTTACCAATAGTGAGAGTAATGTAGGTGTCTGCCAGGGAACTGTACCAGCATATCCACCCAAGTAGGTTACATGCCATTCCTCTAGGGTTGTAGTGTAATCCTATCTAGGAGACCAGCAGGGATAGCCAAATTTTGGAACATAAAACTGGTTCTGTGTGCTGGACACTTGGCAGTGTTGAGTTTTTTTTTTATCTGACTTTGTGCCTCGTGTGCTATCCTTTGGATTTCCCATATCTCAGACTGATGCCATTATGAATTGGCTTCTGCCTTAATGAGAAATACTTGTTTCTCTATTACACCCACCATACAAGTTGGAGAGCCTCTGCAATATTGAGGTGCTGCAAATTGACACATGCCTGTTGTCGTATGCCTGTGTTGGACAAGAGGACCACAGTCATCATGTATTGATGTTGTGTCGAGCAAAGGTATAGCAGCTCCTCCAAGAATTGGGCAGTGCCAAGTGGATTGTTTATTGGTTTTGATGGGGCAGGTCCTGTGTGATGGTACTGCAGGGAAATCCCACTTAGTGGCGTATTCTGTATGGAATAATGTATTGCCACCAAATTGCTTCAGTTATCTAGTAGAATTACTTCTCATTATATGCAGGGGTGGGAGGTGGGAAGGCTGACACAACAATCTGGATTGCTGAATAGTTTACAGAATCTGGCTTAGTGGTTTGTTTTCTTATTGAGGAAGATTGACAAATTTGAAAGGTCTTCATTAGAGTTGTACTTCTAAAGCTTTGGCCTTTTGTGGGGTGGGGCTAAATCTCAAAGTGGTTAGTCTGAGAAGGGATAGGCAGTTTTCTGTTTCAGATAGGCAGTTTAAGTTTTCTCACTTCAATTCTCGTGGTACGTTTGTCATATTGGTATAAAATTGTTCAATATAATTCTGTAAGGGATATATGCATACAAGGTCAAAGTCCGGTGCACCAAACCCAAAAATCGGCCAAGCGTTATCCATGAGCGCGCAACCGCGCTAAAATGTGTGTACTCTTTTTTAAGGTTTCTCACCTCAGTTCTCGTGCTACATTGTTTATTTTGGTATCAAATTGTTCACAATAGAATTACTTAGAGATGTATGCATACAAGGTCAAAAAGCCCAGTGTGCCACCCGCAGTACACCCAAAGATTGGCCAAGTGTTACCAATAAGCACGCACCAGTCTGCACACCCACAACACCTGCACTAAAATGTGTGTACTCTTTTCAGTTTTCTCACAGCAGTTTTCTTGTTACATCGTTCACAATAGAATTTTGTAAAGGGATATACTTATGCATATAAGGTGCAAATAAGGTGAATCAAATAGGCGCGCTACCCACAGCAAATAAAAAATCAGCCGAGCATTACCTGTGAGTGTCCAGGCCCCCAAATTTGTTACGTTAAATTTTAGAAACCCTTTAGGGGGCCTAAGTTCCATATGTGCTAAAAATGTGCAATAAATAGACTAGTTTGAAGATACCTGATCAACCAGGCTGTGACTCATACGTCAGGCTGCGAGCAGCCGCCTCCAACAGCCTGGTTGATCAGTCCAGCAACCAGGAGGCCTGGTCGACGACCGAGCCGCGGGGACGCTATGCCCCGGAAGCACCTCAAGGTAACCTCAAGGTAGGTCCAACCACACTAAAATGTGTGTACTGTTTTTCAGTTTCTCATGTCAATTTTTGTTACAGCATTCATTTTGGTATCAATCTATTTGCAATAGTGTTTTCTAAAGGGATACATATATATATATATGATAAAAAAAACGTGTTACCTGCAGCAAACTAGAAAATTCCCCGAGTGTTGCCTATGAGCATGCACCCATTCGCACACCTAAAAAAGGCTTTCGACAGAGTTCTCCATAAGAGGTTGTTCTGGAAACTGGAACATATTGGAGGGGTGACGGGTAAGTTACTAACATGGATGAAAAATTTCCTAACTGACAGAAAAATGAGGGCCGTAATCAGAGGCAAGGTATCGGATTGGAGGAATGTCACGAGTGGAGTACCACAGGGTTCAGTTCTTGCACCGGTAATGTTCATTGTCTACATAAACAATCTACCAGAGGGATTACAGAATTACATGAACATGTTTGCTGATGATGCTAAGTTAATAGGGAAGATAAGAAACCTAGATGATTGTCATGCCCTTCAAGAAGACCTGGACAAAATAAGTATTTGGAGCAACACTTGGCAAATGGAATTTAATGTGAATAAATGCCATGTTATGGAATGTGGAATTGGTGAACATAGACCCCACACAACCTATAAATTATGTGAGAAATCTTTAAAGAATTCTGATAAAGAAAGGGATCTAGGGGTGGTTTTAGATAGAAAACTGTCACCTGAGGACCACATCAAGAACATTGTGCGAGGAGCCTATGCTACACTTTCTAACCTAAGAATTGCTTTTAAATACATGGATGGAGAAATACTAAAGAAATTGTTCACGACTTTTATTAGACCAAAGCTGGAATATGCAGCGGTTGTATGGTGCCCTTATCTTAAGAAGCACATCAACAAACTGGAAAAGGTGCAACGACATGCCACTAAGTGGCTCCCAGAAATGAAGGACAAGAGCTATGAGGAGAGGTTAGAGGCATTAAATATGCAAAAACTAGAAGATAGAAGAAAAAGAGGCGATATGATCACTACGTACAAAATAGTAACAGGAATTGATAAAATCGACAGGGAAGATTTCCTGAGACCTGGAACTTCAAGAACAAGAGGTCATAGATTTAAACTAGCTAAACACAGATGCCGAAGAAACGTAAGAAAATTCACCTTCGCAAATAGAGTGGTAGACGGTTGGAACAAGTTAAGTGAGAAGGTGGTGGAGGCCAAAACCGTCGGTAGTTTCAAAGCGTTATATGACAAAGAGTGCTGGGAAGACGGGACACCACGAGCGTAGCTCTCATCCTGTAACTACACTTAGGTAATTACACCCACACTAAAATGTATACCGTTTCACTTTTCTCACCTTAATTTTCATGCTACGTCATTCATTCTGGTATCAAATGGGTTGCAATCTAGGGGCGTGCATTTTAAAACTAGTCCCATAATGCTGGGACAGCAAATGGAATTTTAACAAGTATTTTAATTTTGGACGCAAAATATGTCCCCCGCTGGACGTCTGTAAAGATATTTATGGACGCAATATCAGTTCCCAGCGGACAAAAGTGTTGTCAAGAATCCTCTCCATTTTCGTTAGGTCTGATTTTCTTTCAAAGGATCTTGTTAAAGATATTTGGCCTAAGTTGAACAGGGTAGGCAGGGGAGTGCTGTCTGTGGGTCCAATTATCTATATTCAAGACAGCTTTTACTCTGAAATTTTAGTTAGGAAATATAACATTGGCAGTAGGTTTGGGTGAGGCCTAGGTTGGCTCCTTTTTGCAAAGTTTTCAAGATGTCCTCAAGTGTGAATTTGTCAACCATATTCCTGTTTTGGTAGTACAGAAGATTACTTGCTTTGCGAACCCCTTGGATGAGACCCGTCTGTTACCGTTTAAGTTCGTAAAAGAGAAATGTGCGAAAAATCTAAGGGTGCAAATCAACAGGTTCATAGCATAAATGCAACAGTACAGTATTTTCTTTGTATTCGCCAATAAAAGAAGTCCTGATCCACTTATGTTGATGATCATTGTTGATGTAGCATAGTTATTACATGGAAGAGGTGGTGGTGGTGTTGGGTTGAATGAAGTGGAAAATAATGGTGATAAGGTAACATCAGATGTTGACGCATTTGGGCCAACATGTGGTGTCGGGTGCAGGTGAGGCAATGCGAGCTTCTTGGAAGCCTTTGCACAAGACTTTAATTGACATTTGTTTCATCCTTTTATCTTTTTTCTAAAACTTCATATACAAATTGTATGGTCAGTCAGACATTGTCAAGTCAGTCAGGCAGGCATTCACTGTATCGCTGGTATGTTTGGGGGTTTGGCCTCCCCCTATATTGATTCCATTTTTGTATCTTTTGGTCTCTGGCCCTCTCGCAATTTCTATCGAACCAATCCTGTTTCCTAGTTCTGCATCTCTGCTTTGGTATAAATTTTTTTTTGTGCCTGTATCATATATTTCACCAAAACTTGACATACATCTCATTTTCTTTGTCCTAACAGCAAGTCTTTCCAGTCAAATCCTTAAAGAAATGTCGAGTTCCCATAATGACCTCCCCTAAAATCAGGCTTTTAAACTGCTTCAACCTCATTTTT
>WNGS01165318.1:22620501-22655957 GCA_020271785.1 Procambarus virginalis | reverse complement strand
TATCACCCAGTTGGTCTGTCATACCCAGTCAAAGGCTGTTAAGCATTTACTGTTGTGGTAGCAACCAGTTTGCCAATTTTAAACATGATGAGTGATGGTTTTACCGGAACACCCGTTTATGTACTCAACCCAATGTACCTTCTTTTATATAGATAAGTCAGGGCATGTCAGTCAGGTTCTGGTCCGGTGACACGCTGCCTCCAAGGCCAGCATCCGGTAGGAAGGTAGCTGAGAATCTGCACCATATTAATGCCTCGCCTACCTGCGCCTGGAGGGGTGGTGGAGATATTTTCTGGGAGGGTCCAGGTGTGGGAGGTGGAGGGGGAAGTAGGACTAGTACAGCAGGGATGGGGGAGCTGAGGGGATATGGTTTGACCACAGCGGCAGTGGTGTGAGTAGTTGTCGCCTGCTTGCCCGACCCACCCCAAGCCCGCCTCGGGCCCGGGATCGAGCCCCTGCCCAAGCCCACCTACCCGCCTCGAGGCTCACCCAAGCCTGCCCCATGCAGGGAGCTGGGGTCGGCCCGGATGCGGACAGCACGGCTGGACTAGTGATGGTCCTAGTCGGTCCTGGTTCGATCCCAGGCACCGGGCGAGTAAACAATTGGGGCAGAGTTATTATCTTATACACCCTATACCCCTGTTACCTAGCAGTAAAAAAAATAGGTACCTGGGTGTTAGTCAGGCTGTCACGGGCTGCTACCTGGGGGTGGCGGCCTGGTCGAGGAGCCTGGCCGCGGGGACACCTAAAAAGCCCCGAGGATGCATCTCAAGATAACCATAGGCCTACCCAAGCCGTACCTGCCCACCTATCCACCTCAGAGCCCACCCCGAACCATAAACCGCGCCTCCCCCGAACCACCCACCCAGTGCAGCCCGCCCACCCACCAAAAAGCCTGCTCTACAGCCTACCCAGCAATCTACCCTAGCTCGCCCATCCATTTAACTTACCCATCTAGCTCTGCAAAGCCTCAACCTGTTCTCTCTAAAAGTCTTTTCGTCTCATATGCGTGCTTATGGCCAAAATGGACATAATGTACCAATAATTTTGAAATGAAATTGGCTCGTGAAAATGATGTACTCTCCTGTTTTCTGTTCGGAGTCCTCCGGCTTACCATCGGAACAGGTTGGTGAGAGGACTTTCAATTAATGGTTTGTTCATAACATTTTGCAAATTTAGAAAATTTCCTGCCCGCCTAACCATACCAAAGGATCCCTCAACTTGGCTGTTATTTTTTTTTTTCTGTTCACTTTTCCAAATTGTCCATTTCGACCCATATGGGTAACCGGGCCCAAATTCCAGATCCAATTTGTAAGGAGGACAAGTGGGCCCGCCCAGTCAGCTACCCATCCATCCCAGTCGAGCTACTGCTCGCTCCACTCACCCAGCCAGTCCACCGATCCAACCATCCTCCCTGCACCCTGCCTCTCTCACTCTGCCTGCCTGCCTGCCCAGCCAGGCTGCCCCAATCCATCCATCCATCCACACACACCTCCTACCCACACCAAACTGCCCACTCACCTACTCACCCGCCTGCTAGCTAGCCCGCCTCGCCCACCAGTCCGGGCACCCACCAAATCCTAATCCATCCATCCTCCACTCACCTCCCACACCATTTAACCCACCTGTTAATTAAACACTTGGCCACTAACGACGCAGCATGGCATGCGTTGTTATTTAGACGGGAATTCCCACTAATGACGCAGCATTGCGTCGCTATTGGTGGCAAATTGGCGGCGGCTTCTGGACAAGGCGCGCTGCGGTTTTAGACTTTATATTTGCATATACGCTTGTAGGGAATTTCATTGCGAACACAATACCAAATAAAAGTCCTAGGACCAGAATTGTGGTACGAAAGTTGAAAAGAGAGAACCACTTTACTGCCCTCTTTATTAGCGCTCGCGGGGTAACGCTTCCAGATTATAACGCATTGCATACTTTAATCCCAATAAGACATGGTCACTTTTACCCAAGGGAAGGAGGTACTGAATGTCAAATCTCTCTTCCTTTCCTGGTACTAAACTAACTAAACTTCTAACTTCCAACTAAACTAACTTCCTGAACTAACTAACTCTAACCCAATGATGATGTGACGATGTATATTGAATTTTGTAACTAGCTCAAGATTGTAACTTGCTTAGCTAAATGAATTGAGAGGTTCAGTCCCTGAGCCCATTATGTGCCTCTGTAACCCTTTCCACTACCGCCCACAAGATGGGTATGGGGTGCATAATAAATGAACTAAACTAACTAACTTTCCTGGTAAATATCAAATCCAGCATGGAGGGAACATCACCTTCCCTCATCCTCGTAGCTTGTTTAACATGTTGAAACATGATTCGTAAATCTAATCCTGGAAACAATCTACAATTCAAAAAATCCTCTGTTCTAGCTTCATATGCATCCCCTGTCGTGATCTATCTTTATCATCTCTCATTATAATTTCTCGGTTATAAGACCCTCTCATTTATTATGTTACTCCTCCTTTGTCCATGTGTTGTTTGGCGGTGGACTATATGCATTTATGATCGTTAATTCATCATCCTGATTGCATCACTCTAGTGCAATTATGTTAACTTCTTGTGGATTGGCAATTATTTTGTTTACCTTTAGGTGTTCTTTCACCAGCACAGCAACGCCACCACCTTTTCTAATTTTTCTGTCCTGTCTCCAGACTGAGTAGCCCCTTGGGAATATGACCTCATTTAAAATATCAAGTTTTGTATCTGTGAGTGCAACAATGTCTGGTGTCTGCAGCTATATTATATCACTTGACTCCAGTATCGTTGATCTTACTCCATCTATGTTGGTGTATTCAATTTTCAGGAACTTGTTCCCCCCTCTCCTTATTCTTCACCACCCTCCTCTAATGATTTTGCTGGTTTACCTTTATGTACCACTTTACTGGTCTGCCTACCCCTATCACTATGTAGAAAAAAGAATTTATTTTTTCTTCATTCCTGCTCTCATTTAAAAGTTTTGCCTTACCTTGAGGTTACCTTGAGGTCTCTTCTGGGGCTTAGCGTTCCTGCGGCCCGGTTGTCGACCAGGCCTCCTCGTTGCTGGACTGGTCAACCAGGCTGTTGGACGCGGCTGCTCTCAGCCTGACGTACGAATCACAGCCAGGTTGATCAGGTATCCTTCGGAGTTACTTATCCAGTTCTCTCTTGAACACTTAGGGGTCGGCCAGTTATGCCCCTTATATGTAGTGGAAGCGTGTTGAGACAGTCTCGGGCCTCTGATGTTGATAGTTCTCTCTGAGTACCTGTTGCACCTCTGCTCTTCAACGGGGGTATTCTGCACATCCTGCCATGTCTTCTGGTCTGTGATGTTATTTCTTTGTGCAGGTTTGGGACCAGCCCCTCTACTATTTTCCACGTGTAAATTATTATGTATCTCTCCCGCCTGCGCTCAAGGGAACCAGATTTAGGCTCTTTAGTTGGTCACAGTAGTTTAGATGTTTTACCGAGTGGATTCTAGCAGTAAAGGATCTCTGCACGCTTTTCAGGTCGGCAATTTCTCCAGCTTTGAAAGGGGCTGTCATTGTGCAGCAGTACTCCACTCTGGAGAGCACTAGCGTCTTAGTGTCATTGTCGGTATAGCATCTCTAATTTGAAAAGTTCTTGATATCCAACATGTCATTTTTCTTGCAGTTGTGACGACTACTTTATTGTGTTCTTTAAAGGTAAGGTCTTCCGACATGAGTACACCCAAATCCTTTACATTGCATTTTCGTTCCATGTTATGACTTGACCGAGTTTTGTACGTGGTTTCCGTTTTTATATTTTCATTTTTGCCGTAGCGCATGAGCTGGAGCTTATCTTTGTTCAACACCATATTATTTTCTGCAGCCCATAGAAAGACCTGATTTACATCTGATTGGAGGTTTGTCGTGTCCTCTGTTTCTACTCTCCTAAAAATCCTAGCGTCATCTGCAAAGGATGATAGAGCTATAGATTGTGTCCTTGTCTATGTCTGATATGAGGATGAGAAAAAGTACTAGAGCAAGCACAGTACCCTGGGGGACAGCTGTTCACAGTTGATGGACCAGATTTTACTTTGTTGACTATTACACATTGGGTTCTATTAGTCAGGAAATTGTAGATCCATCTGCCTATTTTTCCAGTAATTTCTTTTGAACGCATTTTATGTGCAATAACACCATGGTCACATTTGTCGAAGGTTTTTGCAAAATCTGTAAATTACATCAGCGTTTTGTCTTCCATGGCATCTAATGCCATGTCATAGTGGTCCAGCAACAATGACAGGCAAGAGTGCCCTGTCCTGGAACCATGATGTCCGGGGTTATGGAGAAGTTGTGATTCCATGTATTTTGTGATCTTACTTCTTAGCAATTTCAGATTTTTATGATGTGCGATGTTTGTGCGATTGGTCTGAAATTTTTTGCCTCTGCCTTATTTCCTCCTTTATGGAGTGGTGCTATCTCTGCTGTTTTTTAGTATGTCAGGGATAACCCAAGTATGTAGACTTTGTCTCCAAAGAATGTGAAGGGCCTGCGATAGTGTTTTTTTACAGTTCTTGATGAATATGGAGTTCCAAGAATCAGGGCCTGGTGCAGCATGCATATGCATACTGTTTATGGCTTCTTCAAAATCCAGTGGGGATAGGGTGACGTCTGATATATGATTTGATGTTGGTATCATATCTATGAAAAATTCATTTTGGTTATCAATTGTTAGTGTATTTAATGGCTCGCTGAAAACAGTCGTACTGCTTCCTCGGTAACTCGCTCATTTCTTTGTTGTCATCGGTGAAAGTTCCATCTCTTTCGCAGGGGCCTGATACTAGATGTGGTTTTTGATCTTGATTTTGCATAGAAAAAATATTTTGGATTTCTTTCACTGATGGCCTTTTGCCTTTCCTGGGTTTTGTATGATTCTTGTAACTCTAGTTCAATTGTTTCTATTTCTCTACCCAACCACCTTCGCCGTTCTTGAGATAGGGTGCGACTCTCAGATAGTTCCGCAATTCATTTTCTTCGCCTATAGAGGGAACGATGTTTCCGTTCCAATCTGCATCTCTTCCTCTTTTTTTTTTTACTTGGGTATGTGGTTTGAACATATTTCTAGTGCTACTTAGCTTATTTTTTCCAGGCACTTGGTTCAGGTTTACATTTTCCAGCTGTTCTTTCCAGTTTATTTCTATGAAGTCTTGGTTTATTTGCTTCCAGTTTATCTGTTTATTATTGAAGTTGAATCTCCGCCACTGGGAATCGGGACTGGTTTTGAAGGTCTATTCCCCATGCTTGTCAGAACTTCAATTAAGTTGTGATCTGAGTAACACATCCTCGCCTCGGTGAGGTTCAGTTTCAGCTTCTCTGTTTTCTTTTGAATGATCTCGTCTTAACGACCATACTTTCCCTACCTCATCACTTTGTAATTTTCTAGCATTACTTGGTACATCTTCCAACTGTTTGTCATCGTTCAGGGTGATCCTCAAAGGTCGATCTTTTCTTTTTACATACTTTCCAATCCTCCTGTAGTTGCAGACATTCTCGATAGTAGTAAGACCTTCCACGCGGCCCACAATTTTATCTACTACTATCTCTTCTACAGCTCTTTCTGACCTAGATGTTATCTCCTTTTCTTTGCAACCAAAAATTAACTTACTTCGATCAACTGTGTTTTGCACCAATTTAGGATTTGATGCCAGTTCCTTTCTGACTTCCAGCCTAATGTGTGTTTTATCCTGGTTGCTGCAGTGTTTGGCTTCCTTTACTGCTTCTTCTATTTTTTCCTTCTCCTTGGCCACTTGTGCATAGGTGAGTTGCATATCTTTCTTGCACTGTTCTATTCCCTGTGTAACTTCCTCTATCTGTACTGACAAAAGCTGTTTTTCCTGTTGAATTTCCTTACCTAACCTATCGTATTCATTTAAGTTTAAATTTGCTTTAACTTCTTCCAAAGCTTTTTTTTTTTTTAAGTTTATTTTCCTTTTCCATGGCTTTGCAATTTGTTTCCAATTGATCTTTGTCCTTGCATAAGTCTTTCACTAAACCCTCAAGACCTAAAACTTTGCTATTCAAAGGGTCATTACTTTCTTTCAATTTGCTGAATATATCTACATGATCTTGAGGTTATCTTGAGATGATTTCGGGGCTTTAGTGTCCCCACGGCCCGGTCCTCGACCAGGCCTCCACCCCCAGGAAGCAGCCCGTGACAGCTGACTAACACCCAGGTACCTATTTTACTGCTAGGTAACAGGGGCATAGGGTGGAAGAAACTTTGCCCATTGTTTCTCGCCGGCGCCTGGGATCGAACCCAGGACCACAGGATCACAAGTCCAGTGTGCTGTCCGCTCGGCCGACCGGCTCCCCGGTAGTTCACTGATAGTTCTGATACTGAAAGTTCACTGATAGAAATGATAGTTCACTGTAATATCTAATTTTGCCAATTTGTTGTGTAGACTGTTTACATCAATGCTTTCTTCATTAAAACCCCCAAAATCTAGCTCTGTTTTGTTTTTCCTTCTTGCTGGTGTCCATCTTGAATATTGTCTGCACTCTACACGCTAGGGTCACTTTTTCTCGTCCAATTTTTTACTTCACTCTGCACATTCGTGTTATCTTGCCTATTTTTCCAAAGCACTACACTTTTATGTTCCTTGGGACACCTCATTATCATCAACCTGTACTACAATACTTAGGAATTGTGAAATATCCTCAAGCTCCTCTGATGCAGGTGCCGTCACTAAGGGTGTCACTTTTTGAATACGAATTTGAATGTGGTGTTCAGATTCCTGGGCTTCTCAAGCTATATCATATCTACACTTGAAATTGTGTATGGAGTCAGCCTCCACCACATCACTTCCTAGTGCATTCCATTTGCTAACTACAGTACTGACATTGAAAAAGTACTTTCTAACATCTCTGTGGGCTCATTTGAGTACTCTGCCACCTGTGTCCCCTTGTGTGTACCACCCGTGTTAAATAATCCATCCTTGTCTACCCCTGTCAATTCCCGAGAGAATTTTGTGTGTGATGATCATGTCTTCCCAAGCTCTTCTGTCTTCCAGCAATGTGAGGTGCAGTTAACGCAGCCTTTCCACATAATTCATGCTTCTTAGTTCTGAGATTAACCTAGTGGCATACCTCTAAACTTTTTCCAGCTTCATCTTGTGCTTGATAAGGTCTGGGCTCCATGATGGGGCTGCATACTTCAGGATTGGCCTTGCATGTGTGGTATACAAGGTTCTGAAGGATTCCTTGCACATGTTTCTGAAGGCAGTTCTGATGTTAGCCAGAACAGCAGAGTGCATTGCTCAACTGCTGTGGATGCATTGCTTTGCTCCTTGACTCAAATCTTACATCTCAAAATGGTTGTCTGGTGGTGGCAGTGTCCTCCATTTGATTGTTTTAATGTGGGAGCGGTTGGTGAGGATAATTGTTTATTGAACTTTTTAAAACTGTAAATTAAAAAGGGTAGACCCCAAAAATTGCAGAATCCTTGTAAATCACATGCATGGCAAAGACTAAAATAATTCGCAGGAGTGCTCCCATTAGTTTGCAAGGACCAGGATTGAAGCCTTTACATATGCACTTTAGATACCTCTACATCTATCCTCAATTGTGGCAACATTCTGTATTTATTGAAATATTTAAAAGCTTTGAAACTCTGCAATGCAAGGTGGTTGCCTAACAACCTAAATGTACTGTACTTTGGAGCTCAAATTATTAGGAGAAATTTGACCTCCAAAGTGCTACTAGGTTCTTTGACAATAACATTGGGTTGCAAAGGAAAAATGTTAATGTACAAAGACAGCCACCATGATTAAGGAAAGATATACAAGTTTAAGTGGATGCATAAATGCTTCATGACAAATAGGCCTTTTATTTGTTAAATTAATGAAGAAAGTTTAATTATTTAATGGTGGATTTCAAATAGTATTTTCAGTTGGCAACATTGATGTCCTTACCCTCGTTAACGAATAATTTAAAAACTGTTGAAAATTACCATTTTTTAGGAATGAATTTGATTGCAGCTAGTGTCTGTATTTGTGATAATACATGTATTAAATACGTACTGTGCTTCAATTTCAGGATAGTGGTGATTGTGCCGATTGTGGCTTGGAGAGCCCGGCAAGCAAGCGTCAGCGTCGGAGCAGTCACGTAGAGAGCCGGAGCCACTCAGCTGCCAGCCTGGCCGCCAACGCACCCAGCACACCCACTCGCAACCAGGGTAAGTCCCAGTCAAATTGGAGATGGGTTGTAATATTATTTCAAAGCTAGCTTAATTTCAGGATAGGATGCAGATTAGTTTTCTTTGGTTTTAACTGTACAGTGCATAAATGTATAGCTACTCTTAATTAAAACTCGAGTTATCACTCACAGTATCTAGTTGTCCAAATGTTGGTGGCCTTGATAAAAATGATTGCCAGATAATATTTTGGAGTGATAAGAGAGGAGAGGGTCAAGGGGAGAAGCCGGGGGTTGGGGGTGTCCCACATCTAGTCAGATTAGCTTGAAAGGATAAATTCGATTAGAAGGATCCATTTTTTTTTTACTCTACCCACCCCACATTGTTTTATTTTACAAAATTAACTGGTTATCAAAAAGGAACAAAAATGAACATTTCTTAAAATGTAGATTTCTTGTAGCTCCTTGATTTTGGGCAGGAAGGTACGATACAATGTGTATTTTCCCTCAGGATTACAACAAAGCGATGCTTGGAAAATTTAGCTGGCACTCTAGGGTCTGATGTTTCAAAGATTCTAGAATCTCGATCCTTGAAGCTTGTGGCACTTCCTTACTTCCTTCCTAGACTTCAAGTGTATGGGTGGCAGTGTCACCTGCTTTACCAATAGTGAGAGTAATGTAGGTGTCTGCCAGGGAACTGTACCAGCATATCCACCCAAGTAGGTTACATGCCATTCCTCTAGGGTTGTAGTGTAATCCTATCTAGGAGACCAGCAGGGATAGCCAAATTTTGGAACATAAAACTGGTTCTGTGTGCTGGACACTTGGCAGTGTTGAGTTTTTTTTTATCTGACTTTGTGCCTCGTGTGCTATCCTTTGGATTTCCCATATCTCAGACTGATGCCATTATGAATTGGCTTCTGCCTTAATGAGAAATACTTGTTTCTCTATTACACCCACCATACAAGTTGGAGAGCCTCTGCGATATTGAGGTGCTGCAAATTGACACATGCCTGTTGTCGTATGCCTGTGTTGGACAAGAGGACCACAGTCATCATGTATTGATGTTGTGTCGAGCAAAGGTATAGCAGCTCCTCCAAGAATTGGGCAGTGCCAAGTGGATTGTTTATTGGTTTTGATGGGGCAGGTCCTGTGTGATGGTACTGCAGGGAAATCCCACTTAGTGGCGTATTCTGTATGGAATAATGTATTGCCACCAAATTGCTTCAGTTATCTAGTAGAATTACCTTCTCATTATATGCAGGGGTGGGAGGTGGGAAGGCTGACACAACAATCTGGATTGCTGAATAGTTTACAGAATCTGGCTTAGTGGTTTGTTTTCTTATTGAGGAAGATTGACAAATTTGAAAGGTCTTCATTAGAGTTGTACTTCTAAAGCTTTGGCCTTTTGTGGGGTGGGGCTAAATCTCAAAGTGGTTAGTCTGAGAAGGGATAGGCAGTTTTCTGTTTCAGATAGGCAGTTTAAGTTTTCTCACTTCAATTCTCGTGGTACGTTGTTCATATTGGTATAAAATTGTTCAATATAATTCTGTAAGGGATATATGCATACAAGGTCAAAGTCCGGTGCACCAAACCCAAAAATCGGCCAAGCGTTATCCATGAGCGCGCAACCGCGCTAAAATGTGTGTACTCTTTTTTAAGGTTTCTCACCTCAGTTCTCGTGCTACATTGTTTATTTTGGTATCAAATTGTTCACAATAGAATTACTTAGAGATATATGCATACAAGGTCAAAAAGCCCAGTGTGCCACCCGCAGTACACCCAAAGATTGGCCAAGTGTTACCAATAAGCACGCACCAGTCTGCACACCCACAACACCTGCACTAAAATGTGTGTACTCTTTTCAGTTTTCTCACAGCAGTTTTCTTGTTACATCGTTCACAATAGAATTTTGTAAAGGGATATACTTATGCATATAAGGTGCAAATAAGGTGAATCAAATAGGCGCGCTACCCACAGCAAATAAAAAAATCAGCCGAGCATTACCTGTGAGTGTCCAGGCCCCCAAATTTGTTACGTTAAATTTTAGAAACCCTTTAGGGGGCCTAAGTTCCATATGTGCTAAAAATGTGCAATAAATAGACTAGTTTGAAGATACCTGATCAACCAGGAGGCCTGGTCGACGACCGAGCCGCGGGGACGCTATGCCCCGGAAGCACCTCAAGGTAACCTCAAGGTAGGTCCAACCACACTAAAATGTGTGTACTGTTTTTCAGTTTCTCATGTCAATTTTTGTTACAGCATTCATTTTGGTATCAATCTATTTGCAATAGTGTTTTCTAAAGGGATATATATATATATGATAAAAAAAACGTGTTACCTGCAGCAAACTAGAAAATTCCCAGAGTGTTGCCTATGAGCATGCACCCATTCGCACACCCACACTAAAATGTATACCGTTTCACTTTTCTCACCTTAATTTTCATGCTACGTCATTCATTCTGGTATCAAATGGGTTGCAATCTAGGGCGTGCATTTTAAAACTAGTCCCATAATGCTGGGACAGCAAATGGAATTTTAACAAGTATTTTAATTTGGACGCAAATATGTCCCCCGCTGGACGTCTGTAAAGATATTTATGGACGCACTATCAGTTCCCAGCGGACAAAAGTGTTGTCAAGAATCCTCTCCATTTTCGTTAGGTCTGATTTTCTTTCAAAGGATCTTGTTAAGATATTTGGCCTAAGTTGAACAGGGTAGGCAGGGGAGTGCTGTCTGTGGGTCCAATTATCTATATTCAAGACAGCTTTTACTCTGAAATTTTAGTTAGGAAATATAACATTGGCAGTAGGTTTGGGTGAGGCCTAGGTTGGCTCCTTTTTGCAAAGTTTTCAAGATGTCCTCAAGTGTGAATTTGTCAACCATATTCCTGTTTTGGTAGTACAGAAGATTACTTGCTTTGTGAACCCCTTGGGATGAGACCCGTCTGTTACCGTTTAAGTTCGTAAAAGAGAAATGTGCGAAAAAATCTAAGGGTGCAAATCAACAGGTTCATAGCATAAATGCAACAGTACAGTACATTCGCCAATAAAGAAGTCCTGATCCACTTATGTTGATGATCATTGTTGATGTAGCATAGTTATTTACATGGAAGAGGTGGTGGTGGTGTTGGGTTGAATGAAGTGGAAAATAATGGTGATAAGGTAACATCAGATGTTGACGCATTTGGGTCAACATGTGGTGTCGGGTGCAGGTGAGGCAATGCGAGCTTCTCTGGAAGCCTTTGCAAAAGACTTTAATTGACATTTGTTTCATTCATTCCCTTTTATCTTTTTTTCTAAAACTTCATATACAAATTGTACTGGTCAGTCAGACATTGTCAAGTCAGTCAGGCAGGCATTCACAATCACCAGTTGGTCTGTCATACCCAGTCAAAGGCNAATATATATATATCTATATATATATTATATTATATATATATATATATATTATATATAATAAAATATATACAGTACAACCTCGATTCAACATACTATATGGGACCAACCCCAGTTCGTTGGAGCGTTGGATTCGTTGCAAGAGGTGACCTTCAGGAGGCGTTTGTGTCAGTCTTTTTTTTTCTTGTACACAATAAAATGCATTATCATATTACATACTCTACCTATATATTACTTCTCTACTAAGAAATACTGTAATTCATAAATTACCTTATTGTTGAAGTTATATCCATCTTGAAGTTTTGTGAAGTTGTGAATGCTCTACAGTAAATACGTACTGCAGTGCATTATGCCGTTAGCACTGTGTTGATTAAAAGTAGTTCTGCTGTATGTTGAGTACTACAATACAGTTTATGAAAACTATTGTACACAAAAATTACTGCAACTTTAATTTTAACACTGAGTACACACTTAAATTTAACACTTGTTCTAACTGTTCATGTTGCACACGATGTTTTTAGATGTTTGCATCAGCTTTGCTGGTGCTCGCTGCTGCTGTGAGTTCAGCCGCTTCTGAGCTGGTGCTGGCTGCTGTTGTACCAGTGCTGGGTACAACTGTGCTTGTGCTGGGTACGGCTGTTGTACCAGTGCTGGGTACAACTGTGCTCGTGCTGGGTACGGCTGTTTTCGTGCTGGGTACGGCTGTTCTCGTGCTGGGTACGGCTGTTCTCGTGCTGGTTACGGCTGTTCTCGTGCTGGTTGATTTTCTGCTACTAGTTGTTGCAAAATATTGCTTCGTTTTTGGCATTAATAAGGCACTATTAGTAAGCCCCTGAGACATTTTGTTTTATAACCAAAGAGCTGTAGTAAAAAAATGGTCAATTCCACAATTATTCTTCCACCGGCCGATAAATACTGTACGTCAATCGCAGACAAAGCTAAGGGCACTGGGTGCATACTGTACGAACGCAGACTAAGTCTATACGCACACCCTTCAGTTGGCTGGTGTTTAAGCCTGATCCAGTAACATAAATTTCTCTTAAATATTCAATTTACATCAAATTATATATTTTGTGTTATGTATTTAGTTTAGCAACATTATTACGATAATAAGAGCTATAAAAAATACTTATTTTGAAACTGATTTATTTATTTCATTATTTCGAAGCCATAGGTCACTGAACTGTGGCGACGAAATCGAACAAAACACCGCCTGGTGTTGTGTTCGATTTCCAGTAGCATATGTTTCTCTCAATTTCTCTCAAATATTCAATTTACATCAAATTATATATTTTTGGGTTACATATTTAGTTTAGCAACATTATTACGGTAATAAGCTATAAAAAATACTTTGGAACTAATTTATTAATTTTATTATTTCGAAGCCGTAGATCGCTGAACTGTGGCGACGAAATCGAACACAACACAACAAGCATGGTGTATGGACAGGGATTAGACACGTCCACTCGTGCTGGAGTTGTGCTGCAAATAACGTGAACAATTTCTCAAATAGGAGATATCTACCTTATTACAGCATTTTTTGGTCTTATTTAGTTTAGTTTAATTAGGATAATAGAGAGTTATTAAAACACCAGTTTTAGAAATGATTTATTAATGTGAAACGTTCAAAGTCATGGGTCACTGAACTATGACAACACAGACGAAAGTGTGTGAAACCTCACTGTAAAGTGAAGTTTACTGTACAGTATTCCCTTATCTGTCTACCCCTCACTCGTCTTGTTTCATCACAGAAAATGTATAAGAAGATTTCAACATATTAGCTAGCTATTCACGCTTCAGCCTTTAAATTAATTTACAATGATACGTGTGCCACAAATCGGTGAACGAAAATCATTGAAACTCAGTCGTTCACTTCTGTGGACCACTCTGGCTGGTGTTTGGTTAATGTGTCACTTCTTGTGGACCATTCTGGCTGGTGTTTGGTTCATATGATTCACTTGTTGTGTGGTCCACTTGTGTGGTCCACTTGTGTGGTCCATTTGTGTGATCCATTTGTGTGATCCATTTGTGTGATCTAACTTGTCATATGAAGGAATTATTAATTGTAATCTGTGATGGGATGGTAAAGTTTTCTACCACTGTGAACTCTGTCCCAACATCGTAAGATTGTGGACCACTTGTGGACCACATGTGCGGTCCACTTGTGTGGTCCACTTGTGTGATCGAACTTGTCATATGAAGGAATTAATAATTGTAATCTGTGATAGAATGTGAAACTTTTCCACCAGTCTGTGAACTCTGTCTCGACGTCGTAAGCAAATCCGAACATCCCCCGCTTCGGCGAACCATTGTTCGTCGAACAGGGTGAGTAAATCCGGCCTGAAAAGTGTGCGAACTAGCCGGAGATTTGTTGAATCGGGGTACGTTGAATCGAGGTTGTACTGTATATAATATACATATACACACACACACATACAGTATATAAATTATTTATTCAAGCTTCCTGGAGCCAACACAATGAAATGAGATTGTTGATAAGTTGGCTTTTGGGCCTTAGCAATATTTGGATATAATGGTGTTAATCAGGGTTAAGCATTTATCTGTGGAATCCTTTATCAAAGTGATGCAGCATCCCACAAATCTGTCTAGCACCTAGTAACACAATCATTTGGGTAATGTTTCCTTTCATTTGATGCAGCTGTTCACCTAGCAGTAAATAGGTGTCTGGGAGTTTGGCAACTATTGTGGGTTACATCCTGCAGAAAGTCAGTACTGGGTCTTGGGGGTAGGGGGTTCCTTGACGTGCCTTGACCCATAAACTGCACAAAATGTCATGTAAAGTCAGAAATAGAGCTTGGTTTTTAAAATTTGCATAAATGCTTTCAAATATTTTATGCATAATCTACTAGGCAAATGATCCAACTTTGTCTGATACCAATGTAACTTGAAAAACAAGAAAATAAAAAGTAATTATAAAATTGAATACAGTATTGAAAATTTCAGGTTTTGAAATAAGTTGCAAAAATATAAAATTTCACCAATTGTTCATATGGTGTTATGCGCTCAAAATAGCATATGATCTTCATTTCATATACTGTATTTAGAATACAGGTTTTTAGTATAGTTTACTGTAAAAAATAATCGTCAGTATAGCATAATTATTTAGGAGGCCTGGTCGACGACTGGGCTGCAGGGTTGCTGAGCCCCGAAATCATCTCAAGGTGAATTATCATCTCAAGGTGAATTATCATCTCAAGGTGAATTATCATCTCAAGGTAGGCATTTGAAATGTGCGCAAATTTAGACAACAAAAATTTATAACTCTAAACGTTTAGGGTTTATGACCAATCCATTCTCAAGGGATTGTAGAACAGACAGCTGTGCACACTACTGTATATGTAAAAATGGTGAGAATCAGTCAGAAACTAGATTTTTGGATACTGAGGCAAGTTAAAATTCTAGTTTAGTTATATCTTTCAGATGAGATTATTGACAATAAATAAGTCAGTTCTAATTCATGAATTGTATGTTTTAATAAATTCATACCCGAATACAGTGGGGCCTCGATTTACGATGATCTGTTCCCAAAGACGTCTTAAGTCGAAGCGATTTTTTCCCATAAGAAATAAAGGGAATTGAATTAATCCGTTCCCCACCCTCAAATATTAACTTACAAATACATTTTATACTGAATACAAGTTTTTTATCTAACTACAATACAGTCCATGTGTTTATCTTTATGGAGGACTCTTGATTGGCGTATAGAAGATGAAGAGGGAGGAGGAGGAGGAGGTGTCACTGTTTGGAAAGGGCATCTCCTTTCATTATCACATCAGGCAATGATGATTTCTCTGAGGTACTCTCTCGTACGTTTTGCCTGCCACTAGGACCTGGTTGTGGTACACTGCTTGTTTCTCGCTAAAAATTTGTCTAGAGACTTGTTTTTCCCTTCATTTTAACATTTGTCTGTAGTGATGCTTCAGTGTCTTTGAAAAGGTTAAGGCAATGGCCTACTGCAGCTTGATTTGGGCGAGTTGTTTTGGCAAAAGTTTGCAGTTCTTCCCATGCTGCATGCATTCTTAATTTTTGAGGAAGGAACTTTCTGTACTGCCTTCTCCTTCCCTGAAGAAATTTCCTCAGCTACCTCTTGTTGCTGCTCCTTTTGAAGGGCTTGGAGTTTTTCCCTGTGTTCCTCCACCAACTCCTCAATATCGGCACCATCCAACTCAAAGCCCAATTGCCGGCCCAGAGAAACAATTTCCTCAAGAAGAGGCACTTCAGGTTCAGGCTCAAACCCCTCAGTCTCATTCTGCAACACATTCGGGCCACAATTTTCTCCAGCCAGAGATCATGGTTCTTACAGTCGCTTCTTGCCAGGCTTTGTCCTAAGAGTTTTAAAGCACTACAAATGTTAGTGGTTTTTCCAGAATTCTTTGAGGGCGAGTTGTGTGGCATCCGTCACTTCGAGACACATCCGAAAGTGCCCTTTCGTAGTTTCTTAAAATTGGCAATGATTTTCTGGTCCATAGACTGAAGTAGAGGAGTGGTGTTGGGAGGAGGTTATCTTGAGGTTATCTTGAGATGATTTCGGGGCTTTTTAGTGTCCCCGCGGCCCGGTCCTCGACCAGGTCTCCACCCGCAGGAAGCAGCCCGTGACAGCTGACTAACACCCAGGTACCTATTTTACTGCTAGGTAACAGGGGCATAGGGTGAAAGAAACTCTGCCCATTGTTTCTCGCCGGCGCCTGGGATCGAACCCAGGACCACAGGATCACAAGTCTAGCGTGCTGTCCGCTCGGCTGACCGGCTCCGAACCGTTCTCCGACCGACCGGCTCCGACCGTTCCTCCAAAAAGAGGAAGGAACTTTACTTTAACAAAACTAAATTCCTCCATCAATTAATCCTCCAAGCCTGGAGGATTGGCAGGAGCATTGTCGAGGAGAAGCAGGGCATTGAGTGGCAAACTGTTCTCCTGCAGATATTTTTTGATGGCAAGGCACACCACCTCATTCACCCACTCTGTAAAAAATTGCCTAGTTACCCATGCCTTAGCATTAGCCCTCCATTACACACATTTTGTTTTTCTGCACATTATATTTTTTTGAAAACCCTTGGATTTTTGGAATGATACACAAGCAAGGGGTTTAATTTTCAAATCGCCACTCGCATTACCATACAGCACAAGAGTAAACCGATCTTTCATAGGCTTGTGTCCGGGTAATGACTTCTCCTTGTTAATGTATGTTTTCTTCGGTAATCTTTTCCAGAATAGCCCTGACTCGTCACAATTAAACACTTGTTGTGGTAGGTATGCCTCACTCTGCACAAAATCTTTAAATTCGCCAATATATCTTTCAGCCGCTGGTTTGTCTGAGCTGGCACCTTCCCCATGCCTCACGACACTATGAATGCCACTTCTTTTTCTAAATTTCTCAAACCATCCCCTGCTCGCCTTAAACTCTTTCGCTTCTGCATCACTCGTTCCAGGGGTTTTCTTTATAAGATCTTCATGCAATTTTCTTACCTTTTCACAAATGATGGCCTCTGAACGCTATCACTTGCTAATTCCGTGTTGTGTATCCAAATTAATAACAACTGTTCAACATCCTCGAGTGTTTGTGCTTTGTTTCCTGATTATTGATACACCTTTTGTCACTAACACTTGTAATGTCATTTTTCTTAGCAAGTATGGTGGATATCGCTGACTGAGATTTGTTGTACTGCCTAGCTAGTTCAACAACCCGCACACCATCTTCATATTTACAAATGATCTCGTTTTTACTCTTTGGTCATCCTTACATGGGTTTTCATATGCTGAACCTTACTACTGACTTTCTTGGGACCCATGGTGTGATATATAATAATCAGTTTTATGTTCAAAAAGCAAAAAATCACCACAAAAATGGAGTTTCTTATAGGCGTGATCGTCACTAAGCGGGCAGCTCTAGTAAGCTGAGGCAGGTCGGCCTGCGTGTTCGGGAACCACGCACTCAGTCGACCCAAACGTGTACCAACAAATAACGTTAGTCGACGACGTTATCGTAAGTCGTCGCATTTTTCGATCAAATTTACATTGTAACGCGAAATTATTGTAAGTCGGGGCAATCGCAAGTCTAGGTGCCACTGTATGTGAAGGTTGTAGGTCACTGTGTGGTGAAATGAAATTAAAAATAACCCCCAAAAAATGAAATGCCCAGTATATAGGGATAATTACAGTATAATAATTATAATTTGGGGGATACATTTAGGGTATACTTTATATATGTGACAAAACCCTAAACTGGTCCCTAATCATCAAAACAACCTAAAGAGACAAAGAAAATAGTTTGAAATCTGTGAAAAAGTCAGCCCCCCCACCCAAAAAAAAAAAAATCGGTTCAAAGTTTTGTGAGTTGGCCGATTTATTTGTTGACCAATTTTATTACATTTTCACATAGTGACTGGTATGCACTCTCCAGGATGTGAAGGTTACAACAAAATCAGATAATAAACAAAGAAGAAAAAACAATGTTAAAAAAAAATGGAGATTGATATAAGTAACATGTTAACATTGGGCAATGTATTTGATATACATACAACAAAATAGAGCATAACATATTTACTCATTATTAATGTTATGTACTACTCGGCAATGCTATAAAGGCACCAGCAGCATATACACATTGTGGATACTTCTTTGTATTATTCTTTGTGTGTCGGACAGGTTGCATCTCTATTACTGCATTATCCATGAGTTCCAGTTATTGGGAGCTGTTCACCTTATCAACAAAACATTATTGTTTTTTAAAAAAATTGTCTAAAATCAATGTCTGAAAATATTTTGAAAGTTGCACGACGCTGAAGCCAATAAATTGGAGATTTAACATTTAAGTAATTTTTTCACAATTTGAATATTTTTCGCTTCCCTGCCCCTTTTGCTGAGCAGTTTAACCACCGTGCTGCGCGGAGTTTATCGAGAAATTCCCCGGTGCGCATGAAATGAAGTGTTCCCAAAAATTCTTTTTTCTTCGTAAAATGATAAATTCCCTTCCCTGAACATGTCTATGTAAAAATAAATACCAAATTCCACTTACTTTGGCTGTAGGGACGTGGACAAAGTGCACTGTGACGTCATCATGGCCTGGTCGCCCGTGCGTGACTCGCCCAGACACGGTCGAGCGGGCCATTCAAGCACCGGGTGTTGCCACAAATATATTTTCAATTATTTGTTTTATGTATTTCCAATGCGGTTTTATTTGTTTTTTTATCGTATATGATGCATATTTGTGTCCTTTATAATATGCATACAGTAGAACGTTCATGATGTTCCATGGAACTGTGATACATGTGTCAGTAGTGTGTCCACAATAAATGTTTATTGTTGCAATATTACCTGTTAAAAATTCACTAAAATTACAATATGTACAGTTTCACACACTATTTTCACAGTAACACACTGTATTACACACTCAGTACTTCGGAATTGAGTAATAATCAATGAAGTAACCCATGGTACACAGCGCGACTTCGCTCAGTGCACCAGGTACAGATAAATTTTCGCTGCTTGTTTCTTCATTCTGTGTGCTTGCAAATAACGCACTCACATACACCCTTGGCTTTAGTACTTGTAGGTTGTATGTAACCAAGCTTGTAAAGCATAAGGTAGTATTGAAAAGATTATAGGAAAAGATCAATTTGTAAGATAGTCTTGTAAAGATCGCTTTGTATGGTCCCACACAGAGATTCAGCATACGTAAAGAGTGTCCGTCAGTCAGGAAGAGATTCAGCTAGCCTCAAGAGTGTCCATCAGTTAGGAAGAGATTCAACTAGACTCAAGAGTGTCCGTCAGTTGAGAAGAGATTCAGGAATTCTTGAAAATATCTATGGAAAACACCAAAATGGAAGCCGCTAACACTGTTCATCTATGCCATTTGTATCAGATGCATCATCACTGAACGCAAAAAATGATTCATCTAAGTATCATCTAAATAAATAGCATAGAATTGCAAAGATGACGCTCAGAGCTGCAACTGGATACGCTCCCTGTATCGTCCTCATTAGGTGCTGTATCACTTGCATCCGACCTTTGTGTTAGGTCCTTATTGCGTCTGGCTTCCCCAACATTATGACCCTTATGTTCTTCAAACAATAAGGCTTGAATTTCACTGACAGAGCATTATCTTCAACACCGCGTCGGACAGGTGTTTGGGAGCCAGAGGCGCGTGCGCCACCCATGGTTGCTCATTCAGTACTAACCCAGCCAGCAGCCCCAGGGCATTCTGGGATTTTTTTCCAAGATGGCTGCCTCTCACTGGAGGTCCTAAGAGTCCATTTCGTACACAACCAAGCTCGTACACATTTAGAATTGGTTACGAAAAATCGAAAAGAGTTTTCTCGGTTGGCGCAGTTTCCCGCCGACCGAGAAAACTCGGTTGGCGCAGTTAAGTGGTTAAGGGTTAATTCTTAGCATCCATAGTAAATTTATAATTCTTAGGCAGTATTCTTGTTTTGACATCTTGTGACCTAGCCAATAGTAGAGCTACAGTACTTTATATTGAATATTCATTGATTTGTCATAGCCCCTATGCAAACTACATCAACAAGTTGCTCATTTCATAATTGACTCCTAAATACAGTTCTAGTGCACAAATAAGCTCTACATTAATAATTCACAAACTTCATACATATAAATTGCTTTGTAAACTTTCCCTATTTACTATGCACATTATAAATACAGTAGTATAATTTTGAGCATTTTCCTCAGGTGTTGTTGGCATGATTGGGTTCGAGACCAGTGCCTATGGCGGAGCGCGGTGAGGGGACCGCAGGGGGGTCACACTCACGAGCCACCACCAGTGGGGCCCACACTGCGGCAACCAGGAACAGGTATGCTTTTTAATACTGTTTAAGGTGTTGCCTAAATTTTAAAATAAACAGTTAACATATCATCTTATCAATAATTAAATTCTCCATAGTTTTGTTTTTATTTCAGTTTATTAAAGAATATTTTGCATGTATCGAAGCAATTCTGTGCATGAATGTGTAGTTACCCAAGTGTAGTTACTGGACGAGAGCTACTCGTCTAGTAACTTGTCTTGTCCTCCCAGCACACTTGTCATTTGACTCTTGTTTCATATGATGAAACTACTGATGGTTTTTGCATCCACCACCACCTCACTCAACTTGCTCAAACTGTCTACCACACCATTTGAAAATGTGAACTTTCTTGAAAAGTGATTTTTGGCAGGTTCGTTTCCTTGAATCTGACCTTGTTCTTGAAGTTCCACATTTCAATAATTTTGTCAATTTTGTTGATTTCTGTTACTGTTTTGTATGTAGATATTGTATCATTTTCTATGGAACCCCCCATCGGCTCCCCGGAGTTATACCCGGCTGATGTGTATATATTAGACCGTGGCAAGTCAATCGAATGAGTTCTAAACCTACCGGAGACCAGAGCCAGAACCTGGCCCCCTCAAGACAGGCACGAGGAGCAATGGCTTAAAGACACCCCCGTGTAATTGGAAGCAATCTTTGTCTGCCATCTGCCAGGTCAGGCACCCAGAAAGGTAGGAATTTAAAAAACTACTGCTGGTCAAAAATTGCAAACCGAAAGCTGAACTAGCAAACAAACTCCTCCAATCAAAAACAAGGAAACAAACATGACGTCACCACAACCGCCGCCCATCAGTCTGTGCAACCCCCCCACCTTCCCGGGAGGGGGGAAGTCCCCAGACCTCAAGGCCGGCAACACTCCTCATTTCAAGAAGCTGTTGTGTTGGTGATGGTCAATCGCTCTGGCTCCACTCTTTGCACAGTGCTGCAGTGTGGTGGTGTTGCTCTGTTTTGATGGTGTATGAGTCAGAAGTAACACAAGAGTACTGGGGCTGCATGCACTAGGGCTACCTTCCCTAGGTGCCCTGTAAGTACAGTGGGGCCTTGACTTATGATGTAATCAGTTCCCAGAGACAGATCATAAGTCAAAATATCATAGGTCGAAGTGATTTTCTCGTAAGAAATAAAGGGAATTGAATTAATCCGTTCCCCCACCACCAAAATATTAACTTACAAATACATTTTATACTGAATACAATTTTTTTTCTGACTACAATACAGTACATATGTTTATCTTACCTTTATTGAGGACTCTTGATGTCGTATGGAAGATGGTGAAGAGTGGGGAAGAGGTGGTGGTGTTACTGTTTGGAAAGGGAGTCCCCTTCCATTATCACATCAGGCAGTGATGATTTCTCTGGGGGTACTCTCTCTCCTTTGTTTTGCCTGCATATCACTAGGACCTGGCTGTGGTTCACTGCTTGTTTCTCACTACAAATCTTTCCATGAAGATTTATTTTTTCCTTCGTTTTAACATTTGTCTGTAGTGGTGCATCAGTGTCATTGAATAGGTTAAAGCAACGGTCTACTGCAGCTTGATTTGGGGAGTCGTTTCAGCAAAGGTTTGCAGTTCTTCACATTCTGTACACATTTTTCTTAATTGTTGAGAAAGGGACATTCTGTACTGGCACATCCTCCCCTCAAGAAATTTCCTCAGCTGTCTCTTCTTGCTGCTCCTTTTGAAGGGCTTGGAGTTCTTCGGTGGTCAGTTCTTTGTTGTTCTTCCACCAACTCCTCCACATCAGCACCATCCAATTCCAAGCCCAATTGCCGGCCCAGAGAAACAATGGCTGGTTTCAGCCGCTGGTTTGTCTGAGCTGGCAGCCTCTCCATGCCTCACGATACTATGAATGCCGCTTCTTTTTCTAAATGTCTCAAACCATCCCCTGCTCGCCTTAACTTTCTCTTCTGCATCACTCGTTCCAGGAGTTTTCTTTATAAGATCTTCATGTCATTTTCTTGCTTTTTCACAAATGATGGCCTCTGAAACACTATCACTTGCTAACTCCTTTTTGTGTATCCAAATTAATAACAACTGTTCACATCCTCAAGTGTGTGTGTTCTATGTTTCCTGATTTTTGATACGCCTTTTGCCACTTTAGCACTCATAATGTCATTTTTCTTAGCAAGTATGGTGGATATCGTTGACTGAGATTTGTTGTACTACCTAGCTAGTTCAACAACCTGTACACCATTTTCATATTTACGAATGATCTCTTGTTTTGCTTTATTGTCATCCTTACATGGGTTTTCATATGTTGAACCTTACTACTGACTTTCTTGGGACCCATGGCGTAATATATAATAATTTTATGTTCAAAAAGCAAAAAACCGCCACAAAAACGGAATTTCTTATAGGCGTGATTGTCACTTAAGTGGGCAGCTGTAGTAAATTGCTGTAGCTGTAAGTCACAGCTTAAGTAAGACTTACAGCTGTAGCTGTAAGTCCCACAAGTCAGCTGTAAGCTGTAGTAAATTGAGGCAGGTCGACCCACGTGACCGGGAACCACGTGCTCGGTCGACCTAAACGTGTACCAACAAATATCGTATGTCGAGTTGCATTTTTCGATTAAATTTACATCGTAACTCAAAATTATCATAAGTTGGAGCAATCATAAGTAGAGGAATCACTATACTGCCTATGCAGCCTCAGGGTTATCTTCCATGGGCCGTTCAGCAGCCGCTACCTCTGTGTGGTTCTGTCGCTGCTCGATGATTGCCTGCCCTTGGGGGTTCAGCTGGGGAGGTTCTTACTCCTGTTTGCCCTTGGGTAGGAGGTAGTTTTGTTGCTGGCTGGGGCGTGAGGTACTGTGCAGCTGTCTGATATACGCATAGCGACTGGTTCTGTTCACCCGGAGATGTTGTGCTTTTGCGGGGTTTTTCTTTTGTTTTTGTTTTGATTTGCCTGGTGTGGCAATAGAACCACTTGTAGGATTTTGGTGCCCCTCCACTAGGTCTTTGTGCTTGCACATGTCACAGGTGTTCAGCTATTAGTTAGTTTTCCAGGTAGCTCTGGGATAACAGGTTAGCAGTACCTCGCCTGGTAACCCTGGTACCCCTTCCCTTAGCAGTCAGCCTAAGGGCTCTGTGTTGCTTCTTTAGGACTCGGAGTGGTCCGATGTAGGAGACCTCCGAATCCCATCTCGACTTCTGCGAGTTTGAAGGTTGCTCTATTCCTTTGTCTCAGGGTGACACTCGCCGTTTGCCTCTGCCTGTTGGGGTCAGTGACACCTATGACCCGGAGTCCTGCAAGTGGTGTTCTTAGCTTGTACTCCATTCACCCAGTCCACCGAGACTGATATTCAGGTGCAGCAACGTGCGAGGTTGGTTGCTTTTCCAGATGGCCAACAGCTGCCCTGCTGAATTATAATGGTAGTGAGACTTGGGCGGCTTCGGAGATTGCCCCTTCCAGATCAGCAGTGGAGGCATTTGCGCCTGGTCCTCCTGCCGGAGTTTTTGACCCACGCCAGCGGGCTCCCTTCATCCCTGCTTTTCCTGTGGACTCTGCTTTTTCTCCAGAGGCAGAGAGTTTGGAGGACTGCTCGGCCCCAGGTCCTGACTTGGAGGATTCCGGGGCAGGGGAGGAGTTGACTTTGGGGGGCCTGGGCCCCAATTGTCCCTGCTTCGGTGTTTGATACCCTCGGCACAGGGCTTGTTGTTACAGGGGGAGGGGTTTTCCCATCCTCCTCCCTGTACTATTGTTATGAGTTCGATTCCTCCACGGGTTCGGTTCAGCGTTCCCTGGGGTTCTTCGGTTCCCTCCTTCTGGAGGTTTTTGGCTTCCCGCATCCCACCAAGGAAAGTGTGGGAGGCCCTTGCAGCTTACCTCTTGTGAGACCCGGATTACGCCTCGATAATGAAGCTTTTTGAGTTTGGCTCCTCTTTTCCTTATTGGGTACGTTACAAGGTGCTGGAGTCTTCCTGGCTATCAGACTGCCTTTTCTTTCGTTGGGGGCTTGGCATTCATCCTATGGAACTGTGCACTTGAATGGTGAGTTAACTACGGTCGTTCAAGATTTCCTGGGGGGGGGGGGCGAGTTGGAGCACCTCAGTGTGTGCTTGTTCGCCCCCGTCCTTCCTTATGTCGTCCAGGTGCGGCTTCACGTGCAGGTTCCCTCCCTTTCGGCGTCCCTGGTGGCCGAGGATTTGTGCCCCCGTGAGCACTTGGCTTGAGTCTTGCACTTCTTTTCCCTGCTGGAGCTGTCTTTGGACTGGCTCGTGGTGGGTGTGGAGGAGCTGGATTCTGGGCCAGTGTCCGGTGTGCTTGCTTCGGCAGCTCGAGCGCCTGCTGCCTTGTTGAAGTTGTATGCGCCGTTTCTGAGGGAGGCAGTGTCTGTTCTTCGCTTCTCGTCTCGCATGCTGACAGGCGGTGCTAGTCCAATTTTTGGAATCATTTTGGGCCCTGGCTCTTAGATTTTCATCCCCTTTTTTGTCCGTTGCTGTTTGCAGAGTGCGGTGGTGCATTTTATGCAGGCGACTTCGTCTAGTTGACGGCCTGTCTGACTTGTAGGTTCTCCGGGGAGGCCATAGAGGTTCTGCCCAGAAAAGTCGCACCAGGTCTTGGGGTTCCTTCGGTTGTCGTAAGTCAGTAGTGCCAGATTTGGGACTGGCCCTCCTGTGGAGTCGTTTGCTTGGTGATCGCTCTGAACGTCAGTTGGACTCTCATAAGAGTCGTCGGCCCTTTTACGGTTCGTCCTGTTGGTGGGGCGATAGGGGACAGGCTTGCGCCATTTGTTCTCGCCTGGTCCCACAATTCGTGGGCAATTCAGGTCATTTTCCTCCGGCCTGCGGTGGCGTTGCTTCTTTCCTTCTCCTTTGGGGGGCTTGGGGCTTGCAGGGCGGGTCTCTTCCCCTGCACTGTCAGGTCATCCTGGAGTGGGTTTCCCGCCTGTTTTCAGTTCCGAAACGGGACTGGGCATATCTGCAATTCATACTGAACTCATCCCGTCTGATCACCTGGGTCTTTTGCCCCTCCTTTCAGATGACCACTCACGTGTACGGTTGCTTTTGGCGCCGGGTGCCTGGATGTGTGTCTGGATCTCAAGGACGCGTATTAGCACGTCTGGATTCATCCAGACGTGCTCCGGGGAGGCCATGGGTTAGTTCAGGGACTGTCTTGGTTTTGTCGTGGAGTGACAGATTTACTGCTTTCGTTGGCGTCTTTCCAGTTTGGATCTGGCACCTCGTGTGTCCACATGCATTAACCGGGTCGTGGTGACCCGTTTTTCTGGCTTACCTCTATGATTGGCTGGTGTGGGCTCCCAGCCAATCTGCGTGTGCTCACCAGGAATTTGGTTCCTTGCCAACTTGCTGGGTTTGGGTTCTTGGTGTACTGGAAGAAGTCCCATTTGGTTCCCTCTCAGGTTCGGACTGGGTCTTGTGCGGGACTCTCGGACCACTTCCTTGTCTCTCCCTCTGGTGGCGTTGTTGTGGCTGCGGTCCTGCTTACGACTGTTTTTGGAGGGCACCCAGGTCACACGGTGGTTGTTTGGGCAGTGGTGCAGGAGCCTGATCTTGGCCGTGCTGGTTGACCCGTCGGGTCGGATCTGGGTTCAGTGGATGTTCTGGTTTCTTCAGGAGCGTCCCTTCCGGCGTTTTTGTGATCGCTGTGTTAGGATTCCGGGAGCCTTGCGTTGGCTGCTGCGTCACTGGCTTCCTTTGAGTTTTTTTCGGGGTTCTATGCCCTGGTGCCTCCCCAAGCCCTCACTTGATGTGTTCACGGATGCCTTGTCTCAACTGGGGTTTTGTGACCAGTGATCACCAGCCTGGCCAGAGTCAGTGGGGTCCATTCTTCTGTCGGGGTCACAGCACGACACAGGAGTTCGCGGTGGTGTGGCATTCACTTCGGGGGGTTCGTGTTGCTCATGGAGCAATGATCCGGCTCCATTTGGACTGCTTCCCTGTGGTTCGTTGTCTGAACAGCGGGGGGTTCGATGCGGTCCTTGGCTCTGTGGGGCTGGTCGCTTCATGTGACTCGTTTGCCGAGTTCTCGGGGTTTGGCTCTCCTGGCGGTTCAGGGGGTGTCAAACATCCTGGCAGATGGCCCGTCTCGGTTCATTTCGCTATCCACCTCAATCATCTCAAGAGAATCATCTCAAGATAACCTCAAGAAGATATCCATGGAATGGACGGTAGACACACTTGTTCTGTTGGCTCTGTCGGACGTACAGGCACCTAGAGGTGGACTACTTCACATCGACTTGGTCGAGGCATCTTCCAGTGTATATGGCACCCTTCCCATACTGCGAGGCCGTCGGGGTCGATGCCCTTCGGCTGGACTGGTAGAGTTGGGGTTACCTGTACCTCTTCCCACTGGTTCGGCTGTTGCTCAGGGTCCTGGTTAGCTTAGAGACTATTACCAGGGATGAGTAGTCCTATTGGCTCTTAGGTGGCTGGCCCAGCCCTGGTTTCAGATGCTTCTTGCTCGATGTCCGAACCTGAGGGTCATCCCCCAGCTCCGCCTCTTTCAGCAGATCAGTCCATTCCAGTACGTGGCTGGTTTGATCTTCTGTTTCTCACGTCTGGTCTTTTTGATGTGGGTTTATCACCACTTGTATGGTGATCAGGTAGATTAGTTGGTGTCCCACCTGCGAGTTTCATCTCGACGGCAGTATGCAATTTCCTGGCGGTCTTTTCGGCATTTGTTTTTTCTTCGTAGGTTGTTTTATTGTCCTTGGTTGTTTCAGGACCATCTTCTTATGCCAGATACTGCCGCCTTGTTTCGGGTGGCGCTGGTGGAGCCGCTGCAGCTTGCATTCGGGGTGGATGTCACTTCTCCGTTTCGCAAGCTTTTTTGTTTTTCTTAATTGCAAAACGCTTTTGCAAGCGATTTGTTTTTCTTTCCTGGTCGTTGCACTGGGTGTTCTCTTCTCCCTTCTCCTTGGTTTGGGGTGGCCCCCCTCGGTTCAGGAATGTTTTTCTCTGGCTCTTTTCTTGTTGGCATTGGCCTCTGGGGGTTGGGTCGGAGAGTTTCATGCTCTCCTCCGGCACGGGTTTCTGCTCTTTCGGTCCTGGTGGTCTTTTCTCCATTTGCAACAGTCTCTTCTTTTCTGACGAAGAATGAGTCTGCTGCTTTCCGAAAGGGTCCTTGGGTTGTTGATGCTTGGTTGGTTCGTTTGGGGGTGCATCATGTTTTGTCTGTCTGTGGCTCTTTGCTGTTCTTTGCACGTTATGGCCTGTGTGGCAGAGAACACGCTATGGGTTGACCAAGTTTCCCTTCTTCCCTATTCCAGGGCGCGGGTCTCCCAGGTTGTCTGCAGGGTTATTCAGTCCTGCCAGCCTGCGGTCTTTCCCTGTGCCCACACCGTTCGCAAGTTCAGCATTCGGCTGCATTTTTGGTAATGTCCTGGGGCCAGATTCACGAAGCAGTTATGCAAGCACTTACGAACCTGTACATCTTTTCTCAATATTTGGCGGCTTTGTTTACAATTATTAAACTGTTAATGAGCTCCAAAGCACCAGGAGACTGTTTATAACAATAACAGTTGATTGGGAATTTTCATGCTTGTAAACTGTTTAATAAATGTAACCAAAGCCTTCAAAGACTGAGGAAAGATGTACACTTTCGTAAGTACTTGCATAACTGCTTCGTGAATCTGGTCCCTGGCCTATCTTTTGAGCACGGGGCTATTGGAGGTCCAACAGGATCCTGGTCACACGTTACCTTGTTAATGTTATTAGTGCTTCTTGGGCGTGTATAGCCTAGGGTCGCAGGTTGCGGCCTGTTGTGTTGACTTTGAGTTACGGAGTAAGTGACGACTGCCTCCCGGGTGAGTCCCTTTTCTTCTTATCTTTGGTTACGTAGCTCCGTGGAGCTGAAGGGGATCTTCACAGAAAACCAGCATCGATTGTAATGAAATGCCATTTTCTGGATGAGACCCGGAGGCTCCCCCGCATCCCTCCCTTTCTCTCTGGTCGGCGAGTTTTCGTATTTTTGGTACTCGACCTCTGAACTCGGGAGAGTTGCCGGCGTGGAGGTCTGGGACCCCCCCTTCCCCCTCCCGGGGAGGGGGGGTTGTGCAGACGGATGTGCGGAGGTTGTGGTGACGTCATGTTTGTTAACTTGATTGGGGGAGAGCTTGTTCGGCTTTCGGTTTGCAATTTTTGACCAGTAGTAGTTTTTAATTCCTATCTTTCAGGGTGCCTAACCTGGTAGATGGCAAAGACTGCTTCCAATTACACGGGGGTGTGTTTAAGCCATTGCTCCTCGTGCCTTTCTTGAGGGGGGCCAGGTTCTGGCTCTGGTCCCTGGTACTTAGAACTCCCTTAGAACTCCTTCGATTGACTGTTGCCACAGTCTAATATATAACATCAGCCCGGTATAGCTCCAGGGAGCCTCCAGGTCTCGCCCAGAAAATGGTGTTTCATTACATTCAATGCTGTTTTTTTCTTCTGTCTTCTAGCTTTGGTATAATATATATTTAAAACCTCTTTTGCTGATCTCGTAGCCTGTTTTTAGTTTCCTTTTTTTTCACCATCCGTTTTTTTTGAGAAAAATTCTGAAGCTTAGAAAGTGCAGTGCAGTCTCCTTGTACAATCTTTCCTAGGACCGGCTCCTAGGGAGCCGGACGGCCGAGCAGACAGCACACTGGACTTGTGATCCTGTGGTTCCAGGTTTGATCCCGGGTGCTGGCGAGAAACAATGGGCAGAGTTTTCACTGTATGCCCCTGTTACCTAGCAGTAAAATAGGTACCTGGGTGTTAGTCAGCTGTCACGGACTGCTTCCTGGGGGTGGAAGCCTGGTCGAGGACCGGGCCGCGGGGACACTAAAAAGCCCCGAAATCATCTCAAGATAACTCAAGAAGATAACAATGTTGTGTACTCGCCTAATTGTGATTGCGTGGGTTGAGATTTGGTTCTTTGGTCCTGCCTATCGACTGTCGATTAAGTGGTGTACAGATTCCCGAGCCAATTGGGTTCTATCAAATCTACATTTGAAACTGTGTATGGAGTCTGCCTCCACCACATCACTGCCTAATGCATTCCATTTGTTAACTACTGACACTGAAAAAATTTCTAATGTGTCTGTGGCTCATTTGGGTACTAAGTTTCCACCTGTGTCCTCTTGTTTGTGTTATGCCCATAGTTTATGCCCATAGCATGCCACCCATGCTAAATAGTTTTTGTCCACCCTATCAATTCCTCTGAGAATTTTGTAGGCGTGATCATGTCTCCCTTTACGCATGTCTTCCAGGGATGTTAGGTTTAGCTCCCGTAGCATTTCCTCGCAGCTCACACCTCTGGGTTCTGGGACTAGCCTGATAGCATACCTCTGAAACTTCTCTAACATTCTTGTGTTTATCTAGGTATGGATTTCAGGCTTAAGCTTCTTACTCCAGGTTTAGTCTGACATAAGTGATATACAAAGTCCTGAATGGCTCCTTGCAAAAGTTTCTAAAGGCAGTTATTATGTTGGCCAATCTACCATATGCCGCTGATGTCCTTTTGATGTGGGGTTCTGGGGACAGTTTCGGTGTGATATCAATTCCCAAATCTTTTTCTCTATTTAACTCTTGCGGGATTTAACATTGAGAGGAATGAGTCTAACCTCTGGAATATCATTTATAAATACTGTATCGGAAACAGGATGGGTACAAGTACAGAACCCTGTGGGACTCCACTGGTGACATCTCACCACTCTGATGTCTCCTTCCCTCAGTTTCTTGCTGTTTCCTGTATACACCCCTTATCAACTGGAGCACCTTACCTTTTATGCCAGACTGTTTCTCCTACTTTAGTAACAGCCTCTTATGAGGTACTGTGTCAAAGGCTTTCTATCAAAGAAAATGCAGTCTGCCCACCCTTCTATCTTGCCTAATTTTTGTCGTCTGGTCACAGAATTTTATTAATCCTGTGAGGTGTGATTTACCATCCCTGCATCCATGCTGGTGGTGGTACAAAACCCTCCTCAGATTATCTGAGCCATTTCCTCACGATCTTGTCCACCTTTTATGTGGCATCTATTCACAATAAATTCCTTTTGCCATCAATTTTTCATTCATGTCAGAAGTCCTCACTGTCTAGTATGTTACTTTCCAAAACCTCTTGCAGTATATGGGACTATTTCAAAAGCATTTTTAAAAGGCTGTTTTTTTTTAATAGCTTTAACCTCTTAACTGCGCGGCCTCCAAATATGACAACCCCCCCGCCCCTAGTCCGCAAGAAATATAATCTCTAAATTTTTTTTCTGTTTTTAAAGTGTTGAAAACCCTTCTGAGTATGGGTATAGTAACAGAAGGTCGAAATTGTACGTACTTTGGCCGCTATGGGGTCCGTAAGTTCGTGCGTGACGTCAGCATTCCCTGGTCGCCCGTGGCGTATACTCCCGGGGGCGGTAGGGCGCCCGGGGCAGGATGCACAAGTTGCCGCGAATATATTTTTGTTAATTTTCTGCGCACAGTTCCAAATACATTTTATGTGCTTTTACATGTCAATCCTATGTATAATGAACACGTACACTATATTATGAAGTGGAACATCCGTACTATCCAAAGAAACTGTTACGTGCATGACACGTGTTCACACATCCGGCACATATTTCCATTGTATCGTGCTAATTTATGTATATATACAGTCTCTTTACACACTATATACTATCACACACTATTTACATTCACCATCAACACCCTCAGAACTCTGCGAGTGTCGGCTACCACACCCTCACTCCTCCAACATCCAGTGTCTCCCTCACTCCTACAACATCTTACTCGCCAACATTGCTCCTCCCACCATACTGTTATTGTTTGTATTTACCCATTATTTACACATGTTATGTATACTTATCTACATGTTTTATTCACCAGAACTGTGCAAGTAAGCCAGTATTGTGTTCAATTTTTAGTGGCCACCATACACTGCATGAGAAATCACACAGCAGCCAGCAGACGACGCTACAATTACGTCACTTCTCTCACCAAATAGCTCCTCCCAATATACTCTTGTTGCTGTTACTACACTATATACACACATTGTATATACCCATGTAAAAATGTGTTCACCATAGCGAACCACCTAGCTAATATGATGAGCAAAACAAAAGTGGCTGCCACACAGTGAGGCTACCTCGATTCTCTCCCTCGCTCCCTCACCACAATTCCTCCTCCCACAATACTACGCACATTGCTTATTATCACCACAATCCTGCTGTTATCACAATACTGGTCACAAAATCCTGAAAATACATAATTGACTACAAGTATTTTGTAAAGGAACCTAAGAAGTCGTTTGAAGATTCCTAGATGGACGAAATAATGCTGTGGTGCTGTGGCTAGTGCTGTGAATATCGTGAACAGCATTGACTCCCTCATATTTGAACATTGTACACAGTCATTATCACACTCAGGACACACACACTCGGGAATGTGGACCATGATTTTTTTTTAAAGATGGCGCCTGTTTACAAGAGCCCTAAGGAAGCTGATGTGAACCCCATGTAGCTGCGGGAGTTTTGAATGAAACGTGAAAAATACAAATATCTGAAGGCGCGTAGAGCGGTTAAAGGATTAATCTTATTTTTATATACTGTACTTGTATTGCTCCCCTATCTTTGGGCAAATGCCTCTTCACCCATTTCCCAATTTGTTGGGTATTGAATGTTTTTTTTTTTTTTTATCAGCCGAAATCAGCTGGTTGGGTCAGTAGTGGAGGGGTTGGAGAGTTTCGGGAGTCCCTTACCCTTACGCAAGCGAAAGATTGGTATCACAGAGGTGGTGCATACCAAAAGGAGAAACAGTGACGGGCCACAGGAGCCTGCTGGAGGTTTCAGTAGCATCACGTCCAATACCACAGGTGCTACTGGCACCACAAGCAAGAGGCAGAGGATTAGCAGCAACAGCAGCAACAGTGACGCACGTTACGCAGTAAGTATATTGAGCAGCTTTCTATGTATTTTTCTTGGGTTGTGTTAGTAAAATGTTTTTCTTGAAGGGAATTGGCAGTTTGAAAGGTGGGATTTGCATTATTGATACTTAAATATATTTATTTAATGCTTAAATATATTTATAAAAATGTACTTTCTTTTCCTTGGGTTTTGTTGTAAAAATACTGTGTAAATTTGTTGTTTAAACAAATAAAATCATTGGTACAAAGTGGAAATGTCTCCCTGCAACAGAAATTCTTTTGCAATACAAAGTTGATTTGATTGACCCACTGTAAGATTGTCAGAACATTATATTATATATTAAAGGGTTTGTTTTTACTTATTGTAGTACAGTGATCAGTGTAGTTGGTTCCAAACCCAAATATCTCTTTCCTGATTAGATATTTTCTTTCCTGGTTAGATTCCTGCATGGTAGGACAGATTTATTTTAATTTTGACAGGGACAGGCATTCTGTGTGTGTGTGTGTGTGTGTGTGTACACTCACCTAATTGTGCTTGCGGGGGTTGAGCTTTGGCTCTTTGGTCCCGCCAAAGTCCCGGTCTCTTTGTGTGTGTGTGTGTGTGTAATTACCTAAGTGTAATTACCTAAGTGTAGTTACAGGATGAGAGCTACGCTCGTGGTGTCCCGTCTTCCCAGCACTCTTTGTCATATAACGCTTTGAAACTACTGACGGTTTTGGCCTCCACCACCTTCTCACTTAACTTGTTCCAACCGTCTACCACTCTATTTGCGAAGGTGAATTTTCTTACGTTTCTTCGGCATCTGTGTTTAGCTAGTTTAAATCTATGACCTCTTGTTCTTGAAGTTCCAGGTCTCAGGAAATCTTCCCTGTCGATTTTATCAATTCCTGTTACTATTTTGTACGTAGTGATCATATCGCCTCTTTTTCTTCTATCTTCTAGTTTTTGCATATTTAATGCCTCTAACCTCTCCTCATAGCTCTTGTCCTTCAAGCATAAGATGTTCCCAGACGCGCCCTAGTCACCTGTACCACGACATGGTCGTGTGTACTCACCTATTTGTACTCACCTATTTGTGCTTGCGGGGGTTGAGCTTTGGCTCTTTGGTCCCGCCTCTCAACTGTCAATCAACTGGTGTACAGATTCCTGAGCCTACTGGGCTCTATCATATCTACCCTTGAAACTGTGTATGGAGTCAGCCTCCACCACATCACTGCCTAAAGCATTCCATCCGTTAACTACTCTGACACTGAAAAAGTTCCTTCTAACGTCTCTGTGGCTCATGTGGGTACTCAGTTTCCACCTGTGTCCCCTTGTTCGCGTCCCCCCAGTGTTGAATAGTTTGTCCTTGTCTACCCGGTCGATTCCTCTGAGGATTTTGTAGGTTGTGATCATATCTCCCCTTACTCTTCTGTCTTCCAGTGTCGTAAGGTGCATTTCCCGCAGCCTTTCCTCGTAACTCATGCCTCTTAGTTCTGGGACTAGTCTAGTGGCATACCTTTGGACTTTTTCCAGCTTCGTCTTGTGCTTGACAAGGTACGGGCTCCATGCTGGGGCTGCATACTCCAGGATTGGTCTTACATATGTGGTGTACAAGATTCTGAATGATTCCTTACACAGGTTCCTGAACGCTGTTCTGATGTTAGCCAGCCTCGCATATGCCGCAGATGTTATCCTTTTTATGTGGGCTTCAGGAGACAGGTTTGGTGTGATATCAACTCCTAGATCTTTCTCTCTGTCCGTTTCATTAAGTACTTCATCTCCTATTCTGTATCCTGTGTCTGGCCTCCTGTTTCCACTGCCTAGTTTCATTACTTTGCATTTACTCGGGTTGAACTTCAACAGCCATTTGTTGGACCATTCACTCAGTCTGTCTAGGTCGTCTTGTAGCCTCCTACTATCGTCCTCAGTTTCAATCCTCCTCATAATTTTTGCATCATCGGCAAACATTGAGAGAAACGATTCTATACCCTCTGGGAGATCATTTACATATATCAGAAACAGTATAGGTCCAAGGACTGACCCCTGCGGGACTCCACTCGTAACGTCTCGCCAATCTGAGACCTCACCCCTCACACTGACTCGTTGTCTCCTGTTGCTTAGGTACTCCTGTATCCAACGGAGTACCTTCCCTTTCACTCCAGCCTGCATCTCCAGCTTTTTCACTAGCCTCTTGTGTGGCACTGTATCAAAGGCTTTCTGACAATCCAAAAATATGCAGTCTGCCCACCCTTCTCTTTCTTGCCTTATTTTTGTTGCCTGGTCGTAGAATTCAAGTAACCCTGTGAGGCAGGACCTGCCATCCCTGAATCCATGTTGGTGCTGTGTTACAAAGTTCTTTCGCTCCAGGTGCTCCACTAGCTTTCTTCGCACAATCTTCTCCATCAGCTTGCATGGTATGCAGGTTAGGGACACTGGCCTGTAATTCAGTGCCTCCTGTCTATCCCCTTTCTTGTATATCGGGACTACATTAGCTGCTTTCCAAATTTCTGGCAGTTCCCCTGTTGCCAGAGATTTGTTATACACTATGGAGAGTGGTAGGCACAGTTCTTCTGCTCCTTCCTTAAGTATCCAGGGAGAGATTCCATCTGGGCCTATAGCCTTTGTCACATCCAACTCTAGTAAACACTTTCTTACTTCCCCGCTTGTAATCTCAAACTCTTCCAGTGGTTCCTGGTTAGCTATCCCCTCTCTTAACTCTGGGATTTCTCCTTGTTCTAGGGTGAAGACCTCTTGGAATTTCTTATTCAGTTCCTCACATACTTCCTTGTCGTTTGTAGTGAATCCTTCTGCCCCTATCCTTAATTTCATAACCTGTTCCTTTACTGTTGTTTTTCTCCTGATGTGGCTATGCAGCAATTTAGGCTGAGTCTTTGCCTTGCTTGCGATGTCGTTTTCGTATTGTCTTTCCGCCTCTCTTCTCATCCTGACATATTCATTCCTGGCATTCTGGTATCTTTCTCTGCTCTCCAGTGTCCTGTTATTCCTATAGTTTCTCCATGCCCTTTTACTTTGTTGCTTAGCTAGTCTACATCTCTGATTAAACCATGGGTTTCTCATCTTCATTCACTGTTCTTTTGGGCGGGACAAACTTGTTTGCTGCTTCCTTGCACTTTTGTGTGATGTAGTCCATCAATATTGGGCCGTCTTTTCCCTGAGCTTGTTTCCCATGCTATGTGTTTAGGAATTTTTTATCTCCTCATAGTTTCCCTTTCGGTATGCTCTTGT
>WNGS01165318.1:22591414-22607135 GCA_020271785.1 Procambarus virginalis | reverse complement strand
CGGCCGAGCAGACAGCACGCTGGACTTGTGATCCTGTGGTCTCGGGTTCGATCCCGGGCGCTGGTGAGAAACAATGGGCAATCTTTCCAGAAAGTTTTCCAGAGAAACATCTTTCACTCTATGCCCCTGTTTACCTAGCAGTAAAATAGGTACCTGGTGGTAGTTTAGCTGTCACGGGCTGCTTCCTGGGGGTGGAGGGCTTGGTCGAGGACGGGCGTAGGGACTCTAAACCCGAAATCATCTCAAGATAGCCTCAAGATATTGAATTAAATAACCGCATGTCATGCATATGAAAAAAAGAAAGTAACAACTTTTCCTTTTTCATTTGTGCTATTTTCAGCCATGTTATTGTATCTTGTTCTCAGTGCATGGAATTATAATTGAATCTTTGTTTATAGTGATGCGGACTGGTGTTTGGCGAGACACATGACGAGAGGAACAGAAGCTACATACCAAAAAATTACGTAGCGTCTGCGTCTTCCCTTGAATGTCAAGAGGTGAGTACTGACGTTCAAGATTTGTTCTCTGTGTTCACTTGGTATAAACATTCACACACAGAGGCACACACATGTTGAACAGTTGTATTGGCTTACAAACCACATTATATAGCTTTCTTTTTCTCACTATAGCTGTGTTCCCTTATTTTGTATTTACACAAATTGTAATCTCTCGGATATGTTTCTTCAAGATCTATGAAAATATACTGTATGTACTCTAATTTACATTGACTAAAACAAAATTGATGTTGCAGCTGTTACTTCGCAAGATAGCAAGAAAGAGCGGAGAAATGTTAATGACTCGAGGAAACTTAAGAGGGACTTTCCTCATCCGCATGTCTGAACAGTCTAGTCATGGGTATTCCCTCACAGTATAAGGGTCGTATCACTTTTATTCTTAATAAAGAAACTTTTCATATTTGTTATAGATATACAATTATGTATAGTGCTATATCATACATCATTACCTTGTTTCACATGTTAAATCAAACATAAGATATCATTATAGAAAATGAAGGGTAAGGATTAAATTAACACCCATCAGTTCATCATACCTTATATGCTAAACATCATAATAGAGAATTGCAACAAGTGCACTCTAGAAGATCATCCGCAACAACCCCACCACTGTAAACTACAGTATTTGCCAGTGTATAAGATGAATCTAATTTACTGAATATTTTATGGAAAAAAATTAATTTTTGTAGTTTTTGTAAGAGAAAATAAATGATTTTGTAAATGTAAATGCAATATAAAGTATATATGGTATATGGTCGAATAAAAATATGCATTCTATCTCTAGACAAATACAGTAGGTGTGTAGTGCTCATCAGTTTTGTTGACATTCACACCATCTTCATAGTTTGCTTTTACCTAGCCTTGTTACCTATCACTTCTCATGCACTGTTGTGTTTCTGGGAAGAGGCAACCAGTGGTCCTCTGAAACTATTTTGATGAGAGTGCTCATCCAAATGGCTCACCTGCTTGATACCTGCTTGATAGGGTTCTGGGAGTTCTACTTCCCAAGCCCGGCCCAAGGCTAGGCTTGGCTTGACTCCAAGCAACAGCCTGGTCCACCAGGCTGTTGCTTGGAGCAGGCTCACATATCCACCACAGCCCGGTTGGTCCAGCACTCCTTGAAGAAAACTATCTAGTTTTCTGTTGAAGATGTCCATGGTTGTTCCCACAGATTTGTTCACAGGTTTTTCCCGTTGTGTCACATCAGACACAAGTTCTGTTTGGTCTACTGGGGACCAGAACTAAAACCTAGCCCCCCTCAGAGACACACAGAGAGCAAATGACAGTTTGCCACCACACTAGGAAAGCATCCAGAAACTCTGCAAAGTTGGTGAAACTGCCAAACAACTCGGCAAATTATTTGCACAGAACAAGAGAAACATTCAAAATTAGTTAGAACTCATTATGCCGAATACCTCCACCAGACAGCTCAGCTTCTACACGTAGCCATCTTCCCCAATCAGATCTTCGGCGGATCAGTGTTTGCTGAAAGGTCGTGTTCTAGGTTCTTCAGCCATGGCAAGCTCCTCTTATTTCAAGCTAGGTGACATCCATCCTTCTACTTGTTCCTGTGGGTTTGTCCATTTGCTTTGTTCTATATTTTAGTATTTAGTTTCACTTGCATATTTTCTATCTGATTTGTTGTGTTTTGGACTGCATGCTCTTTAGGTTTTTTCCCAGAGTGCCCACTATTACTGCCCTAGCACTGACAGATATCTCTTCTCTGATGTATTCGGGAGTTTGCCCCTGAAAGGCCTCTCTATCTATCTCTCTATCTATCTATCTATCTATCTCTCTCTTTTCTTTCTTGGGAAAGAGGGATCAGTTCCTCTTGGACATTAAATACGCTGTGCGATGTAATCTGGTAGAGAATGGGAACAGTGAAACAGTTGTTAAACTCGATTTCAAGAGAGGACGCTATGGGGAACTTAGATTTTTTTTCTTGAGTATAATTGGACAGACTTGTGGCTAGGCAAGGAAGTAAATGAGATGGATGCCAAATTTTGCACAATATATGATGAAGGCACACAAACAGTCATACCAAAACAGACATGCAGACCTAGGAAACCGGGTTGGTTCAACAGAAATTGCGAGAGGGCCAGAGATCAAAAGACACAAGCATGGAATCATTATAGAAAGAGGCCAAACCCCCAAACATACCAATGATACAAAGATGCAAGAAACAACTACACGTCAGTAAGGAGAGAGGCAGAGAGAAACTTTGAGAACGGTATAGCAGACAAATGTAAATCAGATCCAGGCCTTTTCTATAATTTCATTAAAAGTAAGCTGCAGGTAAAGGATAATATTCAGAGGTTGAAAATGGGGAACAGATACAGGGAAAATGAAAAAGAAATATGTGAAACATTAAACAAAAAGTTCCAAAGTGTGTTTGTACAAAATGAGATCTTTAGAGAACAAGACACAATAAGAATTCCATAGAACAACATAGAGCGTATAGAGGTGTCTAGAGATGAATTGGAAAATATGCTAAAGGAGCTAAGTAAGAACAAAGCAGTTGGTCTAGATGGAGTTTCACCATGGGTTCTGAGAGAATGTGCATCTGAGCTCAGGGTTCCACTTCACCTGATTTTTCAGACATCCCTGTGTACAGGAATCATAGCAGACATGTGGAAAAAGGCTGACATAGTTCCAATCTACAAAAGTGGCAGCAGGGAAGACCCCTCAATTATAGACCTGTATCATTGACAAGTGTAATAGTGAAAATATTAGAAAAAATAATAAAAATTAAATGGGTTGAACACTTGGAGAGAAATGATATAATATCAGACAGACAGTATGGTTTCAATCTGGAAGGTCCTGTGTATCGAATTTACTCGGTTTCTATGATCGGCCATAGAGATTTTACCGGAAAGAGATGGTTGGGTTGACTGCATCTATCTGGACCTAAAAAAGGCTTTCGACAGAGTTCCACATAAGAGGTTGTTCTGGAAACTGGAAAATATTGGAGGGGTGACAGGTAAGCTTCTAATAGGGATGAAAAATTTTCTGACTGATAGAAAAATGAGGGCAGTAATCAGAGACAATGTATCGGCCTGGAGAAATGTCTCAAGTGGAGTACCACAGGGTTCAGTTCTTGCACCAGTGATGTTCATTGTCTACATAAATGATCTACCAGTTGGTATACAAAATTATATGAACATGTTTGCTGATGATGCTAAAATAATAGGAAGAATAAGAAACTTAGATGATTGTCATGCCCTTCAAGAAGACCTGGATAAAATAAGTATATGGAGCACCACTTGGCAAATGGAATTTAATGTGAATAAATGCCTTGTTATGGAATGTGGAATAGGAGAACATAGACCCCACACAACCTATAAATTATGTGAGAAATCTTTAAAGAATTCTGATAATGAAAAAGATCTAGGGTGGTTCAAGATAGAAAACTATTACCCGAGGACCAACATAAAGAACGTTGTGCGAGGAGCCTATGCCATGCTTTCTAACTTCAGAATTACTTTTAAATACATCGATGGCGAAATACTAAAGAAATTGTTCACAACTTTTGTTACGCCGAAGCTAGAATATGCAGCGGTTGTGTGGTGCCCATATCTTAAGAACCACATCAACAAACTGGAAAAGGTGCAAAGACATGCTACTAAGTGGCTCCCAGAACTGAAGGGCAAGAGCTATGAGGAGAGGATAGAGGCATTAAATATGCCAAAACTAGAAGACAGAAGAAAAGAGGTGATATGATCACTACGTACAAAATAGTAACAGGAATTAATAAAATCGATAGGGAAGATTTTCTGAGACCCGGAACTTTAAAAAGAAGAGGTCATAGATTTTAACTAAATAAACAAAGACACCGAAGAAACATAAGAAAATTCTTTCGCAAATAGAGTGGTAGATGGTTGGAACAAGTTAAGTGAGAAGGTGGTGGAAGCCAAAACCATCAGTAGTTTCAAAGCGTTATATGACAAAGAGTGCTGGGTAGACGGGACACCACGAGTGTAGCTCTCATCCTGTAACTACACTTAGGTAATTACACACATCCCCAGGAAGCAGCCCGTAACAGCTAACTCCCAGGTACCTATTTACTGCTAGGTAACAAGGCATCGGGGTGAAAGAAACTCTGCCCATTAGCAGAGTTTTATTATTATCTGTTCATTATCTTATCCCATTATTATTATCTCATTATCTGCCCATCTGTGTCATTGTGGGTTGGTGGACTCGGTGTGGTTGAGTTGACCTCATCCCTTCGGTGGGTGTTGTGGTTGTTTCCAGTGCTGAAGAGGGGCTTCAAACTCTTCATTGATTTTGGGTGTACCTCTTCTATAGTACATCCTCAGTCTTTTGGGTTTGAACATTTTCATACTCTATCCAACTGTCTGCATAACTACCTTGGCTCAATTACACCTGTTTTTATAGACTGGAGTTTGGATGGTATATCTGTACTCATTACAACATCCTGTATTCATTACAACAGCCTGTATTCACTACAATATCCTGTACTCATTTTACCCCTTATGTTCATTACACCACTTTGTTTATATCTTAATTGGATGTGATGTTTTAGTTGACATGTAATTTGACCATAAAATATCCTTAAGTTACACAATTTAAATTTTAACCTTTCAAAAACCTAGTGTATAGTTTTTCATAAGTGATGGTATCTGAACACTGTAAACATGAGTAATAGAATAGACGGAGAGGATCACTTGCTTGTTTCAAGCATAGCTTAGACATGATCATAAGTTTGGATGGATATAAATATCTGCTGCTTCATATGACTGATAGGAGCTGCCTTGTGTGGGTCAATATACAACGCATCCTCTGAATAGACAGTATGTTTTAATACTAATTGTAATAAGTGCATTTCCTGACTGTCGCATAGTACATATTACACTTATTGTGCTGTTACATTTACCTCCACATATATTCTCCTCATTTTCTGTTAAGACATTCAAATTTGAACACTTTCGCACGGGAACGACGCAGCATTGCGTCGTTTTTAGTTGAGCATTCCCGGTAACGACGCAGCATTGCGTCGTTTTCGGCGGCAAATTGGCGACGGCTTCGGGAGGGGCGCACAGCGGTTTGGATATTATATGCATATACTCTTGTAGGGAATTTCATTGCAAATAAATTGATACCAAAATGAAAGACCTAGGACCAGAATTGAGGTAACAAAGTTGAAAATAGTATACCCATTTTATTAGTGCTCACTGGAATTATGCTCCGTCACTTTCTCTGTTTGCTGTGGTGGTATTCCTGGCTTTTGGACTTTATATTTGCATATACTCCTGTAAGGAATTCTATTGTGAAACACAATGTTACCAAAATGAAAGACCTAGGACGGAATTGAGATGTCCAAAGTGAAGAGAGTGTACACATTTTATTGCACTTATGCGCTCCCGGTAGCACGCACTCACTTTCTGGTTTGTTGTGGATGGTATGCTGGGCAGCTTTTGGACTTTATATGCTTTAGTCTGTAGAGAATTCTATTGCGAACACAATGATGCCAAATGAAAAAACCTAGGACGAGAAATGAGATGACAAAGTAGAAACGAGTATACACTTTTGCAGTATTACCTCGCTCTCCAATGTAATGAGAGGCGCCTTGGGATGGCGCAGTGCTCTCTTCCGGGCCACATTCATCACGTCAGCGGGTGGAGCATGCTGCGGTTTTTTACTTCATATGCTCTTGTTGGGAATTCTATTGCGAACACAATGATACCAAAATGAAAGCCCTAGGACGGGAATTGAGGTGACAAACGTGAAAGAAGTGTACACATTTTATCGCTCTTATGAGCTCCCGAGTAACATGCACTCACTTTCTCTGTTTGTTGTGGATGGTACGCCGGGCTTTTGGAGTTTATATGTCTTTAGTCATGTAGAGAATTCTATTGCGAACACAATGATACCAAATGAAAAACCCTGGACGAGAATTGAGGTGACAAAGTTGAAGAGAGTATACACTTTTCAGAATTACCGCGCGCTCCCGTGAGACGCTGGGACTCACTCGGCCTAGTGAGGCTGGGGGCTGGGGCCGCCAAAGTGTTGATGAGTTTTCAGTTCTAATACACGTTTTAAATATAAATTTTATACAAAGTTAAATATAAAAAAAAGTTCTTTTTCAGTTTTATTAACCCTTAAAGTGCGCATCACTTCATATGAAGTGCTAGGCGTTTTACCAGTCGACTGCTCTTCACTTCATATGAAGTGTTGGAGCACTACGCAAGATTTAAACGGCCCGCGGATACACGGGGTTCACCACACCTTCATCAGGGCTCTTGTAAACAGACGCCATTTTAAAAAAAAATCGTGGGCCAAACTCCCGGGTGTTAGGGGCCTCAGTATCGCGTAAGCTACCAAGCCTGACGCACGCAGCATGAGCTCACAGCACTGCTGTTCAGCTTGTGACCACAGCATCGCCTAAAAATGCCATAATATACTTGTTCATGCTATTATGTAGCGATGATATTATTACAGAAGACCCCTGACTGTGATAAAAGTGACCAGGGTTCTGATAATAGCAGGATTGCGATGATATTTAGCGCTGTGCGCCATGGAGGGAGGAGTAATGCTGTGGGAGGGAGGGTGGTGGCGATGTTTTCTGACTGTGTGTGGCCACCTTTTATTGACTGCACTCAGCATACCAGCTTAGTGGTTCGCTATAGTGAACACAAATGTAGATACTTTATATAACGTGTGTATAGAGGGTATAAACAGCAAGAGAAGGTTTGGAGCCGCCATTTTGGTGAGGGCGGTGGCGTCGTCTGCACGACGCCACCGTGCAGACGACGGTGTTGTTTACTGGTTACCACGATAGTCTTTGGGCACCATACCAGTTTATTTGTACAAGTATGGTGAATAAAACAGGTAGATATTTATTTATAATGTGTGTATATAGCGTAATAACACCACACAGTTTGTTGGAGGAGAAAATAGTGTATGGCCTTGAGGGAGGCAGCCATCAGCTGACTGTGTTAGGTCCTATGTCTTTGTGACTTTACTCACCATACAAGCTTAGATGTACAGTTATGGTGAACAAAACATGTAGATACTTATATATACCGTCTGTATATAGTGAATTATAGCAAAAACAGTATTGTGGGAGGAGAATGTGGGCGAGTCAGATGACTGGAGGGAGGGCGGGAGTGGCTGGCTGGTACACGGCGGTCACTCCTCGTTACTTTTTGACTCATAATAGCTACTTAGTGGTTCGTTATAGTGAACAAAACATGCAGATACTTATATATATCCTGTGCTTATAGTGTAATAACCGACAAAGTATTTGTTCACTGATTGATGAACATAACTGAATCAACAATATGCACACCATATTTTTGAGTACAGCAATGATTCACTCATTTTATTATATAAATATATCAAACTACACACTATTGAATAATATTACAGCAAAAAAACTATGAAACATCAATCAGAGACATTGAAATAATTAGGTAATTATCTCTTTGTGGCAACTCTGGCCTGACAGCTGGCGAGCAACAGACCGCCTGGGACGCATGCTGAGTCAGCGCCTATAATTTGCCAGACTTCCCCGCCCTATAGCGGCAATATATGGCACTTACGATTTTTTTATTATTTTTCCCGTGATCAGTGAACACAAATTAACAGGTTAGGAAGAAAAAATAATTTTTTTTTTCAAAATGACATGCGCCTGTGCGGATAGCAGGATATTAGACCCCGAGCATGTGGTTGGTGGACTCGGTGTGGTTGAGTTGACCTCATCCCTTCGGTGGGTGTTGTGGTTGTTTCCAGTGCTGAAGAGGGGCTTCAAACTCTTCATTGATTTTGGGTGTACCTCTTCTATAGTACATCCTCAGTCTTTTGGGTTTGAACATTTTCATACTCTATCCAACCGTCTGCATAACTACCTTGGCTCAATTACACCTGTTTTTATAGACTGGAGTTTGGATGGTATATCTGTACTCATTACAACATCCTGTATTCATTACAACAGCCTGTATTCACTACAATATCCTGTACTCATTTTACCCCTTATGTTCATTACACCACTTTGTTTATATCTTAATTGGATGTGATGTTTTTAGTTGACATGTAATTTGACCATAAAATATCCTTAAGTTACACAATTTAAATTTTAACCTTTCAAAAACCTAGTGTATAGTTTTTCATAAGTGATGGTATCTGAACACTGTAAACATGAGTAATAGAATAGACGGAGAGGATCACTTGCTTGTTTCAAGCATAGCTTAGACATGATCATAAGTTTGGATGGATATAAATATCTGCTGCTTCATATGACTGATAGGAGCTGCCTTGTGTGGGTCAATATACAACGCATCCTCTGAATAGACAGTATGTTTTAATACTAATTGTAATAAGTGCATTTCCTGACTGTCCTGCATAGTACATAATTACACTTATTGTGCTGTTACATTTACCTCCACATATATTCTCCTCATTTTCTGTTAAGACATTCAAAATTTGAACACTTTCGCACGGGAACGACGCAGCATTGCGTCGTTTTTTTAGTTGAAGCATTCCCGGTAACGACGCAGCATTGCGTCGTTTTCGGCGGCAAATTGGCGACGGCTTCGGGAGGGGCGCACAGCGGTTTTGGATATTATATGCATATACTCTTGTAGGGAATTTCATTGCAAATAAATTGATACCAAAATGAAAGACCTAGGACCAGAATTGAGGTAACAAAGTTGAAAATAGTATACCCATTTTATTAGTGCTCACTGGAATTATGCTCCGTCACTTTCTCTGTTTGCTGTGGGTGGTATTCCTGGCTTTTGGACTTTATATTTGCATATACTCCTGTAAGGAATTCTATTGTGAACACAATGTTACCAAAATGAAAGACCTAGGACGAGAATTGAGATGTCCAAAGTGAAGAGAGTGTACACATTTTATTGCACTTATGCGCTCCCGGGTAGCACGCACTCACTTTCTGTGTTTGTTGTGGATGGTATGCTGGGCTTTTGGACTTTTATATGTCTTTAGTCATGTAGAGAATTCTATTGCGAACACAATGATGCCAAATGAAAAAACCTAGGACGAGAAATGAGATGACAAAGTAGAAACGAGTATACACTTTTGCAGTATTACCTCGCTCTCCAATGTAATGAGAGGCGCCTTGGGATGGCGCAGTGCTCTCTTTCCGGGCCACATTCATCACGTCAGCGGGTGGAGCATGCTGCGGTTTTTTACTTCATATGCTCTTGTTGGGAATTCTATTGCGAACACAATGATACCAAAATGAAAGCCCTAGGACGGGAATTGAGGTGACAAACGTGAAAGAAGTGTACACATTTTATCGCTCTTATGAGCTCCCGAGTAACATGCACTCACTTTCTCTGTTTGTTGTGGATGGTACGCCGGGCTTTTGGAGTTTATATGTCTTTAGTCATGTAGAGAATTCTATTGCGAACACAATGATACCAAATTGAAAAACCCTGGACGAGAATTGAGGTGACAAAGTTGAAGAGAGTATACACTTTTCAGAATTACCGCGCGCTCCCGTGGAGACGCTGGGACTCACTCGGCCTAGTTGAGGGCTGGCGGGCTGGGGCCGCCAAAGTGTTAAGATGAAGTTTTCATGTTCTATATACACAAGTTTTAAATATAAAATTCTATATACACAAGTTTTAAATATAAAATTTCTTTTTCAGTTTTATTAACCCTTAAAGTGCGCATCACTTCATATGAAGTGCTAGGCGTTTTACCAGTCGACTGCTCTTCACTTCATATGAAGTGTTGGAGCACTACGCAAGATTTAAACGGCCCGCGGATACACGGGTTCACCACACCTTCATCAGGGCTCTTGTAAACAGACGCCATTTTTAAAAAAAATCGTGGGCCAAACTCCCGGGTGTTAGGGGCCTCAGTATCGCGTAAGCTACCAAGCCTGACGCACGCAGCATGAGCTCACAGCACTGCTGTTCAGCTTGTGACCACAGCATCGCCTAAAAATGCCATAATATACTTGTTCATGCTATTATGTAGCGATGATATTATTACAGAAGACCCCTGACTGTGATAAAAGTGACCAGGGTTCTGATAATAGCAGGATTGCGATGATATTTAGCGCTGTGCGCCATGGAGGGAGGAGTAATGCTGTGGGAGGGAGGGTGGTGGCGATGTTTTCTGACTGTGTGTGGCCACCTTTTATTGACTGCACTCAGCATACCAGCTTAGTGGTTCGCTATAGTGAACACAAATGTAGATACTTATATATAACGTGTGTATAGAGGGTATAAACAGCAAGAGAAGTTTGGAGCCGCCATTTTGGTGAGGGCGGTGGCGTCGTCTGCACGACGCCACCGTGCAGACGACGGTGTTGTTTACTGGTTACCACGATAGTCTTTGGGCACCATACCAGTTTATTTGTACAAGTATGGTGAATAAAACAGGTAGATATTTATTTATAATGTGTGTATATAGTGTAATAACACCACACAGTTTGTTGGGAGGAGAAATATTAGTGTATCTGGCCTTGAGGGAGGCAGCCATCAGCTGACTGTGTTAGGTCCTATGTCTTTGTGACTTTACTCACCATACAAGCTTAGATGTACAGTTATGGTGAACAAAACATGTAGATACTTATATATACCGTCTGTATATAGTGAATTATAGCAAAAACAGTATTGTGGGAGGAGAATGTGGGCGAGTCAGATGACTGGAGGGAGGGCGGGAGTGGCTGGCTGGTACACGGCGGTCACTCCTCGTTACTTTTTGACTCATAATAGCTACTTAGTGGTTCGTTATAGTGAACAAAACATGCAGATACTTATATATAACCTGTGCTTATAGTGTAATAACCGACAAAGATTTGTTCACTGATTGATGAACATGACTGAATCAACAATATGTACACCATATTTTCGAGTACAGCAATGATTCACTCATTTTATTATATAAATATATCAAACTACACACTATTGAATAATATTACAGCAAAAAAACTATGAAACATCAATCAGAGACATTGAAATAATTAGGTAATTATCTCTTTGTTGCAACTCTGGCCTGACAGCTGGCGAGCAACAGACCGCCTGGGACGCATGCTGAGTCAGCACCTATAATTTGCCAGACTTCCCCGCCCTATAGCGGGCAATATATGGCACTTACGATTTTTTTATATATTTTTCCCGTGATCAGTGAATACAAATTAACAGGTTAGGAAGAAAAAATAATTTTTTTTTTTTTTCAAAATGACATGCGCCTGTGCGGATAGCAGGATATTAGACCCCGAGCATGTTAAGGGTTAAACAATTGAGATTTTATACAAAATTTTAAAATATCCTGAGTTACTTTATAATTTATTGAAAGATTTTAGTTCTGTTTTATTAGTTTTATAAAACTTTAATTTCAATATAACTATAGGTTAAGTACTAATTGTAATTAAGAAGCAATAAAATGCTTGTCCTCATACACTAAGAAGGTTAAGTTAGGTCATGGTTTTCTATTCAGCTTTTCAGGTAAACTCTAATATTCACAATATTTTAGTGCGATTCTGGCGATTAAGTGTATTATGTACTAAGCCTGTAGTCAGGATTGTACTTATTACATTTAGTATTAAACGTACTGTCTATTCGGAGGAGTGGCTGCAATATAAGCTGCTTTGTATGGGTCAGTAGGAGCTGCCTTATATGGGTCAATATGAGCTGCTTTGTATGGAACAGTAGTAGTTGCCTTGTATGGGTCAGTAGGAGTTGCCTTGTATGGGTCAGTAGGAGTTGCCTTGTATGGGTCAGTAGGAACTGCCTTGTATGGGTCAGTAGGAACTGCCTTGTATGGGTCAGTAGGAGCTGCCTTTTATGGGTCAATAGGAGCTGCCTCGTATTAGTCAATGGCTTTCTGTAGTTTCCTTAATTCTTATGTTGTTATGAGGCCAAAAATAAGCAAGTTGTCTTGTGAACAGGACTGGGACCAACACAAGGGTGAACACGTCAAGCACTACCGTATCAAAGTCACAGACACAGGAGGATATTTTATCACATCGTCGCAAGCCTTCCGAACACTGAATGACTTGGTTGATGCCTATAAAAGTGAGTGTTTGACAGTTTGTCGTATATTAGTGAATAAATATTAAAATTACCTCTCATATTTTATAATTCAGTTGTGTGTTGAAATTTAGTAAACTTGAACTTGAGTTACTAGTATTAGCAGTTGACATGTATTTTTGTAAATATGCTTTTCTTATAATTTAGAGTCCAGCAGGAGAAACATGCTTGAATAACATTTAATCAATGTTGGATCAAGGTCATTAAAACTGTTTATTCTTAACTTAAATTCACTTGTCCAGAGTTGCCCTGTGGGGAATTTGTGTTCATATTTCACTTCTATAGTTGTGATTGTTGTGCTGCCTCACAGCACAATTCATTCCTCTGTCTGGGAACAAATCTTACTCTTGGATATATCCAAGTGAGTCAGCTCAGTCACTTTTCATTTATGCATTACTTTAAACTATTTTTTTGCTTTCGGTTTACAGAGAACAATTACGGACTAGCGTGCCTCTTGCAGTATCCTTGTCCACGGCCACACCCCAGAAGTGGGACTTGTCTCGAGAGACAAAAGATCAGTGGGAGATTGATCGTTCTGTCCTTTCCATGGATAAAAAGTTGGGACAGGGTTCATTTGGTGAAGTGTGGTATGGTAAGTTTGTTGCTTTGTGTCGATTTTAATACCTAACTTATAATCCTTGTATTAAATAGTAAAATACAATATATATATATAAAAGGTGAAAAGTATACATAATATATATTGTATGAAATTTGAATAGTTGAAAGTATATATTTTGCTATGCTCAAAAATAGTAATATAAAGTAAATTAATTTCTTTTGAATAAATAGTGTAGCTGTATGACTGAATCGAATCCGTGCTTCTGATCACCTTGGGTACATGTCTAAGGTGATCAGAGTTGTGGGATCAATTTGGTGTGCAGCTTCAACATATACTGTATTCATATTACTATTATTAGTAATCAGGTAAAAATGCCAAGCCATTTTAACTCTGTAGCCCTTGGAAGGGGTCAGGATAAGGATTTGGGATGAGATGGGGAGAAGAAATGGTGCCCAATCACTTGGACAGTCTGGGATTGAACACTGACCTGCATGAAGCGAGACCGTTGTTCTACTGTCCAGCCCAAGTGGCTGGACACATATATTCATAGCTTTATCACATTTCTGTGATTTTTATTATGAACTCATTTTCATCACCAGGAATGTGGAATAACTCGACGGAGGTAGCCATCAAAACTCTTAAACAAGGAGCAATGAGTCCCTCTGCCTTCCTGGAAGAAGCAAGAATCATGAAAAAATTACGACATCGTAACATACTAGTTTTGTATGCTGTCTGTACCAAGGAGGAACCAATCTTAATTGTCACCGAGTACATGTGTAATGGTGCTTTATTAGATTTGCTCAGGAATGAAGGCGAACGCTCCTTAAAACTAAATGACCTTATATATGTGGCTACACAGGTTAGTCACCTTATTTTTTATGCAGTAATGTGCTTATTTTAGCCAATAAGTATGTGAAATTGTTTTGTTAATATTTCAGACATTTCTTAAACAGGGCTTCTATGTGAGGCAACCCACCCCCTCAAAGAAATGGGGAAGCATTTGAAAATAGAGGTAGATGAATAATTTGTACAAATATTTTTTTTAATTACAGGTTGCAGCAGGGATGGCATATCTTGAAAGCCTACAGTTACTACATAGAGATTTAGCCGCTCGCAATGTATTAGTTGGCGATTCTTTGCTGTGCAAAGTTGCTGATTTTGGCCTTGCAGAATAGTGAGGGTGAAGACTACTGTCCCAGCACCTGTGAGTCTTGCTTTAAAAAACTATTTTAATTACATTTTGATATAGTAAATTATTAAATGAGAGAAAAATCAGTTTGGAATAATTATCAGCATATGAGTATGTTGAAATATTTTGTATTTGGGCCATTTCTGTGGGAATGGCCAAATGTAAATTTGGCCCTTTGACACCAAACGTTGGTGTCCTCACCAACGGGCTATTGGTTCCCTAAAGCTAATCCGAACTGACATGTGCTATATTAGTTTTTGGGTCATCAGTCACGAGTCCTTATGCCTACCGGGACGAGCCAGAACCTGGGCCCCTTCAGAGAGGGGCAGGGAGCAATGGCCTATGCGCACTTTACATTTAAAGTATGTCATAATTGCCATTGAACGGGAAGGTCACTCTAGGTATAAGTTTGAAGTATACCAAAGGAGTAAATAGAAATAAAGAAAATGGCAGAAGGCCAAATAGTGAAGGAGAAAGGTGAAGTATAGAGAAAAGAGATAGCAAGATAAAGATAAGAAAGAGAATCTAAATGACTAAAGCTAAGTCCGATCATCTTTGTTAACACTATCGCTCGCTTTGGACACTGATCACGTCAATTTTTTTTCTCTTGAGTCCTAGCAGTGGACAGGACTCGCGTCCGCTACAAAAATATTTTGTTAAATTCATTTTTTATTCGATCGCTCTCGGGATAGTTTCAAATAAGCGCCTTTAGAATGAGCACAATTTCATACCAAAATGAAAGATGTAACACGAAACTTGATGTCAGAACACTTGAAAGATTATAAATACGTTTTGGGTCTAAATTTAAAATTTTAAAATATTTGTTAAAAATTCTATTTATTGTGCTATTATATGGACTAGCTTTAAAATGCGTGCCTTTATATTGCGAAGAATTTGATACCAAAACTAGCGATGTAACATGAAAATTGATGTCAGAACACTGGAAAGATATAAATAATTTTGATGATGAGTGTCCAAAATTAAAATATTTGTTAAAATTCCAGTTATTGCTCTATTATTATGAGACTAGTTTTATAATGCACGCCTTTATATTGTGAACAATTTGATACCAAAATGAGCGATGTAACATGACAATTGATGTTATCAAACTGAACGAGTATACACATTAGGTTGTGGTGTGCAAATTGGTGCTCGTTCACAGGAACCTTAGGCTTACTGTGGGGAGTCTCGCCAGGCTTTTGGACATTATATGCATATACATCTGCAGGGAATTTAATTGCGAGCACAATGATACCAAAACGAACGACATAGTACGTGAATTAAAGTGAAAAAACTGAAACGAGTATACACATTTTACTGATTTTGTGGGCTCACAGGTAACTTTTCCGACTTTAGGCTTTGCTGTGGGGAGTCTCGCCAGGCTTTTGGACATTATAAGCATATACATCTGCAGGGAATTTAATTGCGA
>WNGS01165318.1:22569642-22591404 GCA_020271785.1 Procambarus virginalis | reverse complement strand
CCCCTGTGGTTGGGGGTTTTCCTTATCTGCCATCGACCGGAGTTGGGCACCCAGAAAGGTTGGCATAACAAAACAAACCCCACATGGTAAGAAAAGTACAACAAAAAATAAAAAAGAGAGGTAGAATCCCTCAATCCCAAGGAAACAAGTAAACGTCATACTCCACTGCTACGTCGCTCGGGAGCCTCCCCTTCCCAAGAGGGGGGAGGAGCCCCAGACCTCCCCACCACCGGCTACCCAGCACTCTAGTCGTTAGCTAATGGGATCCGAAGTGGACGTTTTCTCTTACTTGATTTCTATAGGTGGTGTTTTGCCTTCGTGACAACCTCTGCTTGTGTTGTGTGTGGTGGCCAGGTGTCCTTATCAGTGCCAGGGCTGCATTGCTTAGGGGCATTCTTCCCTAGGTGCCTTGTGAGTACTGTCCTTGCATGTTATGGTACCCTTCCCTGGTGCCATTTCCATAGGGGTTTTTGCTGCTTGACATTACTCCCGCCCTTAGTGGCCAGCTGGGGTTTCGTGGCCCTTGTTTGGCCTTGGGCACCTGACAGCTGGGTGGACAGCACTTCGGAGCTGTAGTCCGGAGGATCCGGGTTCAATCCCCAGTGGAGGCAGAGACAAAGGGGCAAAATGTTCTTTTACCTGATGCCCCTGTTACCTAGAAGTAAATAGGTACCTAGGAGTTACAGCTGCTACGGGCTGCTTCCTGGGGGGCGGGGGTGTAACACAAAAGGAGGCCTGGTCAAGGACCGGGCGCGGGGATGTTAAGCCCCGAAATCATCTCAAGATAAGATTGGGTAGGGGAGTGATATTGTGCTGATTGGGGCATCAAGGTGTTGTGTAGCCTACCTATGCAGCAGCCAGTTCCTGTTTCCTCTGGGGAGATTGTACTTTCCGGGGGGGGGGGGAGGGGGGGTCTTTTGTTTTGTTTTTCTTGCCTGGTGGTGGTCTGCCTGGGTTGGCTATAGTTCCACTTCTATTATTTGGTGGCTCTCTGCTAGGACCCCGTGCTTGTACACATTGCAGGGATTTCGGCATTTTGATCTCCCCCTTGTTAGCTTTCGGTCTTAACCGGTTAGCAACACCTAGCCTGGGCTTCCCATAGCAGTCAGTCTACGGGCCCTGGTAAACCTGTTGGGGCTCAGTGGATAGTAGTCACCTCTTTTGCCTCTGTCATGCTGCCGTTTGGGTCAATGACACCTTTGGCCGGGTCTTGCTGTAATAACCGAAACTGCTCTACCCTTACTCTCCACTCAATACCCCAGCTCAACACTGCTTACGGATCATCTGACCATTATTGACCTACCAGTTGTTTCAATTCTGACATATTAAATGAAGGGAGAGCAACATAGACTAGCTTATTGAATTTAAAAATAATGAATAAAAACTTACTATATACGACTGCCACCCTGCTCCTAAATGTGAATGTGTCTATTACTGATCCCCCAGGAAGGAAAGGGATCATTAATCATGAAACTCAAGGGGCATATGAATCTTGGTAATATAAATGCTTGGGGAGTAAATTATATAACTTTACCTTAGTGAGAACATAGGAGCTTCCAAAAATGTACATAAATACCACATATAAATATAGCTCAACATTAATAAATAAAAAAGGTGGAACAAAGATAACTAAACACAAAGTACATTAAATCACTTTATTAATTATTTAAATCACAGATATTGAAATCAAAATTAAAAATATATCCTACTCTAATAAAATCTTCTAAAAGGCATATGTGTATGACTTAATATTATTATTAAGTCATTAAGTATGACTTAATGATGGACATAATACTCAAGCACACAATTTAACTTAAATGTTGCAATCCGCCAACGATGTTGAATGGCTTGCCCTCCAGATCAGGAAATCTGTACCCCAGTTGAAGCCCCAAGACACACTAAACATAATATTTCCTTAAACTTTCTGTGGGAACAGGCTCCTCCCATTTCTATGTTTTCCTAGGCCCAATAAGCCCCGCCTCTCAAGGCTCGAACCAATGAATACAAAGTCTCACTCATAGGCCAGCCAAAACTCTTGACTAGCCCCACCCCCTAGGCCTCCTTGGCTATAGGCCTGTCCTGAAAGTTATGTTTTAATCCTGTAGAATCATGAAACGTTCCCATGCTACAAACAGGAAATCAAACAGCCATTATGGCACCAGGACATTTGAGACTATGGTTATATGGCCCTGAATTTGTCAATGGTTAGTAGAGGCAGGAGGAAGAGGGAAACGGAGAGGGGGTTAGAGAGGGAAATGATTGGGAATGGGGTGGGAACAGAGGGCCAGGGATGAGTGGGATTGTCCAGCCTCCAGAGTGACTCTTGACTTCAAGGTTTATGGCCAGTGAGGGTCAGACTGTGACAAATGGGAGGGGAGGGGGAACAAGGGAGAGTAAGATGATGAAGACAAGGGGAGAGGGGAGAAGCCATGGATTGAGCACAAGATCATTACATTGCAAGTCGTGTTCTCTGCTTGTTCTGCAGTACTATTCTGATGACATTGTTGTTAGAGCCTTTTCCTCCTGCAGAAGCTGCTGGGTCCCACCAGCAGGTCCCCTTCTTTTCAGTCTTTTCCCTGAACTGTGCCTTTTCTTCAGGGGTAGAGGGTATGGAGGACTGCTCTGCTCCGTTTCCTGACTTGGGGGATCCCGGGGCTGGGAAAGACTCGACCTAGGGGCCTTGGGCCCCTTTGACCCCGCTTGGGTGTTAGTGCCCTCTTCGCAGGGCTTGTTGTTGCAGGGGGAGGGGTTTTCTTACTCCCCCTTCCCTGTATGAATATGATTTGATTTCGGCTCCTTCCCGGGTTTGGTTCTGGGCTTCCCTGGGTTCCTCAGCCCTGCTGTCCTTCTGGAGGTTTCTACCTCTCGTATCTCCCCTCGGGAGGCTCTTGCTGGGTCCTGTGAGACCCAGATTCCGCTTCTGTGATGGATCTATCCTTATTTGAGTTTGGTTCTTCTTTTCTGTATTGGGTGCGTTTGGAGGTTCCGAAGTTTTCCGGGTGCGTTTGGAGGTTCCGAAGTTTTCCTGGCTGGCAGACTGCCCATTCTTTTCGTTGGGGGCGTGGCATGGGTTCTGTCGGTCCAGCACGCTTGAGTGCCGAGAAACGTGTTACCGTTCTGCAGGTTTAACTCGGGGGGGGGGGGGGGCAAGTTGGAGCACCTTGATGCATGCTTATTTACCCCTGTGCCTTCTCGGGATATTGGCCTTTTGCAACTGCGTGTGCAGGTTTCTACCTTTTCGGCGTCCTTGGTTGCTGAGGAGTTGCACTCCCATGGGCATTTGGCTTCAGTCTTGCTCTTCTTTTTCCCTTCTCAAGCTGTCTTCGACCTGACTTGAGGAGGATGTGGAAGCATTGAGTTCCGGGCCTTCGTCTGGTATGCTGTCCTCAGTGGCTCAGGCGTCAGCCTCACTGTTGAAGCTGTTTGCGCTTATCTTTTTGGTTTAGGTTTTCGTTTCCTTTTTGTCCATTGCTGTTTACAAAATCTGCTGTAACACAGTTTCTGCAGGCGGCTTCATCTAGTTTTCGTCTTATATCGAACTTGTTGGTTCTCCGGGGTGGCCGTTCTCGGTCTGCATGGAAGGGTCGTGCCCGGGCTTGGGGTTCTGCTGGTCGAGGTGGGCCATTGGTGCCAGCTTCTGCGCCAATGTTGCCTTCGGAGCCAGCATCGTCTGGTCAATGCGATGATCTTTCTGTTCATCAGCCGCCTTCTCATAATGGGCGTCAGCCCCTTCATGGTTTGCCCCATTGACAGGGCGTTGGGAGGGGAGGGGGAAGGCTCACTCTGTTTGCTCGCACATGGTTCCACGATTTGCAAGTGGCTCCGCAAACAGAGGCACGGCGACGTGTGATGTCCTGATCGTTTGCTCGTTTCTTTTAAGGGAGTTCTATCCACCTGTTCGGCTTGTGGTAGCAATTTTCACCAGAATAGGGGTTTGTTTTGGGACGCTTACCTTTCTGGGTGCCTGACCTGGTCAATGGCAAACATAGAATGGTTCCAACCACACGTGGATTTCTATAGGCCATTGCTCCCCTTGCCTCTCTGAGGGGGCTAGGTTCTGGCTCGTCGTCCCCGGTAGGCCCATAAAACTCCATACACATGACTGATGCCAAAGTCTGACATTAGCATATCAGCCTGGGTAAGCTACAGGGAGCCGAAGGGGCTTCCCCCAGAAACTAAGTCGTTTGTTAGCAGTGCACGCCAAACAGCGCACACATTTTGCTACTCTTTTCAGGTTTATCAAGTTCAAACTTGTTCGACATCGTTCTTTTTTGTATCACTGTGATCACAATAAAATTTCCTACACAGACATATGCATATAAATTAGACAACATGGGGGCGCATAACCCGCAACAACCCCTAAAGTCGCCGAAGCCTTACCCGCTAGAGCACACTCATTGCCACACGCAGAACTGAAGGGCAAGAGCTACGAGGAGAGGTTAGAGGCATTAAATATGCCAAAACTAGAAGACAGAAGAAAAAGAGGTGATATGATCACTACATACAAAATAGTAACAGGAATTGATAAAATCGATAGGGAAGATTTCCTGAGGCCTGGAACTTTAAGAACAAGAGGTCATAGATATAAACTAGCTAAACACAGATGCCGAAGAAATATAAGAAAATTCACTTTCGCAAACAGAGTGGTAGACGGTTGGAACAAGTTAGGGGAGAAGGTGGTGGAGGCCAAGACCGTCAGTAGTTTCAAAGCGTTATATGACAAAGAGTGCTGGGAAGACAGGACACTACGAGCGTAGCTCTCATCCTGTAACTACACTTAGGTAATTACCCGCTACACCTAATACACCAGACAAACAAATACAGTTTGCTAACAGAAGTTTTTGTGCAACATTGTTCATTGTGGTATCAAATTATTTGCAATAAAATGCTCTAAATAGAAAGACAAATATAAGTAATAACAACCGCAATATATATAAGCAATACCAATAAAAAAGTATAAAGACTAAAGTCGGCAAAGTTAGCCGTGAGCGCGCAAGATCAGTAAAATATATATACAGTACTCATTTCAGTTTTCTCACCTTATTTCTCGTGCTGTATCGTTCGTTTTGGTATCATTGTGTTTACAATAGAATTCTCTATAGGGGTATATGCATATAAGGTCTAAATGCCTGGAGTGACTCCCCACAGCAAAGCCTAAAGTCGGCTAAGTTACCCGTGAACGAGCACCAATTGGCACACCTGCAGACTAATGTATACAGTATACTCGTTCAGTTTGATAACATAAATTTTCGTGCTATGTCCTTCATTTTGGTATTAAATTGTTTGCAATAAAAAGGCACGTATTTTAAACCTAGTCCCATAATAATAGAACAATAAATAGAAATTTAACAAATATTTTAACTTTTGGACACTTAGACGCTCATCACCACAAAATTATTTATATCTTTCCAGAGTTCTGACATCAATTTTCGTGTTACATCTTTCATTTTGATATCAAATTGTGTGCAATCTAAAGATGCTCATTTTGAAACCACCTAGAAGTTGATCAGATGAAAATTAAATTGTTTACAAATATTTTAATGGATGACGCGCGCGGTAGTCATCGGATTACATTAAGGAGAAAAACTTATGACGATAATAGGCATCATCGGAGAGCAAAAGTGTTAAGTCTAGCCAGCCTGCGGTCTATCCTCGTGCCCATGACATTAGGAAGTTTGCTGCATTGGCTGCCGTGTTTGGCAACATGTCCTAAGTTGGTATTCAGGCGCAGGGATTTTGGAGGTCGAACAGGGTCCTGGCCGCCTGTTATTTGGTTAACATTCCAGCTCCTGGGTATTCCTATGTTGCTTTGATTCGCAGGTTGCAGTCAGTTGTCTTGACATCGCATTGAGGAGCATGTGGCGGCTGCCTCCCAGGTAAGGGAGGCAGGGCGTGGGGGGGTTTATCAGGGCCATTGCTCCCTGCAACCTCTCTTGGGGGGCCAGGTTCTGGCTCGTGGTCCCTGGTAGGTCGAACTCCTTAGACTAATGCCCCGGTCTAATATATCGCACATTAGCTCGATAGCTCTAGGAAACCTCCGGGGGCTCACCCAGAAAATGGCATTTCATTACATTCAATGCTGGTTTTGTGTCAGATGACGAAGGATATTAGTGAGATATAAAACTCATTTTAAATGAGGTGGCGAGTAAAGTATTAGATTTATGACATGAAATTCATAATAATTGCTTGATATCAAAGAAAAGCATCTTATTGAAAAATGTGAGCCCTAAATGTAAGCAAAACTTTTTCTATTGACCATACATATTTTCTTATTTATCAGGCATTTACCACTAAACATTAAACCAGTGGTTCAGCATCTCTGTCTAATTTCCCACTCTCATAGAGTGTGGAGGCATGAGCCTCTAGCTAATGTGAAAAATAAATGCACAAAAAATTATTAGCCACTAGTACAATTACAGAATACGTTTTGTGAAGATGGTGGTGAGCCGTCAGGAGCAAAGAAGAAGGGAACTTGTGAAGGAATATAGGGAACAAAAGGGGACATGTTCAGGTAATAATTAGATACATTCATGCAGGAACTACCATACGATCCAAACAACAGTCTTTTAGGATAGGTTATCACGAGACATGCCTGGCCCAAGGCTGAGCCTGGGAAGTAGAGCAACTCTTATAATCTATTCCAGGTATATTCCATGTAACATGTCTTTAAGAAAGGTCTTGGAGGTTATTGTGTGATAGATCTATTGCTCTCTGTGCATGTATCAGAGGTAAGTTAATGATGACAAATGCTCTATTTATATTTTGCTTTTCAGGTAACAAGTTTCCTGTTAAGTGGACAGCACCAGAAGCGATGTTATACAACCGTTTCACTATCAAGTCAGATGTCTGGTCATTTGGAGTACTTCTAATGGAAGTCGTCACATATGGTGCTAACCCATATCCAGGTAAAGAATAGTTGTTAACAGTAAGTAAAATTGGCTTTGAGAATACTAAAAAAAAAAAAATGCTTTTGTTAACATGTTTAAATTGTTGAAAATTTGTTTAAATGAAGGTGTTTCATAGTTTTGATATGGTTTAAATTCTAAAAGGGGTATTCCAATAGCTTTATCAAATTTTCTTTATCTCATGTTATGTACACTTTTGCTTTACCAATGTTGGGGCTTTTCTGTGGAGAGCCCCTCCAGCTCCCTGGAGCTACACCGGGCTGATATGCCTATATTAGACCATGGCATCAGTTCGAATGGAGTTCTTAGCCTACTGAGGGCCACGAGCCAGAACCTGTCCCACTCAGAGATGCACGAGGAGCTATGGCCTGTAGACACCCCCATGTAGTTGGAAGCAGTTTATATCTGCCATCTACCAGGTCAGGCACCCAGAAAGATAGGTAGGTAGGTATGCATCTTTAAACAAACTACAGCTGGTTAAAATTGCAACAGAAAGCAGAACTTCCCAAACGAAAACGAGCAAACAAGCTTGTCATCACCATCGCTTCAGAGGGTTCGCGTCACTCCTGGATCGACAATCCGGCTCCGTTTGGACTGCTCCCTAGTGGTTCATTGTCTGAACCGTGAGGTTTCAATGCAGTCCTTGGCTCTTTGGGGCTAGTTGCTTAGGTTGACTATTCTGCTGGATTCTCGGGGTTTGGCTCTCTGGGCAGTTCATATCCAGGGAGTGTCCTCAACGTCCTGGTGGGCGGCTGTTCCTGGTTCATTCCTCTGTACACGGAATGGACGGTCGTCGCAGTCTCCTTCAGTTGGCTCTGCCGGATGTAGAAGCATACGGGTGACTGGCGGTGAACCACTTCCCGTCAGCGTGGTTGAGGCATCTCTCGGTATATGTGGAGCCCTTCCCCAACTGCGAGGCCGTCGAGGTCGATGCCTTTCGGCAGGACTGGCCGAGGTGTGGTTACCTATACCTCTTCTCCTTAGTCCAGCTGTATCTTTGGGTTCTGGCTTGGTTGGAGACTTACCAGGGGAGAGTAGTCCTGTTGGCCCCTTGGTGGCCAGCCCAGTCTTGGTTTCAGGTACTGCTTGCTCGGTGTCCGAACCGGGGATCTTTCCGTGGCTCCATCTCTTTCAGCAGATCGGTCCGGTCTGGTACGCGACTGGTTTGATCTTCTCCTCCGATCTTTGTTTCTGGTCTTTCTGATGTGGGTCCCTAGTTACCACTACACTTGCCTGACCACCCTCTAATTCAGACCCACCCAGGCCAGGACATCCTGGGTAATAGACAGTCATTAAGTTTTTGTAATTGGTCACCCAGAATATGTAGCTGGGTAAGGTTCGTAAAGTGAACCCTAAAAAGTAAAACCTAACTTCAATATGGTGGAGGGTAGCGGTAACTAGGGACACATACATCACTTGTATGGTGATCAGATGGCTTCTTTGATGGTGTCCCACCTGCGTGTTTCATCTAGGCGGCAGTATGAAGGTTCCTTGTGGTCTTTTCGTCACTTTTTGTCTCTTCGTAGGTTGACTTCGATTTCTGTTCGGGTTGTTTTGGCCCTTCTCTCTCTTGGCTGTTTCAAGACCGTCAACTTATGCCAAATACTGTTGCCTCGTATCATGCGGCGCTGGTGGAGCCGCTTCAGCTTGCGTTCGGAGTGGATGTCATTTCTGCTCCGTTTCGCAAGCTTTCTCATTCTTTGTTTCACCTTTGGTCTGCTCATGAGCCACTTGAGCCGTCCATGTCGTCGGAGTGGGTGCTCTCTCTTCTCTCTTCTTCTTGGTTTGTGGTGGCACCTTTGGTTCAGGATTGTTTTTCTAAGGCTCTTTTCTTGTTGGCATTGGCCACTGGGGGTTGGGTTGGGGAGCTTCATGCTCTCCTCCAGCGCAGGGGTTTCTGCTCCTTCAGTCCTGATGGTTAATTTGTTCGTTTACAGCCGTCTCCTTCTTTCTGGTGAAAAATGAGACTGCTGCTTTCTGGAGGGGTCCTTGGGTTGTTGATACTCTGTTGGTTCGGCCAGGGGTACATCATGCGTTGTGTCCGGGTGCGGCTCTTCGCTGTTACTTATGTGCCATGGCTTCTGTTGCTGGGGACACATTTTGGGTGGACCTGATTTCCCCTTCTTCCCTGTTCCAGGGCACGGGGTCTTCCAGGTCGTCCGCAGGGTTATTCGGTCCAGCCAGCCTGCGGTCTATCCCTGTGCCCATGATGTTCGCAAGTTCGCAGCTTTGGCTGCTGTTTTTGGTAATGTGTCCTGGGCTGACATTTGGGTGCAGGGTTTTTGGCAGTCAAGCAGGGTCCTGGCTGCACGGTACCTTGTAAATGTTCTTGGCTCTAGTCGGGCGTGTGTAGCCTGGGGTTGCAGGTTGCAGCCAGTTGTTTCGACTTCGAGTTAAGGAGTGAGTGGTGACCGCCTCCCGGGTAAGTCCCTCTTTTTCTTGTCTTTGGTTAGGTAGCTCCGGGGAGCCAGAGGGGCTATCCACAGAAAATTAGCATTGAATGTAATTAAACTCGAATGTAATTTTCTGGGCGAGTCCCAAAGGCTCCCCAGCAACACCCCTTCCCTCCATTCGGCATTTTTTTTTCCAACTTCTTTTTAATGACAGCCTTTGATCTGGGGTTGGATGGCCAGAGCGCAGGGCTTGGGGCTGCCTCTTTCCCCCCAGGGAGAGGGGAGCTGCATAGACAGTGGCACGGCGGTGATGGTGATGTCATGATTGTTTGCTTGTTTTGAGTTTGGGGAGTTCTGCTTGCTAGTTTGGCTTTCGGTCGCAATTTTAACCAGCTGTAGTTTGTTTTGGGAAGCCTACCTTTCTGGGTGCCTAACCTGGTAGATGGCAGACAGAATGCTTCCAACCATATGGGGGTTTCTATAGGCCATTGCTCCTCGTGCCTTTCTGAGGGGGGGGGCCAGGTTCTGGCTCGTGGTCCTCAGTAGGCTAAGAACTCCAGTTGAATTGACTGATGCCATGGTCTAGTATAGGCTTATCAGTCCGGTATAGCTCTGGGAAGCCTCAGGGACTCGCCAAGAAAATGGCGTTTCATTACATTCAACACTGGTTTTATGATCATGGCGACAAGTCAGTATTTGTTTAATTGAAATATTACATGGAACTAATGAACATAGGTACAGGCAGTTAAAATGTGACCATCTAATAAACACAGATGCCTGCAGTTCAAATTCTTGCATAATTATTTTTTTGGGAAGCACGACTCTATTCCGGAGCCCACCACATAGTTATTGTTCTTGGTGCATGTACAGTATACTTCACGATATTGTAGTACCCTAAAACATAATGGTTGAGGCTTCCATTATCTCAGGTTTAAGCTCGTTCTACTTGTTTACCATACAACTTGAGTGTTTCCTTACATTTTTCTGATTCATCTGTTTGTAACTTCTACCTACAGCTCATCATGTTGGTCTGTTATGCATTATGAAAAGGCTCAATTTTGTCTATTCCTCTCAGTATCTTAAATGTTATTATGTCATTATATTGTTGTTATTATGTCATAAGTTATTATGATCACAGGTCCAACTAGGAACGAAAACACACTAGACTTGCTATTCACAAACAATGATGAACTAATCAGAAACATTACAATCTCTGATACTACATATTCAGACCATAAGCTCATTGAAGTGTAAACTAGCATAAATAACGGTAGTAGGTCTAAGAGACCCAACAAGCGAGAAGGAATGCCATGACAAAGCGAGCGCTTTGTCATGGGTTCGTATCCTGGCCGGGGAGGATTTACTGGGCGCAAATCCTTAACTGTAGCCTCTGTTTAACTCAACAGTAAAATGTGTACTTGGTTGTAAAAACGATTCTTCGCGGCGGGAATCGTATTCCAGGGACCTGCCCAAAATGCTACGCGTACTAGTGGCTGTACAAGAATGTAACAATTCTTGTATATATCTCAAAAAAAAAAAAAAGAATATTCAATCAATTCAATTTCAACAATAAGAGGATCGACTGGGAAAAAATAAATGTAGACCTTGCAACCATTCAATGGGAGACGGTCTTAAGCGACAAGACTCCCACAGAGGGAATAGCTCAACTGACAGCTAAAGCAAACAACGTTTTCTTGAAGCATGTGCCTGTGAGGAGGGTCAGAAAGAGGACCACTCTAGAAAGAGAACGCAGACGACTGTACAGTACAGGAAAAGGAAAAAAATAACGGAAATCCTTAGGCAGACACGATTATCACAAGCAAGGAGAATAAACCTAAACAGGGAGATCGAAGAAATAGAACAAACGTTGAAGCAATCATACGAGTCTGAGGAAATGGAATTGGAACAGAAAGCTATACAAGAGAGAAAGAAAAATCCAAAATATTTTTTCACATATGCAAAATCAAAATCAAAAACCTCCACCAGTATTGGACTTTTAATTACAACTGAAGGTACGTACACAGAGGACAACAAAGAAATTAGTGAAATTCTAAGAAGCCAGTATGAGGCTATGTTTAGCACACCAATAAACAACATGAAAGTTGATGACCCAGACAGCTTCTTTATGAATGACATTCAAGCTGCAGATAATATAACGGATGTTAACATGAACTCGGAAGACTTTGAAAGAGAAATTGACAACGTGCCCATGCACTCAGCTCCTGGGCCTGACTCATGGAATTTAATATTCATAAAGAAATGTAAAGTACCAGTAGCGCTAGCACTCAGCGTAATATGGAGAAAGAGACTAGATACAGGGGAGATACCAGCAGCACTTAAATCTGCAGATATAGCTCCTTTGCACAAGGGGGGTAGTAAAGCCTTGGCAAAAAATTATAGACTAGTTGCACTAACATCACACATAATAAAAGTGTTTGAAAGAGTGATTAGGAATCAAATTTCTAGTTTTATGGAAGTAATGAGTTACACAACTCAAGACAACATGGATTTAGAGCTGGAAGTTCCTGTCTGTCACAGTTACTCAACCATTATGACAAAATCACAGAAGCTCTAGAAGAAAAGCAAAATGCAGATGTAGTATACAAAAGAGTAACAGAACACAAAGAGTAACAGTCAATCAAGTAAAATGAAGTCCAAGCGCAGTTAAAAGCTCTGTACCTCAAGGTACTGTCCTTGCACCACTGCTGTTCCTTATTCTCATATCAGATATAGATAAAAATACAAGTCACAGCTTCGTGTCATCCTTTGCAGATGAAAAATGAAAATATAAAAACTGAAACCACGTACAAAACTCAGGCAAATCATAACATAGAACGAAAAGGCAATGTAAAGGATCTGGGTGTACTCATGTCGGAAGACCTTACCTTTAAAGAACACAATAAAGTAGCCGTCACAACTGCAAGAAAAATGACAGGTTGGATAACAAGAACTTTTCACACTAGAGATGCTATACCGATGATGACACTTTTCAAAACGCTTGTGCTCTCTAGAGTGGAGTACTGCTGCACAATGACAGCCCCTTTCACTGCGGGTGAAATTGCTGACCTGGAGAGCGTGCAGAGATCCTTTACTGCTAGAATCCACTCGGTAAAACATCTAAACTATTGGGACCGACTAAAGAGCCTAAATCTGTATTCCCTTGAGCGCAGGCGGGAGAGATACATAATAATTTACACATGGAAAATATTAGAGGGGCTGGTCCCAAACCTGCACACAGAAATAACATCACATGAGACCAGAAGACATGGCAGGATGTGCAGAATACCTCCGTTGAAAAGCAGAGGTGCAACTGGTACTCTGAGAGAGAACTCTATCAACATCAGAGGCCCGAGACTGTTCAACACGCTTCCACTACACATAAGGGACATAACTGGCAAACCCCTCACAGTGTTCAAGAGAGAACTGGATAAGCACCTCCAAAGGATACCTGATCAACCAGGCTGTGACTCATACGTCAGGCTGCGAGCAGCCGCGTCCAACAGCCTGGTTGATCAGTCCAGCAACCAGGAGGCCTGGTCGATGACCGGGCCGCGGGGACGATAAGCCCCGGAAGCACCTCAAGGTATCCTCAAGGTAAGGACACAAAAATCAGCATGGAAATTACCTCTGCTGAAGACATGGCAAAATTACAAGCAGATATCAACAAAGTTTTCGATTGGGCAGCAGAAAATAACATGATGTGTAACAGCGATAAATTCCAGGTACGCAGGTACGGCAAAAATGAGGACCTGAAACATAATACAGGGTACAAAACACAATCGAATCTGCCCATAATAGGTAAACAGCATGTCAAGGATTTGGGAATAATGATGTCCGACGATCTAACGTTTAGGGAGCATAACCAAGCAAATATTGCGTCAGCCAGAAAAATGATAGGATGGATTACGAGAACTTTCAAATCCAGGGATCCCATCATGATGGTTGTACTCTTCAAGTCACTTGTGCTGTCCCATCTTGAGTACTGCTCAGTACTCACTTCCCCCTTCAGAGCAGGAGAGATTGCTGAAATAGAGGGAATACAGAGAACATATACGGCACGCATAGACGCGATAAAGCACCTAAATTATTCGGATCGTCTCAAAGCTCTCCAAATGTACTCACTAGAAAGGAGACGAGAGAGATACCAAATAATATACACATGGAAAATACTGGAAGGCCAGGTCCCTAATCTACACAGTAAAATAACAACGTACTGGAGTGAACAATATGGAAGAAAATGCAGAATAGAACCAGTGAAGAGCAGAGGTGCCATAGGCACAATCAGAGAACACTATATAAACATCAGAGGTCCGCGGTTGTTCAACGTCCTACCAGCGACTATAAGAAATATTGCAGGAACAACCGTGGACATCTTCAAGAGAAAACTAGACTGTTTTCTAAAAGACGTTCCGGACCAACTGGGCTGTGGTGGGTATGTGAGCCTGCGGGCTGCTCCAAGCAACAGCCTGGTGGACCAAACTCTCACAAGTCAAGCCTGGCCTCGGGCCGGGCTTGGGGAATAGAACAACTCCCAGAACCCCGTCAACCAGGTATCAACCTTCCTTCCCTCTTTCAATACTGTTAGTTTGAGGTCACTTTGTCTATTGTCATTGTACATTTCTATTATCTTTGGTAACGGTCTTGTTGAGGACTTTTGCTTCAAAAAATGGCCAGTTTTGCATAAGTTTAATTTACCCAATGTGTGAAATTAATTGTTCACCCTCTTTGAAATTCACCCAGTGTGGGAAAAATTAGGGTATAATAATAATAATAATATTAAAAAAAGTAAAAAAATAATAATAATTATAATAATAATAATAATAATAATTCATTGAGTCAGGTGACAGGAAGCCAGTGTGTGTTCAAACATGTTAGGCTTTTATCGAGGTCCCCCCCCCCTTCCTCCCCCCAGGTCGAATTACTGACCCCACCTACAAGCTGACTAACTCCTGAGTACCTACTTACTGCTAGGTGAACTGAGGCATTAGGTAAAAGGAAATGTGCCGAACCATTTCTCTCCCGCCCGGGATTCGAATGCGGAATTCTCGACTGTGTGTCGAGAATGAACCCAACTGTACTACCGGAACGCTTCGAATGGTATAAATGGTAACTTTCAATATAAATCCAATAATTTTTTTTTTTAGTTGATCCACATAAAAATAGGAGAATCACTTGGAGCCTTGGAAGAGCTATTGAGCACGTATAAAATAAAATTGTGATTCACTTCCATTTTGAGTTGGTACAGCTTTCGTTCACCAAGGTAAGGGCCCATGCCACCTTTGAAGATGAGGTTTGAATCTGGAGCATGGGTGATAAGCTTGATGAGGGGAAATCTCTTTACAGACAGGTTTTCCTATTGTTCATCTTATGATAGGTTGAAATTAAAATTTTGCTCAGTGAGATTAGGTCAAAGAGCTTTGGAACAATTAGGGTATGAATGGTAACTCATTTGTTAAAATTAATGAATTAGTAGAAACAAGTATAGAGCAATGTATTTTTCTTGACTTTATAAAAAATATTGCATCATGCCTCCTGTAAGCATCTCTGATTGCAACAAATTGAGCCTGGCCCCATATAGATCGCTGAATCGAGGTTGCACTGTATAAACAAAAACATCACCCATAAAATTCTGAAAATAATGTTCCAGTTTAGCAAAACTCATAGAGACTTTCTGCAAACAAAACTGATACCCCATGGATGTGGAGCAATGAAAGAAAGCAAGCCCAAGAAGCCAGATTTCAGAACTGATGCTATTACTAGAGCTCAACACAACAACAGAGAGACAGTGCCACATCCCTCTCCTCTGATGCAAGGCTCCCTAAACACTGTTAGCTTTGGTTTTATACAAGTATTATGGCCAGAATAGCTCATGAATTTAAATAAGGATCAGAGCCAAAACATCTTAGTGTATTCTTTCAAAAATTATATTACAGGGATCTATTCCATAATCATGAGTAGGGCCCAAAAGCAAATGATTAAATATTTTAAAATTTTATAAATACAGTGGTACCTTTGTTAACAATAGTAATCCGTTCCCAGAGACACATCAACCAAAAATTTGCCAACCAAAATGAATTTTCCCATAAGAAATAATGCAAATTGAATTAATCCATTCCACACCCCCCAAAAATATTAACTTAAAAATACATTTTCTACTGAATAACACTCATTTTGTATTAGCTACAATACAGTATGTATATCTTGCCTTGAATGAGGACTCTTGTTGGCATATGGAAGACGGGGAGGAGGAGAGGTTTTAGTGTTTGGAATGAGAGTACCCTTCCATTATAATATCAGGCATTGATGACTTTTCTGGGTACTCTCTCTTCTACACTTTGCCTGCATACCACTAGGACCTGCTTGTGGCTCACTGGTTGTTCTTCTCAGTAAAAACCTGTCTAGTGACACTTGTTTTTCCCTATGTTGTAACATTAGTCTGAACTGACACATCACATTGTCATTAACCCTTAAATGGCGCATAGCTATATACCATTTGACACCCACAGGCGCATACAAAAAAAAAAAAATTATTTTTTCTTCCTAACCTGTTAATTTGTGTTCACTGATCACGGGAAAAATAATAAAAAAATCGTAAGTTGAATATATTGGCCGCTATAGGGCAGGGAAGTCTGGCACAAAACAGGCGCTCACTCAGCATGCGTCCCAGGCGGTCTGTTGATCGCCAGCTGTCAGGCCGGAGTTGCCACAAAGAGATAATTGCCTAATTATTTCAATGTCTCTGATTGATTTTTCGTAGTTTTTTTGCTGTAATATTATTCAATAGTGTGTAGTGTGATATATTTATATAATGAAATGAGTGAATCATCGCTGTACTCAAAAATATGGTGTGCTTATTGTTGATTCAATTATGTTCATCAAACAGTGAACAAATACTTTGTCGGTTGTTACACTATATACACAGGTTATATATAAGTATCTGCATGTTTTGTTCACCATAACGAACCACTAAGTTGCTATTATGAATCAAAAAGTAACGAGGAGTGACCGCCGTGTACCAGCCAGCCACTCACGCCCTCCCTCAAGTCATCTGACTCACCCACATTCTCCTCCCACAATACTGTTTTTGCTTTTATTCACTATATACAGACGCTATATATAAGTATCTACATTCGTGTTCACCATAACGAACCACTAAGTTGGTATGCTGAGTGGCAGTGCCAGTGGCAGCCCGCCACTGGCTGCCACTCCATCATTCCCTCACCTCACCTGACTTGCCACCATTTTCCACTCACCATACTGTTTTTGCTTTTATATACAGACGTTATATATAAGTATTTACATGTTTTGTTCACCATAACTGTACATCTAAGCTTGTATGGTGAGTAGGACCTCTTGTATGGTGAGTAGGCAGAAAGACGTAGGACCTCACAGTCAGCTGATGGCTGCCGCCCTCAAGGCCAGACACACTAATATTTCTCCTCCAACAATACTGCTTGTGGTGTTATTATGCTATATACACACATTATATATAAATATCTACCGGTTTTATTCACCATACTTGTACAAGTAAACTGGTATGGTGCCCAAAGACCATTGTAGTCACCAATAAACAACACGATAATTCCTGCAGACGACGCTCCTCTCACCAAAATGGCGGCTCCCAACCTCCTACTCTTGCTGTTTATACCCTCTATACACACGTTATATATAAGTATCTACATTTGTGTTCACCATAGCGAACCACTAAGCTGGTATGGTGAGTGCAGTCAATAAAAGGTTGCCACACACAGTCAGATAACAACGCCACCACCCTCCCTCCCACAGCATTACTCCTCCCTCCATGGAGCACAGCGCTAAATATCATCACAATCCTCTTATTATCAGACCCATGGTCAGTTTTATCACAGTCAGGGGTCCTCTGTAATAATATTATCGCTACATAATAGCATGAACAAGTATATTATGGCATTTTTAGGCGATGCTGTGGTCACAAGCTGAACAGCAGTGCTGTGAGCTCATGCTGCGTGCGTCAGGCTTGGTAGCTTACTCGATACTGAGACCCCTAACACCCGGGAGTTTGGCCCACGATTTTTTTTAAAAATGGCGTCTATTTACAAGAGCCCTGATGAAGGTGTGGTGAACCCCGTGTATCCGCGGGCCGTTTAAATCTTGCATAGTACTCCAACGCATCATATGATGCGACGCGCAATTTACTGCAAGTCGGTCAAAGCATCATATGATGCGATGCGCGATTGAAGGGTTAAAAAAGTTTACACAATGGCCTGCTACAGCTTTATTTGGGTGACATTTCAGCAAAACTTTGCAATTCTTCCCACACTGCACACATCTTCTTAATTAACACTATAGCACTCTTCGAACGCAACTTGCATTCATTTTTTTCTCTCGTTCGAGCATCGGACATGATGTGCGTCCGATTAAAAAAATATTTGTATAAAATTCATTTATTATCCGATCGACTTCGGGATAGTTTCAAAATGAGCTCCTTTAGAGTGTGCACAATTTTATATCAAATTTGAAAGATGTAACACGAAACTTGATGTCAGAACACTTGAAAGATTATAAATACGTTTTTTGTCAAAATTTTAAAATATGTGTTAAAATTCTATTTATTGTGCTATTATTATGGAACTAGTTTTAAAATGTGTGCCTTTAAATTGCAAACAATTTGATACCAAAATGAAAGATGTAACCCAAAAATTTATGTCGGAACACTGGAAAGATATAAATAATTTTGTGATGATGAGCGTCCAAAATTACAATGTTTGTTAAAACTCCAGTTATTGCTCTATTATTATGGGAATAGTTTTAAAATTTGCACCTTTATATTGCAAACAACTTGATACCAAAATGAAAGACGTAACACGAAAATTTATATTATCAAACTGAACAAGTATACTCATTAGGTTGCTGTGTGCAAATTGGTGCTCGTTCACGTGTAATTTTAGGCTTTGCTACAGGGAGTCACGCCATGCTTTTGGACATTATATCTATATACATCTGCAGGAATTTAATTGTGAACACAATGATACCAAAACGTACGACGTAGCATGAGAATTAAGGTGAGAAAACTGAAACGAGTATTCACATTTAAGGATTTTGTGCGCTCATGGGTAACTCTTGCCAACTTTAGGCTTTGCTGCAGGAAGTCACGCCAGGCTTTTGGACATTATATGCATATACACCTGTAGGGAATTCTATTGTGAACACAATGATACCAAAACGAATGACATAGCACGAGAATTAGGGTGAGAAAACTGAAACGAGTAATTACCTAAGTGTATACCTAAGTGTAGTTACAGGATGAGAGCTATACTCGTGGTGTTCCGTCTTCCCAGCACTCTTTGTCATATAACGCTTTGAAACTACTGATGGTTTTGGCCTCGACCACCTTCTCACTTAACTCATTCCAACCGTCTACCACTCTGTTTACAAAAGTGGATTTTATTGTATTTATTTGGCAGCTTTGTTTCGTTAGTTAAAATCTATGACCTCTTGTTCTTGAAGTTCCAGGTCTCGGGAATTCTTCCCTATCAATTTTGTCAATTCCTGTTCCTATTTTGTATGTAGTGATCATATCACCTCTTTTTCTTCTGTCTTCTAGTTTTGGCATACAGTATTTAATTCCTCTAACCTGTCCTTGTAGCTCTTATCCTTCATTTCTGGGAGCCAATTAGTGGCATGTCGTTGTACCTTTTCCAGTTTGTTGATGTGCTTCTTAAGATATGGACACCATACAACCACTGCATATTCAAGCTTTGGTTTAACAAAAGTCGTGAACAATTTCTGTAGTATTTCTCCACCCCGTGTATTAAAAAGCTATACACATTTCGGTGTTGCCGGTCGGCCGAGCGGACAGCACGCTGGACTTCTGATCCTGTGGTCCTGGGTTCGATCCCAGGCGCTGGCGAGAAACAATGGGCAGAGTTTCTTTCACCCTATGCCCCTGTTACCTAGCAGTAAAATAGGTACCTGGGTGTTAGTCAGCTGTCACAGGCTGCTTCCTGGGGGTGGAGGCCTGGTCGAGGACCGGACCGCGGGGACACTAAAAAGCCCCGAAATCATCTCAAGATAACCTCAAGATTACCGCGCGCTCGCCCGCACGATCGCCTGTGCGCTGGGGGCGTGACCTCTAAGTTGGCGGCGTGCATGCCCGGGCGCATTAGTGTTAATAAATGAGGAAGGGACATCCTCTACTTTACATCATCAACCCTCATACCATTTTCATGTTTACGAGTGATCTCTTGTTTTCCTCATGGTCATCCTCACAATTATTTTCTTAGGTTGAACTTTACCACTGATTTCCTTGGGACCTATGGCATTATATGTAATAGGAACTTTCATGTTAAAAAGGCAAAAATGCAGGCAAACAATGAAATCTTCACAAAGAATTCAAGCGCGTCGTCACGTCACTACGCTGGATAAACTTGTAAACAAACTGAGAGTGCCTCGCCCTGTGCCCCCAGGGGTGAGGCACTGGGGTCGAACCACGCATTTGTTCGACCTGTACACGTACAAACAGACGATATCTTCCAAGTAAACCATCATACACCAATTCTAATTTACTACGTATTTAACGTTGTATACCAAAAAATTTGTCTTCTAGGGGCAGTCGTCAACTAAGGTTTCACTGTATTTAGAAAAGGCCAACCTTTCAAAACAATTGAGTTCCTATAGGGAGCATACATAACTAATATAATCATAAAACCAGGGGCTGTTTGTTGTTTTCATACACATTACATTCAAGTAAATTTGCACCCCCCTGTAAGAAGTTTCTTACAAACTTCTTTCACTGTCCTATTCTTTACTAAATCTTGTGTGGTGCTCTCTCTCCTTCCTTCCTCACACACTCGCTCACCATGTTCACCTACCCTCTTGGCCTTCCTCTTCTCTACCCTCAAATTTCCAGAGGAAGGAGGAAGATGTCAAAAGTTCTGTGGATATTTTATATGTAATGCTTACCATTATTTGAAATAAAATTAGGAAATTTGTATTGCATTGGAAATCATGAATATATTGGAATACCCCTTCATTTAAAAAGTTATCAAAATGCTTAGCCATTATTGTAGCCAAAAATAGCAAATCACACCTTCCAGCCATGTATGTTTCTGCAATGCCTTTCAAACAAACAAACATTGCTTTTCTTTCCTGTGTAATCAAATCATATTTTACCATAATTAATTTGTTCCTTTATGCATACTCAGGTGCTTTAATCTTGCTTTTGCCACATTGCTTGCAATGCTTTCTTTGCTGTATAGGGATGAACAACCGAGAGGTCATAGAGCGAGTACAAGCAGGTTACCGGATGGCCAAGCCTACCAGATGTCCAGATGAATTATATTATTCAAAGCCATGCTCCACTGCTGGGACAAGGATCCTGATCACCGACCACCTTTGACTTCTTGCATCACTTCTCGATGACTACCAGGTCTCCTCCGAAATACCCTATCGCGACATCCACGACTAATAACAACATGACCCCTGCCTGACCTCCACCCTCTAATTCAGACCCTCCCAGGCCAGGACATCCTGGGTAATAGACAGTCAGTAAGTTTTTGTAATTGGTCACCCAGAATATGTAGCTGGGTAAGGTTCGTAAAGTGAACCCTAAAAAGTAAAACCTAACTTTAATATGGTGGAGGGTAGCGGTAACTAGGGACACATTTATTCACTGCAAAAGCATCTCCTTATATTTGATAGTTGTGTGATAAGGATAACCTTCCTTGTCATATCAGTATCAGATTAGTGACTGGCTCATAAAAGATGTTTATTTTAAATTCAATCTGAATTCAATCATCGAAAAATCATAAAAAAATTGCAAATGAATCAAATCAGACCATTTCATTGGTGATTTTTATTTGTAGGTAAATTATGTTTATGAAGCCTAAGTGGAGACATAAATTACAACCAAACACAGTTAACCATACACACAGCCTGAGTAGACACTAGCACCACCCAACCCATCCTTCTCTCCCTCCCCCTTATCCCATAATCCCACCTTTTGGGAAGTTATCATTCTTTGTGGTTATTTTTTTGTATATCTCTGTAAGACAAATTTTCTCAATGTTATGAAGAAAATTAGTCTTCATTGATAATATTAGGTGTTATAGAAATGTTTAGTTACATTGTAGAACAGTAGTTATAGAATAATAGACATTTACGATATGTTGTCATGCAATGATATTTTCTTCAAATTAACAGTACAAACTATAATAAATACATAATTTTAGTTTATTTCATTGCAGGAATTGACTTGTCTGAAAATTTATTTTCACTATTGTTGTATGGCGGAATCAAATCTGTGCCCGTGAACTATTAATAGACTTATTCATTTGATTTAATGCGCACGTAATGATAGCTTAAATAACAAATTCCTTTTTTGTATACATAGGTTTTTCTGCTTTGTACGTCTTGGTAAATATCAGTAGTAATTTTTAATTAGTTGACTCAAAATTTTGAAAATGCTGATGATTATGTTGTTACTT
>WNGS01165318.1:22541752-22569632 GCA_020271785.1 Procambarus virginalis | reverse complement strand
CCCTAAATGGTGCCAAACAGATGGAAGAAGTACTAAGAAATGCTAAAAAATTACGTAATGATGAGGATGGGAAACGGTGGTCGTTAAGACGAGATCTTTCAAAGAAGATAGAGAGAAGCTGAAACTGAACCTCGCCGAGGCAAAACGGTAAATGAGAGCAGAATGAAGATATCACTTCTTTTTTCTACAAAGTGATAGGGTAGGCAGACCAGTGAGTGGTACATAAAGCAAACCAACAAATCATTAGAGAAAGGGGGAGTGAAAAATAAGAAGTGGGGGAACAAGTTCCTGAAGATTGCATACACCAACATAGATGGAGTAAGGTCAAAGATACTGGAGTTAAGTGATATAATGCAGCTGCATACACCAGACATTGTTGCACTCACGGAGACAAAACTTGAAGATGTTATTTTAAATGAGGTCATATTCCAAAGGGGCTACTCAATTTGGAGACGGGACAGAAAAATTAGGAAAGGCGGTGGCGTTGCTGTGCTGGTGAAAGAACACTAAAGGTGAACGAAATAATGACTGCCAATCCACAAGAAGTTGACATAATAGCACTAGAGATCTGCCATGAGGATGATAAACTAATGATCATAAATGCATATAGTCCACCGCTAAGCAGCACATGGTCAAAAGAGGAGCTAGATAGTAAACGAGAAGGTCTTATAACAATAATGAGAGAGATCATAGCGAGAGCGGATAACGATAGTTCACGACTGTTGATAGTCGGCGACTTCAACTTGAAATCCATAGACTGGGAGGCATATGAAGCTAAAACAGAAGATTTCTGGACCTGTAAATTTGTAGACCTCATCCTGGAAACATTCTTGTATCAACATGTTAACCCTCAAACCGCTAGGGGCCCAAATAGAATTCACACCCACAGGCGCAACAAAAAAAAATCCAAAAATTCTTTCGTCTTATAGAATTGTTTATTTTTGTTCCCTGATCACGGAAAAAATAACAAAAAAATCGTAGGTAGCATATTTTAGCCGCAGTAGGGTAGGGAAGTGTGGCAAAAAGGGGCGTTGGCAGAGCCTTCGCCAGACGAGGTCTACTCCGCCGAGCTGTCAGACGGCAGTTGCCACAAATATATTATTTCCTAATTATTTCAATGTCTCTGATTGATTTTTTCTTAGTTTTTTGCAGTAATATTATTCCATACAGTGAATTGTGGTATATTTATATTATAAAATGTGTGAACCATCGCTGTACTCAAATTATGGTGTGCATATAAGTGATTCAATTATTATGTTCATAAAACAATAAACAAATAGTTTTGCTGTTGTTACACTATATACACAGGTTATATATAAGTATCTGCATGTTTTGTTCACCATAACGAACTACTAAGTTGGTCTTGTGAGTCAAAAGCAACGAGGAGTGGCCGCCACAACACCAGGAGCAGCCACTCACTGCCACGCCCTCCCTCAACACCACCTCACTCACCCTCATTTACCTCCCACAATACTGTTTTTGCATTTATTCACTATACACAGACGTTATATATACGTATTTACATGTTTTGTTCACCATAACTGTACATCTAAGCTTGTATGGTGAGTAAACGCACAAGACGTAGCTACTCCACAGTCAGCTGATCGGCGGCCCCCCTCAAGGCCACCGCACTAATATTTCTCTCTCCTCCAACAATATTGGTTGTGGTGTTATTATGCTATATACACACATTATATATAAGTATCTACCTGTTTTATTCACCATACTTGTACAAATAAGCTGGTATGGTGCCCAAAGACCTTTGTGGTCACCAGTAAACAACACGATAATTCCTGCAGACGACGCTCCTCCTTCACCAAAATGGCGGCTCCCAACCTACTCCTCTCGCTGTTATCTCACACTATACACACGTTATATGTAAGTATCTACATTTGTGTTCACCATAGCGAACCACTAAGCTGGTATGGTGAGTGCAGTCAATAAATGGTGGCCACACACAGTCAGAAGACAACGCCACAATCCTCCCTCCACAGCCGTACTCCTCCCTCCATCGAGCACAGCGCTAAATATCTCCACAATCAAGCTGTTATCAGAATCCTGGTCAGTTTTATCAAGTCAGGGGGCTTCAGTAATACTATCACTGCTAAATAATAGCAGTATCACTTATATTTGGCATTTGTAGGCGATGCTGTGGTCACAAGCTGAACAGCGGTGCTGTGAGCTCGTGCTGCGTGCGCCAGCCTTGGTGGCTGGCACAATACTGACGCTCTCACTCCCAAAATGTTGGGCTGGATTTTTTTTCTAGGTGGGATCTGGCAACTATCAGTCGTGGCTGTACTATTGCTGCCCCTATCCCAGGCGGGGTGTTTAAATTATAGCGCTAGACACGAAATCATATATAAATGATGTGCGCGATTTCGGTTTTGTCACTGATATCATTATATATGATATGCGCGGTTTGAGGGTTAAACAAGCTACGAGGATGAGGGAAGGGACGTTCCCTCCATGCTAGATTTGATATTTACCAGGAAGGAGGAAGAAATATTTGACATTCAGTACCTTCCTCCCTTGGGTAAAAGTGACCATGTCTTTTTGGGAATAAAGTATGCAATGCGTTATAATCTGGAAGAAAATATGACGGTCGATGCAATTGAAAAACCTGACTTTAGGAGAGGACATTATGGCAACCTTAGAAAATTTTTTAGTGAGTATAATTGGACAGACTTGTTGCTAGGCAAGGAAGTGAATGAGATGTATGTCAAGTTTTGTGAAATATATGATAAAGGCACAAAAAATTTATACCAAAACAGAGAAGCAGAACTAGGAAACAGGATTGGTTCAACAGAAAGTGCGAGAGGGCCAGAGACCAAAAGTCACAAAAATGGAATCAATACAGGAAGAGGCCAAACCCCCAAACATACCAGCGATACAAAGATGCGAGAAACAACTACACGGCAGTGAGGAGAGAGGCAGAAAGAAATTTTGAAAAAGGGATTGCAGACAAATGTAAAACAGAACCAGGTCTATTCTATAAATTCATAAACAACAAATTGCAGGTAAAGGATAATATTCAGAGGTTGAAAATGGAAATAGATTCACGGAAAATGAAAAGGAAATGTGTGAAACATTAAACGAAAAGTTCCAAAGTGTGTTTGTACAAAATGAAATCTTCAGGGAACCAGATACAAAAGAATTCCAGAGAACAACATAGAGCACATAGAGGTGTCTAGAGATGAAGTGGAAAAAATGCTCAAGGAGCTAAATAAGAACAAAGCAGTTGGTCCAGATGGAGTTTCGCCATGGGTTCTGAGAGAATGTGCACCTGAGCTCAGCATTCCTCTTCAACTGATTTTTCAGGCATCCCTGTTTACAGGAGTTGTAGCTGATGTGTGGAAAAAGCTAACATAGTTCCAATCTACAAAAGTGGAAGCAGGGAAGACCCCCTTAACTATAGACCGGTATCATTGACAAGTGTAATAGTGAAAATATTGGAAAAAATAATTAAAACTAAATGGGTAGAACACCTGGAGAGAAATGATATAATATCAGACAGACAGTATGGTTTTCGATCTGGAAGATCCTGTGTATCGAATTTACTCAGTTTCTATGACCGAGCAACAGAGATATTACAGGAAAGAGATGGTTGGGTTGACTGCATCTATCTGGACCTAAAAAAGGCTTTCGACAGAGTTCCACATAAGAGGTTGTTCTGGAAACTGGAAAATATTGGAGGGGTGACAGGTAAGCTTCTAACATGGATGAAAAATTTTCTGACTGATAGAAAAATGAGGGCAGTGATCAGAGGCAATGTATCGGACTGGAGAAATGTCACAAGCGGAGTACCACAGGGTTCAGTTCTTGCACCAGTGATGTTTATTGTCTACATAAATGATCTACCAGTTGGTATACAGAATTATATGAACATGTTTGCTGATGATGCTAAGATAATAGGAAGGATAAGAAACTTAGATGATTGTCATGCCCTTCAAGATGACCTGGACAAAATAAGTACATGGAGCGCCACATGGCAAATGGAATTTAATGTTAATAAATGCCATGTTATGGAATGTGGAATAGGAGAACATAGACCCCACACAACTTATATATTATGTGAGAAATCTTTAAAGAATTCTGATAAAGAAAGAGATCTAGGGGTGGTTCTAGATAGAAAACTATCACCTGAGGACCACATAAAGAATATTGTGCGAGGGGCCTATGCCACGCTTTCCAACTTCAGAATTGTGTTTAAATACATGGATGGCGATATACTAAAGAAATTGTTCACGACTTTTGTTAGGCCAAAGCTAGAATATGCAGCGGTTGTGTGGTGCCCATATCTTAAGAAGCACATCAACAAACTGGAAAAGGTGCAAAGACATGCTACTAAGTGGCTCCCAGAACTGAAGGGCAAGAGCTACGAGGAGAGGTTAGATGCATTAAATATGCCAAAACTAGAAGACAGAAGAAAAAGAGGTGATATGATCACTACATACAAAATAGTAACGGGAATTGATAAAATCAATAGGGAAGATTTCCTGAGACCTGGAACTTTAAGAACAAGAGGTCATAGATATAAACTAGCTAAACACAGATGCCGAAGAAATATAAGAAAATTCACTTTCGCAAACAGAGTGGTAGATGGTTGGAACAAGTTAGGGGAGAAGGTGGTGGAGGCCAAGACCGTCAGTAGTTTCAAAGCGTTATATGACAAAGAGTGCTGGGAAGACGGGACACCACGAGCGTAGCTCTCATCCTGTTACTACACTTAGGTAATTACACACTTAGGTAATTACAATACTTTTGAGTATAGTGATGATTCACATATTTTATTATATAAATATATCACACTACACACTATTGAATAATATTACTGCAAAACCACTTAGGAAAAAATCAGTCAGAGACATTGAAATAATTCGGTAATAATATCTTTGTGGCAACTCCCGCCTGACAGCTGGGGCGGTAGATGACCTCCTCTGGCACTTGCTCTGTCAACGCCTCTTTTTTTTTTTTTTTTTTTTTTTGCTAGACTTCCCAGCCCTATTGTGGGCAAAATATGCCACAAGACAAAATTATTATTATTTTTTTTGTGCCTGTGGGTGTGGAAAACCAAATAGCCCAGAGCAGCTTAGAGGCAGCATCTTGTATAATCAATAGAGTTGCTTGATAGTTGTCTATGGCTCCTGTGACTGATCACCATGCTTTACCTTTAAATGGTTCAAATCACTATCTGTGATTACCTCCTATTATGGGCATTATGGTGTAAGACTTATTAGCCAAGCCTTTAAGGTTAACCCTTTCATGATGCTTGTCAGGGACTGAGCATCACAGTACTTCTTACAAAAGGAGGCAATTGAATGATTCTGCTTAGATACATTACATGTACTTTTCATATTAACTTGAAATCTTTTATTTACATTGCCTTTTCCTGCAGTCAATAGTATGAAAGTACTTTCAGACTTTTACCAGTATAAAACGATCTTGAACCTGTAGTTGCATATTTGGTGACTAATGTGTAAGTACAGTATGAAGCTACACAAGAAAAATTAACCATCAGTGTTTTGAAGGGGCAGAAGAAGGAATATATTTTCTTGTAGTGGTTCTACATCACTTGCAGTGTAACTTCCATGTAATTTACTTAGTAATTACAAATTTAATTTTCCCCCCTTTTTTTTTACATTTCAGGGATGACCAATCGAGAGGTTGCAGAAGCGGTGCCCAATGGATATCGAATGGGTAAACCAATCAATCAACACTGTCCTGATCCTCTCTATGAACTCATGTGTAAATGTTGGAACTTGGATCCTGTACAAAGACCTACATTTTATCACCTGTGTACTTACTTCTCAGATTTTGATATAATAGGCAGTGATCCGGATTATGCAGACACAAATGCTGCTCCCTCATAGAGCTTAAGTTTTTCAGGGAGTACTCACTTCTTGCAATTCCAAAATACACAAGTTAGCCTCCAAGATATCCAAATACATGTACACTGATAGTTATCCGACAGATTTATTCAGAGTGACATTGTGATGTGTGTATTAATTGGTTTTAACAGCATTGCAATTAAGGATTTGGGTGCAACAATATCAGGTTAGGATTAAGTTAATTATTTGACTGTATGTGTATGTGATTATGATTATTAGTTTGTATATAGTTGTATGAATTTATGTGCATGATATATATATATGTGTATATATATATATTTATATGTGTATATATATATATATATATATATATATATATATATATATATATATATATATATATATATATATTATTTATATATATATATATATATATATATATAATATATATATATATATATATTATATATATATATATATTCATTGAATATGACTGCATATTCTGTATTAATTATTTTCTTGTTTAGGGCTCTTGTATAACTCTGACTAATGCTCTAGCATCTTGGTATAATTGGAAGAGGATTTCTCCAAACGTCATCTTTTGTTCAAAGTGAAGAAAAATAAATAATTAACTGTAGAATATATTACACTTATTATAAATTTACACAATGTTTCAAACCTACATGGTTCATTCCCAAGTGAAGGGACAGTGCTGGGCAAATTGGATTTATACCATTAGGGAGGTCAGCTACATAATGCAAGTAAGAGGGGAGTACATCGTAAAGGAAGTAGGCATAAATGGGTGATGGATAGGGAAATGTGTAAATTATAATAATAGTGTATATATATTCTACAGTTTTTTCACCTCGAACAAAGCTGACGTTTGGAAAAATCCTTTCCAATTAAACCAAGATGCAAGAGCACTAGTTAGAGGGATAGAAGCCCTAAACAAGAAAATAATAAATGCAGAATATGCAGTCATATTCAATGAAACATGTATAAATGAAAACCTGCTGCCAGTATACACAAATACTNAGAGATATTGAGAGAGATATTGAGAGAGATATTGAGAGAGATATTGAGAGAGATATTGAGAGAGATATTGAGAGAGATATTGAGAGAGATATTGAGAGAGATATTGAGAGATAGATTGAGAGAGATTGAGAGATATATTGAGAGAGATATTGAGAGAGAGAGAGAGAGATATTGAGAGAGAGAGAGAGAGAGAGAGAGAGAGAGAGAGATATTGAGAGAGAGAGATTGAGAGAGATTGAGAGAGATTGAGATTGCATTGTGTTATTTTAATGCTCAACTACAATTTGAATAACATTGTAGTTAAATCATGCAATGTGATGTATTTCTGCAGTCACTATTTTTTTATTCCATTCCATCTTCTAGAAAACTTTCACGTTCTCCTTGTTTTGTTTTCTGGCTATTAATTTGCATATTTTTTAGAGGAGGCTTCACTCAAAGAAATGTAGCATTTTGAAGCAGGTTGCGACTTGGAAAGGAAAGCTGTTTTAGATAATAACATGACAGCACAGTATAAGAAATTATATTGTACTGTACTGTACTGTACTGTACTTCGTTAAGTCCATCGGTGACAAGAAAAGAGGCAGCTTCGTAATTTGTCATTGAGGATTTGTTAAATTTTAATACCAGTATTTAATATGAAGATTTTAGTATTTATAGTATGGTGCCATTCTGTATGCTTATTTGGTGTACACTGATGTGTTATCTAGTTGTTCCAAAAGTAAGATGAAGTAGAGCACACAATATAACAAAAGCAATAAGATGCTGAAGATGCTGATATAAGCATCAAAATGATAAAAGCAATAAGATGCTGATTTGTAGTGTAATGTTATCCACATTGACCACTACATTACTGTTTGTGTATAAACTGTCCTTACCTGAATGAATGCACTAATTTTGTGTATATTAGGAAGCGGGAGTTTAGATTTCAAGGCTGGGATTCACCGAGCATCTGTGTGTCCTTTTAAGAGACCTGTACATCTTTCCTCAATCATGGCTGCTTAGTTTGCATTTATTAAATTGTTAGAGTTTTGAAACACTATGAGGTTGTCTGTAACAGTAATAGTCTTGGGTTGTGAAGTTTGCAACCTAGTAAGGTGATTAGTAAAATACTGTACAGGCTAAGCTGTCATGGTTGCGGGAAGATCTACAGTACAGATGTTGTAGGTGAACACACAAATGCCAATTAATCCTGGTCTAAGTCTTTTATTTTTGGAAGTATTTTTATGTCCAATTTTAGATGAAACATATCAAGACTGTACGTACCTTATAATATGAAATGTGTGTAATGGGCTTAATTTTTCCTATTCATTACAAAGGCTTGTATGATATTATATCCATTTCATATTTCTCTTAACATACTGAAATAGTTCAACTACTATGAACGTCAGCAATGAATGCATTGAGTATATCTGCCACAATGAGCAGTGATACCAAACATATCTGGAAGCTGCTAGCTGCATGCTGCGCTTGGGTGATTACCAGGAGTTTGCGTTTACTTCTGATCATCATGCTGCTTCTTCAAAGGGTAAATCTTCTTAGATTTCATGCATATGTCATGTTACACTGAAGCAAATATATATATTTCCAACTGGTATTTTTGTTTGTGCATTTTTCTAAAAAAATGTAATCTTATTAAGCATTAGAAACATAAATATCGTCTTGCGTTTTCTTGAGGAGTTGAGGGATGTGGTTTTGTTCTATTGTACGGCTTCAGTATTTTCTCATATCTTGTAAATTCGAGCATAACCTCAGCAGTCTGATCACAAACATGTTAATGGAAAAATTAATTTAGAATAATGAAGTGGATAAACATCAGTACATAATAATAAACAGTACAGTATATGACAGCACACATGTATTTTCCCCAATACAGTATGACAATTTAAGGACTTGAATGAAAGAAAGCAATAAATTAATTAACAAGCTTGGTTTTTAGTTCTAAATTGAACAATGTGTGACTTCTTGTAGGGTCAGTCTAGCTTCAATGATCTCTAGTTATCAGCATATACGCCATAGACTTTTAACAACAAATATCAACCTCTGTGTCACTACTGATAATTAATTGTTTTTCCCCATTGGTTGTCTGACAAGCAGTGACTCCATATCATAGCACGTACTTGTAAATTACAGACAAATTACAGTACAGTACTATTTAGCAGGTGGCTGGGTGTTAGTTTCCACTGCTACATAATATTTGTGGGTGATAGTTTACACTTCTGCCTAATATGTGTGCTCACCTAGTTGTGCTTGCGGGGGTTGAGCTCTGGCTCTTTGGTCCTGCCTCTCACCTGTCAATCAACAGGTATACAGATTCCTGAGCCTACTGGGCTCTATCATAACTACATTTGAAACTGTGTAAGGAGTCAGCCTCCACCACATTATTGCCTAATGCATTCCATCTGTTAACTACTCTGACACTGAAGGAGTTCTGTCTAAAGTCCCTGTGGCTCATTTGGGTATTCAGTTTCCACCTGTGTCCCCTTGTTTGCGTACTACCCATGTTAAATAGTTTATCTTTATCTACCCTGTCAATTCCTCTGAGAATTTTGTAGGTAGTGATCATGTCTCCCCTTACTCTTCTGTCTTCCAGTGTCGTGAGGTGCATTTCCCGCAGCCTTTCCTCGTAACTCATGCCTCTTAGTATTGGGACTAGCCTAGTGGCATACCTCTGAACTTTTTCAAGCTTTGCCTTGTGCTTGACAAGGTATGGGCTCCATGCTGGGCTGCATACTCCAGGATTGGTCTTACATATGTGGTATACAAGGTTCTGAATGATTCCTTACACAGGTTCCTGAAGAAAGCTCTGATGTTAGACAGCCTCGCATATGCTGCAGATGTTATTCTTTTGATGTGGGCTTCAGGAGACAAATTTGGTGTGATATCAACTCCCAGATCTTTCTCTCTGTCCGTTTCATGAAGGACTTCCTCCCCCATTCGGTGTCCTGTGTCTGGCCTCCTGTTTCCACTGCCAAGTTTCATTACCTTGCATTTACTCGGGTTAAACCTTAGTAGCCATTTGTTGGACCATTCATTCATTCAGTCATTCTAGGTCATCTTGTAGCCTCATACTATCTTCCTCTATCTTAATCCTCCTCATAATTTTTGCATCATCAGTAAACAATGAGAGGAATGATTCTATACCATCTGGAAGATCATTTACATATATAAAAAACAGTATGGGTCCAAGGACTGAACCCTGCGGGACTCCACTGGTGACGTCTCGCCAATCTGAGACCTCACCCCTCAAAGTGACTCACTGTCTTCTGTTACTTAGGTACTCCCTCATCAAATGGAGTACCTTCCCTTTCACTCCTGCCTGCATCTCTAGCTTTTGCACTAGTCTCTGGTGTGGAACTGTGTCAAAGGCTTTCTGGCAATCTAAAAATATGCAGTCTGCCCACCCCTCTCTTTCTTGTCTGTTGCTTGTTGCCTGATCGTAGAATTCAATTAATCCTTTGAGGCATGATTTGCCATCCCTGAAACCATGTTGGTGTTGTGTCACGAAGTTCCTTCGCTGCAGATGTTGCAATAGCTTTTTTCGCACAATTTTCTCCAATAACTTGCATGGTATGCATGTTAGGGACACTGGCCTGTAGTTCCGTGCCTCCTGTCTTTCCCCCTTTTTGTTTATCGGGACTACATTTGCCGTCTTCCAAATTTTTGGCAGTTCACCTGTTAACAGGGATTTGTTATACACCATGGAGAGTGGCAGGCACAGTGCTTCTGCTCCTTCCTTTAGTATCATTGTCGATATTCCATCTGGGCCTATAGCCTTTGTCATATCCAACTCTAGCAAAAGCTTCCTTACATCCCCACTGGTAATCTCAAATTCCTCTAGTGGTGCCTGGTTAACTATTTCTTCTGTTATCTCTGGAACTTCTCCTTGCTCCAATGTGAAGACTTCCTGGAATTTCCTATTGAGTTCCTCGCACACTTATTTGTCGTTTGTAGTGAATCTGTCTGCCCCTATCCTCAGTTTCATTACCTGTTCTTTCACTATTGCCTTTCTCCTGATGTGGCTGTGTAGCAATTTGGGGTGAGTCTTAGCCTTGCTTGCTATGTCGTTTTCATATTGCCCTTCTTCCTCTCTTCTTACCCTGACATATTCATTCTTGGCTCTCTGATATCCTTCTCTGCTCTCAGGTGTCCTGTTATTTCTATAGTTTCTCCATGCTCTTTTACTTGCTTCGCTAGCTTACATCTCTGATTAAACCATGGGTGTCTCATCTGCATTTCATTTTTTACCTTTTGGGCCGGGATAAACTTTTCTGCTGCCTCCTTACATTTCTGTGTGATGTATTCCATCATGTTTTGGGCCGTCTTACCCTTAGCTCTGTTTCCCATGTTATATCCATTAGGAAATTTCTCATCTCATAGTTTCCCTTACGTAATGCTAGCCGTTTGCTTTCAGTTCCCTTTCTCGAGTACTTCGACCAGATACTCAAATGTCAGTACACTGTGATTGCTCATTCCTACTGGGGCCTCGCAGTCAATTTCCTTTATGTCGGATTCCTTCAGAGTGAATACTAGGTCGAGTCTCGCTGGTTTATCGTTTCCCCTAACTCTTGTGGGTTCCCTGACATGCTGGCTTAAATAGTTTCTTGTTGCCACCTCCAGTAGTTTAGCTCTCCTTGTTTCCTCTCCTCCATGCGGATCCTTGTTCTCCCAGTCTATCCTTCCGTGATTGAAGTCATCCATGATGAGCAGATGGGATCGAATTCTACAGGCAGCAGAGGCTGCCCTCTCAATTATATTATTAACTGCCTTGTTATTTCTGCCATACTCTTGCCTGGGTCTTCTGTCGTTTGGTGGGGGGTCATATATCACTGCTACTACTACTCTTGGTCCTCCCATTGCCATGGTGCCTGTTATGTAGTCTCTAAACTCTTCACAACCTGGGATAACCATCTCCTTGAAACTCTATTCCTTTCTCATGAGTAGGGCCACTCCACCTCCTCCCCTACCCTCTCTCTCTTTTCTTATTACAGTGTATTCCTGGGGGAACACCGCATTTGTTTTGATTTCTGATTTCTGTGGCTCATGTGGCTCATTTCTGATTTCTGTGGCTCATGTGGCTCATTTCTGATTTCTGTGGCTCATGTGGGTACTCAGTTTCCACCTGTGTCCCCTTGTTCGCGTCCCACCAGTGTTGAATAGTTTATCCTTGTTTACCCGGTCGATTCCTCTGAGGATTTTTGTAGGTTGTGATCATGTCTCCCCTTACTCTTCTGTCTTCCAGTGTCGTAAGGTGCATTTCCCGCAGCCTTTCCTCGTAACTCATGCCTCTTAGTTCTGGGACTAGTCTAGTGGCATACGTTTGGACTTTTTCCAGCTTCGTCTTGTGCTTGACAAGGTACGGGCTCCATGCTGGGGCCGCATACTCCAGGATTGGTCTTACATATGTGGTGTACAAGATTCTGAATGATTCCTTACACAGGTCCCTGAACGCTATTCTGATGTTAGCCAGCCTCGCATATGCCACAGACGTTATTCTTTTTATGTGGGCTATCAACTCCTAGATCTTTCTCTCTGTCCGTTTCATTAAGTACTTCATCTCCTATTCTGTATCCTGTGTCTGGCCTCCTGTTTTCACTGCCTAGTTTCATTACTTTGCATTTACTTGGGTTGAACTTCAACAGCCATTTGTTGGACCATTCACTCTGTCTAGGTCATCTTGTAGCCTCCTCCTATCGTCCTCAGTTTCAATCCTCCTCATAATTTTTGCATCATCAGCAAACATTGAGAGAAACGATTCTATACCCTCTGGGAGATCATTTACATATACAGTATCAGAAACAGTATAGGTCCAAGGACTGACACCTGCGGGACTCCACTCGTAACGTCTTGCCAATCTGAGACCTCACCCCTCACACTGACTCATTGTCTCCTGTTGCTTAGGTACTCCTTTATCCAATGGAGTACCTTCCCTTTCACTCCAGCTGCATCTCCAGCTTTTTCACTAGCCTCTTGTGTGGCACTGTATCAAAGGCTTTCCGACAATCCAAAAATATGCAGTCTGCCCACCCTTCTCTTTCTTGCCATATTTTTGTTGCCTGGTTGTAGAATTCAAGTAACCCTGTGAGGCAGGACCTGCCATCCCTGAACCCATGTTGATGCTGTGTTACAAAGTTCTTTCTTTCTAGGTGCTCCAATAACTTTCTTCGCACAATCTTCTCCATCAGCTTGCATGGTATGCAGGTTAGGGACACTGGCTTGTAATTCAGTGCCTCCTGTCTATCCCCTTTCTTGTATATCGGGACTACGTTAACTGCTTTCCAAATTTCTGGCAGTTCCCCTGTTGCCAGTGATTTGTTATACACTATGGAGAGTGTTAGGCACAGTTCTTTTGCTCCTTCCTTTAGTATCCAAGGGGAGAGTCCATCTGGGCCTATAGCCTTTGTCACATCCAACTCTAGTAAACACTTCCTTACTTCCCCGCTGGTAATCTCAAACTCGGGGGGGGGGGGGGGGAGCGTGTAATTACCTAAGTGTAGTTACAGGATGAGAGCTATGCTCGTGGTGTCCCGTCTTCCCAGCACTCTTTGTCATATAACGCTTTGAAACTACTGACGGTCTTGGCCTCCACCACTTTCCCCCCTAACTTGTTCCAACCGTCTACCACTCTGTTTGCGAAAGTGAATTTTCTTATATTTCTTCGGCATCTGTGTTTAGCTAGTTTATATCTATGACCTCTTGTTCTTAAAGTTCCAGGTCTCAGTAAATCTTCCCTATCGATTTTATCAATTCCTGTTACTATTTTGTATGTAGTGATCATATCACCTCTTTTTCTTCTGTCTTCTAGTTTTGGCATATTTAATGCCTCTAACCTCTCCTCATAGCTCTTGCCCTTCAGTTCTGGGAGCCACTTAGTAGCATGTCTTTGCACCTTTTCCAGTTTGCTGATGTGCTTCTTAAGATATGGGCACCATACAACCGCTGCATATTCTAGCTTTGGCCTAACAAAAGTCGTGAACAATTTCTTTAGTATACTGTATCGCCATCCATGTATTTAAAAGCAATTCTGAAGTTAGAAAGCGTGGCATAGGCTCCTCGCACAATATTCTTTATGTGGTCCTCAGGTGATAGCTTTCTATCTAGAACCACCCCTAGATCTCTTTCTTTATCAGAGTTCTTTAAAGATTTCTCACATAATACTGTATATAGGTTGTGTGGGGTCTATGTTCTCCTATTCCATACTCCATAACATGGCATTTAATAACATTAAATTCCATTTGCAAAGTGGCGCTCCATGTACTTATTTTGTCCAGGTCTTCTTGAAGGGCATGACAATCATCTAAGTTTCTTATCCTTCCTATTATCTTAGCATCATCAGGAAACATGTTCATATAATTCTGTATACCAACTGGTAGATCATTTATGTAGACAATAAACATCACTGGTGCAAGAACGGAACCCTGTGGTACTCCACAAGTGACATTTCTCCAGTCTGATACATTGCCTCTGATTACTGCCCTCATTTTTCTATCAGTCAGAAAATTTTTCATCCATGTTAGAAGCTTACCTGTCACCCCTCCAATATTTTCTAGTTTCCAGAGCAACCTCTTATGTGGAACTCTGTCGAATACCTTTTTTAGGTCCAGATAGATGCAGTCAACCCAACCATCTCTTTCCTGTAAAATCTCTGTGGCTCGATCATAGAAACTGAGTAAATTTGATACACAGGATCTTCCAGATCGAAAACCTTACTGTCTGTCTGATATTATATTATTTCTCTCCAGGTGTTCTACCCATTTAGTTTTGATTAGTTTTTCTAATGCTTTCACTATTACACTTGTCAGTGATACAGGTCTATAATTGAGGGGGTCTTCCCTGCTTCCACTTTTGTAGATTGGAACTATGTTAGCCTTCTCCCACACGTCTGCTACGATTCCTGTACACAGGGATGCCTGAAAGATAAGGTGAAGTGGAGTGCTGAGTTCAGATGCACATTCTCTCGGAACCAATGGTTAAACTCCATCTGGACCAACTGCTTTGTTCTTACTTAGCTCCTTTAGCATATTTTCCACTTCATCTCTAGTGTGCACGTGTGTGCGTACATGCGTGCGTGGGTGTGTCATGAGGGCTCCTTAAATGTCAACCTCTACCCGGAATGAGCCACTTTGAGATTTTAAATATATATGGTATACTGAACAAGAAATTTATATTATTTTACCTCACTCTGTACATCAGAATGTGAGTGTGTTAGTTTATGCTTCTGCCTAATATTGTTGGGTATTAGTTTCCACTCAGACCTAATATTGGTAGGGCACTAAATGTTAATTTCCACCATTGATTTGAACAGGATTTTTGCAGGAATGGCAGTGATTCATATTTATATGCAAGTTAGAAATAGTAATTAGCGGTATGAAGTCTGGCTTTACTGCTTTTGTTGTTTTGTTTTTCCACCAGTTTTTTTACCTCATTTTTTTAGGGGTGGGGGTTACCTACCTTTTCATCATATGTTGTTTCTGACCACTTATTGTTTCCCATCCCTTATCTTGACTTTGTTTCTGTTGTGTAGACCTCTTGGAACATCTTCTTGAGTTCCTCACCCACCCTCATATTCAACACTTAACCATCTTACAATATAGTTAAGTTCTCTTCCTTATGTATTTCACCATGAGCACTTTCATCAGCAGGTGTGGAAGTATAGTGTAAGCATAACAATGGTGCCTCAGAGGGCTCCTCACTGCAATTATACCAATATCTCTTATTGTCATGAATCTACTCTAAACACCTTTCCTTGTACTTCTCTTTTATGCCTTTTGAAGACGGCTTTGAATCTGGCGTAATAATACTGGAATTTGAAATCACTGTAAAACTGCTTAAACATTTGCTGGACATTTTTTCTGGGGGAAGGCCCTTCAACTCCCTGAAGCTATCCAGGCTGATATGGTAATGTCAGACTTTGGCATCAGTCATGTGTATGGAGTTCTGTGGGCCTACTGGGGACCACGAGCCAGAATCTGGCCCCCCTCAGAAAGGCATGGGGAGCAATGACCTATGGAACCCCCTGTGTGGTTGGAAGCATTTTGTGTCTGCCATCGACCAGGTCAGGCACCCAGAAAGGTAAGCGTCCCAAAACAAACCCCTATTCTGGTGAAAAATTGCTACTAAAAGCCGAACAAGTGGATTGAACTCCCCAAAAAAGAAACGAGCAAACGAGCATGACGTCACATGTCGCTGCGCCGCTGTCTGCACAGCTCCCTCCTCCCCGGGAGGATAAAAGGGGGGAGCTCCAGACCACCGCTCTGGCTATCCACTCTTCAGTTCTAAGGCTGATGCTAGAGGTGAAGGTTGTGTGCTCTGGCTCCAGTGATTTTCAGCACTGTACTTTGAGTGTGGTGACTGTCCTCCAGGGGTTGCGCGAGCCAGGAGTTATTCTACAGTACTCGGGCTGCATGTGCCTAGGGTTATCGTCCCTAGGTGCCCTGTAAGTACTGCCCTTGGGGCTTGGGGGCCACCTTCCACAAGTTCCTTGAGTCCTGCCTCTGCTAGGCCGATTTACTGCTCGGTTTTTCGGCCGCCCTTTGGGTGCTTGGGGGTTTTGTCTCCCTTGTTTACCTTAGGGTAAGAGGCAGTTTGCACTGGTAAGGGGCACAGGGTGCTGCGCAGCTTGTTTTCACTATTCATAGTGGCCGGCTCTGGGTACGTTGGGTGCGTTGTTCTCTTATGTTTTTTGTTTTTTGTTTTTGCCTTGTGGGGGGGAGAGGGGGTCTGCCTTGCTTGTTGCCCCTATGTGCCTGACCTGAATACGGTACTCTTCTGGTGGTACCCCCTGTTAGGTCCCCGAGAGTGTGCACATCCCTGAGGTTCAGCTTTAGAGGGTTTCTCTGTAGTTTTGGGCGCTGGTTAGCAGGAATCCCTGCCTGGGATTCCCTGAGCGTGAGTTCCATCTCAGGACCCTGGGAAACCTCAGGTGATGCGCGGGTCTGATGGATGTGACCCCTGAGTCCCCCCTCGCTTCGTGTGAGTTCGAGGGTTGCTCGGGGTCCTTGTCTCATGGTGACTCTCACTGTTTTTGCCTCCGTCACGCTGCCTGTTGGGTCGGTGACACTTTCAACCCAGAGTCCTGCGAGTTTTGCTGCTTGCTGGTGACTCAGTTTACCCAAATTAATGATGATCTTTTGCGGGTACAGGCGGCGCAGGCGTTGCATGTGCGCTTTAGGTTGTTGCAACATGCTAGGTTGGTTGCTCACCCGGATGCCCCGAGGCTACCCCGTTTTGCTTATAGGGACCCGAACTTGGGGGTGATGGTCGCTTCGGCCTTGGTTTAGTCTGCACCCCCTTGTTCTTCCCCTGCTGTGGTTCGTTCTGGTCCCGCCTTCCCCCCCCTGCTTCCGGCCCTGAAACATCTGAGGGTTTCAGAGTCGGGGCAGGGTTTAGATGGTCTTGAGACTCGGACAGTCTTGGGAGATGCCCCTTCCGGTGTGGCGATGGAGGCATTTGAGTCCAATCTCCCAGCCAAAGCCTCCGGGTCTGACCAGCTTACATGGCTGCGCCGGCCCTTTCTTTTGAGGCTGGTGCTTTGGGGGATGACTCGGCCCCAGGTCCTGCGGTGAAGGATCCTGGTAGGCGGGGAAGGGACAGACTTGGGGCCTTGGGCCCCGTTGGACCCCGCCTGGGATTTTCTGCCCTCTGAGCGAGGCTTACTGTTACAAGGAGTGGGGTTCTCTTTTTCCCCCCTCTGCGTACGAATTGGAATTGGTATCTGCCCCACCCCAGGTTCGGTTCCGTGTCCCCCCGGGTGCATCGGTTCCGTCTTTACGGAGGTTTATAGCTTCTCGCATCCAACCGTCTGCGGTGCGGGCGGCCCTAGCAACTTACCTCCTGCACGACCCGGATTATGTCTCGGTTATGGATCTGTCTTCTTTCAGGTTTGGGATGTCGTTCCCTTTCTGGGTCCGTTACGAAGTTCCGGAAACGTCCTGGCTGGCGGACTGTCCTGTGTTTGCTTTGGAGGCTTGGCATTCCTTCTGTTGTTCTTGCACACTCGAGTAGCACGAGGCTTCGACGGTGGTTCAGGTTTTCCTGGGGAGCGACCTTGAGCACCTCAATGAGTGCTTGTTTGCCCCTCCTGTTCCCGGGATGTTGGCGTAGTGCAGCTCCATGTGCAGGTTCCCTTCCTTTCGACTGCACAGGTTGGTAAGAACTTGCTCGCCCGTGGCCTCTTGGCTTTGGCCTTGCGTTTCTTTTCCCTCCTGGAGCTGTCTTCGGACTGGCTTCAGAAGGATGTTGGGATGCTTGGGGCCGTTCCTAGGTCTGGTGCCTTGGGCTCTGCTACTCGCTTGTCGGCTGCCTTGTTGAAGCTTTTTGCGCCTATCCTGCGGATGCGGTTTCGCTGTTTTATGCTTCCCGGCTCACAAGTCGGCAAGCGGTGCTTGCCTCCTCTCTGGAATCGGCCTGGGCCCTGGCTCTTAGTATGTCCTCTCCCTTTTGTCTTCTGTTTTTTGCGGATTCTGCCGTGACGCAGTATTTGCAGGCTGCTTGGGCTAGTTGTCATCCTATGTCTGATTTGTTGGTTCTCCAGGAGTCCCAGGGAGGGGGGCCTTCCTTTAGGGGTCATGCCAGGGCACAGGATTCCACTCGTCGTGGTAGGCTACTGGTACCAGTTTGGGGTCCGGCCCCGTCTTCGGACCCACCTTCGTCTGGTCGGCGCGATGTTCGCTCTGTGCGAGGTTCGGGGTCTCAAAAGGGACGTCAGCCCTTTCGCGGTTCGCCCATTGACGGGGTGATGGGGGAAGGCTTGCGCTGTTCGCTCATGCCTGGTCCCACGGTTTGTGGGCGTTTTGGGTCTTTTCTTTTGGCCTGCAGTGGCGTTGGGTGGCCCCTTCTCCTTCGGGGGTTTTCGAGGCTGGCGGGGCAGGCCGCTGTGTCAAGTTGTCTTGGAGTGGGTGTGCTTGGGCATGGTCGAAACGACTGTGTCCCTCAGCTGGGTTTCCCGTCTGTTCCCAGTACCGAAACAGGACTGTGCGGACCTGAGGTTCATTCTGGACTTGTCCCGTCTGAACCCCTGGGTTCATTGTCCCTCCTTTCGGATGACTATGCTGTCCCAAGTTCGGCTCCTGTTGGCGCCAGGCTCTTGGATGATGATCCTGGACCTCTGGGATGCTTATTGGCACGTTCCGATTCATCCGGGGTTCAGGGACTGGCTCAATTTTGTTGTGGGGCGTCAAAGTTACTGCTTTCGTTGTCTCCCGTTTGGGTTGAACCTGGCACCTCGCGTCTTCACACGCCTTACCCGGGTCGTCCTGGCCCATCTGCGTCTTTTAGGTGTTCAGGTGTTGGCCTACCTCGATGACTGGCTGGTTTGGGCTCCCAGCCGGTCCTATTGTCTGCTAGCCAGGGATTTGGTTCTTTCCCAGTTTGCTGGGTTCGGGCTCTTGGTGAACTAGAGGAAGTCCCATCTGGTTCCCTCCCAGGTTTGGACCTGGCTGGATCTTGTGTGGGACTCTTGGACCGCTTCCTTGTCTCTTCCTCCGGAGTCTCTCCTACGGCTGCAGTCCCGCATGCGCTTGTTTCCGGGGGCTCCCTGATCACCCGGCGGTTGCTCGAGGGTATGTGCGGGAGCCTGAACTTTGCGATGATGGGGTCTTCCCGCCAGGTCGGGTTTGGCTTCGATGGCTCTTCTGGTTCCTTCGGGGATGTCCCTTCCGCCTCTCTCGCGATTGCTGGGTTCGTACCTCGGGGGGCCTTGCTTCAGCTGCTGCGTCACCGGCTTCCTCTTCAGGTTTTTCGGGGTTCAGTGCCTTGGCGTCTGCCAGAGCCCTCACTCGATGTGTTCATGAACGTGTCGTCTCTCAGCTGGGGCTTTGTGACTAGTGCTCACCAGGCTGGCCAGGAAAGGTGGGGTCTGTCCTTCTGTCGGGCCCACAGCACGGTGCGGGAGTTCGCGGCAGTGTGGTTTGCTCTTCGGAGGGTTCGGGTCACCCGCAGCTCGTCGCTCTGGCTCCATTCGGACTGCTTCCCGGTAGTTCATTGCCTGAACTGAGGGGGTTCGATGCGGTCCTTGGTTCTTTGACGTTGGTCGCTTCGGGTGACTCGTCTGCTGAGTTCTCTGGGTTTGGCTCTCCTGGCAGTTCACGTGCGGGGAGTGTCCAACATCTTGGCGGATGGCCTGTCTCGTTTCATTCCCCTATCCACAGAATGGATGGTGGACACCGACTCCTACCCTTGGCTCTGCCAGACATTCGGGCACCCCTGGAGCCGGTCGGCTGAGCGGACAGCATGCTGGACTTGTGATCCTGTGGTCCTGGGTTCGATCCCGGGCGCCGACGAGAAACAATGGGCAGAGTTTCTCTCGCCCTATGCCCCTGTTACTTAGCAGTAAAATAGGTACCTGGGTGTTAGTCAGCTGTCATGAGCTGCTTCCTGGGCGTGGAGGCCTGGTCGAGGACCGGGCCACGGGGACACTAAAGCCCTGAAATCATCTCAAGATAGCCTCAAGATAACCTTGAGGTGGACCTCTTCGCATCGGCGTGGTCACGGCGCCTTCCTCTATATGTGGCGCCCTTCCCTGACTGCGAGGGCATCGGGGTCGATGCCTTTCGGCAGGACTGGTCGAGGTGAGGGTTCCTGTACCTCTTTCCCCCAGTTCAGCTGTTGCTCCAGGTCCTGACTTGCTTGGAGACGTACCAGGGGAGAGTAGTCCTCTTGGCCCCGTCTTGGCCGGCCCAGCCGTGGTTTCAGGCGCTGCTTGCTCGGTGTCCAAACCCGGAGGTTTTCCCAGTGTCTCTGCCTCTTCCAACAGATTGGACCAGAACATCACATGGCTGGTTTTTTCTTCTCCTCGAGTCTTCGTGTATGGTACTTTTGACACGAGTTTATCATCATCTCTGTGGTGATCAGATGGCTTCCTTGTTAGTGTCTCACCTGCGGGCTTCGTCTCGGCAGCAGTATGAAGTTTCCTGGCAGTCCTTCCGGTTCTTTTTGACTCTTTGTCGTTATGGTTTGCTTTCAGCTCGGGTGTTGTCCTTTCTCTCTTGGTTGTTCCAGGACCGTCATCTTAAGCCGAATACTGTCGCTTTGTATCGTGCGGCATTGGCGGAGCCGCTGCAGCTTACTTTCGGTATTGATGTCACTTCTGCACCGTTTCGTAAGCTGTCTCATGCGTTGTTTCACCTCCGGCCTGCTCGTACGCCGCCTGAGCTGTCATGGTCATTGGACAGGGTGCTCTCTTTTCTCTCTTCTCCTCGGTTTGTTGTAGCCCCTTCCATTCAGGATTGTTTCTCGAAGGCTCTTTTCCTGTTGGCATTGGCCTCTGGGGGTCGGGTCGGGGAGCTTCATGCTCTCCTTCGGCGCAAGGGTTTCTGCTCTGGGGGTCATGGCAATCGGTTTGTTCATCTGCAGCCCGTCTTCTTTTTTTTCTGACAAAGAATAAGACTGCTGCCTTCCGGAGGGGTCCTTGGGTTGTTGATGTTTGGTTGGCCAGGCCGGGGGTGCATCATATTTTTTGTCCGGTTGCGGACCTCGCTGTATTTGCAGGCTATGGCTTCTGTGCCCGGGGACTCACTTTGGGTTGATCCAGTTTCCCTTCTTCCCTATTTGCGGGTGTGGGTCTTCCAGGTCTTCCACAGGGTTATTAAGGCTAGCCAGCCTGCGGTCTATCCCCGTGCCCATGACGATCGTAGGCTCGCTGCTCTTGCTGCCATCTTTGGCAACATGTCCTGGGGCTGACATTCGGGCGCCGGGTTTTTGGCGGTCGAGTAGGGTCTTGGCTGCGCACTACCTTGTGAACGTTCTTGGGCCTCCTCGGGCCTGTGTCACTTTGGGTCAGCGGTTGCAGCCAGTTGTCTCGACTTCGAGTTGAGGAGTGAACAGCGACTGCCTCCTGATCGATAAGTCCCTCTACTTTCCCTCTGGGTAGTTAGCTCCGGGGAGCCAAAGGGGCTCCCCCCAGAAAACCAGCATTGAATGTAATGAAATGCCAATTTCTGGGTGAGACTCGGAGGCTCCCTGGCATCCCTCCCTCCCCCCCGGTCAGCAGTTTTTCGCATGTTTTGATGTCCAGCCTCAGAACTGAAGGATGGACAGCCGGTGCAGGGGTCTAGCACTCCCCCTACCCCCTACTGGGAGGGGGGGAACTGTGCAGACAGTGGCGCGGCAGCGACGTGTGACGTCATGCTTGTTTGCTCGTTTCTTTTGGGGAGTTCTATCCTATTGTTCGACTTTTGGTTGCAATTTTTTGCCAGAATAGGGGTTTGTTTTGGGATGCTTACCTTTCTGGGTGCCTGACCCGGTCGATGGCAGACATAGAATGCGTCCAACCACATGGGGGTTTCTGTACGCCATTGCTCCCCATGCCTCTCTGAGGGGGCCAGGTTCTGCCTCATGGTTCCCCGGTAGGCCCACAGAACTCCATACACATGACTGATGCCAAAGTGTGACATTATCATATCAGCCTGGATACCTCCAGGGAGCCTCCGGTCTCACCCAGAAAATGGGGTTTCATTACATTCAACGCGGTTTTTTTTATCTACAGAAATTTTGGTAATATAATTATTTTACTGAAATAGTCCATTTCACAAACTTTACATTTTTTAAATTTTCACCAATTGAGTTTTGGATTTGAAAGTGACAACTGTTAATATAAAATTGTTCTTAAAAGTAAAAGTGTTTTAAAGTAAAGGATCAACAAGTATAATTTTAGTTTTTTCTAAAAATATTAAGTTGAAGCATCTTAAGTGATCTGAGTAAGTATTGTGTGTATGTGCTGAAGGCAAAATTGAATGCATGTGAAGAAAATAATGAAGATCTTTGGTGTCATGGTAGGCATGGTAGGCTGTTCTTTTGTGGTAGGAGAAGCTTTTGAAATTATCATCTTATTCAGAATAAATTAATGTTGGATATGATTAGATTAATTGGCAGCATGGCTCTGATGGTGCCATTCTGTTGTAATCAGGGCTTTGAAATTCAGAAATTTGATTTCTTAAATCTTTAAATTATAAGGCAAAATAAGAGAGAGAGATTCACAACCTTTTTCCATTGCACTAGAAAACAGTATATTATACTTTTCTGTGGAGAGCCCCTTCGGCTTCCCGAAGCTATACCGGCTGATATGTATATATTAGACTGTGGCAACAGTCAGTCGATGGAGTTCTATGCCTACTGGGGACCATGAGCCAGGATCTGACCCCGCTCCCCCCCATATTGAGGCACGAGGAGTAATAGCCTATAGATACCCCCCATGTAGTTTGAAGCCATCTATATCTGCCAGTCTACCAGGTCAGGCACCCAGAAAGGTAGAAATCTCAAACAAACTACAGCTGGTTAAAAATTGCAAACTGAAAGCCAAACGAGCAAGTAGAACTTCCCAATAAGAAAACAAACAAACAAACATGATTCCACCACAGTCACCATGCCGCTATCTATAATTACCTAAGTGTAGTTACAGGATGAGAGCTACGCTCATGTGTCCCGTCTTCCCAGCACTCTTTGTCATATAACGCTTTGAAACTACTGACGGTTTTGGCCTCCACCACGTTCTCACCTAACTATTTCCAACCATCTACCACTCAGTTTACGAAAGTGAATTTTCTTATATTTCTCCGGCAGCTTTGTTTCATTAGTTTAAATCTATGACCTCTTGTTCTTGAAGTTCCGGGTCTCGGGAATTCTTCCTTATCAATTTTATCGATTCCTGTTATCATTTTGAACGTCGTGATCATATCGCCTCTTTTTCTTCTTTCATCTAGCTTTTGCATATTTAATGCCTCTAACCTCTCCTCGTAGCTCTTGTCCTTCAGTTCTGGGAGCCACTTAGTGGCCTCTGTTTGCACCATTTCCAGTTTGTAGATGTGCTTCTTAAGATATGGGCACCATACAACTGCTGCATATTCCAGCTTTGGCCTAAGAAAAGTTGTAAACAATTTCTTTAGTATTTCTCCATCCATGTATTTAAAAGCAATTCTGAAGTTAGAAGGTGTAGCATAGGCTCCTCGCACAATGTTCTTAATGTGGTCCTCTGGTGACAGTTTTCTATCTAGAACCACCCCTAAATCCCTTTCTTTATCAGAATTCTTTAAAGATTTCTCACATAATTTATACGTTGTGTGGGGTCTATGTTATCCAATTCCACATTCCATAACATGGCATTTATTCACATTAAATTCCATTTGCCAAGTATTGCTCCATATACTTATTTTGTCCAGGTCATCTTGAAGGGCATGACAATCATCTAGGTTTCTTATCTTCCCTATTATCTTAGCATCATCAGCAAACATGTTCATATAATTCTGTATTCCCACTGGTAGATCGTTTATGTAAACAATGAACATTACTGGTGCAAGAACTGAACCCTGTGGTACTCCACTCGTGACATTCCTCCAATCCGATACCTTGCTCTGATTATGGCCCTCATTTTTCTGTCAGGAAATTTTTCATCCATGTTAGAAGCTTACCTGTCACCCCTCCAATATGTTCCAGTTTCCAGAACAACCTCTTGTGTGGAACTCTGTCAAAAGCGTTTTTTAGGTCCAGATAGATGCAGTCAATCCAACCATCTCTTTCCTGTAAAATCTCTGTGGCTCGATCATAAAAACTGAGTAAGTTCGTTACACAGGATCTTCCAGATCGAAAACCATACTGTCTGTCTGATATATCGTTTTTCTCCAGGTGTTCTACCCATTTAGTTTTAATTATTTTTTCCAATATTTTGACTATTACACTTGTCAATGATACAGGTCTATAATTAAGGGGGTCTTCCCTGCTTCTACTTTTGTAGATTGGAACTATGTTAGCCTTTTTCCACATATCAGCTACAGCTTCTGTAAACAGGGATGCCTGAAAAATCAGTTGAAGTGGAATGCTGAGCTCAGGTGCACATTCTCTCAGAACCCATGGTGAAACTCCATCTGGGCCAACTGCTTTGTTCTTACTTAGCTCCTTGAGCATTTTTTCCACTTCGTCTCTAGACACCTCTATGTGCTCTATATTGTTCTCTGGAATTCTTATTGTGTCTGGTTCCCTGAAGAATTCATTTTGTGCAAACACACTTTGGAACTTTTTGTTTATGTTTCACACATTTCATTTTCATTTTCCGTGAATCTATTTCCCATTTTCAACCTCTGAATATTATCCTTTACCTGCAATTTGTTGTTTATGAATTTATAAATAGACCTGGTTCTGTTTTACATTTGTCTGCAATCCCTTTTTCAAAATTTCTTTCTGCCTCTCTCCTCAATGTCGTGTAGTTGTTTCTCGCATCTTTGTATCGCTGGTATGTTTGGGGTTTGGCCTCTTCCTGTATTGATTCCATTTTGTGTCTTTTGGTCTCTGGCCCTCTCGCAATTTCTGTTGAACCAATCCTGTTTCCTAGTTCTACATCTCTGTTTTGGTATAAATTTTTTTGTGCCTTTATCATATATTTCACAAAACTTGACATACATCTCATTCACTTCCTTGCCTAGCAACAAGTCTGTCCAATATACTCACTAAAAAATTTCTAAGGTCGCCATAATGTCCTCTCCTGAAGTCAGGTTTTCAACTGCTTCAACCTCCTTATTTTCTTCCAGATTATAATGCATTGCATACTTTATTCCCAAAAGACATGGTCACTTTTACCCAAGGGAGGAAGGTACTGAATGTCAATATCTCTTCCTCCTTCCTGGTAAATATCAAATCTAGCATGGAGGGAACGTCCCCTTCCCTCATCCTCGTAGCTTGTTTAACATGTGATATGTACAAGAATGTTTCCAGGATGAGGTCTAAAATTACAGGTCCAAAAATCTTCTTCTGTTTTAGCTTCATATGCTTCCCAGTCTATGGATTTCAAGTTGAAGTCACAGACTATCAACAGTCGTGATCTATCGTTATCGCTCTCGCTATAATCTCTCATTATTGTTATAAGACCTTCTCGTTTACTATCTAGCTCCTCCTTTGACCATGTGCTGCTTGGCGGTGGACTATATGCATTTATGATCATTAGTTTATCATCCTCATGGCAGATCTCTAGTGCTATTATGTCAACTTCTTGTGGATTGGCAGTCATTATTTCGTTCACCTTTAGGTGTTCTTTCACCAGCACAGCAACGCCACCGCCTTTCCTAATTTTCTGTCCCGTCTCCAAATTGAGTAGCCCCTGGGAATATGACCTCATTTAAAATAACATCTTCAATTTTGTCTCCGTGAGTGCAACAATGTCTGGTGTCTGCAGCTGTATACATCACTTAACTCCCAGTATCTTCGATCTCACTCCTATGTTGGTGTATGCAATCTTCAGGAACTTGTTCCCCTCTCCTTATTCTTCACTCCTCCTCTCTCTAATGATTTTGTTGGTTTGCCTTTATGTACCACTTTACTGGTCTGCCTACCCTATCACTTTGTAGAAAAAAGAATTGATTTCTTCTTCATTCCTGTTCTCATTTAAACGTTTTGCCTCGGCGAGGTTCAGTTTCAGCTTCTCTCTGTCTTCTTTTGAAAGATCTCGTCTTAACGACCACACTTTCCTCCTCATCACTTTGTAATTTTCTAGCATTCCTTAGTACTTCTTCCATCTGTTTGGCACCGTTTAGGGTGATCCTCAAAGGTCGATCTTTCCCTTTACGTATCTGCCTATTCTCCTGTAGTCGCACACATTCTCTATGGTAGTAAGACCTTCTACGAGGCCAACAATTTTATCTACTACTTTGCTTCTTCTACAGCTCTTTCTGACCTAGATGTATCTCCTTTTCTTTGCAACCAAAAATTATCAGGGACTTACTCCGATCAACTGTGTTTTGCACCAACTTCGGGTTAGATGCCAATTCTTTCTCACTTCCAGCCTAATGTTTGTTATCTTGGTTGCTGCAGTGTTTGGCTTCCTTTACTGCTTCTTCATTTTTTCCTTCTCCTTGGCCACTTGTGCATAGGTGAGTTGCATATCTTTCTTGCACTGTTCTATTCCCTGTGTAACTTCCTCCATCTGTGCTGACAAAAGCTGTTTCTCCTGTTGAATTTCCTTACCTAACTATTGTAGTCATTTATGTTTAAATTTACTTTAACTTCTTCCAAAGCTATTTTTAAGAGTTTATTTTTTCTTCCATGGCTTTGCAATTTGTTTCCAATTGATTCTTATCCTTGCACAAGTCTTTCACTAAACCCTCAAGACATAAAACTTTGCTATTCAAATGGTCATTACTTTCTTTCAATTTACTAATTTTTTCTACATGAGAGTTCACTATAGTATCTAATTTACCAAATTGTTGTGTAGACTGCTAATATCAATGCTTTCTTCATTGAATCCCACAAAATCAAGCTCTGTTTTGTTTTTCCTCTTGCCGGTGGCCATCTTGAATGTTCTTCTCTGCACTGGAAACACTAGGGGCAACTTTTCTCATCCAATTTTTCACTTCCCTTAGCACATTCTGTTATCTCACCTATTTTTCAAAAGCACTATACTTTATGTTCTCTGGGACACCACTCACTATCATCAACCTGTACTACAATAGAATAGTTAGGTGTAAGATATAGGTACAGTATATAAATTGTGTACATGTCCCAGTGGTCGGCTGGCATTAATTTTTCTTGGTGTTCATCCATTCTAGAGAGAGTATTTCTGAACATGTGTTTCTGAGTTCTACCATTCATTGTCCATGATATTGGTTTAACTAGTGAGAACCTTGTCTGTTAAAATATCTGCCAAATCACAATTAGAGTTGTGAGAAGATTATAAAGTAATGTAGCAACTTTAAGTCCAAGTTTTAGTGAGACCAGTTTTCAAAGTACTGTAACACTCTTCAATGTAATACAGTATATTTTCCTGTGAAAATAGTATTTTCATTTGCATAGTTATCTTAGTAAGTAACTTTAAGCTCTAGAAATAAAATTCTTTGTAAAGATAGCAAGTATTATTTTCCCTAGGTGTATACTTTAACCTTGTTTGACACTAGGAGTGAGGAGTGTGTTTCGTAAGGATGGGTTTCGATTATCTAGGGTACGGTTATCTAGTTTATCTATCTACGATTATCTAGTTTGTAGTCTAGGGTAAGGCTTAGAACCTCCATGCCCTCCCTTGCAATGTCTGAAGACCTTACGTTTAA
>WNGS01165318.1:22525389-22540979 GCA_020271785.1 Procambarus virginalis | reverse complement strand
CAGGAATAGCACCACAATGGCATAAGTTGTCATTGCACAATTCTTATTGTTGAAAAACCACTGAGCGTTCCACTGACATTGGCAGGTCTGCTACTTATCCCCACTGCCAGCAAAGTGAAAATCACCGGCAAGTGTTTTCTGTCCAACCACCAGCAAAAACAATAATATTACAGTGGCACCTCGACTTATGATTACCCTGACTTACGATAATTTGAGTTACGATGTAAATTTCATTGAAAAATGCACGCAACATACGGGGTGTCGTCGACTACGATATTTGTTGGTACACGTCGGGTCGACCGAGCGCGTGGTTCCCGGTCACGTGGCCAACCTGCCTCAGTTTACTACAGCTGCCCGCTTAATGATGATTGCGCCTATAAGAAATTCCGATTTGTTGTGATTTTTGCATTTTAAACATTAAAGTAATTATTATATATCACGCCATGAGTCCCAGGAAAGTCAGTGGTAGGCTCACCATACGAAAACCCATGTAAGATGACCATAGAGCAGAAACAAGAGATCACCTTCGCAAAATATGAGAGGTGTGTCGGGTGTGAACTAGCTAGGCAGTACAACAAATCTCAGTCAACGATATCCGCCATACTGGCTAAGAAAAAGGACCATTATGAGTGCTAAATTGGCAAAAGGCGTATCAATAATCACGAAACATAGAACACAAACACTTGAGGATATTGAACAGTTATTATTAATTTGGATACACAGCAAAGAGTTAGTGGGTAATAGAGTTTGAGGCCATCATTGTGAAAAGGCAAGAAAATGCATGAAGACCTTTTAAGAAAACCCCTGGAACGAGTGATGCGAATGCGAAAGAGTTTAAGGCGAGCAGGGGATGGTTGAGAAATTTAGAAAAAGAAGTAGCATTCGTAGTGTTCTGAGTGTTGTATGTTGTGAGCTGGTGGAGGAACACAGCGAAGAACGACCCGAAGAATTTCACAAGGAGCAGCAACAAAGAGACAGCTGAGAAAATTTCTTCAGGGGAGGAGGAGACAGTATAGAATGTCCCTTCCTCTTTAATTAAGAAAATGTGTGCAGCATGGGAAGAATTGCAAACTTTTAATGAAACGACTCACCCAAATCCACAGGGCAGTAGGCCGTTTGCCTTAATCTTTTTAATGACACTGATGCCTCACTACAGACAAAAATTAAAACATATGGAAAAACAAAATATCTGGAAAGGTTATTAGTGAGACAAACAAGCAGTGATCACAACCAGGTCCTATGGTATGCAGGGAAAACGTAAGAGAGAGTGTACCCCAGAAAAGTCATCACTGCCTGATGTTATAATGGAAGGGGACTCCCCTTCCAAACAGTAACACCTCTCCTCCGCCCCCTCATCATCATCTTCCATACGCCATTAAGAGACCTCCATAAAAGTAAGATAACTTATGTCCTGTATTGTAGTTAGAAAAAAACATTGTATTCAGTTATAAATATTTGTAAGTTTAATATATTTGGAGGGTGGGGAACGGATTAATTCAATTCCCTTTATTTTCTTATGGGAAAAAATCGCTTCAACTTACGATATTTCGACTTAAGATCCGTCTCGGGAACGAATTACCATCGTAAGTCGAGGCCCCACTGTAGTTTGCAAATTTTATCCCCCAATTTAACCTTTAAACTGCACATGGCGTATATATACGCCATGAGTAACATGTCTCACTATGCGCATGGCGTATATATACGCCGTAGGGTACCAGGCACGATTCAAATGGCCCGCGGTACACGGGGTTCACATTAGCTTCCTCAGGGCTCTTGTAAACAGACGCCATTTTTTAAAAATCGTGGGCAATATTCTCCGGTGTGAGAGGCACAGTACTGTTGGAGCAAACCAAGGGGTGGCGCATGCAGCATGAGCGAACAGTATTGCTGTTCAGCTTGTGACCACAGCATCGCCGAAAAATGTCAAAATAAATATATAACTGCTATTATTTAGCTATGACAATATTACAGAGGACCCTTGACTGTGATAAAAATGACCAGGATTGTGATAATAGCAGCATTGTTGTGATAATTAGTGCTGTGGGAGGAGTGATGCTGAGGAACGGAGGGAGATGCATCGTTTACTGACTGTGTGGCCACCTGTTATTGTCTGCATTCACCATACCAGCTCAGTGGTTCTCTATGGTGAACACAAATATAGATACTTCTATAATGTGTATATTAGTGTAATAACAGCAAAAGGATTATGTTGGGAGGAGCCATTTGGGTGACGGAGGTGACGTAGTCTGCATGATTTGTCTGGCTGTGTAGAGAGTGCCACTATGCTCTTTAGGCACTCTACAAGCTTAGGTGTACAGTTACGTGCATACAATATGTAGATACTTATATATAATATGTGTATATAGTGTAATAACACTGCAAACAGTATTGTTGAGGGAAAACGTTTAGTGCGTGTGACCTTGAATGAGTGAGGGAGCCGCCAGCTGTCTGTGTGTATAGCGACGACTCTTAGTGCCTGAACTAACTATATCGCTTAGTTGTACAGTTGTGTTGAACAAAACATGTAGATACTTATATATAACGTCTGTATATTGTGAATAAAGTATAAAAACAGAATGGTGGGAGGAGAAAGTGGGCGAGTGAGGCTTGTTGGGGAGTTAGTGGCAACGAGTGGCTGGCTGGTGTGTGGCGGTCATTCCTCATTGCTTTTTCGACTCATAATACTGTACCAACTTAGTGGTTTGTTGAACAAAACATGCAGATACTTATATATAACCTGTGTATATAGTGTAATAACAGCAAAACTATTTGTTTATTGTTTTATGAACATAATAATTGAATCACTAATATGCACACCATACTTTTGAGTATAGCGATGATTTGCCCTTTTATTATATAAATATATCACACTACACACTATTGAATAAATTACTGCAAAAAAACTAAGAAAAATCAGAGACACTGAAATAATTAGGTGACAATATCTTTGTGGCAACTCCCACCTGTCAGCTCGGGTGACGCTAACTGGCTCTGACGACCGCTCCGTCAACGCCCACTTTTTGCCAGACTTCCTCGGTCTATTGCACCCAAAATATGTCGCCTACGATTTTATTTTTATTTTTCCCGTGCTCAGGGAACACAAGTTAACATTTTTAGAAGACGAAATAATTTTTTAGAATTTATTTTTTCTTGCGCACATTGGTGTAAATCTCCTCAGGACCCCTTAGCACTTAAGGGTTAATTATATATTTCTCATTGAGTTCCAAACCGGTTTCCTACATTTAACACTGATTTTTACAGCATCTTTTCCATTCACTGAATGTACTTGGGACAATTTATTTTTCTTCCTTGCTTTGATGTTCATATTATTTTAGAGAGGAACATATCACACTGTGATAATGCACTATGTGTGTGTGTGTGTGTGTAGAAGTAGCCACTGTGCTGGCAGGAATTTCAAATGTCTTTTCCTTACAACCCAGCACAGTTTCAACTGTTCACTGCAAGTTATCAACACTAACACATTCTTCCAAAAGAGGACCTCCTTCTTTACAAAAGGATTACTTCTAAATCTTTTACATTGCTCTTTCTTTCAATTGTGTGGTTTGACTCAGTTTTATAAGTGGTTTCTGTTTTGATACTTCATTTTTTCATAGCACAGTAGCTGGAACTTATCCTCATTAAACATCATTTTATCTTCTGTGGCCCAGTGAAAAGCTTGATTAACATCAGATTAGAGGTTTGCTATGTCTTCTCTATTGTCTACTCTCATGAAAATCCTAGTGTTATTTGCAAAAGATGATACATTACTATAGTTTGTATCCTTATCTGTCTGATAGGGGACAGGAATGCCTTGTTTTGAACCCATGTTGTCCAGGGTTATGTAAACACTGTGATTCCATGTATTTTATGATCTTATGTCTTAGCCCTCTTTCAAAGATTTTTATGATGTGTGATGTTAGAGCTATTCGTGTACAATTATTTGCATCTGCTTTACTACCTTCTTTTTGAAGTGGAGGGATCTCCACTGTTTTATGTCAGAGATATCACCAGTATATGGGCTCTGATTCCAAAAGATGTGATAGTGTTTTTGTTGCAATTCTTGATGAATTAAGAGGTCCAGGAGTTTGAGCCTGGTGCAAAGTGCACTGGCATGCTGACTGTGGCAACAAGGATCAGTCACTAGAGGGTTCCATAATGAACAGACACTGTAGCAGTTCAATAAGGATCAGTCACTAGGGGGGGCGGTTCCACAGGGACCAGTCACAAGAGGGAGTTCCGCAAGGATTAGCCACAACGGGGAAGTTCTACAAGGAACAGTCACTAGGGGAAGTTCCGCAAGGATCAGTAACTAGGGGGAGTTCCGCAAGGATCAGTCACCATGGGGAGTTCCGCAAGGATCAGTCGCTAGGGGGGTTCCGCAAGGACCAGTCACAAGGGGGAGTCTGCGAAAATCAGTCATGGGGGGGGGGTTCTGCAAGGATCAGTCACTAGGGGGTTCTGCAAGGATCAGTCACTAGGGGGTTCTGCAAGGATCAGTCATTGGGGGGGGGTTCTGCAAGGATCAGTCACTAGGGGGTTCTGCAAGGATCAGTCACTAGGGGGTTCTGCAAGGATCAGTCACTAGGGGGCTCTGCAAGGATCAGTCACTAGGGGGTTCTGCAAGGATCAGTCACTAGGGGGGTCTGCAAGGATCAGTCACTAGGGGGGGTCTGCAAGGATCAGTCACTAGGGGGTTCTGCAAGGATCAGTCACTAGGGGGTTCTGCAAGGATCAGTCACTAGGGGGTTCTGCAAGGATCAGTCACTAGGGGGGTCTGCAAGGATCAGTCACTAGGGGGCTCTGCAAGGATCAGTCACTAGGGGGTTCTGCAAGGATCAGTCACTAGGGGGCTCTGCAAGGATCAGTCACTAGGGGGTTCTGCAAGGATCAGTCACTAGGGGGCTCTGCAAGGATCAGTCACTAGGGGGTCTGCAAGGATCAGTCACTAGGGGGGTCTGCAAGGATCAGTCACTAGGGGGGTCTGCAAGGATCAGTCACTAGGGGGGTCTGCAAGGATCAGTCACTAGGGGGTTCTGCAAGGATCAGTCACTAGGGGGTCTGCAAGGATCAGTCACTAGGGGGGTCTGCAAGGATCAGTCACTAGGGGGTCTGCAAGGATCAGTCACTAGGGGGGGGGGTCTGCAAGGATCAGTCATTAGGGGGTTCCACAAGGATCAGTCACTAGGGGAAGTTCCGCAAGGATCAGTCACTAGGGGAAGTTCCACAAGGATCAGTCACTAGTGGGAGTTATGCAAGGATCATCTCCAACATTAAATGAGTGATCTCCAACGATAAATGTGATCATGGAGTGATAGCACACAAAATAAGTTCAATGGGAATATCTGATAAAGTAGGATGACGAATACTCAATTTTCTGTTGAACAGAACACAAAGAGTAACAGTCAACCATATAAAATTTTGAGTCCAAGCACAGTTAAAAGCTCTGTTCCTCAGAGTACAGTCCTTGCATCACTGCTCACGCTGTTTGCTCATGCTTGGTCCCATGATTTGTGGGTGTTTCGGGTCATGTCCTCTGGCCTGTGGTGGCATTGGGCGGCGGCTCCTCCTTCAGGGGGTTCGGGGCTGGCAGGGCTGGCTTCTTCCCCTTCACTCCGTCGGGTCATCTTGGAGTGGGTGCGCTTGGGCGGAGTCGAAACGACCCTGACCCTCGGGTGGATTTTCTGCCCGTTTCCAGTGCCGAAATGGGACTGTGCAAATCTGCAGTTCATTTTGGACTTGTCCCGTCTGAACCCTCTGGATTCCTTGCCTCTCCTTTCAGATAACCACTCTGTCCCAGGTCTGGCTTCTATTGGAGCCGGGTTGTTAACAGCCTGTGGTCTACCCTCATGCCCATGACGTTCCTAAATTTGCTGCTTTGGCTGCTGTGTTGGCAGCCACGGCAGCAAAACATGTCTTGGACTGACATTCGGGCACTGGGGTTTTGGAGGTCAAACCAGGGTCCTGGCCATCTATTATCTGGTCAATATTCCTGGTCCAGGACGTTCATGTGTGGCTTTGGGTTGCAAGTTGCAACCAGTTGTCTCATGTTTAAGTTGCTGTGCACAGGGCGGCTGCCTCCCGGGTAAGTCCTTTTATTTGTCTTTGGTTAGGTAGCTCCAAGAAGCAGGAGGGGCTCCCCACAAAAAAACAGCGTTGAATGTAATGAAACGCCATTTTCTGGGTTAGCTCTGAAGGCTCCCTGGTACCCTCCCTCCCTCCTGTCAGTGGTTTTCATTTTCCATCAAAACATTTTTCATGTTTTCTGCCTCCGAACTGAGGTGTGAGTAGCTGGCGTAGGGGGTCAGGGGCTCCCCATCCCCCCCTCTCCATCCTGATTTAGAGAACGGCTGAGCAGACAATCAGCGTGGTGGTGGTGTATGACGTTTGCTTGTTAGCTTGTTTTTTTCAGTTTTTTGGGAGTTCTGCCTCTGTTCGGTCTCTGGGTGCAATTTCTTACCAAGTGGGGTTTGTTTTGTTATGCCTATCTTTCTGGGTGCCTAACCCCGGTCATTGGCAGACATGGAATGCTCCCAAACACACAGGGGGTTTTCATAGGCCATTGCTCCCTGTGCCTCTCTGAGGGGGGGCCAGGTTCTGGCTCGTGGTCCTTGGTAAGCTGAACTCCATTGACTGATGCCTAAAATTAGTGTAGTGTATATCAATTCGATAGCTCCAAGGGGCCTCCGGGGCTTGCCCAGAAAATGGCATTTCATTACATTCAACGCTGTTTTTTTTGGGGCATTTTCCTATACCAAATGATAGAGCACAGTTTTGTGGATCTTTAGACACTAATGATATACACTTCTTACCTTGGGAGTGAATGGAACACACTACTGCTGTCTACCTTCCCTCCCTACACTTCTGCTGTCTACCTACACTACTACTGTCTTCCTCCCTTACCTAAAATATTACTGTCTACCTTCCTTACACACATCCCACCACTCATCCCGCTCATACCCACCATATGCTCACCATTCATAATAGAAACTGTAAATATACAATGGGGCCTCGACTTACGATGCTAATCCGTTCCCAGAGACGGATCGTAAGTCGAAATATCGTAAGTTGAAGCAATTTTTCCCATAAGAAATAAAGAGAATTGAATTAATCCGTTCCCCACCCTCCAAAATATTAACATACAAATACATTTTATACTGAATACAATGTTTTTTTCTAGCTACATTACAGTACCAAAGTTTCTCCTACCTTTATGGAGGGCTGTTGATGGTGTATGGAAGATGGTGATGAGGGGGGAGGAGGAGAGTTGTTCCTATTTGGAAGGGGAGTCCCCTTCCATTATCACATCAGGCAGTGATGTTTTCTCTGGGTACTCTCTCTCCTACATTTTGCCTGAATACCACTAGGACCTGGTTGTGGTTCAGTGCTTGTTTGTCTCACTACAAATTTGTCAAGACATTTGTTTTTCCCTTCGTTTTAACATTTGTCTGAAATGATGCATCACAGTGTCATTGAATAGGTTAAGGCAACAACCTGCTGCAGCTTGATTTGGGTGAGTCGTTTCAGCAAAGATTTGCAATTCTTCCCATGCTGCACGCATTTTCTTAATTGTTGAGGAAGAGACATTCTGTACTCTTGTTTCTGCTCTATGGTCATCCTTACATGGGTTTTCATATGTTGAGTCTTACCACTGACTTTCCTGGGACTCATGGCGTGATATATAATAATTAATGTTCAAAGTGCAAAAAATCACCACAAAGCAGAATTTCTTATAGGCGCGACCGTCACTAAGCGGGCAGATGTAGTAAACTGAGGCAGGTCGGCCGCGTGACCGGGAACCACGGCTCGGTCGACCCGAACATGTACCAACAAATATCGGAAGTCGACGACACCATCTGATGTTGAGTCGCATTTTTTTATGAAATTACATCGTAACTCGAATTTATCGTAAGTAGGGGCAATCATATGTCGAGGTGCCACTGTATGTATATCCTCAATTTGCTACAATTGATACAAAATCAATTTTAATCATTTTGTCCTCTTAAGTTTTGAGGGAAAGTATATATATTATTATTTAATGTAATTATTTTGATCGCATAATTAAATGATTTTCAGTTTGAAGTCATTTTGATCAAATGTATTTTGATATATAAATATCAAAATACAGACTGTTGTTTCAGACTGAAGGTCAAATTACAAGGGGTTAAATTTTCTATTATCTTAACTTTAATGATTTGCTGAGTGTGTGTGTATGTAATTACCTAAGTGTAATTACCTAAGTGTAGTTACAGGATGAGAGCTACGCTCGTGGTGTCCCGTCTTCCCAGCACTCTTTGTCATATAACGCTTTGAAACTACTGACGGTCTTGGCCTCCACCACCTTCTCCCCTAACTTGTTCCAACCGTCTACCACTCTGTTTGCGAAAGTGAATTTTCTTATATTTCTTCGGCATCTGTGTTTAGCTAGTTTATATCTATGACCTCTTGTTCTTAAAGTTCCAGGTTTCAGGAAATCTTCCCTATCGATTTTATCAATTCCTGTTACTATTTTGTATGTAGTGATCATATCACTACGATATGTACTAACAAATATCGGAAGTCGACGACACCATCTGATGTCGAGTCGCATTTTTTTATGAAATTTACATCGTAACTCGAATTTATCGTAAGTAGGGGCAATCGTATGTCGAGGTGCCACTGTATGTATATCCTCAATTTGCTACAATTGATACAAAATCAATTTTAATCATTTTGTCCTCTTAAGTTTTGAGGGAAAGTATATATATTATTATTTAATGTAATTATTTTGATCGCATAATATCGCGTTATATGACAAAGAGTGCTGGGAAGACGGGACACCACGAGCGTGTGTGTGAGAGAGGAAGTTCATGTACTTGCGTATTTGTGTGGACTTGATATTTGTTTGTGCATGATCATGCCGTGAGCTGTTGTGTGCATGTATGTTATTTTAACATGTTTGCATGCCTTGCAGTTTTTTTGGCTATAATTTTGTGGTTGTGTTTAAATTGTTTAACTACATAATTAGAGTTGAAAAGTGTGAATCATTTTGAGAAGTGTATTTTGATCATTGGAAGCAAGAAGTGTTATTTAATAAGGAAGCTGAAATGTTACAATTGTGAAATGTAGGAAATAACTGGTACATGGATGTGATCTGGACCATTTTGAGGACAAGTTGCAGACCACTCCAAACAAATACTTGCCAACAAGTAAATTATTAGAAATTATTTTTTTTAGCCAGCTACAAAAGGCCCCCCAGTCAGTTTACATTCACATTTCCATTTTCCATTCCCCATACTCTGTACATAACTCTAGATTCAAACTCTCCAGGATGTAACTCTATGCATCATAAACAGTAAGCCCAATGTGAATCTAAATATAATCAAATGTCACAGATAATCTGTTAATGAATTTTGATACTTTGTGTCTGCAGTACTGTATATTGAATATTCTTGCTTTCTGCTCTTGTACTTAGTATCATTGTTTATATATATCTATACATATCTGTGTACATATGCATGGTGCATGAAAACTTTATGATTTATTCATTAATTTGTTTTTCTTTGTAATGTACATGTACCTTTTTTTTAATTATCATCAAAATTATGGTAAGATGCTATCAGAGTCATTTCCCAACTATAGTATTGTACTGAGCAATAGATTGTCCCTCGTAGCCAGGTATTGAGCTTTGACTTATCATGGTCCTGAAAGCCAGTAAAAGACTTGTATAGTAATTACTGAGGTATACAATTATGTAATTAGCATTATTGTATATCACAGATGGAAATATAGATGTTAATTAATACAGTAAATCAACCTACATACATGATGTAAAAAGAAAGTGATGACCATAACTTGATAAGGGGCTAGGATGGACCATAAAGTCGTCACTTTCTTTTCAATCTGTGTTGGAAGGGTTATTTGTTTCAGCCACATTACTGTGGCTTATTCTCTGCATACATGTTATTATTTAGCTCAGTTCACAACTGTAGAATTCTGTACATATTAATAGTGGGTGTGGAAGCTGCTCATAGCTGCTGCAAACTTTGGCATGATAATAGTTTGGGAAATTTAATTTAAGTTCAATATGTTTATTCAAAATGTTGTGCAGAATTGATTGATTGCTTTATTTGTTTAGGATAAGACTGAACTGTAATTAGACAATCATTGGGTTTGAATTTAAATAGATGGCTGATAGTTTATTCAATAACTATGCAATGCAGTATTGATTTACTGAAAGATAAAATGGAAGTTTGGAACCACCCTGAGATCCATTGAGACTGGCAAAGATTTTATGGAAAACTTATATGATTGGAGAGAAGAAAATGCCAATACTGTATAATGAAAAGTATATTGTGTGTGTTGACTAATATTTAGGAAATAGGCAATGGAAAATAACATGATGTTTAACAGTGATAGTTCCAGGTACTTAGGTATGGTGGAAATGTGGAACTTAAACGAAACACAGGAGAGATCTCTGAATTTGAGGGAATACAGAGAACATATACAGCACGCATAGAAACGATAAAGCATCTAAATTCTACTGGACTGTCTCAAAACTCTCAAAAATGTACGTTCTGCAAAGGAGACAAGAGAGGTATCAAGTAGTATATACAGTGGTACCTTCATTTTCTAATTTAATCCGTTACCAGAGACGGTTCAAANTAGTGGGACATTTAGCAGCTAAAATTTTGACTCCATACTTCGTCATTAGTGGGCGAAAGTGCTAATTAGAAACCTGTTATAGAACAAAGATTGTCAAAGCTTAAATTACATTCTCTAGAAAGGCGATGAATTAGGAGTGACATATGGTAGAGGTGCACAATAGGATGAATGGACATAACAAAGGGGACATTAATAGGGTATTAAAAGTAACAACACAAAACAGAACTCGAAACAAAGTGTAAAAATTGAAAAAATTTAGATTTAGGAAAGAACTGCATGGGTATATACACTGGGTTTGTACCTCAAGGTTCATGTATGCAATATTACAGAGTTCCAATTAATTCCCATGCATGCACTTAATATATGTTATGTTTATGTACTATATTTTTTATGTTAAAATGTTTTTGTTGATTTGTTTCTATATTTTCATAAGTAAAGTATGCTTCTTCACTTATTCCAAGTTTTATGGTAACTTTACATGGTTTAAAACAAAGTTCAAAATTATTTTCTGCTTTTCATACAGGAATTATACGTTAATATAACATCATATAACGTAATGATGTCGTGCAAATAACGTTATATTGACGTCATATAAATGTTATATTTACGTTATAAGAACGTAAATTGGATAGGTTTACATAGAGTAAACAAAAAAAAAACAAAATGTTGACTGAAAATGATATATTCTTAAATATAAAGCATGAAAACATTACAATTCCACAGCATTCACTATTATTTTAAAAATTTTACATAAATCTTAGAAACCTGTGTCTCAAGAATATATGTTTTTAGTTATATCTAATGGTTTTAAGGACGTCAGATATACGTATTTATCTTAAAAGTTACAAAACTACCTTTGTGGCACCATTTAAAAACGTTCACAAACGTTCTGTGTTTGCTGGGGTCCCCTAAGGATTTCCGCCCTATTGCTCTCACGAATTGTGTTTGCAAGCTCTTTGAGCGTATGGTAAATGTCCGTCTGATGTGGTTCTTGGAACACCATCGCCACCTCTCTCCTTCTCAATTTGGTTTTCGCAAGTGCTGCAGCACGACTGATGTCCTGCTGAACTTGGAGGTCTGTATACTGCTTTTGCTGCGAAGACCTCCGTTGTTACTGTTCTTTTTGACCTGGAAAAGGCTTATGACACGACTTGGAGATACCATATTCTGTCCCAACTTCGTTCTTTTGGCCTTCGTGGTAATCTCCCTCTCTTCCTTCAAAGCTTTCTCTCTCGTCGCACCTTTCGGGTCAGGCTTGGTGCCACTCTCTCTGCCTCTTTTCAGCAGTATGAAGGTGTGCCCCAAGGTAGTTTTCGGAGTACTACTCTTTTTCTAGTTGCCCTCAATGGTCTTTTTTCCTCCCTTCCTTCTGGCATCTTCTCTGCTCTTTATGTTGACGATCTTACTCTTTGCTGTCAGGGTGATGATTTGCCTCTCCTTCAACGGCGGCTTCAACTTGCGATTGATGCCGTGTCATCTTGGGCCACCAATCATGGCTTCAAGTTCTCTAGTACTAAGACTTGTGCCATGACTTTTACTCGGAAGCGGGTCATTCTTTGTCCCTCTTTGTCACTTTATGGTCACCCCCTTGAGTACAAAGATTCCGCAAAGCTTTTGGGGTTATTCTTTGACACTCGTTTGTCTTGGTCGCCCCATGTCTGTTACCTCCATGTTGAATGCTCTGAGGTCCTTAACCTACTTAACACTTTTTTGCATCCGCCGCGCCACCCCTCAACTATGCGATTTGGGTCCCAGCGTTTCACGGGAGCGCGGATTAATTCTGAAAAGTGTATACTCTCTTCAACTTTGTCACCTCAATTCTCGTCCTACGAGATTAAATTTGGTATCTTTGTGTTCGCAATAGAATTCTCCACAGCACTAAATGCATATAAACTCCAAAAGCCTGGCTAATTACCCGCAGCAAACAGAGAAAGTGCGAACGAGTTACCCAGGAGCCCGCAAAAGCGATAAAATGTGTTCACTCTTTTCACTCTGGTCACCTCAATTTTCGTCCTAGGTCTTTCATTTTGGTATCAATGGGTTCGCAATAAAATTCTCTAGAGGAATATTAGCATATAAAATAAAAAACCTGGTCACGCTCCACCCGCCGACGAGTTGAAGACGGGCCAGGCGTTAGCCGCGAGTGAGCGCCCAGATGCCTTCCAGCTACACTCCCAATTCCTGTCCACAAATGTTTAGTAGAGTCCTTCTATCTGTTGTGTAGTAGTTGTACATCACATAAGCATTGTAGATAGCCATTTGCACAAAATAAAAGGTAATTTTCTTCGTCCATTTGTGAGTTTTCCTTGTGAAGTAATAATATTAGATCATTTGGTCAAAGTGATCAACACCTTTCATGTTTGTATTGTAGTCACAGATTGCATTCGGCTTGTTGACAGTTACCTGCTGCACTGAGGTTGTTCCATCACGATAGGCGTGCATTTTAAAACTAGTCCCCAAAAAATTGGATAAATACCTGATTTTTGGTGATTATTTTAGTGGACGACGCAGCATTGCATCATCCCCGAGACTACCGACAGTAAACGGATGACGCAGCATTGCGTCATGCTCGGACGAAAGTGTTAAAAAAATCAACTAAAAAAAATATTTTTGGGACATTTATGAAAGTAACATATATTAACATTGGACAATGTATTTATGTTATAAAACAAAATAGATCATATTAACATAGTAATTCATTATGTTTTGTGTTATTATGTATTACTCGGCAATGATACAATGGCACCAACTGCATATTCACTTTGTTGACACTACTTACTATTCTTCTTCTTCTTTGAGCATAGGACAGGTGCTTGCATTTCTTTATTACTGCATAATCCTTCAGTTACAGTTATTAGGAACTGTTCTTCTTATCAATAAAATGTTCTTATTTTAAAAAAATCGTCTAAAATCAATTTCTGAAAATATTTTTACGAGACTTTCATGACACTGAAGCCAATAAGTTTGAGATTTGTTTAACATTTTTAAGTTATTTTTGCATAATTCAAATACTTTTTGATGTTATGCCCCCCTAAATTCGCAGTAATATGCACGGTCTAAGGGATAAGGAGTTAAACAGAGGGGCTGTGTATTGTCTGAGAACAGAGTTTGCTATAGTTCTGATAGCAGATTTTTACTTGGTCACGCCCATTTAAATGGAATTTAAATGGGCTTGAGGTAATTTGCAGTGGCTAAACCCCATGCACAGATTCCACATGTTAGGGATAGATTAGCAGGTAGTACTGTATAGTGAAAGGAGAGTAGAGAGGGGAACATAATATCTTATTTTAAAGAATATGCCAACATCTCTTGACACTTTACTGTGGGGAGCCCCTTTGGCTCCCCTAGGGGGGGAGCCGAAGGTCCTTTATTTATACTAACCAAGGGTCATAAAACAATACTGATCTCCTTTCCTACATAGTATAACATGACCAAACGACTTAAAAAAATATGGAATATAATGCAAGTCTTGTATGGCTAGCATTTAGTACAGTACTCTCAGTAGAGGCTGCAGAAGCACAGTAGCTGAACTGCTAAAACAAAGTCTACTGTTGGACCAAGCTGACAGTTGTACTGCAAGTCTACTTTGTTGCTGTTAGATGAAGCTGACAGCCCTTGTTTAACCCTTAAACCGCACAAAACATACATATACGATTTGATATGACGCAAGTTTTTAAAACTTGCAGAAACACTTTATTTTTTTGTGCATAATCAACTAGCCAAATGCTCCAACTTTGTCTAAATGATCACAACGTAACTTGAAAACAAGAGAATAAAAAGTAATTATAAAATTTAATATTGAAAACTTCAGATTTTCAAATCAGAATAAAAAATATAAACTATCACCAATTGTTCATTTGTCGTTATTCTCTCTGTATAGCATATGCTCTTCATTTACATCAAATTAGAATATAGGATTTCATTATAGTTTACTGTAAAAAAAATCGTCAATATGGCATTTGAAATATGCGGCAAATTTAGACCCCCCAAAAATTTTAACTTCAAATGTATAGGATTTATGAAAAATACATTCTGAAGGGATTGTAGAACAGACAGTTGAGCACACAAAATGTCAAAATGGTGAGAATCGGTTGAAAACTGGAATTTTAGAAGCCACTCGGTTAAAACTCTAGTTTCAGAGATAATTGAAGTTATTGATAGTGAATAAAGGTAGCTCTAATTCGTTAATTTAATTGTATGCTTTAATAAACATTGTTTGGCATTCTTACTCGAATATGTGAAAATTGTAGGTCAATATGTGTTGAAATAAAGTAAAGAAAACCCCCAAATAACAAAATATAAGGATAATTATAATACAGTAATTATAATGATTTAGGGGATATATTTAGGGTATACTTTATATAAGTGAAAAAGCTCTAATCCGCTCCCTAATCATTCAAAACAACCTAAAGAGACAAAGAAAATAGTTTGAAATCTGAGAAAAAATCAGCCAAAAAAATTCAGTCCCAAGTTCTGTGAGTTGTGACTGATTTATTTGTTGACCAATTTAATTTATCTTCAGGCCGCGTCTACACAGCCTGGTTGATCAGTCCAGCAACCAGGAGGCCTGGTCGACGACCGGGCCGCGGCGGACACTAAGCCCCGGAAGCACCTCAAGGTAAAGTAAGGTAAGGTTTTGTTGATAAGGAGACTAGCTCCTATTAACTGGAACTAAGGGATATTGCAGTAATAAACAGATGTAAGCACCTGTCCGACGCTCAAAAAAGAGAAAAATAGTAGTAAGAAGTGTCCACAAAGTGGATATGTAGCTGCAGCCTTTATAGCATTGCTGAGTAATACATAATAACACATAAAAATGAGTAACTATGTTATTATGCTCTATTTTGTTATACTATATATATAAATACATTGTCCAAAGTTAATACGTTTATGGTTACTTTCATCAATGTCCCAATTTTTTTTTTTTTAGGGAAAATTATTTTATGTTA
>WNGS01165318.1:22492948-22514813 GCA_020271785.1 Procambarus virginalis | reverse complement strand
ACCCATGGATGCATCTTCTGGGTTCCCCCTCACCTCGTGCGAGTTTAAAGGTTGCTGTGTTCCCGTCTCAGGGTGACAGTCACCGTTTTTGCCTCCGTCATGTTGACTGTTGGGTCAACGACACCATTGACCCGGAGTCTTGCGAGTCGTGCTCTCTGCTAGTTCTCCAATTTATCCATTCTGATGACATTGATATTCGGGTACAGGCAGCATTCACATTGCATGCTAGGTTTAGGTTGCTGCAACGTGCTAGGTTGGCTGTCCACCTGGATGCCCCAAGGCTGCTCTATTTTGGTTATAGAGTGCCGGACTTTCGGGCATTTGTCACTTCGACGTTGGTTCCATCCATACTCCCTGGTCCTTTCTCTGTTGTTTGTCCTGTCCCCCTCCCCCCCCTCCTGCTCTCGGCTCCCTAACGTCTGAGGTTTCGGACTCGAGGGCAGGGTTTAGTTGGTAAAGAGACTGTGGGGGTTTTCTTTTTTTTTGCTGTCACGACTGCAATGCGTACGTCGCCAATGTACATGTGGCAGACGCTTCACGAAGCTGTCGGAATTAGCAGAATAGAAAATACGAGAGCAACCGTACAGGGCCTGGGAGCAAGGTTGAGTTAGAGTCCTTGTGGGTCTCTTCTCAGACTAGCCTCACCTGGTCCTGCTCCACGTTGGTCGTTGGAATCTCCTCAATGATGTAACACTTTAAGGGACTCCTAGGGTCCTCATCAAATTTATAGTTTAGTGACTTACAGGCAACTCGGTGTTGAAGACACTTAGAGCTGAAGGCTTGAGTAATATTGGCAGTATTCAGAAGTGGTTCAACAGAAACACCACATAAAGCTTAACAGTAGTTTATTTACTAACTTAACCACTAATACACAGGGTGCTTGATTTACTTTCGATTGGCGTCAGCAAAGCTATGGTTGTATTAGCGAGACTCTTGCCGTCTGGCTAATCGACTCGTATCCACTCGTGGAGAAACACCTAACTTAACACAGTTGACAGCCAATCATTAACACGGCAACCTAACTGCCGGTATGCAAAGGGATCACAAGAGTTCCAACCGGATACTCGGTAATGATGATATGCAATAAACACAATAATAATCACACAATAACTAAATGTGTGGTGTATGTGAAGCTCACATCCACAGGCGAGTGAAATGCTGTGATACCACACAGATAAACACGCATACACCGTCGATTCACCTATAACCTGCGACAGGAATAAGAAGGTGAGAACTGTGGTTGATCCCTCAGATCAACACAGACACAATAAAACAATGACAAGATCTTGTACTTACAGATAAGGAACCTTTCCTTACGCACTCACTCAGACTCGTTTATACAAGCACTCGTAGGTGGCCTGACAGCTGGTTTCGCTCGTAGACACGGAGGGTACTCGCAGTCTCTTGAGATGATTTCGTGAGTAGGGCGTGCTGTATGCTTAACAGACAGACACACGCGCACACACTGGCACTGACGGTGCGTGAGGTGGTGACGTCACGTAGGAGCTAGGGCGGCGGCGGGCGCTCGAGGTACTGAGGTACACGCTCAGGATGAGTGGCGGTACCATGCACTACACTGTACACTGTGGTAATGTCACACACAGATTACTTAGGCGGCGGCACTGCCTTAGTTCACTCTAGGTCACTCACGACCATCTTTGTCACCAGGGGTTACCTGATACCAGTCTGTTTCGCTCTGGAGATTTGTCACTTTAGGCTTCTAAACCATATATTCGCACTCGTGATTCTGGCGAGTGTGTGGTATATCGCAAAGACGCTGAGTTAACTTGACAGTGAGGGTTAGACGGTGTTCAGTCTATTGGCCGGTAGAACAGAACACGTCCACTTTGCAAGAGATCCCTCACAAGAATGAATCTTGCCTGAAGCTCCGGGCGTCTCGTGGGCACACACAAAAGAGTTACAATTGACCAATAGCATTGCAGCAAATGAGCGGGAACCAATCATATTAGCTCGTTCGATGAGCAGTAGCAGGAGTGACGTCATGAACACGTCATAGCTGTTATTCAACATCGCGCCGGTTGACCCCAGAGGTCAGACGCTGCTGGCGTCTCCCCTCGGTCCCACGTGGGCACCAGCCATGTACTCACTGACCCTTGGTGGTCAGTATGCTTAACTCCCTTGTATCTACTTCCTGCCTGGACATACGGCGGCCTACGTATTACGAAAGTATTCCTGGTTAAATGGGCATTCTGGAGATACCCAACATGCCAGAAAACTATCCAGGATTAAGGGAAATAGGCTTTGTGCACAAGATCAGTGCACTGTGCACTGCAATGAGCCATTCAAGTCAGCTGTGGGAGGATCTTGGGAGACATACTCCCACAGAGACTATGGGCTGCTTCGGGGGCTGCCCCATCCAGGTTGGGAACAGAGGCATTCGAGCCTGGTCCTTTTGCTGAGGCTTCTGGGTCCTACCAGCAGACCCCCTTCTTTGCTGCCCTTTCCCTGGACTCTGCCTTTTTTAATTAATAGCCATCAATACTGCCAGGTGCCAAAAATTCAAATTTGTTTTTTTGTCTTATTAAAATGTTCATTTGTGTTCCCTGATCATGGGAAAAATAATAAAAAAATCGTAGGTGACATATTTTGGTCGCAATAGGATAGGGGAAGTGGTTACCTTGTGTTGGTTTTGAGGCTTAGCGTCCCCACGACCCGGTCAACACACAGGTCTCCTTGTTGCTGGAGTGGTCAACCAGGCTGTTGGACGTGGCTGCTCGCAGCCTGATGTATCAGTTACAGCCTGGTTGATCAGGTATCCTTTGGAGGTGCTTGTCAAGTTCTCTCTTGAACACTGCGAGGGGTCAGCCAGTTATGCCTATTATGTGTAGTGGAAGCGTGTTGAACAGTCTCGGGCCTCTGATGTTGATAGAGTTCTCTCTCAGGGTACCTATTGCACCTCTGCTTTTCAATGGGGTTATTCTGCATATCCTGCCATACCTCCTGGTCTCATGTGGTGTCATTTCTGTATGCAGTTTTAGGACCAGCCCTTCTAGTATTTTTCACATGTAACTTTTGATGTACAGTACTGTATCTCTCCTGCCTGCGTTCAAGTGAATACAGATTTAGGCATTTTAGTCGGTCCTAATAATTTGGATGTTTTACCGAGTGGATTCTAGCAGTAAACGATCTCTGCACACTCTCGAAGTCAGCAATTTATCCAGCTTTGAAAGGGGCTGTCATTGTGCATTAATATTCCGCTCTAGATCTAGCTGTCAGGGGTGCCTGACAGCTGGGTGGATAGCAATTTGGATTCGTAGTCCTGAGGTTCCGGGTTCGATCCCCGGAGGAGGTGGAGACAAATGGGCAAAAATGTTGTTTTCACCCTGGTGCCCCTGTTACCTAGCAGCAAATAGGTACCTGGGAGTTAGACAGCTGCTATGGTGCTGCTTCCTGTGGGTGGAGGTCTGGTCGAGGACCAGGCCGCGAGAACACTAAGTCCCGAAATCATCTCAAGATAATCTCAAGATAGATAGCACTAGCATCTTGAAGAGTATCATCATTGGTATAGCACCTCTTAGTTTGAAAAGTTTGATATCCAACCTGTCATTTTTCTTGCAGTTGTGACGGCTACTTTATTGTGCTCTTTTACCCTTAGGCCGCGCAAAGGTGTACCTCGGTTTAAGAGTTTAATCTGTTCCTGGAGACAGCTCGTAACCCAAAACTCGTAAACCGATGCTAATTTCCCCATAAGAAATAAAGGGAAATGAATTAATCCGTTCCTGAGTACCCAAAAACCTCACTTCAAACTAAATTTTATACCTAATTCATCCAAATCTACAATACAAAAGTATGTTAAGTTATTACTTACCCTTGCTGATGATTCCTGTTAGTGTATGGAAGATGGTGAGGAGGGGGGGGGGGGGAGGAGAGAGGTGTTATTGTTTGGAAGGGGAGTCCCCTTCCATTATAACATCAGGCAGTAAAGATTTTTCTGGAGTGCACTCTCTGGCACATTTTGCCTGCATACCACTACGTCCAAGATTCCTCCAAGGAGTGCCGGACCAACCGGGCTGTGGTGGGTATGTGGGCCTGTGGGCCGTTCCAAGCAACAGCCTAGTTGACCAAACTCTCACAAGTCAAGCCTGGCCTCGGGCCAGGCTTGGGGAGTAGAAGAACTCCCAGAACCCTATCAACCAGGTAACCAAGTATCAACCAGGTCCTGGTTGTGGCTCACTGCTTGATTTTTTTCCAACGAAACGATCCATTGAGATTGTTTTTCCCTTCTTTGTAACACTTATGAGTGAGGAGGGGGGGGGGCAATTATTAAAAAAGCATTATTTTAATATACAAACTGCCAGATGCAACAGTTGAGGAATTCACTGAACAGATCCACAAAATAGAGAATATCCTTGATAACCTAGCAAACCCAGTACCAGATATTATATTCCTTGGGGACTTCAATCTACCAAGTTTAAAATGGAAAATAGTAAACAATAACATTATAGCAGGAAATCAACCTGGAAATAACCAACCACAGGTCAGAGAACTACTGAGATTCTGTGACAAATTCTCGCTCAGTCAGCAGATTACAGAACCAACTAGGAACGAAAACACGCTGGACCTGATATTCACGAACAATGATGAGGTAATCAGAGACATTACTGTCTCAGACATGACGTACTTGGACCACAAGCTCACTGAAGTGCAAACTAACATTAATAATGGTAGTAGGCCCAAGAGAAACAACAAGCGAGAAGGGTTATTTAATAAATTCAGTTTTAATAATAAAAGGATAGTCTGGGAGAAAATATACAGGGAACTTACAAACATTCAATGGGAAAATGTTCTAGGTAATAAAAATCCTACTCAAGGAATAGAAAAACTGACTTCTGAAGCATATGAAGTCTGTCTGAAACATGTTCCTTTGAGGAAAGACAGAAAGAGGTCCAATGTAGAAAGACAACGCAGACGACATTACAAAAGAAGGAAGAAATTAACGGAAATGCTTAAGCAGACACGACTTTCCATACAAAGAAGGAATTATTTAAACATGGAAATTGAAGAAATCGAACAGAGACTGAAGCATTCATATCAGACTGAAGAAAGGTAACTAGAACAGAAAGCAGTTCAAGAAATAAAGAAAAACCCAAAATATTTCTTCACATATGCTAAATCAAAAGCAAAAACCACTGCCAGTATTTGACCTATTCGTATTAGTGAAGGTTCATACACTGAGGATGACAAAGAAATTAGTGAAATCCTAAAATAGCAGTAGGAGGACATGTTTAGCACCCCGATACACAGCATGAAAGTGGAAGATCCGGACAACTTCTTTATGCGTGATATCCAAACCTCTGTAAATATAATGGATATCAACATCAGCGTGCAAGATTTTGAAAGAGAAATTGACAATATGCCCATGCACTCAGCCCTGGGTCCTGACTCATGGAATTCAATATTTATAAAGAAATGCAAAGTACCAGTGGCACAGGCACTCGGTATAGTGTGGAGGAAGAGCTTGGACAGGGGGTGATACCAGATGCGCTTAAAGCAGCAGACATTGCCCCTCTACACAAGGGAGGTAGCAAAGCATTTGCAAACAACTGTTGACCAGTTGCATTAATGTCCCACATAATAAAAGTATTTGAGAGAGTGATCAGGAATCAGGTCACTAATTTCATGGAAACCAATGACCTCCACAATCCAGGCCAATATGGATTTAGAGCGGGAAGATCATGCCTTTCACAGCTGCTTGACCATTATGACAAAATCACTGAGGCATTAGAAGAAAAACAGAATGCAGATGTTGTATACACATATTTTGCAAAGGCTTTCGACAAATGTGACCATGGAGTGATAGCACACAAAATGAGGTCAATGGGTATAACTGGTAAAGTAGGACGCTGGATACTCAATTTCCTATTGAACAGAACACAAAGAGTAACAGTCAATCAAATAAAATCGAGTCCAAGCGCAGTTAAAAGCTCTGTCCCTCAAGGTACAGTTCTTGCACCACTGCTGTTCCTTATTCTCATATCAGATATAGATAAAAATACAAGTCACAGCTTCGTGTCATCCTTTGCAGATGACCCAAAAATCAGCATGAAAATTTCCTCTGCTGAAGACATTGAAAAACTACAAGCAGATATTAACAAAGTTTTTGATTGGGCAGCAGAAAATAACGTCATGTTTAACAGTGATCAATTCCAAGTACTCAAGTATGGCAAAAATGAGGATTTGAAACATAATACAGGGTACAAAACACAATTGAATTTCCCCATAGTAGGAAAACAGCATGTCAAGGATTTGGGAATAATGATGTCCGACGACCTAACGTTTAGGGAGCATAACCAAGCAAATATTGCATCAGCCAGAAGAAATGATAGGATGGATTACGAGAACCTTCAAATCCAAATCCTTCATCACAATGGTTATACTCTTCAAGTCACTTATGTTTTCCTGTCTTGAGTACTGCTCAGTTCTCACTTCCCCCTTCAGAGCAGAAGAGATTGGTGAAATAGAGGGAATACAGAGAACATACACGGCACGCATAGACGCGATAAAGCACCTAAATTATTGGGATCGTCTCAGAGCTCTCCAAATGTACTCACTAGAAAGGAGACAAGAGAGATACCAAATAATATACACACGGAAAATACTGGAGGGCCAAGTAACAAATCTGCACAGTAAAATAACAACATACTGGAGTGAACGATATGGAAGAAATGCAGAATAGAGCCAGTGAAGAGCAAGGGTGCCGTAGGCACAATTAGAGAACACTGTATAAACATCAGAGGTCCACGGTTGTTCAACATCCTCCCAGCGAGCATAAGAAATATTGCTGGAACAACCATGGACATCTTCAAGAAGAAACTAGATTGTTGCCTCCAAGGAGTGCCGGACCAACTGGGTTGCGGTGGATATGTGGGCCTGTGGGCCGCTCCAAACAACAGCCTAGTGGACCAAACTTTAACAAGTCAAGCCTGGCCTCGGGCTGGGCTTGGGGAGTAGAAGAATTCCCAGAACCCCATCAACCAGGTATCAACCAACTTGTCTGTTGTCATTTAGAAGGTCAATGCAACGGCCTGCTACAGCTTTATCTGAGTGAGTTTTTTCAGCAAAACTTTGCAGTTCTTCCCATGCTTCACACATTTTATTAATGAGGAAGGGACATCTTCTACTGCCTCTACTCACAACTATTTTCTTTGGTTGAACCTTACCACTGGCTTTCTTGGGACCTATGGCGAGGTATATAATAACAACTTTTATGCTCAAATGGCCAAAAATCTGACAAAAAACTGTAAATCCTTGTGAAGAATTCAGGTGGGATAGTCACTGGGCGAGAGGCTCTGGTAAACTGAGGCTCGATTGCCGTGCTACCATGCGCTAGGTCAGCCCATACGCATATTAACACCCTTGTATCCCGAGGCAATGCTCATATCCCGATCCAAATTTTCCGAGCAAATCGTGCTTGTAACCCGAAAAACTCTTAACCAGGGATGCTCATAATCCGAGGTACCACTGTACATATTTAGATGATGGGAGTAAGTTTACCGAAACCACGTGTTACGGCCCTAATGGGACGCAACCGGGTTCTTCTCTGATGGTAGTAGAGTTTGGGAATCCGGCCCCAAGTCAGTAGAGGCTTTCAAGGGGTGTGTTCCGTAATGCAATTTAAAAGCACGGGGAGGATACACAAATACACTTGTAAACTTAAATAAATATATATTCCCACCACCACACGTATAAAGACACACACGGGAAGTATTACTACACAATAATATGTACAACGTTGTCCTCTTCCGAAGACACTGGACACTCGGCGGTGCTCACTCTAAGTAGCTCTGGTTCCTTCATCCGTGGCCCACAATGGACCAACGATGATCGCGACGAATCTACCCTGGCCACAGGCCAGCCAAATCTCCGTCCCACTGGGTGCTTCGTCGTGATGGCCTTCAACCACGATCCAGCCCGTAGCTGGCAGGTACCGATCAGCCTCGCTGTTAAGGCCACTTCACGACCAATACTAGGGGCCTAGCCCTAGGCAGGAGCCTCAGGTGACACGCTGGTCACTCTCCTCAATAAGCACCACAGTGGGGTAGTCTCTTCCACCAGCCAGCCCCGGATAAGGCGATTCCCGACACTGCCACACTTCAGGCAGGCTATAACTCTCTCAATAGAGTTCGTCCAGGGGCGGCTCACAGCTTCTTCAAAGCAGACGGGCGAAGAGACCTTGGCTGCCTTGGGTAGACTGACTCCTTGTTCAACACAGCAGTCCCAGGTCGACTCTGCAATCAGACACGTAATCAATACTGGGGTGCTCTAGGGAACATCACTTCCAAGCTTAGACAGAAACATCCACTTCTTCACTCCCTAGATGGCGTTCACTGTCTAAGCGTCACCGCACCAGAGGTCAGCAGCGGCGACTCTATTAGTCAATTAAGACGGGAATCCAGTGCCTGTTGCCGACATATCCTGTCACCACTAGATGGCGTCGTCCATTTGGAGGGGGTTTCGGGAGCAGACTCGCAGATGGCGTTGTCGTCACTGCTCCGTGTTCCGACGATGGACTCGGGTCCGTAACACCACGCAATACATACATACACGATTGAGGCTCTAGCGTACGATTTTAAATGCCCCTGAGGGATAGGGACAGCTATAGTCCAGCCACGACTTATATTTAACAGACGCCACCTAGAAAAAAAATCTTGGGTAACATTCCTGGGTGTGAGAGCCTCAGTACTGATAGTATTACAGAAGACCCCAGACACTGATAAAACTGACCAGGATTCTGATAATAGCAGGATTGTGGTGATATTTAGCGCTGTGCTCCATGGTGGGAGGAGTAATGCTGAGGGAGGGAGGGAGGTAGCATCGACTTCTGACTGTGTGTGGCCATCTTTTATTGGCTGGACTTGCCATACCAGCTTAGTGGTTGGCTATTGTGAACACAAATGTAGATACTGTACTTGTATATAATGTGTGTAATGAGTGTAATAACAGCATTAGGAGTATGTCGGGAGCTGCCATTTTGGTGAGGGAGGTGCGTCGTCTGCATGACATATGTTTACAGGTGGCCACTATGGTTTTTGGGCACCATACCAGCTTATTTATACAGATATGGTGAATAAAACATGTAGATACTTATATATAATGTGTGTATATCGTGTAATAACCCACAAACAGTATTGTTGGAGGAGAAATATTAGTGCGTCTGGCCTTGAACCAGTGAGGGCGGCAGCCACCAGTTGACTGTGTGTGTAGCTACGTCTCTTATTGCCTGAACTCAACACACAAGCTTAGATGTACAGTTATGGTGAACAAAACATGTAAATACTTATATATAACATCTGTGTATAGTGAACAAAAACAAAAAGTATTGTTAGAGGAGTATGTGGGCGAGTAAGGAGGTGAGGGAGGGAGTGGTGGCGAGTGGCTGGCTGGTGTGTGGTAGCCACTCTTCATTGCTTTTTGACTCACAATGCCAATTTAGTGGGTCGTTATGGTGAACAAAACATGCAGATACTTATATATAACCTGTATATATAGTGTAATAACCGCAAAAGTATTTGTTTATTGTTTTATGAACATGATAATTGAATCACTATAATGCACACCGTAATTTTGAGTACAGCAATGGTTCACACATTTTATTATATAAATATATCACAATACACACTACTGAATATTATTACTGCAGAAAATCAAAGAAAAAATCAGAGACATTTAAGTAATTAGGTAATAATATCTTTGTGGCAACTCCTGCCTGACAGCTGGGGCGGAGCAGACCTCGTCTGGCGCCTGGTCTGTCAATGCCTCTTTTTTGCCAGACTTCCCCGCCCTATTGCGGCCAAAATATGCCACCTACGATTTTTTTTCTTCCGTGATCAGGGAACACAAATAAACACTTTATGAGACGAAAGAATTTTTTATATTTTTTTGTTGCGCCTGTGGGTGTTAAAGGCCAAAGGCCTTTAGCGGCCTAAGGGTTAAGGGTAAGATTTTTTTTTTTTTTTTTTTTTATTATTTTCTACCACAAATGTGGCCACACATTTACAATGCTAACCAGCATATATACATTTTCTTCTGTCCTCCATGGACAGGGTTAGAGATCAGTTAAACATATAGTTCAGGGATTTATTGAACAATCAACCACAGAAGGTGATTCAGTACTTTTAAAATGCTAAGCTAACCTACATACGTAAATACATAGATACACAGATTTACGTATGCCCTACATAAAGTGTTCGAAGTGTCATTAATGTGCATTTACAAAGGTGAAATGCAATTCTGATCAGCTTCCATATGTACTTTATACACATTAAGTTTAGGTGATTAAGGTCTTCCGACATGAGTTCAGTACAACCAAATCCTTTACATTGCTTTTTCGTTCTATATTATGATTTGACTGCATTTTGTACATGGTTTCTGTTTTTATATTTTCATTTTTTTCGTTGTACAAGAGCTGGAACTTATCTTCGTTAAATACTTTATTATTTTCTGTAGCCCATTGAAAGACCTGATTTACATCTGATTGGAGGTTTGCTGTGTTCTCTATGTTGTCTACTCTCATAAAAATCCTAGTGTCATCTGCAAAGGATGAAACAGTGCTATAGATTGTGTCCTTGTCTATGTCCAATATGAGGATGAGAAAAAGTACTGGAGCAAGCACAGTTCCCTGGGGGACTGAGCTCTTCACGGTTGATGGTCTGGATTTTATTTTGTTGACTATTACACATTAAGTTCTGTTAGTCAGGAAATTGTAGATCTATTTGCCTATTTTTCGGGTAATTCCTTTTGTACGCATTTTGCGTGTAATAACACCAAGGTCACATTTGTCGAAGGCTTTTGCGAATCTGTGTAAATTACTTCAACGTTTTGTTTGTTTGTCTTCCATAGCATCTAAGGCCATGTCGTAGTACTTGCCCAGTGGTCCAGCAATTGTGAAAGGCAAGAGTGCCTTTTTCTGAAACCATGTTGTCCAGGGTTATGGAGATGTTGTGATTCCATGTACATTATTTTGTGGTCTTACTTCTTAGCACTTTCATAAAGATTTTTATGATGTGTGATGTTAGTGCTATCTGTCTGTAATTTTTTACCTCTGCCTTATTTCCTCCTGTATGGAGTGGTGCTATCTCTGCTGTTTTTAATGTGTCAGGGATAATGCCAATATCTAGGCTTTGCCTCCAAAGAATGTGAAGGGCCTGCGACTGTTTTTATTTTACAGGTCTTGATGAATATGGAGTTCCAGGAATCAGTGCCTGGTGTAGAGTGCATAGGCATACTGTCTACGGTTTCTTCAAAATCCAGTGGAGATAGGGTGAAATCTGATATATGATTTGATGTTGGCATGACATCCATGAAAATTCATTTCGGTTATCAATCTTTGGTGTGTTTAGTGGCTCCCTGAAAACAGTCATACTGATTCCTCAGTATTTTGCTCTTTTTCTTTGTTGTCATCTGGGATTGTTCCATCTCTCTTTTGCAGGGGCCCGATACTAGATGTAGTTTTTGATCTTGATTTTGCATAGGAGAAAAAATATTTTGGATTTCTCTCTATTTCACTGATGGTCTTTTGCTCTCTTTGTCTCTCTTGGATTTTGTTTGAATCTTGTAGCTTTAGTTCAATCATTTCTATTTCTCTACCTAGCCTTCTTCGTCGTTCTTGAGATAGGGTGTGACTTTCAAGTTGTTCCTCGATTCATTTTCTTCACCTATAGAGGGAATGCCATTCCTCTTACAGTCTGCAGCGCTTCCTCCTTTTTTTTTTTACAGGGGTGTGCGGTTTGACCATACGTATTGCATTTCTTGAGCTACTGAATATATTTTTTCCAGTCATTGGTTTAGGTTTGCATTTTCTAGCTGTTCTTTCCAGCTTATTTCTGTGAGGTCTTGTTTTATTTGCTCCCAGTTAATCTGTTTATTATTAAAATTGAATTGGCTGAATTCTCCTTCCCTGGGACTCGGAACTGGTTGTGCAGGTCTGCTCCCCATGCTTGTCAGAACTTCAATTAGGTTGTGATCTGAGTAACAGGTGTTTGTAATCATTATGTTCCTGATCAATTCATCATTATTAGTGAAAATGAGGTCCAACGTGTTCTCATTTTCCTGTAGGTTTTAATAAACAATGCTTGGCATTCGTTCTCTAATAAGTGAAAGTTGTAGGTCAATATGTGTTGAAATGAAGTCAAGAAAAAATAACCCTAAACAAATGTTTTTAGGTATGTATAAGGATAATGGGTTAGGGATAATAAACATATATATTTCAGTAACTTTATTGCCCATATATACATGATAAGGCCCTGTTCTGGTCCCCATTCAACAAAACAACCTAAAAAATAAAGAGAAGGGAGAGAAAAAATAAAAATTTGCAAGAAAATGACAACATTTACTTTGTAATAAAAATTGTAATACAAATCTGAACTGATTTCCTTTATATTGTTCTGAATTATCACAATAGCATCTAAACTTGAGTCTGATTACATTTTTATGACTAGTTTGAAAACCCACATAAAACAGAGAAAGTCAAAATTTCTGCCACCTGTGGGGGATTCACATGTTGACCAATTTCATTCCAACTTCACATCCATAGTGACGGGTATGCATTCTCCAAGATGTAGAAACCACAACAAACTCAGCTGTGAAACAAAGGTAAATTGATGGCTTCACGTACAAAGGGACATAAGAAATACTGTACTGGCATTGGGCAATGTATTTATATGATATATAATAAAATTAGGAAAAATAACATACACATTATTATGTGTGAAATTTGGCCCTCCAGATGGCACTCAGCAATGCCACCAGCTGCATATCTGCTTTGTGGACATTCCTTACTACTACTCTTCTTCTTTGTACGTCAGACAGGTGCTTGTATCTCTCTATCCCTGCATTATCCCTGAGTTCCAGTAAATAGGAGGTGTTAGCGTTATATTAAATTTTTTTTATAAAATCTATTTCTTAACATATTGGGATGAAATTTTCATGACGCTGATGCCAAATGACGTGATATTTGTTTAATATACAGTATTTCAATATTTTATTTTATTTTGGACAAATATTTTTGCAATCCTGGTCCCTTAACAGAAGATCCCCTAAACTACAGGTGGTGTTCAGAGGCATTTTATGAACAGATCCAGGAACTGGGACTGCAATTTATGAAGAGAGGTTATGTTTCCTAAAATTTCCTAGACAGGTAGATGAAGAAACCCAAACCAGTCATTTGCCGAGGTAGCCCAACACACGAACCCCCCTGGAAGGTGCAGCAGGTCCACAATCGCCTGTGCCAACCTGGTAAGTACACGGGAAGCCAGATTCAAACTAGCAAAAAGGACCTTGAAGCGGTAAGCCTGATGCCCGACTACAAAACCTAGTCAGCCCCTGAACCTGGGATAAATAGGAATGTGCCAGCATGCCCCTTGAGGTCCAGGAACACCATCCAAGCTCCAGCCTGTAAAACCAGGTGCACTTAAACCAAGGTGGTCAATGTCATGCAGAAAGTAGGACAGAGAATGGAGTAGTTCAAACCCAATTCATCGAGTATATATCTTAGGTCAGCCGAGTCCCTCTTCGGATCTGGGAACAACTTGGATACTACCAAAGGGATGCAGTCAATTCGACTAAGCCTGAGGCCAACCCACTTGCAGGTGACCAGATGCAGAACCAGAGAGAACCTGACCCCCAAGAAAGGGACCAGGAGCTAGCAAAATGAGCCAGATGCCACTCCACTGTTACTTCAAAAGGTGAACTGAAAAAAGGCCAGCACGAACCACAAATTGAATCACCTTTTCGTGATGTGGAATTGCAACGTCTAGTAGAAAAGGAATTTGCAACAGGAAGCGCAACTGCCTGAAAATCCGATTCTCGAGGAACTACCTCGACCAACAGCAGGGGAGGTTCCAACCCTTTTACACTGCCTCCAAGCAGGGGCAGAACCCCAAGAAAACAACAAATGATCAATATCCTGACAAGAAAAAAGGAGTTGCAGACAGAACTTAGGATACTTCATCATCTAAAAAGAGGAGAGGCCAGATAGGGGAAGCAGATAAAATGGAAAAGGACCAAGCTGTATCAAACGAATGGGCCAATGTGGCTTGTCGACATAAGAGGTGAGGTGAGTAAAATGCTAACTGCCTCCAGAATGAGTGGCAAGCATGTTGGACAAGGCTGCGAAGGTAGGAACCACAGGCTTCAAGGCCTCCACACTGGGCAGTATCAAGTGAAATCACATTCTCAGGGAGCTGCCTGGAGAACCCCTCCTAAAGACCCAAATCCCAGAAGACTGCCACTAAGGGCAAACATGCTTTGTGGTCATTCACACTAAGAACCCCATACAGCACAGACAGCTGCACATGGAACTGCCATTGGCTCACATCCCTGGGGTGTGCCAAAGTAAACAAGCAGTTACCGAATGGAGCACAAGCAGCACTGCCAAAGACTAAGACCAGCTGAAAGATGGCACACCATACCTGCCAATCAAACATGCGGGTTGAACAGAACCCTTGCCAAGCCCCCTTAAGGAAAGGTGGGGTATGTCAGCCAGCCATGATGAATCCAGAACCTCACATCGCAGCCAATAAGCCGAAATGGACCCATACCCCAAAGAGACCAGATCTATTCAGTGAAAAGGTGTCCAAATTTTGCAGGAAGTATTGAAATAGATTCGCATGAGTCACCGAAGGAGAAACTTGGAAAGACTGAAACCTCTCGAAATAAAATGATTCCGAGGCACCGAATAGGATCTTAAATCTAACCCAAGGGGGTGCAGCCAAATGATCATATTCATTCATAGGATGAGAATATGAAAATTTATCCACTTGAAGCAAAGACCCTCTGGAGAGGTAACCAAGGGCCAATAAAGGCGGAAAGACACCCACGACACCACTCTTCAGGCGCTCTCTGAGCCCCAGAAACCTGCCACAAATACTTTGGGGTAGAGACGTAGTTCTCGTCCAACAGAAAAGTGTCCTGCAGAGGAAGAGAAGGCTCAGTGAGGGGTTAGGGGCGGGGACTAGAAAACTCGACTGCCTCCACTATGTGTATGAATGTGGCTACCCACAGAGGAACTGGAACGATGGGGGTGGATGGGGAGGAGACCAGAAGCAGGCCGAACTGTTCTGCAAGGGGAAGGAATAAAGGGTGTGGTAGAGATCACCGATACCCCTCAGTTCCCGGTCCAAAAATATTGTGCAAATGTCTAACCCTAGCTTTCAAAGTGGCAGCTGCCTGAAAAGCTTCTGCATTTGAAATTGAATCAGTTAAAGCAAATGGTCATTCTTTCTGCTTCCACCATGCTGTCACTGACCCAACAGACAGAATGGCATAGGCAGAAAGAATGACCATCATTTAGTAGCCAAGATGAAGAGCACCCTTCAAACTCATTCATGGTGAGTGTGGGCTTGATTGGCCAATCTTATTCCAACGACCTGTGAGGGGATTACCAACGTCTGAAGGCAGCTAGCCTAGCAGGACACCCTGGCACTGAGGCTGCTCACCAGAAGACAGATGCCAAGTGGATCATATAAACAAACGCATGAGCTCCTGCATACCCAAGTACAACCGACAGAATGCCCCAGCCCCAAACAGAGGAGGGAAAGACTCGTCAATAGCCCTAAGTGAGGCTCTCTACCTTGATAGCCTCACTTCTTGGGCAAATTCCTGAATGCACCATTGCAGGGAAGCCGGGTAGAAAACACACACACACACAAAGCTGAAACTAAAATATAAAACAGTACAAAGCAATGGCTTTGTACTTGTTCCTCACAGGAACAAATCCATTGATGGCTAGGAATTAGCTTTCAGCAGAGGGGGGGGTTTGCTTCTTCTGATAGACCTGAAGCTGTGTCTACTAAGGCATCAGCTGAAGAACTGACGAGGATGGCTGTGTGCAGATGCTGGGATGCCTGGTGGTGAAATTCAGTACTGTACTGTGTGTTTTGCACTAATTTTGAATGTTTCTCTTGCTCTGTGTGAATTGTTTGCAGAGTTGTTTGGCATTTTTGAGTCTTTCTTGATTTTTAACCCTCCAGTTGTCTGTAAAGCTTCACTGACTTTCTGGATGCTTTCCTAGTGTGGTGGCGAATTGTCACTTATTCTCTTTGCCTCCGTGAGGAGGCCAGATTTTGTCTCTGGTCCCCAGTAAGCCAAGCAGAACGACATCTAATGTGACCCATTTGCATGGAGCAATCTCAGCGAGAGAGCTTTAGGGAGTCAGAGGGGTTCCTGTAGAAAACCCATTATATGTAATTAAGAGCCTCTTTCTGGTTGAGACTCGGTGGCTTCCTGAAGATATCAAGGCTTCTCTAGAAAAGCATTGAAAACTCTTTAAGGATCAATCACACAAAATTACAGATAGTGTTTAGTGTAGTGCAGGTGTTAATGTGTCCCATGAGTAAGTAATATTTATATAAGTACAAGGTTGGGCACTGCTCATAAAATATACATTTTAGAGTTAAAGTTAAAATGCTTTGAATGTAAAGAAAGTGGTTTGAAATAAATTTTTATAATGCATATTTACATGTGTCCACTTGATACCTTACATCTTTGAATCACTGCATTAATTATTCACAAAATTTAAAATAAATTTTCGTGTGTTAAATTTTAAACAGGCAAATGTGAACTGTATGTATATTACATGAGAAAATCAATTGGAGCACTGAAGTGACTCAAATAAAACCTGATACCCCCAACAACGCACCTTACCCCTGTACCATGACCTGGTAATAAGTTATACAATCTGGGATTCCACTGAATCCATAGGAAGTCTTGAGGCTTCTACTGAAGCCAATAAAAGTTTCATATATAATCCCATGCACTCTTGTGTAGATAAAGTATGCTCCAGCTTCAGATACACAAGGAAATCATGCTAATATGATGTATATAAATGAGAAAATCAGTTGGGAGTACTAAGCCTGGAGCATATAGTAGATGAACTACTTTACCTGCACCAGAGTGCATGGGGGATACTGTATATGTAAAACTTGGACCAGTTTTAGTAGAAGCCTCCAGATTTCCTGTGGATTCATGGAATCCCAGGTTGTATGACCTATTACAATGTTGTAGTACAATGGTAAATTGTGCGGCTGGAAGTACCCTAATTGCTGGTTTGTCACCTCAGTGCTCCAGTTGATTTTCTCATTGATATACAGTATATCATATTAGTGTGATTTTGTTGTGTATGTTACATATTTATTTTAAGTTAAATATGAGTTAGTTTGTCATACGTTTTGGGTAATTGTATAAATTCAGTAATGCTGTGATTTGAAACTTCGTAAATTGTTCATGAGGACAGTCTGTATATTTGTGTGTGTATAATACTGTAAGTTTACCAGATGCAGAATGTGTGTGTGTGTTCCATTGAATATGATTGCATATTCCATGTATTGTATATTGCATATTTATATATGCAATGTATATTGCATACAATTGCATATTGTATATTGCATATTTAGAGGATTTCTCTAAATGTCATTTAATCCCCTTCCAATTAAACCAAGATGCAAGAGCATTAGTCAGAGAGATAAAAGCCCTAAACAAAAAAATAATCAGCATGGAATATGCAGTTATATTCAGTGAAACAGATCTGTATGTACTACAGTGTATACTGTAGTATATTAAAATCATTGTCCTAGGCCAAGCTTAGCTGTTCAGGTATTATAATTTTAATATGCCTCATCATACCCACATTCACATGGGGAACACTGAACATACTGTATAGGTATGTTTGACCTGAAGATAAACGATGATGATAACTGGTTTCATCCTCAGGGTTACCAGCACATGGTTGGGTCCAGCAGCATCATGGTAGCCACATGCGGATGCGGAAGGAGTCGGGTAAGTGATTTGTTAGGATGGGGTCAGTTTTGACCGACTGATATATCGGGAGTTAAAAGTACAGTATTTTTGCCATTGTTACCCCCTCTTTCTTCTTTAGTCCAATATGAATTTTGTATATAGGAAAATTAACCCCTTGTTTAAAAGTAATATTTTCTACATTGTGAAGTATTCTATGTTATTCTGATAGTTTTTAAATATTAAATCTTGGTGTGTATTTCTGGGAATGCATAAAAATGATGACACTTTTGTTTCAAGACTGGATTTGTCATTGAAAAGTAAGTCTTTACACAACTTATCTCATCTAAATGGTAATATCACTCTTTTTTAGAGTACTGTATACTGTATATAAAATCATGAATATTAAATGGTTGTAAAACTAATACTGGACTATCCTTTTATTAGATTTAATTATTGGATCTCATTACCAATGAGCTTTGGATCTGACATTTCGACACTGTATTTAAATAGTCTGCTCATTGCTGGTGTCATCCCTTACAGACTTAAAAATAGCAGAGATTGCACTATTCCACAAAGAGCAGCATAGTAAAAGTAGAAAATTATAAACAAATAGCACTAACATCACCCATAAAAATAAAAATAAAAAGTGCTATGAATTAAGATCACAAAACACATTTGATCACAATGGCTACATAATCAACCAACAAGGCTTAGGCCAACAAGGGCTTAGAGCAGGATGCTCCTGCTACTAAGAATTGTTAGACCACTGTGATGTGGCCCCAGATGCTATGGAAGACATGAACTTCACAAAATCTTTTGATGAATATGACAGTAGTGTCATTGTCAGTGTCACAAAATGTACACAAAAGAAATAATTGGAATGTAGGAAGATGTTCCGTTAATTTCCTAGCAAATAGACCCCAAAGAGTAATAGTCAAGAATGACAATGACATTATGACAATCTTTCTTTGTTTCAAATGTGTTCCATTTGTTTTGTATTTTTCATTTACGTCTCAATAATGGAGCAAACTACCTGACAAACACTGAATGAACCTTTATGGCATTTGTCTGTTTTTCAAATAGTTTCAACTTTTTTTTATTTTTGTTTATTTTTTATTTAAGAAACATGGAGCAGCCTACCTGCCGAACACCGAATGAACATTTTTGACATTTGTTGTATTTCAAATTTTTTGTTTTTTCTACAAAATAAGTCATTGCTTTGCAACAACTCAGCAGTCATTAGCCAGTCATATCCCAGCATCATTAGCATCTTTAAACAAAAACAACATAATTTATTTGCATCGTCGGAGGCGTCCGAGAATGTGCGAGAAGCAGCGGGACCCCACCATGTGGTCTTGTCGTCATTCAAACGAGCAGTCGCCATATGAGACAAATTGCCGGTGATCTGGGCAATCGTTACCCAAAATGCTCGCCATTTGAGGCGATCGTCACTCGACGTTCTACTGTATATTAATGGATGAAAAGGCATAATATAGGAGATAATAATTAAGTGTTTTTAAATATAAACACAAAATAAGGTGTTTTTAAATATAAACACAAAATAAGGTGTTTTTAAATATAAACACAAAATAAGGTGTTTTTACATATAAACACAAAATAAGGTGTTTTTACATATAAACACAAAATTAGGTGTTTTTAAATATAAACACAAAATAAGGTGTTTTTAAATATAAACACAAAATACACACACTTTAACAAAAATTCAAAATGTAGGTTCAGAAAATTCCTAGGTATATATTGGTTTAGAAATGGGGTTGTTAATTTCTGAAACAAATTATAAACTTGTTCTTAGCGAAGGTTAAACATACATATGAATAAGTCTGGTTGTACATAAATAGGAGCCACCATACATGGGCCAGTAGGCCTTCAATAGTTGCCTTTGCTCTTAAGTTCTTAGTTTTACAAATACAGTATGCAGTACACTGTAAAATATAAAATACAGATGATAAATTTCAATAGAACTGGGAAAAATGTATAAAAACTTACATTAAAATTAATAGTATATTAAGAGGAGAACAGGATTTCAGAACACTTGACTATTTCCAAAACAATGGAATTATGGTCCATAAACATGAGAGATTACCCGGGATTATATAGAAAAAGACAGTACAAGCACCATATGAGATATTACACAAGAATCAGTCACACAAAGGACAATTATGACAGTGAGATATTGTTACCAGAATATCTTTTCAGATGTGATAGAAAACATAGGCTACAGGGTGGGGTCAGCTCCTGTATGGAAGACACTCATCTGCAGTGAGCTGCCAAACACCACAAATGGTGAAAGTGCTGATAATCAAAAATATAAATTTTAAATGTGGTGACTGTCTTCATGTATAAATTACCAGATGCAAATCCTTAGCAGTTTAAAGGTCAATTAATGAAATGGAATACTGTTTAGAAACCCCTCACAAACCCTGCCCCCAAACATCATCATACTTGGTGACTTCAGTTTACGGCACCTAAAATGAAAAAAATGTGGCAAATACAGTTATACCAGAGAATCCCAGGAAGCAGAGTAAGTTAATTCACACATAAATGACCTTGTACAGATGTGTGACAGATTTGCCTTAAACCAGCAATTAGTAGAATCATCTAGAAAAGAAAACACCCTAGATCTGATTTTTACAATAACAAATTGATTAGGGACATAATGGATTACAAATTCATGTTACTCAGATTACAACTTAAGTGAAGTTCAGACATGCATGGGCATAACCTGTACAATAAGTCTCAAATCCAAGAGGAGGAGAATTCAGCAAATTCAGTATAATAGCAAATGGATTAACTGGGAACAAATAAACCAAGACCTCACAGAAATATGCTGGGAAAGACCGTTAGATAATGCAAACTTAAACCAGTGCCCCTGAAAAATTAGCAGAGTAACACTAGAAATATGTGCAAGTCACATACTACTAAGGGGAAGAGAAAAAAGATGTAAACTGGAATGAGAATGGCAGCCCTCTATAAGTGATGAAACAAATCACACAACATCTCAAAATGCTCCACTCTATTCCAAGAACAACAAGAAGGCTATTTGAGGAAGAAACAAACAATTAAACTAAAGTTGCAAGAATCATATAAAACCCAAGAGAGGCAGAGAGAGCAAAAGGTCACAGGCAAAATAAAAGGAATACAAAATAAGTACTTTTTCTCCTATGCAAAATCTAGAATAGAAACTATCCTGCATTTGGCCCCTTGCACAATATTTTATTTATTTTTTACCTGTCAGTTCTGAGGATCAATGTCCCCATGGTTGTTGGTCTTGTCAACCAGGCTGTTTGATGTAGCTACTTGCAGCCTGATGTATGAGTCACAGCTAGTTGATCAGGTATCCTTAGAAGGCATTTGTCACGTTCTGTTTTGAACATTGTGAGAGATAGGCCAGTTATGCCCCGTATGTGTAGGAAAAAGTGTGAAAAGTCTTGGGTCTCTGTGTGATGTGAGTTTATCTCACCGTGCCTATTGCACCTCTGTTTTTCAGTGGGGTTATTTTGCATATCCTGTTGTGCCTTCTGTTCTCATATCATATTATTTCTGTGTGCAGATTTGGAACAAGTCTTTCTAGTATTTCCAAGTGTAAATTATTATGTATCTCTCTTGCCTGCACTAAGGAGTGCAGTTTTAAAAATTTAAAGCGATCCTAATAATTTATATATTTTATTGAATGGATTCAGGCAGTCAAAAATCTTTGCACACTTGCAGGTCAGCAATTTCTCCAGCTTTATTGGGTCTGTTAGTGGCAACAATATTCCACTCTAGAGCACTCGTGTCTAAAAAGTATAATCTTGGTGTGGCATCTCTAGTTTGAATTGTTCTTGTTATCCAAGCTGTCATTTTCTTAGTTGTGACAGCTACTTTGTTGTGTTCTTTAAACGTAAGGTCTTCAGACATTGCAAGGGAGGGCATGAGGTTCTAAGCCTTACCCTAGACTACAAACTAGATAATCGTAGATAGATAAACTAGATAACCGTACCCTAGATAATCGAAACCCATCCTTACGAAACACACTACTCACTCCTAGTGTCAAACAAGGTTAAAGTATACACCTAGGGAAAATAATACTTGCTATCTTTACAAAGAATTT
>WNGS01165318.1:22481206-22492848 GCA_020271785.1 Procambarus virginalis | reverse complement strand
TCCCTTAGCACATTCCTGTTATCTTACCTATTTTTCAAAAGCACTATATCTTTATGTTCTCTGGGACACCACTCACTATCATCAACCTGTACTACAATACTTATTTATCGAAGTCAATACTTAGGATTGTTGAAATATTCGGAGCTCCTCTGATGCAAGTGTGACCCTAGGGGGTGTCACCTTTTTTTCACTAGGAGTGTCACCTTTTGTGCGCTGCTGTCTGTGCACCGCTGTCTGTGCGTCGTTGTCTGTGGGTCGTTGTCTGTGCAGTCCTCCTTCCCCCCTCCCCGGGAGGGGGAAGGGGGGGGGGGCAGACCAGCTAGCCAACCCCAGTTCTGTTGGGCTGCGGTAGATCGAATCTGGCTCCCAATTATTGAGCAGTTTCGTTGCTTGTGGTGTTGTGCTGCGGTGTGGTAGTGCGCGAGCCAGGTGTAATTCTAGAAGTACTGGGGCTGCATGCACCTAGGGTTACCTTCCCTAGGTGCCCTGTAAGTACTGCCCATGCAGTTTGGGGTTTCCTTCCACATACTGTTCGGGAACTGCCTCTGCAGGGTCTTTTTGCTGCTTGGTGATTGCCCGCGCTTGGAGTCAGCTGGTAGGAGGTAATGTCGTCGCTGGCAGGGGCGCAAGGTACTGTGCAGCTGTCTTATAATATGCATAGCAGCCAGTTCTGTTCCTCCTGGAGACATTGTGCTTTTGTGGGGGGTTTATTTTCTTATATTTTCTTTAATTTTATCTGGTTTCTTTTCTTTTCTTTTTTCTTTTGTCTGGTGGGGGGGGGGGAAGTGTCTGCCTGGTGTGGCTGTAGGACCACTGTAGGTCCTTCGCTAGGTTCTCGTGACAGCACACGTCGTAGGGGTTCAGCATTTTGTTTGTTTGTTTGGCAGTTTTGGGATAACCAATTAGCAGTACCTTGCCTAGGCTTTCCTTAGCAGTCAGCCTAAGTGCATTGGAAACCCCCATTTGTGCTCATTGGTCCAATGGATGCATCCTCTGAGTCCCATCTCGCTTCATGTGAGTTTGAAGGTTGCACTGTCCCCTTGTCGGGGCAGGGTGACACTCACCGTTTTGCCTCTGCCATGTTGCCTGTTGGGTCAATGACACCTTTGACCTGGAATGGTGGTGAGTGGTGTTCTTTGCTTGTACTCCAGTTCACCCAGTCCACCGCTATTGATATTCAGGTGCAGGCAGCTTCAGCATAGCATGCAAGGTTTAGGTTGCTGCAGTGTGCTAGGTTGGTTGCCTTTCTGGATGCCCCGTGGCTGTCCCGCTTTGGTTATAGGGACCCGAACTTGGGGGCATTAGTCGCCTTGACTTTGGTTTCGTCTGCACCCCCTGGTTCTTCCCTATCTGTAGTTCATCCGGCTCCCCAGCCCCCCTGATCCCAAATGTCTGAGGGTTTCGGAGTTGGGGCAGGGCTTTTTTGATGTTGGACACTGGCGGCCTCGGAAACTGCGCCTTCCAGATCAGCAGCGGAGGCTTTCGAGCCTGTTCCTCCTGCTGGGGCTTCTGGATCATGCATCCAGACTCCCTTCTTCCCTGCTTTTCCGGTGGACTTTGCCTTTTCTCCAGAGGCAGAGGGTTTGGAGGATGGCTCGGCCCCGGGTCTATGTCCGGGGCCTCCCTAGCATCCCTTCCTTCCTTTGGTCAGCATTTTGTTTTGCCTTTTTAATATTCAGCCGCTGAACTGGGGTTGGGTAGCCAGCGCAGGAGGTCTGGGAGCCCTCTTCCCCCTCCCAGGGAGGAGGGAGCTGTGCAGACAGTGGCATTGCGGCTCTGGTGACGTCATGCATGTTTTTCGTTTTCTGATTGGAGAGTTCTGCTTGCTTGTTCGGCTTTCGGTTTGTAATTTTTCACCGGCTGTAGTTTGTTTTGAGATTCCTACCTTTCTGGGTGCCTGACCTTGTACATGGCAGATATAGACTGCTTCCAACTACATGGGGGTGTCTATAGGCCATTGCTCCTCATGCCTTTCCGAGGGGGCCAGGTTCTGCTCAGGGAGGAATTAGCTTTGTGGTTCCCGGTAGGCATAGAACTCCATCGATTGACTGTTGCCACGTTCAGATGTATACACATCAACCCGGTATAGCTCTGGGGAACCTCCGGGTCTCGCCCAGAAAATGGCGTTTCATTATATTCAATGCTGTTTTTATTAGGTTAATTTTTGCTCATGCTTAAATTAACTTGTACTGTAATCTTTCCTGTTAATATTAATGGAATTTAAATTGTTTGGAATTTGTTAAGTCGCTAATAGTAGTCTTTGCTCTTTTTGTCTTGGTATGACATGTACATATGGTAGAGGTTTTGTTAATAAGTTAACAGCTGAACATTATTACCAGCATTCCAGCATGTTCACATGTTGTTGCAAACACCACCCGAGGGTTTTTGCTCTGCAATAAACCTACCAAAACAAATAGGTAGTGTGCAATTATGGTGTTGATCATGCTAACCATATTTAATAATAATGTAAATTTTGAGGAAAAAGACTTATGATAGGTTGCTATAATTTTGTCACATTTAATAAATAATGAAGTTAATACATTTTATGTAATTAAAAAGTTATTAAATTTAATTAGGAAATACAGTACAATTTTTTTTGCATTAAATTATTGTATATTGCATTTATTATATAGTTAACATAAAATAATATCATATTGATGAATTTATTTTACTAGGAAATTAAAGTGCTAAAAATGTGTTTTAAGAGATTTGAAGAAAGTGTAGAAGAGATTTAGTGTTACAGTTTGCCTGTTGCCTTCTTTCCTTAGAAATGTTAATTTACTGGTTTGGGTGAAACTCAGCGTCTTGCATGAAATAGTTTTGAGTGTACTCTGCTGTTAAGAAAGCTACAAGTAACAGGAGTTCTGAAGTAAAGGGAGACCTGTGGTGTTGTAGAGACGATAGACAAAAGTATGTGTCATGCCAAACGTATCTATTTAACGTCCTTGGGAGTACTATATTGTCATGACTCCAGGCTCAAATGAGAATGACCTCTCAAGAAAGGTCTCTTCTGAAGAAAGATATAATTACCAAGTGGTAAGTACAGTAAAGTAAGTGAGAAAATATTGTAGCTGTATGATGGGATCAAACTAGCATCCCTGAACTCCCATCATATGGCTTCAATTTTCTCTCATAGATATACCATAATACTGTACTTTCTTGTGATTTCATTGTACAATAAGAGTAAGTACTTTACCACCTGGAAGGAAACATATAAATGATCACAATGAAATATGAGTTTGATGAGACTCGATTCAATAAAAACTGTATATGGGTAATATGATGATCATGCTGTTCAATTTAATTTTTCGTAGACAGGTAATCGTGGTTGCTTCCTTAGCCTTGCACACTAGGGCATGGCAGACTACCAGGCTCTGAATGACTCAAGCCCCAAAGAGAATATTTTATCATTGCAAATAGTTTTTTCTCAGCTATTAATGAGGAAGTTAGCTCAGTGTAAACATTCAGATTTCTCTTGAACAGCTCTTGAAGACTCAAATTACAAAGAATTGCTCTAAACTTTCAGAACATTGTAAGCAATCTTTGCAATTTTTGAGTCTTCAGTAATAGTTTTAATGATGTATGTTATAGTAAGTGGTTCTAAAGGAGTGTAATAAGGTGCAGTGTGTTCAAGACTAAGCTCCCTGCCCCATTCGTAGCTAGGACAGTATCATCTGTAAAATTACTTGTACCCCAGCGGCTGTTGTCACACGGAGCCTGGCAGATTATCGATGACCTAGACTAGTCTAGTGCTTAAGACTAGGGAAACAACCGAGGTGCCACTCAGAAAAAGGCATTTCATTTCACTTACAGTGTTGCTCTATTTCCTTTTGTCAGATGTTACTTATAACTATTGTGTTAAGAGCTAGTGTAGCAACTAAGCCAACATTTTCATTGTAATAGATGTTTAAATTAGCAAAAAATTTTGATATACAGTATACATTATATATATTTTGTAGTTTTTTTGCATGTTTAAAGATTTCCTTCTCATTTTACATATTATTTAGGATGGCATAATCATCACTTCTTTTCTTATTTGATTTATACTATATTTTTTTTTATACCAATTTTTGTTTGATGTTCGTGAATGGTACAGTTAGGTGTTCTCATCGCTGGACACCCAGATCCAATACACCAGGTATGTTGTGGTGTTTGAGATTGTGCAATTGCTGTAGAGTTTGCTTGCTTTTGCTATGCTTTGGTTTTTGTCTTGAACTTTCTTGATCTGTTCTTTCCTCTCACTGGTTGTTGGAACTAAATGAACATAACTACTGTACTATACTAATCAAATATCTTAACATTACTAAAACTAATTTTTCTGGGGGGAGCCCCTCGTGGATCTCTGATGATATCTTGCTGAGATGGCCCCCAAGTATTAGGTCACATCGGGTGCACAGTTGTGTGTGTCCTACCTGGGACCAGAACCATTGCCTGGTCCCCCCCCTCACAGAGGCACAGGCAGATGGTGACACTCCACCACCCACCTGGAAAACGCCCAGAAAGTTAATGAACCATTGTAGACCACTGCTGGCTTCAAAGTGACTGAAGCCTCAAACCTTGCCAAATGAACTGCCCCAACTATGTCAACAAATGATCGAATCTCTTGAAACAAGCATGAGCACGTTAGCACTACTTTCCATCAGTTGGCATTGGGGGTGGTGCTCCCAGTTCCCTCCTGTCTACTATACCAGTTCTGTCACTGATGTCGTTGTGTGAACATCTGCTGTTAGTAGTCGTTAGTAAGCCATGCAGGTCCTGCTGTTTCTAAGTGCTGGCTATCCTTGGACTGTCTTGTGGTGAGCCTTTTTCTTGGCATTGTTCTGTTTTAGTTCTGTTTAGTTCTGTATATGTTCTATAAATTTTGTGTTTTGTGAACCTGATTATAGGGTGCTTGGAGCTGCATGTGCTCATGGTTACTGTTCTCAAGTGCTTCCTAGAGCTGCTGCTGCTGCATTGACAGGGTTTTCTTTTCTGGTGTGTTTGGGAGCTTGCTCTCTTAGAGGCTGGCTCGACCACTAGGGTGAGGGCCTTTCTGCCTTCTGTCTAGGCCCCTGGTTAGAAGCGAACATTTTGGGTGGATGTGGTGCACTGGGGGCTCACGTGCTTGTTCACATGGCACCTAATGTCAGCCTTCCACGTTGACAAGGTTGTGTCAGCCTACTTTATAACAACCAGTGCTTGGGTGTCCTCTGTGGGTTTGGGTGTGGCCTATGGCTATCCCCTCTGAACCCACTCTCACCTTGTGCAAGTATGAGGGCTGTTTTTTCATCCATTCCATGAGGTGACAATCATTTTTTCTGCCTCTGCTATTCTACTGTATCAGTGAAACTTATGGCCTTGAGTCCTGTGGAGTTTGCTCTTTTCATGTGGATCTTCTCGAGTGGCTCTTCACCATTGCCTTCGTGCCACTGGTTTTGCTTTGGTGAATGTTTTGTGGTTTGATCCTGCTTTCTTAGTTCATGTTCCAGGACTCTTGTTTCTCTGGTTGTCCTTATCATTATGTCTAGCCAGCTTGCAGTCTACCATAGTGCCCATGATGTTCATAATTATGTTGCTCTCACAGCTGTCCTTGCTAACATGTCCTGGGCTGATATTCGAGCATGGGGTTTTGGTAGTCTCACAGGGTTTTTGCACCCCTATATTTTGTTGGATGTTGGCTCGCATTGTCATGCTTGCCTTGGATCGTCTCTGGCAGCCATCTCTTCTGTGTCTTGATTGCCTGCAGTCTATCCTCCCTCGTGAGTCCCTGCTTTTCCTTTCTTTGTGGTTAATTAGCCTCAGGGAGCCAAAAGGGGATTTTTCCCAGAAAACCAGCATTGAATGTAATGAAACGCATCTTTCTGATTGAGCTCCAGTGGCTCTCCGATTCCTTCCTTCCCTTCTAGGTCATCATTTGGTGGGTGTCGTTTATGCATCTGCTCTCAAACTGGTGTAGTTGACCAGAGAGAACTGGGAGCTCTGACCCCTCCCCTCCCTACTGGTCCTAGAGGGGGGTAGTGCTGATGAGCTTGTTTTTGTTTTGAGAAATTTAAACGTTTGTTTACAGTGTTTAGGAGTGTGTTTGGTAAAGTTTAAGGCTTCAATCTCTGAACCCAGCAATGGCCTATACTGGTTTACTCTCTTTCTGAATGCTTTTCCGGTGAGGGTAGCAATGTCACTGGCTCTCCGCACCTCTGTGAGGGAGGCCAGGTTCTGGTTCTAGTTCCCAGTATGCTAAACAGAACTCTACTGCTGATTTGACCTAGTAGTTGGGAGCCATCTCAACAAGATTGCTTCAGGAAGTTACCGCAGCTCACCCAGAAAGAAGCGTTTCATTACATTTAATGCTGGTTTTTATCTAATTTTTTTTTTATTAATTTCTGAAGAGCTCTTGGATAATTGAAAATATATTTAACTATATAGTGTTTTTGTAACAGCTGTATATAAATTGTACTTTGGAAGAATGTGTTTAGTATTGCTGAGTATAAAAGATCCTTAACCCTTTAACTGTGCGGCCTATAAATATGACAACCCCTAGTGCGCAAGAAATAATTTTCGGGAAAAAATTCTTTTTTGTTCTGAAAGTGTCAAAACCCCTCCCTGTATATGGGTATAGCAATGGAATTTCAAAATTGTACTTACTTTGGCTACTATTGGGGCCCGTAAGGTGGCGTGTGACGTCATTCCCCGTTCGCCCGTGACGTATGCTCCCGGGACCAGTGGGGCGCGCGAGTTGCCGCGAATATATTTTTGTTAATTTTTTGCGCACAGTTCCAAAAATACATTTTATTTGTTTTTACGTGCTAATCCTATTTATAATGAACACGTACACTATATTATGGCAGTAAAACTTCCGTACTGCCCAAGGACACTGTGTTACGTGCATGACACTTGTGTACGCATATGTTGCACATATTTACCATGTATCATGCTAATTTATGTATATATACAGTCTATTTACAGATTATACACTGTCACACACTATATACATTCACCATCAACACGTTCAGAACACCGCGAGTGTGAGCAGCCACACCCAGCCAGCCCTCCCTCACTCCTCCAACATTGTATTCGCCAACATTGCTCCTCCCATCATACAGTTATTCACACCAATGTTTCATGTTCATTTATGTATATTTACAATATATGTACCCACTATATACATTTACCATCAACACATTAAGAACATCGCGAGTGTGAGCAGCCACACCCAGACAGGCCCTCCCTCACTCCAACATCTTACTCGCCAACATTGCTTCTCCCACCATACTGTTTTTGTTTTTATTACACTATTTACACATGTTATATATACTTATCTACATGTTTTATTTGCCAGAACTATGCAAGTAAGCCAGTATTGTGTCCAAACAGTACAGAGGCCACCATACACTGCATGAGAAATCACACAGCAGCCAGCAGACGACGCTACGATTACGACGTCACCTCCCTCACCAAAATAGCTCCACTCAACATACTCCTGTTGCTGTTATTACACTATATACACACACACACACTGTATACTGTATACCCATGTACATGTGTGTTCCCCATAGCGAACCACGAAGCTAGTATGGTGAGCAAAACAAGAGTGGCTGCCACACTGTGAGGCTACCTCAATTCTCTCCCTCCCTCCCTCACCAAAATTCCTCCTTCCACAATACTACGCACAATGCTAATTATAACCACAATCCTGGTCATTAATTTCTGTAAATGAATAATTGACCATAAGTTTATTTTGAAAAAGAACCTAAGAAGTCGTTTGAAGATTCCTAGATGGACGAAATAATGCTGTGGTGCTGTGGCTAGCACTGTGAACATCGTGAACAGCATTGAATCACTGATATTTGAACATTGTTCCCAGTCATTATCACACTCAGGCTCTTCTATAATACTATCATGGCTAAATAATACAGGTTATATACAGTATATATTTTGACATTATTAGGCGATGCTGTGGTCACACGCTGAACAGCAGAGCTGTGAGCTCATGCTGCGAAACGCCAACCTTGGTTGCTCACTCACTACTGAGGCTCTCACTCCCGGCAATGTGGACCATGATTTTTTTTTAAAGATGGCGTCTGTTTACAAGAGCCCTGAGGAAGCTGATGTGAACTCCATGTAGCCGCGGGAGTTTTGAATGGAATGTGAAAAATAAAAACACCTGGAGGCGCGTTGCGCATCCGAAGCCTGGGCCTGCAGGCACTTTGCGCAGTTAAAGGGTTAAGATAAATTGCATTGTGTGGCTAATATTGTTAAGTTACATCTATGTTTTTTCTGGTGTAATTATTAACAAAAATATACAGAATCATCTCCAAATCCACATGCTGAAATCACAAGAAGAACATGATGTATCTATGAAGTCATAAAGTGGGATGTAACCTGCTTCCCTGGACTCAGGGACATTCATTACTGCCTGGACCATGATGACCTAAAAGTATCTCGACCAGTAAGTCAAGTTGTACTTGTGGTGAAGATACTTTTAGCCCACCATGATCCAATTGGTAGTACATGTTCCCCAGAAGTTCAGGGATGCAGGTTCGATCCCACTGTATGACCTCAACATTTATTCATATTCCACACATACTGAAATTAGTTATGCTCTCAACACATTTTAATTTCACTTCCAAAATAGGTTGACCCTTTTCTCCTCAATATTACTATATAATGTAGAGTAAAATATTACTGACAATTCCACTTCTGCATGAAGTATAAACTATACATAGATGAGTTGTATTATATAGTTACATTGTCATGTACAGTATTTGGTCTGGCTGGCAGAATAATACAGAGGCTTGCATAAGTAAGCTGGTGAACTCTGGCTCCATGTATTACTCCTGTATTTACATTCTATATTGTTGTAATTAACAAAGTAATAATATTTTAGTCTTATTTTTCAAGATAATATTTTCCCCCTTTAAAATGTGTGTAATTTTAAATGTTTTTCATTGCTATTTCAATTTGAGGAGCTTGTTTATAAGTTGCATACACACATATGTATACATACACACATACTCACTCAGAAAATCATATCCTGTAACTACACTTAGGTAATTACACACTATTGTGGCTTACAGGAAAGGGATAAAGAATATGGTATTTTTTTAAGAGCACTGGGTTATGTTTGAGTGATGGTCAGTGACGACCACCACTCCACACACACACACACACACACACACACCAAAAGACACAAAAATGGAATCAATACAGGAAGAGGCCAAACCCCCAATCATACCAGCGATACAAAGATGCGAGAAACAACTACACGGCAGTGAGGAGAGAGGCAGAAAGAAATTTTGAAAAAGGGATTGCAGACAAATGTAAAACAGAACCAGGTCTATTCTATAAATTCATAAACAACAAATTGCAGGTAAAGGATAATATTCAGAGGTTGAAAATGGGAAATAGATTCACGGAAAATGAAAAGGAAATGTGTGAAACATTAAACGAAAAGTTCCAAAGTGTGTTTGTACAAAATGAAATCTTCAGGGAACCAGATACAATAAGAATTCCAGAGAACAACATAGAGCACATAGAGGTGTCTAGAGACGAAGTGGAAAAAATGCTCAAAGAGCTAAATAAGAACAAAGCAGTTGGTCCAGATGGAGTTTCACCATGGGTTCTGAGAGAATGTGCACCTGAGCTCAGCATCCCTCTTCAACTGATCTTTCAGGCATCCCTGTTTACAGGAGTTGTAGCTGATGTGTGGAAAAAGGCTAACATAGTTCCAATTTACAAGAGTGGAAGCAGGGAAGACCCCCTTAATTATAGACCGGTATCATTGACAAGTGTAATAGTCAAAATATTGGAAAAATAATTAAAACTAAATGGGTAGCACACCTGGAGAGAAATGATATAATATCAGACAGACAGTATGGTTTTCGATCTGGTAGATCCTGTGTATCGAATTTACTCAGTTTTTATGATCGAGCAACAGAGATATTACAGGAAAGAGATGGTTGGGCTGACTGCATCTATCTGGACCTAAAAAAGGCTTTCGACAGAGTTCCACATAAGAGGTTGTTCTGGAAACTGGAAAATATTGGAGGAGTGACAGGTACGCTTCTAACATGGATGAAAAACTTTCTGACTGATAGAAAAATGAGGGCTGTGATCAGAGGCAATGTATCGGACTGGAGAAATGTCACAAGTGGAGTACCACAGGGTTCAGTTCTTGCACCAGTGATGTTTATTGTCTACATAAATGATCTACCAGTTGGTATACAGAATTATATGAACATGTTTGCTGATGATGCTAAGATAATAGGAAGGATAAGAAATTAGATGATTGTCATGCCCTTCAAGAAGACCTGGATAAAATAAGTATATGGAGCACCACTTGGCAAATGGAATTTAATGTTAATAAATGTCATGTTATGGAATGTGGAATAGGAGAACATAGACCCCACACAACCTATATATTATGTGAGAAATCTTTAAAGAACTCTGATAAAGAAAGAGATCTAGGGGTGGTTCTAGATAGAAAACTATCACCTGAAGACCACATAAAGAATATTGTGCAAGGAGCCTATGCTATGCTTTCTAACTTCAGAATTGCTTTTAAATACATGGATGGGGATATACTAAAGAAATTGTTCATGACTTTTGTTAGGCCAAAGCTAGAATATGCAGCTGTTGTTTGGTGCCCATATCTTAAGAAGCACATCAACAAACTGGAAAAGGTGCAAAGACATGCTACTAAGTGGCTCCCAGAACTGAAGGGTAAGAGCTACGAGGAAAGGTTAGAAGCATTAAATATGCCAAAACTAGAAGACAGAAGAAAAAGAGGTGATATGATCACTACATACAAAATAGTAACAGGAATTGATAAAATCGACAGGAAAGATTTCCTGAGACCTGGAACTTCAAGAACAAGAGGTCATAGATATAAACTGGCTAAACACAGATGCCGAAGAAATATAAGAAAATTCACTTTCGCAAACAGAGTGGTAGACGGTTGGAACAAGTTGGGGGAGAAGGTGGTGGAGGCCAAGACCGTCAGTAGTTTCAAAGCGTTATATGACAAAGAGTGCTGGGAAGACGGGACACCACGAGCGTAGCTCTCATCCTGTAACTACACTTAGGTAATTACACACACACACACACACACACACACACACACACACATACATTTAATCACAATACATCACAAGAAGCATCAACAAACTGGAAAAGGTGCAAAGACATGCTACTAAGTGGCTCCAGAACTAGGGTAGAGCTACAGGAAGGGTAGAAAGAATTAAATATGCCAAAACTAGAAGACAGAAAGAAAAAGAGGTGATATGATCACTACATACAAATAGTAAACAGGAATTGATAAAATCGACAGGAAGATTCCTGAGACCTGGAAAACTTCAAGAACAAAGAGGTCATAGAATAAACTGGCTAACACAGATGCCGAAGAAATATAAGAAAATTCACTTTCGCAAACAGAGTGGTAGACGGTTGGAACAAGTGGGGAGAAGGTGGTGGAGGCCAAGAAGTCAGTAGTTTCAAAGCGTTATATGACAAAGAGTGCTGGGAAGACGGGACACCACGAGCGTAGCTCTCATCCTGTAACTACACGTAGGTAATTACACTTAGGTAATTACCACACACACACACCACACACACACACACACACACACCTATATGCTCTTAAAAACACACCAATCATTATTCTGATG
>WNGS01165318.1:22462223-22475103 GCA_020271785.1 Procambarus virginalis | reverse complement strand
CCATCTACAAAAGTGGAAGCAGGAAGACCCCCTTAACTATAGACGGTATCATTGACAAGTGTAATAGTCAAAATATTGGAAAAAATAATTAAAACTAAATGGGTAGAACACCTGGAGAGAAATGATATAATATCAGACAGACAGTATGGTTTTCGATCGGGAAGATCCTGTGTATCGAATTACTCAGTTTCTATGACCGAGCAACAGAGATATTACAGGAAAGAGATGGTGGGTTGACTGCATCTATCTGGACCTAAAAAAGGCTTTCGACAGAGTTCCACATAAGAGGTTGTTCTGGAAACTGGAAAATATTGGAGGGGTGACAGGTAAGCTTCTAACATGGATGAAAAATTTTCTGACTGATAGAAAATGAGGGCAGTGATCAGAGGCAATGTATCGGACTGGAGAAATGTCACAAGCGGAGTACCACAGGGTTCAGTTCTTGCACCAGTGATGTTTATTGTCTACATAAATGATCTACCAGTTGGTATACAGAATTATATGAACATGTTTGCTGATGATGCTAAGATAATAGGAAGGATAAGAAACTTAGATGATTGTCATGCCCTTCAAGATGACCTGGACAAAATAAGTACATGGAGCACCACTTGGCAAATGGAATTTAATGTTAATAAATGCCATGTTATGGAATGTGGAATAGGAGAACATAGACCCCACACAACCTATATATTATGTGAGAAATCTTTAAAGAATTCTGATAAAGAAAGAGATCTAGGGGTGGTTCTAGATAGAAAACTATCACCTGAGGACCACATAAAGAATATTGTGCGAGGAGCCTATGCCACGCTTTCCAACTTCAGAATTGCGTTTAAATACATGGATGGCGATATACTAAAGAAATTGTTCACGACTTTTGTTAGGCCAAAGCTAGAATATGCAGCGGTTGTGTGGTGCCCATATCTTAAGAAGCACATCAACAAACTGGAAAAGGTGCAAAGACATGCTACTAAGTGGCTCCCAGAACTGAAGGGCAAGAGCTACGAGGAGAGGTTAGAGGCATTAAATATGCCAAAACTAGAAGACAGAAGAAAAAGAGGTGATATGATCACTACATACAAAATAGTAACAGGAATTGATAAAATCGATAGGAAGATTTCCTGAGACCTGGAACTTTAAGAACAAGAGGTCATAGATATAAACTAGCTAAACACAGATGCCGAAGAAATATAAGAAAATTCACTTTCGCAAACAGAGTGGTAGACGGTTGGAACAAGTTAGGGGAGAAGGTGGTGGAGGCCAAGACCGTCAGTAGTTTCAAAGCGTTATATGACAAAGAGTGCTGGGAAGACGGGACACCACGAGCGTAGCTCTCATCCTGTAACTACACTTAGGTAATTACACTTAGGTAATTACTTAGGTAATTACACACACAACACAGCAGAACCTCGAGTGTCGAGTGCCTAAATTGGCGAGCAATTTGGGTAACGAGTGCCCCGATCGCCGACAATTCGTCTCATTTGTCAAGTGCTCGTTTGAATAACGACAACACCACATGGTGGGTCGTGCTGTTTCTCACACATTCTTGGATGCCTCCAACGATGCAAATAATAATGTTTTTTTTTTTAAAGATGCTAATGATGCTGGGATGTAAGGGGTGACTGCTGAGATGTTGCAAAACATTGACTTTTTTGTAGAAAAAGAAATGAAATTTAAAAAAAAGAACAAATGTCAAAAAGGTTCGTTTGGTGTTTGTCAGGTAGGTTGCTCCATATTTCTTAACCAAAAAAAAATGAAAAACAGAACAAATGTCAAAAAGGTTTGTTCGGTGTTCGGCAGGTAGGCTGCTCCATGTTTCTTAAAAAAGAAAAAAGAAAAAAAGAAAACAGTTGAAATAATTTGAAAAACGGACAAATGCCATATAGGTTCGTTCAGTGTTTGTCGGGTAGGCTGCTCTATTATTGAGAAATAAATGCAAACTACCAAATGGAACACATTTGAAACAAAGAAAGATTGTCATAATGGAGCAGCCTACCCGACAAACACTGAACGAACCTGTATGGCATTTGTCCATTTTTCAAATTGTTTCAACTTTTTTTTAAGGGAACTGCAAACACCGAACGAACTTTTGCTATAAAAAAATGAACAAAAATTGAACAAATTTGAAGAAAGAAAAATGTCATAAAGGTTTGTTCAGTTGTATGTAAGATATGCTGCTCCATTATTAAAACATCAAATATCATATTGATGTTTTTCGGTGGTAGAATGGATTAATTTGATTTCCATTATTTTAAACGGGGAAATTCGTTTGAAAGACGAGCGTTTTACATATGAGCTCGGTGCCGGAACGGATTAAATTTGTTATTTGAGGTTCCACTGTATATATACAGTGGTACCTCGGAATACGAGTGTCCCTGTATACGAGTTTTTCGGAATATGAGCAGGATTTGCTAGAAAAATTTGCCTCGGAAGGCGAGTTTTGCCTCGGAACACGAGTTTGTTGATACACGTACAGGCCGACTAGCGCGGGTGGTACGGCGATCGCGCTTCAGTTTACCAGTGTCTCGCGCCCAGTGACTATCCCTCCTGAATTTTCACAAGGATTTACATTTTTTTTTCTTTTTTTTTGCCCATTTGAGAATAAAAGTTATTATATATCTTGCCATGGGTCTCAAGAAAGCCATTGGTAAGGTTCAACCTAAGAAAATAGCTGTGAGTAGAGGCAGTAGAGGATGTCCCTTCTTGATTAAGAAAATGTGTGAAGTATGGGAAGAACTCCAAAGTTTTGTTGAAAAAAACTCGCCCAGATAAAGCTGTAGCAGGCCGTTGCATTGACCTTTAAATGACACTGTGATGTCTTACTACAGACAAGTCTTAAAATGTAGGGAAAAACAAGTGTCTTTAGACAGATTCTTAGTAAGACAAGCAAGTCCTAGTGGTATGCAGGCTAATGTGCCAGAGAGTGCACACCAGTGAAGTCCTCACTGCCTGATGTTATAATGGAAGAGGACTCCCCTTCCAAACAGTAACTCCTCTATCTCCCCCCCTCCTCACCATCTTCCATACACAACAGCAAGGCAAGTAGTAACTTAAACATAGTTTTGTAGGTTTAGATGAATTAGGTATAAAAATTAGTTTGATGTGGGGTTTTTGGGGTAGTCAGGAACGGATTAATTCATTTCCCATTATTTCTTATGGAGAAATTAGCTTCGGAATACGAGTTTTTGGAATACGAGCTGTCTCCAGGAACGGATTAAACTCTTAAATCGAGGTACCCCAGTATATAAAGAAATACAAAATACCAGAAGCACAAGCACTTGTGTAATATGGAGAAAAAGCTTAGACACTGATGAGATACCTGGAGCACTTAAATCAGAAAATATAGCTTTACTCCACAAGGGAGATATCAAAGTTTTGGGAAAAAACTTAACTGGTAACTTATTTGCATCACAAGTCAAGCCTGGCCTTGGGCCGGGCTTGGGGAGTAGAACAACTCCCAGAACACCATCAAGCAGGTATCAAGCAGGTGGTCACACATCACAATTTTATGAAGTGATAGCCCCTGAAATGAGATCCTGTGGAGTTACAGGCAAAATGGAGTGGTAGATATTCAGTTTCCTGAAAAAAATGATAAAAAAAGAGGAACAATAAACTCAAGAAAATGAAAACATTTTAACCATTTTATTTCTTAATGTTTTGTTTATAATTTTTGTTTTGTGAAACTTTGATGTATTCAAAACATGTTTAAAGTAGGAGGTTTTTGTCAGCATAACTATGTGGGTGTTTGGGGGGGAGGGGGGGCTTGGAGAAGCAACTGAAAGGACAGCAGATGTCAGATTAAAAGTAAAGCAGTTGTGCAAAAAATAGATAGGGGGATGACCAAGGGGTATTCGGGATAGGGGGATGACCAAGGGGTATTCGGGATAGGGGGATGACCAGGATGTATTCAGGAAATTCAGCTTTAAATTTGTCGTCTTCTTTGCATTTTTTAACTGGATATCTTTGACATTTATGTCGTTTCCTTTTGTAATATTCATACATATTACTTTTTAATATTTTAACAAAAGGAAATTCATTTGTAATGAGTTTAAAGTATTATTATTAAAACAGTATGGTTAAATACAAAATGTCCTACAAGTGTGCTTGATTTCTTAACATAATTCTGTACAATGACCTATTTTGGATGAATCATTGTATATCCTTAATTGGCCTTCAGTATTTACTTGTGATGATTTTCCTAGTTTTCTGCATCAGAAATGTTAAATAGCTTGGAGAAGTGCATAAAGTTCTTGAAGAGGGTTGGAAAATATTCCCCATGTAATCGTTAAATTGGCTAATATTTATGTTGTATTATCAGATCCCATTGTCAGGGTCAAGTTAATGTCAAGGAAAATGAAAATACATTACAGTACAGGGTGTGCATTATAGTGATCACTGTAACACAATTGTTTATGAATATGTAGCCTAACAAATTGCTTGCAAGGAGATATATGCCATAAAAAAGTCAATGTGATAATAATGAGGTACAGTATTGATATGATTAACATAGTACTGCCCAGTAATGAGTATACCCATGAATATTAACAAATTGATATGTTGTATAACTGTGCATAACTATAAAATATTTAAATTATACATATGTGCAGTCAACTTAGCAATAGTGCCATAATCATAAAATACAATCTTATTGCATTAATTAATGAACAAATTAGTATGAACACTTTGAAGTAAGTTAATATGCATTGTACAGTATAATACAGTACATTGGTAAGTACTGTATAGTGTAATACAGTACATTGATAAGTACTGTACAATATAATACAGTATGTTGATAAGCACTGTACAGTATAATACAGTACATTGATAAGTACCATACAATATAATACAGTATGTTAATAAGTACTGTACAGTATAACACAGTACATTGATAAGTACAATAAATTGATAAGTACTGTACAGTATAATACAGTAAGCTGCTAAGTACTGTGTAATACAGTAAGCTGGTAATTATTGTACAATAACTGTTATGGTAAATTACAGTAACAGTAACTTACCATAACAGTAAGTATAATATAGTAACATGACAAGTACAGTACAGTATTATAACTGGCAATTAGTAAAGTAAATTCTAATATTGATACTGTAGTACAGTTTAGTAATTAATGTTTTTTAAAGTAGACTTTAGCATCTATAATTTTAATAAAGAATTATACTGTATATTGGTATTTCGCTTAGTGTTTTATTATTCGATTTTGCTGGCTTTCTCCTAATTCTTAGTACAGGTATTAATAAATTTTGATAGATGTATTCCTGCCCTTTTCACTGCCCAGTGGGCAAAATGTGCTCAAGTAACGTTTAATCAATGTAGGATCAATTTTGTCAATGTTAGTTCAATGTTACATCAATGTTGTTTGTCCAGATTTGTCCAAGAGATGTATATATCAAAGTTTTCTTGTATTGTAAATACTACAGGTGGAAGTTAGCTTCTCATTGTAACAATATGTGCAATTTAGTTACTGTAAATGTTAATATAGTAGTCATTGTTATCCTTGTAGAGAACCTGGCTCCCTTTTACAGTTTATATTGGAAACACTCTCATGGATTCATCACACATTTACACACCACTTATGAATCTTGTACAGCTTCCCTCAATCATGGTGGCTTTGGTTACATTTATGAAATACTTTGAGTTCTGAAGCACTATGAGGTTGTTTTTAACAGTAATAATGTTGGGTTGTGATGTTTCCAAGCTTGTAAATTGTATAATAATGCAAGCAAAGCTTCCATGATTGTTGAAAGATGTATAGTTTCATAAGTGGCTCCATAAATGCTTTATGAATCCGGGGCCTGTTGTTGTTGCTGAGCGGGGTAATATCTTCGTAATCTTTATTGTGGTATAATGCCTTGTAATGTCTTTTGATATACAGTGTGTGTGTGTGTGTGTGTGTGTGTGTATTCACTTAGTTGTATTCACTTAGTTGTATTTATGGGGGTTGAGCTTTGCTCTTTCGGTCCGCCTCTCAACTGTCAATCACTGTTTTACTAACTAACTACTAACTACTTTGTTTTTTTTTCCACACACACACACACACACCCCAGGAAGCAGCCCGTGATAGCTGACTAACTCCCAGGTAACCTATTTACTGCTAGGTAACAGGGGCATTCAGGGTGAAAGAAACTTTGCCCATTTGTTTTCTGCCGGGTGCGGGAATCGAACCCGCGCCACAGAATTACGAATCCTGCACGCTATCCACCAGGCTACCTGGCCCCACCTGTGTGTGGTGTGTGTGTGTGTGTGTGTGTAATTACCTAAGTGTAATTACCTAAGTGTAGTTACAGGATGAGAGCTACGCTCGTGGTGTCCCGTCTTCCCAGCACTCTTTGTCATATAACGCTTTGAAACTACTGACGGTCTTGGCCTCCACCACCTTCTCACTTAACTTGTTCCAACCGTCTACCACTCTGTTTACAAAACTGAATTTTCGTATATTTCTCCGGCAGCTTTGTTTCGTTAGTTTAAATCTATGACCTCTTGTTCTTGAAGTTCCAGGTCTCAGGAATTCTTCCCTATCATTTTATCGATTCCTGTTACTATTTTGAATGTAGTGATCATATCACCTCTTTTTCTTCTATCTTCTAGTTTTTGCATGTTTAATGCTTTAATCTCTCCTCATAGCTCTTGTCCTTCAGTTCTGGGAGCCACTTAGTGGCATGTCGTTGCACCTTTTCCAGTTTGTTGATGTGCTTCTTAAGATATGGGCACCATACAACCGCTGCATATTCCAGCTTTGGTCTAATAAAAGTCGTGAACAATTTCTTTAGTATTTCTCCATCCATGTATTTAAAAGCAATTCTGAAGTTAGAAAGTGTAGCATAGGCTCCTCGCACAATGTTCTTAATGTGGTCCTCAGGTGACAGTTTTCTATCTAAAACCACCCCTAGATCCTTTTCTTTATCAGAATTCTTTAAAGATTTCTCACATAATTTATAGGTTGTGTGGGGTCTATGTTCTCCAATTCCACATTCCATAACATGGCATTTATTCACATTAAATTCCATTTGCCAAGTGTTGCTCCAAATACTTATTTTGTCCAGGTCTTCTTGAAGGGCATGACAATCATCTAGGTTTCTTATCTTCCCTATTATCTTAGCATCATCAGCAAACATGTTCATGTAATTCTGTATTCCCACTGGTAGATCGTTTATGTAGACAATGAACATTACCGGTGCAAGAACTGAACCCTGAGGTACTCCACTCGTGACATTCCTCCAATCCGATACCTTGCCTCTGATCGTGGCCCTCATTTTTCTGTCAGTTAGGAAATTTTTCATCCATGTTAGTAGCTTACCTGTCACTCCTCCAATATGTTCCAGTTTCCAGAACAACCTCTTATGGGGAACTCTGTCGAAAGCCTTTTTTAGGTCCAGATAGATGCAGTCAACCCAACCATCTCTTTCTTGTAAAATCTCTGTGGCTCGATCATAAAACTGAGCAAGTTCGTTACACAGGATCTTCCAGATCGAAAACCATACTGTCTGTCTGATATTATATCGTTTCCTCCAGGTGTTCTACCCATTTAGTTTTAATTATTTTTTCCAATATTTTGACTATTACACTTGTCAATGATACAGGTCTATAATTAAGGGGGTCTTCCCTGTTTCCACTTTTGTAGATTGGAACTATGTTAGCCTTTTTCCACACATCAGCTACAGCTCCTGTACACAGGGATGCCTGAAAAATCAGTTGAAGTGGAATGCTGAGCTCAGGTGCACATTCTCTCAGAACCCATGGTGAAACTCCATCCGGACCAACTGCTTTGTTCTTACCTAGCTCCTTTAGCATTTTTTCCACTTCGTCTCTAGACACCTCTATGTGCTCTATGTTGTTCTCTGGAATTCTTATTGTGTCTGGTTCCCTAAAGATTTCATTTTGTACAAACACACTTTGGAACTTTTCGTTTAGTGTTTCACACATTTCCTTTTCATCTTCCGTGAATCTATTTCCCATTTTCAACCTCTGAATATTATCCTTTACCTGCAATTTGTTGTTTATGAATTTATAGAATAGACCTGGTTCTGTTTTACATTTGTCTGCAATCCCTTTTTCAAAATTTCTTTCTGCCTCTCTCCTCACTGCCGTGTAGTTGTTTCTCGCATCTTTGTATCGCTGGTATGTTTGGGGGTTCGGCCTCTTCCTGTATTGGTTCCAATTTTGTGTCTTTTGGTCTCTAGCCCTCTCGCAATTTCTATTGAACCAATCCTGTTTTCTAGTTCTGCATCTCTGTTTTGGTATAAATTTTTTTGTGCCTTTATCATATATTTCACAAAACTTGACATACATCTCATTCACTTCCTTGCCTAGCATCAAGTCTGTCCAATTATACTCACTAAAAAAATTTCTAAGGTGGCCATAATGTCCTCTCCTGAAGTCTGGTTTCTCAACTGCTTCAACCTCTTTATTTTCTTCCAGATTATAACGCATTGCATACTTTATTCCCAAAAGACATGGTCACTTTTACCCAAGGGAGGAAGGTACTGAATGTCAAATATCTCTTCCTCCTTCCTGGTAAATATCAAATCTAGCATGGAGGGAACGTCCCCTTCCCTCATCCTCGTAGCTTGTTTAACATGTTGATACAAGAATGTTTCCAGGATGAGGTCTACAAATCTACAGGTCCAAAAATCTTCTGTTTTAGCTTCATATGCTTCCCAGTCTATGGATTTCAAGTTGAAGTCACCTACTATCAACAGTCGTGATCTATCGTTATCCGCTCTCGCTATAATCTCTCTCATTATTGTTATAAGACCTTCTCGTTTACTATCTAGCTCCTCCTTTGACCATGTGCTGCTTGGCGGTGGACTATATGCATTTATTATCATTAGTTTATCATCCTCATGGCAGATCTCTAGTGCTATTATGTCAACTTCTTGTGGATTGGCAGTCATTATTTCCTTCACCTTTAGGTGTTCTTTTACCAGCACAGCAACGCCACCGCCTTTCCTAATTTTTCTGTCCCGTCTCCAAATTGAGTAGCCCCTTGGGAATATGACCTCATTTAAAATAACATCTTCAAGTTTTGTCTCCGTGAGTGCAACAATGTCTGGTGTCTGCAGCTGTATTATATCACTTAACTCCAGTATCTTCGATCTTACTCCATCTATGTTGGTGTATGCAATCTTCAGGAACTTGTTCCCCCTCTCCTTATTCTTCACTCCTCCTCTCTCTATTGATTTTGTTGGTTTGCCTTTATGTACCACTTTACTGGTTTGCCTACCCCTAACACTTTGTAGAAAAAAGAATTGATTTCTTCTTCATTCCTGTTCTCATTTAAACGTTTTGCCTCGGCGAGGTTCAGTTTCAGCTTCTCTCTGTCTTCTTTTGAAAGATCTCGTCTTAACGACCACCCTTTCCCATCCTCATCACTTTGCAATTTTCTAGCATTCCTTAGTACTTCTTCCATCTGTTTGGCACCGTTTAGGGTGATCCTCAAAGGTCGATCTTTCCCTTTTACGTACCTGCCTATTCTCCTGTAGTCGCACACATTCTCTATGGTAGTGAGACCTTCTACGAGGCCAACAATTTTATCTACTACTTTAGCTTCTTCTACAGCTCTTTCTGACCTAGATGTTATCTCCTTTTCTTTGCAACCAAAAATGATCAGGGACTTACTCCGATCAACTGTGTTTTGCACCAACTTCGGGTTAGATGCCAATTCTTTTCTCACTTCCAGCCTAATGTTTGTTTTATCTTGGTTGCTGCAGTGTTTGACTTCCTTTACTGCTTCTTCAATTCTTTCCTTCTCCTTGGCCACTTGTGCATAGTGAGTTGCATATCTTTCTTGCACTGTTCTATACCCTGTGTAACTTCCTCCATCTGTGCTGACAAAAGCTGTTTCTCCTGTTGAATTTCCTTGCCTAACCTATTGTAGTCATTTAGGCTTAAATTTACTTTAACTTCTTCCAAAGCTATTTTTAAGAGTTTATTTTCTTCTTCCATGTCTTTGCAATTTGTTTCCAATTGATTCTTATCCTTGCGCAAGTCTTTCACTAACCCTCAAGACATAAAACTTTGCTATTCAAATGGTCATTACTTTCTTTCAATTTACGAATTATTTCTACATGAGAGTTCACTATACTATCTAAATTTACCAACTTGTTATGTAGACTGCTAATATCAATGCTTTCTTCATTGAATCCCTCAAAATCAAGCTCTGTTTTGTTTTTCCTCTTGTCAGTGGCCATCTTGAATGTTGTTCTCTGCACTGTAAACACTAGGGGCAACTTTTTCTCATCCAATTTTTCACTTCCCTTAGCACATTCCTGTTATCTCACCTATTTTTCAAAGCACTATACCTTTATGTTCTCTGGGACACCACTCACTATCATCAACCTGTACTACAATACTTAGGATTGTTGAAATATGCTGGAGCTCCTCTGCTGCAAGTGTTGACCCTAGGGGTGTCACCTTTTGAATCGTGTTGTGTGTGTGTAATTACCTAAGTGTAATTACCTAAGTGTAGTTACAGGATGAGAGCTACGCTCGTGGTGTCCCGTCTTCCCAGCACTCTTTGTCATATAACGCTTTGAAACTACTGACGGTTTTGGCCTCCACCACCTTCTCACTTAACTTGTTCCAACCGTCTACCACTCTATTTGCGAAGGTGAATTTTCTTACGTTTCTTCGGCATCTGTGTTTAGCTAGTTTAAATCTATGACCTCTTGTTCTTGAAGTTCCAGGTCTCAGGAAATCTTCCCTGTCGATTTTATCAATTCCTGTTACTATTTTGTACGTAGTGATCATATCGCCTCTTTTTCTTCTATCTTCTAGTTTTTGCATATTTAATGCCTCTAACCTCTCCTCATAGCTCTTGTCCTTCATTCTGGGAGCCACTTAGTGGCATGTCGTTGCACCTTTTCCAGTTTGTTGATGTGCTTCTTAAGATAAGGGCACCATACAACCGCTGCATATTCCAGCTTTGGTCTAATAAAAGTCGTGAACAATTTCTTTAGTATTTCTCCATCCATGTATTTAAAAGCAATTCTTAGGTTAGAAAGTGTAGCATAGGCTCCTCGCACAATGTTCTTGATGTGGTCCTCAGGTGACAGTTTTCTATCTAAAACCACCCCTAGATCCCTTTCTTTATCAGAATTCTTTAAAGATTTCTCACATAATTTATAGGTTGTGTGGGGTCTATGTTCACCATTCCACATTCCATAACATGGCATTTATTCACATTAAATTCCATTTGCCAAGTGTTGCTCCAAATACTTATTTTGTCCAGGTCTTCTTGAAGGGCATGACAATCATCTAGGTTTCTTATCTTCCCTATTATCTTAGCATCATCAGCAAACATGTTCATGTAATTCTGTAATCCCTCTGGTAGATCGTTTATGTAGACAATGAACATTACCGGTGCAAGAACTGAACCCTGTGGTACTCCACTCGTGACATTCCTCCAATCCGATACCTTGCCTCTGATTACGGCCCTCATTTTTCTGTCAGTTAGGAAATTTTTCATCCATGTTAGTAGCTTACCCGTCACCCCTCCAATATGTTCCAGTTTCCAGAACAACCTCTTATGGGGAACTCTGTCGAAAGCCTTTTTTAGGTCCAGATAGATGCAGTCAACCCAACCATCTCTTTCCTGTAAAATCTCTGTTGCTCGATCATAAAAACTGAGTAAGTTCGTTACACAGGATCTTCCAGATCGAAACCATACTGTCGGTCTGATATTATATCATTTCTCTCCAGGTGTTCTACCCATTTAGTTTTAATTATTTTTTCCAATATTTTGACTATTACACTTGTCAATGATACAGGTCTATAATTAAGGGGGTCTTCCCTGCTTCCACTTTTGTAGATTGGAACTATGTTAGCCTTTTTCCACACATCAGCTACAACTCCTGTAAACAGGGATGCCTGAAAAATCAGCTGAAGTGGAATGCTGAGCTCAGGTGCACACTCTCTCAGAACCCATGGTGAAACTCCATCTGGACCAACTGCTTGTTCTTACTTAGCTCCTTGAGCATTTTTTCCACTTCGTCTCTAGTCACCTCTATGTGCTCTATGTTGTTCTCTGGAATTCTTATTGTGTCTCTGGTTCCCTAAAGATTTCATTTTGTACAAACACACTTTGGAACTTTTCGTTTAGTGTTTCACACATTTCCTTTTCATTTCCGTGAATCTATTTCCCATTATCAACCTCTGAATATTATCCTTTACCTGCAATTTGTTGTTTATGAATTTATAGAATAGACCTGGTTCTGTTTTACATTTGTCTGCAATCCCTTTTTCAAAATTTCTTTCTGCCTCTCTCCTCACTGCTGTGTAGTTGTTTCTTGCATCTTTGTATCGTTTGTATGTTTGGGGGTTTGGCCTCTTCCTGTATTGATTCCATTTTTGTGTCTTTTGGTCTCTGGCCCTCTCGCAATTCCTATTGAACCAATCCTGTTTCCTAGTTCTGCATCTCTGTTTTGGTATAAATTTGTTTGTGCCTTTATCATATATTTCACAAAACTTGACATACATCTCATTCACTTCCTTGCCTAGCAACAAGTCTGTCCAATTATACTCACTAAAAATTTCTAAGGTTGCCATAATGTCCTCTCTTGAAGTCAGGTTTTTCAACTGCTTCATCCTCCTTATTTTCTTCCAGATTATAACGCATTGCATACTTTATTCCCAAAAGACATGGTCACTTTACCCAAGGGAGGAAGGTACTGAATGTCAAATATTCTTCTTCCTCCTTCCTGGTAAATATCAAATCTAGCATGGAGGGAACGTCCCCTTCCCTCATCCTCGTAGCTTGTTTAACATGTTGATACAAGAATGTTTCCAGGATGAGGTCTACAAATTTACAGGTCCAAAATCTTCTGTTTTAGCTTCATATGCCTTCCCAGTCTATGGATTTCAAGTTGAAGT
>WNGS01165318.1:22432062-22442638 GCA_020271785.1 Procambarus virginalis | reverse complement strand
TTGACCACTCTTTCCCGATTAGTTAGTACTCTAACAGCTCTCTTGATTTCAGCGAATATCACTTGGTTTTCTGCCTATTTGTTCCCATGGCTGTGTAATGCTGCTTTGAATCAGTGCAGATCACTGCACCTTTAGTGTTTCAAGGAATCTTAACACCAAAACAATAGCAGTCAGCTCTGCTTGCGTTGAGGAGGCATAGTTCTCTATACATGCTTTTTCTTCATTTCCATTTTGAAAGACATTATTCCTAATTACAGCTCTCCAGCTCTGTCATTAGTAGGATTTGATGACCCATCAGAGTAGATTTGAACTAATTAATTTCTGGTTTCTTTATAAATCTCTTCAAGATACGTATGCCTCATTTCTTGTGATATGTTGGACTTTTCGTTGCCATCTCGTTTGTAATAATCTTACATTGATCATCCTCCCAGGGAGGAAACCTTCTACAGGCATGAGTTCACGAGCTTGCTCGAGCAGGTGAAGATCTTCCAGGTAGCAGACTGATCATAGATGCCATTTTTTGCTTTTCCTGTTTCCTCCAGTGAGTAGCACAGAAATAAGTTTTTTGTTGGCAATATCATTGTAGTGGGGATCTGTGGCTATCTTAATTGCACGTTTATCATTCAGTTCCTTAATTCTGCTTTTAACACTGAGGAGGGACAACTCCTCCCGTAAAATCAATGTTTTGGCAGCTTTTTGACTTCAAGAATGATTAACGTGGCTTCCATTTGCATGACTTCAAGCCTTTGCATATCGTTTTGGGAGTAAGTGCACAAGACTGGTGGGATATGGTCTGTGACGGAGCACATATAGGCTGTGTATATCATCTTAATTCAGCCGGGAGCCGGTCGGCCGAGCGGACAGCACACTGGACTTGTGATCCTGTGGTCCTGGGTTCGATCCCAGGCGCCGGCGAGAAACAATGGGCAGAGTTTCTTTCACCCTATGCCCCTGTTACCTAGCAGTACAATAGGTACCTGGGTGTTAGTCAGCTGTCACGGGCTGCTTTCTGGGGGTGGAGGCCTGGTCGAGGACCGGGCCGCGGGGACACTAAAAGCCCCAAAAACATCTCAAGATAACCTCAAGAAGAAGATATATTTCAGCTGATCTTGCAAATACAATGATATATATATATATATATATATATATATATATACATATATATATATATATATATATATATATATATATATATATATATATATATATATATATATATATATATATATGTGTCGTACCTAGTAGCCAGAACGCACTTCTCAGCCTACTATGCAAGGCCCGATTTGCCTAATAAGCCAAGTTCATACGATAGTATGAACGGGTAGAGGGGCCGGAAATGGCGATGTACGGCACAAAGTACTGCATCTCTTCTGACCATGTTGAAGGCATTCTTAAAATCCAGTTTGAGCAGGGCCTTTTCATCAGAAATGTTGGTGATGTATGCTCGTGCTGCATGGGCAGCCGCTTCACAGCCTTGGGGGATTCCAAATCCTAGCTGGATTGGTTTCAGTAATTCAGCCGCTTGCTGGCTGACAACCCTCGTAGCAGCCTTGGCAATCAGGCGTCGGAGAGTGTTGCCAACAGCTATTGGCCTGATTCCATCATCCTTCTTTTTGAGAGCACAGAGGGAGGCACCGAAAAAGAGAGGCCTGATGACCTCAGGTATATCACCAGCCAGGCACATGTTAATATATATATATATATATATTATATAAATAAAGTGGTGACTAGCGCGTGTTACTCACCTGTTGAAGGCATAGATCTGCTCTATGTTAGAGAAGAGATCATCAACGTGATGCTGGGAGATGCCGGACTCCGGGTGAAGTCTCCAGTACTCAAGGTAACCCTGAAATATAAAGTATTATTTAATATCCGCCCCAGTACGCCAAGTACCCATAAAACAATATATATTGCCAGATTTACGCCTAAAATACTCCACATTAATTTTACAACAATTAAAATAACGGAATATACGCCTCCAGACCGACAACCAGAGCGCAACTCCATAGTCTCCTGAGACTGATGGATGACTCCTACTACTATTACTACTACTACTACTACTACTACTACTACTAGTACTACTACTACTACTACTACTACTACACATAACCTTGCAACAATTAAAATAACCCAATATACGCCTCCAGTAGGCTACTTCACGCAGCCCTAGAAAGAAATTCATCAATATACGCCATGAAAACTGCACGTAGACCTGACTACGCCTCCAGATATGCGTATTTCAATTCAATTCAATGTTTACCCAAAATTATGTGGTACAAAGAACATATTAGTAATGTACAATGGTCAGGACAGGAGTTACACATACTATGAAGCCACTATTATGTAAAGCGTGTCGGACAAAACATAAAACTGACAAAAAAACAATAGATCAGTATGATTAGTCACTGGCCTCGGGAAACCTTCGATCTAATGCCTCTGTTCACCTAGCAGCAAATAAGTACCCGAGATATGGAACTGTTGTGGGTTGCATCCTGGGAAGATGTCGCTGACCTTGAGGGGACCCGGATAAGGCTCTCCTGATCGATACCCGTTTCAGCGTTCAAGGGTAAACTTGACAAACACCTTCCGACGACAGAATGCGAACAGCGGCGACAAACAGCATAGTTGACCAGACCATCAACCAAAAAGTTCAGTCAGAGACCGGGCCGCGGTGACACTAATCCCCGGAACCACCAGACAGTAGGGCAAGAGGAACCGTACAAGGAAGGTGCTAAAGCTCTCAGTAGCTCTAGTCCATCAACCTGTTCTCCAGATTAATGCGCCCCCAATTGTGACGGTGTCGACTACTGTGTACATCCTCCCACCTAGTGAGTGTGGTGGTGGTGAACATACCTGGAATATACCTAGAGAGGATCTCGAGAGTTCTTCTACTCCCCGAGCCCGGCCCGGCCACTGTCACACTTATCGAATGCCCTTTGTAAAGTCTGTATATACAACATCTGCATTTTGTGTGGTAGGTGGTGGCCGTGGGTGGTGGTTGTGGGCGGTGGGTGGTGGCCGTGGGTGGTGGTTGTGGGCGGTGGGTGGTAGCCTTGGGTGGTGGTTGTGGGCGGTGCGTGGTGGCCTTGGGTGGTGGTTGTGGGCGGTGCGTGGTGGCCTTGGGTGGTGGTTGTGGGCGGTGCGTGGTAGTTGTGGGCGGTGGGTGGTGGCGGTGGGTAGTTGTGGGTGGTGGTGGGGGGTGATAATGAGGAAGGGTGGATATGCGGGTGGTGTTACCTTTCTGAGCATGCTGGGTGGTCATCGGGCCAGCGGGACCTTCTTCCCGCCCAGCCGTCGACCACACTCACTCTGGTTTTCGCCCTCCTGGGCTGAGGTATGCTGATGATATATTGGATTTGTACCCAAGATTGACCATGTAATTGATTGACCAACTATATATCAACTATACATAGAATATATGTATGTGATGTAACTATGTAACCTGAGCTTGTAAAAGCACTTTAATCACCTTCAGTGATTAAGTGCTTAATAACACACTAGTTTCTCTATCAGCTATCTTACCCTCTCAGAGTAGGAGAGCCATAAATGTATGTGTATGTATGTATATGTGTATATATGTATATGTATATGTGTGCGTATGTATATGTATGTATGTGTATAAAGTATATGTGGAAGCTGATCAGAATTACATTTCACCTTTGTAAATGCACATTAATGATACTATGTAAAGAACACATCGACCACTTTATGTAGGGCAGACGTAACTCTGTGTATCTTTGTATTTATGTCTGTAAGTTAGCTTAGCATTTTAAAAGCACTACATTCACCTTCTGTGGTTGATTCTTCAATAAACCCTTGAACTATATGTTTAACAGATCTCTCGCCCTGTCCATGGGGGACAGAAGAAAATGTATATATGCTGGTTAGCATTGTTAATGTGTGGCCACGTCTGTGGTAGAAAATAATAAAAAACAAAAAACTTACTGGTTTAAATTTGTCCCGAAGAGCGAGTTTATTGGTCGCGTCACTCATCCTGTGAGTGACCATACCAGCGTCACTCATCCTGTGAGTGACCGTACCAGCGTCACTCATCCTGTGAGTGACCATACCAGCGTCACTCATCCTGTGAGTGACCCTACCAGCGTCACTCATCCTGTGAGTGACCCTACCAGCGCCACTCATCCTGTGAGTGACAATACCAGCGTCACTCATCCTGTGAGTGACCATACCAGCGTCATTCGTGCTGTGAGTGACCATAGCAGCGCCACATCCTGCGAGTGACCCTACCAGCGTCACTCATCCTGTGAGTGACATACCACCATAGCAGCGTGAACATACTTCATACATTACATACATGTACAAGATCTGGGAATTATGATGTCTGACGACCTGACATTTAGTGAACATAACCGAGCAAATATAGCGGCGGCCAGGAACATGACAGGATGGATTATGAGAACGTTCAAATCCAGAGACCTCACAACAATGTTAATATTATTTATATCATTGGTGGTGTCCCCTTAAATTGCGGTTACCTTGCGATGATTCCGGGGCTCAACGTCCCCGCGGCCCGGTCCTCGACCAGGCCTCCCGGTTGCCGGACTGGTCAACCAGGTTGTTGGACGGGGCTGCTCGCAGCCTGACGCATGAATCACAGCCTGGTTGATCAGGTATCCTTTGGAGGTTTATCAAGTACTCTCTTGAACACTGTGAGGGGTCGGCCAGTTATGTCCCTTATGTGTAGTGGAAGCGTGTTGAACAGTCTCGGGCCTCTGATGTTGATAGTTCTCTCTCAGAGTACCTGTTGCACCTCTGCTCTTCAACAGGGGTATTCTGCACATCCTGCCATGTCTTCTGGTATCATGTGGTGTTATTTCTGTGTGCAGGTTTGGGACCAGCCCCTCTACTATTGTCCACGTGTAAATTATTATGTATCTCTCCCGCCTGCGCTCAAGAGAATACAGATTTATGCATTTTAGTCGGTCCCAATAGTTTAGATGTTTTACTGAGTGGATTCTAGCAGTAAAGGATCTCTGCACGCTCTCCAGGTCAGCAATTTCTCCAGCTTCGAAAGGGGCTGTCATTGTGCAGCAGTACTCCACTCTAGAGAGCACTAGCGTGTTGAAAAGTATCTTCATTATTATAGCATCTTTTGTTTGAAAAGTTTTTGTTATCCAACCTGTCATTTTTCTTCCATTTGTGATGGCTACTTTATTGAGTCCCGTCTTGTGGATTGCTTGATACTCGCTTCCCTTTTCAGAGCAGGAGAGATCTCTGAATTAGAAGGAATACATAAAACATATACGGCAAACATAGACACGATAACATATCTAAATTATTGGGACCGTCTCAAAGCTCTCAAAATGTACTCTCTGGAAAGGAGACGAGAAAGGTATAAAATAATATATACATGGAAGATACTGGAGGGCCAGGTCCCAAATTTGTACAGTAGAATAACAACATACTGGAGCGAAGATAAGGAAGGAAATGCAGAATAGAACCAGTGAGGAGTAGAGGTGCCATAGGCACAATCAGAGAACACTGAACATCAGAGGTCCACAGCTGTTCAACACCCTCCCAGCAAGCATTAGAAATATTGCCGGAACAAAGATATTCAAGAGGCACTTACACAGGTTCTTGCAAGAAGTGCCGGACCAACAAGGCTGTAGTGGATATGTGGACCTGCGGGCCGCTCCAAGCAACAGTCTGTTGAACCAAGCTCACACAAGTCGAGCCTGGCCTCGGGCGGGGCTCGGGGAGTAAAAGAACTCCCAGAACCCTCTCCAGATATGCTCCAGGTATAGCACCATAGCAGCGCCACTCGTTTGATAGTCCGCTGACATCGGCACCGTAGACAACATCTCATAAGTAACTGTCTCTTCAACGCAGACTAAACTTCAAGCTGTATTAGTGAGCTTAAAGGAAGTAGTAAATATGTATGTTTCTTATTGAGAGTAGAGAAGCGTTGGAGTCCTTATACAGGACAAGACCAGTATATGAGCATGTTGTGAAGCAGAGCAGAGTGACCATTACGACACTAACATATATGGGTATAAAGTACGATTCATATGGATCCCTCACACGTGGGAACACTGATGAACACCGCAGTGATGAGACAGCGAGGAGGACCACGGGAAAAACTCTTGTCTATGATGTATGTCAAATAAGTCTGAAAGCACTAAAGACAAGAATTAAGGTGATCCAAGAGGAGGATGAAGAAGTGGAGCTGACGGTAATGGTAGAGAGCAGTAACACACTTGAGCATTATGCCCTCATGTGAAGAACTCCTCCTTCACATATGGTAAGAGAAAGTCTACCTGGCATATATGGTATTGATGTCTATGCCACACAGACAGTATGCGAATTATGTAGTATGCCGCACGCTCATACCCTAGATCACTATACCACTGTTGATGTAACAATATACATTAAATATTTTAACTAGCTCATCAAGACTGCAACTTGCTTAGTTAAATGAATCTTGGAGTTGAGTCCCTGAGCCCTTTATGTGCCTCTGTAACCCTTCACCACCCACACGATGGGTATGGGGTGTATAATAAGTGAACTACACTATGTATTAGAGGGTGATTTGCTTGAATACAGAAATAAAGAAGTGAGTAGTGTAGCACATGAGTGTAGTTGTGAGAGTGGAGTGATAGAGAGAGGTGTTAGGCAGGTCCATACACGAGTGGAGTGATAGAGAGAGGTGTTAGGCAGGTCCATACACTATGCCAGAGAGTAATACTAACACTGCTCTCATATATTTTGTGATGTGGACGTTATCATTATTATGGAATTAATGCAAATTATTCCATGTATAATATAATTAATATTTGTGTCCGGTATGGATTTGTGAGGTGGTTAAAGACCTATAATAGTGTTACCTGAACTTGCAGAGACTCAAGAAGTGGTCAAGGCGTCCATCACTCTCAACATATTCTGCAACTCCATTGTCCAGCTGTCATTTCCATCCCGAATCTCCGAGGGTATTTGTATTCAAGACGAACTCTCGTTATTTTACGGGCTATTCATGCCCGTGCCACCTCTTGGGTGGCTTAGTCTTCATCAGTCAATCAACCTGGTTATTACAGACGCTCTCCTCGGCCACCTCGCGCCCTCCATGATGACTGCGGTTGCCAACTGCACCTCCACTCTACCAGCCGACACATTCACCTATTTCAGAAGATGTGAATTAAGGAAATCTGGTGTGTGGCCAGCCTCCCCTACTGGTGATGGTCTGGTGTGTGGCCAGCCTCCCCTGCTGGTGATGGTCTGGTGTGTGGCCAGCCTCCCCTGCTGGTGATGGTCTGGTGTGTGGCCAGCCTCCCCTGCTGGTGATGGTCTGGTGTGTGGCCAGCCTCCCCTGCTGGTGATTGTCTGGTGTGTGGCCAGCCTCCCCTGCTGGTGATGGTCTGGTGTGTGGCCAGCCTCCCCTACTGGTGATGGTCTGGTGTGTGGCCAGCCTCCCCTACTGGTGATGGTCTGGTGTGTGGCCAGCCTCCCCTACTGGTGATGGTCTGGTGTGTGGCCAGCCACCCCTGCTGGTGATGGTCTGCTCTTCACTGGTTCTATTCTACATTTTCTTCCATATCGTTCACTCCAGTACGTTGTTATTTTACTGTGTAGATTAGGGACCTGGCCCTCCAAATTTAAATTTTAAATTTTGCCCCGAGGGGCGAGTTTATTGGGCAGCGCCACTCATCTTGTGAGTGGACACACCGCCATAGCAGCATGTACAACACTCCCCAATAGGAAGAAAACCCGCTGGGTTGTTCATCCTGTCACTTGTACCCAGACACAGCTGGGACTTGCTTAACTGTCTCAAGTGAACAGCTCCTCAAACAAGAAGATTAACATCTATCAACCCTTAAAGCTTACGTTATCTTGCGGGTGCAAAATGGGGAAATCTTTTAAGAACAGTATCAATATTTGACAAATAGTGTTTTCCTAACTCAAACAATGTGGGGTTTATTAATCTACACATATTTCTGATGTCTCTCAGGTGTTCACATTCACGTAGATAGTGGTCAAGGCGGTGTCCATCACTCTCACCACAGATTCTACAACTTCGCTGATCAACCGCTGTTTCCATTCCATATCTCCATGGATATCTGTATCCAAGACGGATTCTCGCTATTACTGATTCTCTCCCTCGTCCTCCTCCTCTTCGGCCATAACGTTGGGATTGCCAGCTGCAACCATGTTGTACCTGGCAATCCCAATCATTATGGCCGAAGAGGAGGAGGACGAGGGAGAGAATCAGTAATAGCGAGAATCCGTCTTGGATACAAATATCCATGGAGATATGGAATGGAAACAACAGTTGATCAGCGAAGTTGCAGAATCTGTGGTGAGAGTGATGGACACCGCCTTGACCACTATGGCCCTCCAGTATTTTCCATGTGTATATTATTTGATATCTCTCTCGTCTCCTTTCTAATGAGTACATTTGGAGAGCTTTGAGACGATCCCAATAATTTAGGTGCTTTATCTCGTCTATGCGTGCCGTACATGTTCTCTGTATTCCCTCTATTTCAGGAATCTCTCCTGCTCTGAAGGGGGAAGTGTGTACTGAGCAGTACTCGAAACGGGACAACACAAGTGACTTGAAGAGTACAACCATTGTGATGGGATCCCTGGATTTGAACGTTCTCGTAATCCATCCGATCATTTTTCTGGTTGACGCAATAGTTGCTTGGTTATGCTCCGTAAACGTTAGGTCGTCAGACATCATTATTCAAAATCCGTGACATGCTGTTTTCCTACTATGGGCAGATTCGATTGTGTTTTGTACCCTGTATTATGTTTCAGATCCTCATTTTTGCCGTATCTGAGTACCTGGAATTTATCCTGGGGTATACGTGTACAGTGATACAACGTGTATTATGGTGCAGAAGGTGAAGGTGAAAGTGTCCCAGCGTCCCGGTGTCCCAGACCACCTCCTGGCTGGTGGTCAACCAGGCTGTCAGTGGCCGCTGTTCGCAGTCTGGCGTGTGAGTTACAAGAGCCTCTCGTGCCCTAAGGGGTGTTTATCAAGTTCCTGTTTATAACAGGAAATAGAAAGAAAACACAACGAGTCGCTAACAACTTAAAATACCTGAATAACGAGGTCTTGAAGAGAACACAAGCTGGGACTTGAGCATCAAGTTGGCTGGGGGGGGGGGAGTGGGGGGGGGGCACCCACGTGGTGGATGGAATGTGGGAAGGGAGATTAGGGGGGGGGGACCACCCAGGTGGAAAAGCACAAGGGCGTGTCGATTGTTAGGGGCTGACCCCGCCCGTCCGGCCCCCACGCCCACAGCGCCCCACGCCCACAGCATCGTAAGATGTCCCTGTTATCTTTACAGGACTAACAATAGGCACTTGTGGTCCTCACACGGTCACTTGACCCAACACTTAACTCTAACCCCGCCTTCACTCCATCAGAAGGCGGGTCAAGAGCTTAGGCTCCATCCCGCAAGCCTACATGGGTGAGTACACACACACACACACACACACACACACACACACACACACACACACACACACACACACACACACACACACACTAGGGGACACAGGTGGAAACTGAGTGCCCAAATGAGCCACAGAGATACTAGAAAGAACTTTTTTAGTGTCAGAGTGGTTGACAAATGGAATGCATTAGGAAGCGATGTGGTGGAGGCTGACTCCATACACAGTTTCAAGTGTAGATATGATAGAGCCCATTAGGCTCAGGAAACTGTACACCTGTGATTGACGGTTGAGAGGCGGGACCAAAGAGCCAGAGCTCAACCCCCGCAAGCACAACTAGGTGAGTACAACTAGGTGAGTACACACACACACACACACATACCTCTCAGCTCGGGCACTAGTCTGGTGGCAAACCTTTGAACCTTTTCCAGTTTAGTCTAGTCAAGGATAAGACTAAACTGGAAAAGGTTCAAAGGTTTGCCACCAGACTAGTGCCGAGCTGAGAGGTATGAGCTACGAGGAGAGACTACGGGAATTAAACCTCACTTCGCTGGAAGACAGAAGAGTTAGGGGGGACATGATCACCACATTTAAGATTCTGAAGGGAATTGATAGGGTAGATAAAGTCAGGCTATTTAACACAAGGGGCACACGCACAAGGGGACACAGGTGGAAACTGAGTGCCCAAATGAGCCACAGAGATATTAGAAAGAACTTTTTTAGTGTCAGAGTGGTTGCCAAATGGAATGCATTAGGAAGTGATGTGGTGGAGGCTGACTCCATACACAGCTTCAAGTGTAGATATGATAGAGCCCATAGGCTCAGGAATCTGTACACCAGTTGATTGACAGTTGAGAGGCGGGACCAAAGAGCCAAAGCTCAACCCCCGCAAGCACAATTAGGTGATTAGGTGAGTACACACACACACACACACACACACACACACACACACACACACACACACACACACGCTACCTGGGGGCCAGGTAGCCTGGTGGATTGCGCGCAGGACTTGTAATTCTGTGGCGCGGGTTCGATTCCCGCACCCGGCAGAAACAAATGGGCAAAGTTTCTTTCACCCTGAATGCCCCTGTTACCTAGCAGTAAATAGGTACCTGGGAGTAGTCAGCTGTCACGGGCTGCTTCCTGGGGTGTGTGTGTG
>WNGS01165318.1:22383460-22396667 GCA_020271785.1 Procambarus virginalis | reverse complement strand
ATTGTAGCATATCACCTCACCCTAATGCAGGTATAAATAATAAGAAAAACTGTTTTAACTCTGTTGCAGTTAATTACTATATATATATATATATACTTATATATATATATATTATACTATATATATTATGATATATATATATATATATATATATATATATGCGGAAATCCATCAGAGAAAAAATGAAAGGAGGTAACGTTTTCGACTTGTGTTAAAGCCTTTGTCAAACAGACCACTGACAAGAAGAGATGGGAATTGGGCGGATACTATGGCCGACACACGACCAACCCAAACCTAGTGGAAAGGAATATAACCAGAGACAGGTAAAGCATAGCTATAGAATGTGTCAAAGAGGATTAAGCGGTCATAGAAAAAGGATGAAAGATTAAAGAAAAGGCTAATGAACATGCAATAAGAGCCCAGTAGGTAGGCTCAGGAATCTGTACACCGGTTGATTGACAGTTGAGAGGCGGGACTAAGAGCCAGAGTTCAACCCCTGCAAACACAGCTAGGCGAGTACACACACACGCACGCGCATACACGAACACAAGGGCACGCACGCTCGGTTCCCTGACAAGAGAGGAAACTTAACTTAGCTGCCAATTATATATCAGCACGGCGGACAGCCCGCCTCCTCTCGTAAGTCATACTTATATGGTGTTAACCACAAGTGTGTCTGTACTGTTTTATCAAGGTATCGTGAAGGTTAACCCCCCCCATGTGTAGTTAATTACTAAAAATACAAATTAATTGCTATTTTCCCATATGTTGTCTAACTTACGAAATCCTAAATAATATGTTATACACTTGCTTCTCTATTTTAATAATCAAATACGCATTTGCTGGTTTTTGAGCAAACCATTTATTTCTTCGAAAATTAACGAAATAATTATGAAATTAGCCGAGGGTTGCACGTCCTCGTATAGAGAAGTAATCTCTAACTAGGATTCATGAAATGTACAAATTATTGACTTTAAGCCCCAAAAGTTCGTTTTGTGCTACCGAAATATTAAGGAGCATATTTGGAAGTGAAACAAACCATTAAGCGAACATAGGTCTAAATAAGCAATCTCCTCTACTTAGTAGAGATATGTACTATACTAGGCCTAAAAACAGGTTTTGATGTTGACATTATCTCGGACACACTTCAAAAATATTAATACAAAACCCTTGTGGATGGAATAGTACTTCCATCCACATTTCTATATGGTTGAAACAATTTCTCAATGAGATGTAACAACGGAATTCGTATGACTACTGCGACAAACTCCAGCATCTGATTGACTGGCGATCAATACAGCCTAAAAAAAAAAAGTAAACATACCACAACTTTTTCAAATGCAGGAACGCGCAGGTTGGGTTCCTCAGACTGCTGCCAGGGGATAACTGCCTGTGTGGCGGGCGTGTGGCGCCCTTATATAGGGGCCGCCGCCTGATACTGGCCCTCAACACGTGCCACACTACCACCTTCATCACATACCTCCCCCCCCCACCCACCCCAACTCTGCAGTACCCCCCTTCTCAACTAGCAAGCGGGGAAGGGGGGGGGACGGGACGAACCAGAAGCGGAGGGGAGGGAGGACGGACGAACTAGCAGGCGGAGGGGAGGGGGGAAGGGACGAACTAGCAGGCGAGGGGAGGGGGGAAGGGACGAACTAGCAGGCGGAGGGGAGGGGGACGGGACGAACTAGCAGGCGGAGGGGAGGGGAAGGGACGAACTAGCAGGCGAGGGGAGGGGGGACGGACGAACTAGCAGGCGGAGGGGAGGGGGAAGGGACGAACTAGCAGGCGGAGGGGAGGGGGGAAGGGACGAACTAGCAGGCGGAGGGGAGGGGGGACGGGGACGAACTAGCAGGCGGAGGGGAGGGGGGAAGGGACGAACTAGCAGGCGGAGGGGAGGGGGGACGGGACGAACTAGCAGGCGGAGGGGAGGGGGGGAAGGGACGAACTAGCAGGCGGAGGGGAGGGGGAAGGGACGAACTAGCAGGCGGAGGGAGGGGGAAGGGACGAACTAGCAGGCGGAGGGGAGGGGGGGAAGGGACGAACTAGCAGGCGGAGGGGAGGGGGGAAGGGACGAACTAGCAGGCGGAGGGGAGGGGGGAAGGGACGAACTAGCAGGCGGAGGGGAGGGGGGAAGGGACGAACTAGCAGGCATGAAAGGCTGAACTTGGGGAAAAAAGGCGAGGTGGAGGTCTGAAGTTAGAGGATAACATGAGTGACGGGCGAAAGTGAATTACAGCCACGACAGTTGCAGGGAGAGTTCTCATCAACGTCATCAACACACATGCATGTTGCATGAGACCCCCACGCCTCGCCAACACCCTGTGGGCGTGGAGTACACGTCACTGTGTGTGTCCACACCTGTGGGGCGTGGAGTGCACGTCACTGTGTGTGTCCACACCTGTGTATGTATAGAGAATATACAAATATATTTGTATATAGAAACATACCAATGTGTTGACCGGGCTTCATCAGTTATGCATCTAGTTACAAACGTGTACCTTTACCTTGGGGGGCGTTGTTTACATTTATTAAACAGTTTGCGCGGATCAAAACTTGCCAGTCAAATGTTATTGTTATAAACAGCCTCCTGGTGCTTCGCAGCTCAAACTCTAATATATGTAAACAATTCCGGTAAAGATTCAGAAAAAATGCGTAAGTGTCTGCTTCCTAACCCAACCCTCTTCGCTACAGAAATTAAGTATGCTGTATACATTACTGGAAAGGTGTAGTACGATCTGCTTGACTTACATTACCTGGAGAAACTGGCTGTCTTTGAGGAAGGTCATCAGGTCGTCATCTTGCAGGTGCTCCAAGTTGAATGGCCTCCTGAGAGACTGGTGTTGCAGAACGGGCAGAAGGCAGAAGATGGCTTGCAGTGTTGGGCCGGAGGAGCGTAGACAGTAGTCGAGGCGTGAGGACGACCTCTCCTGACCTAGGGGGTACCTAGGGTACCCTCCCCTAGGGCAGCAAGATGTCTCCCCCAGGGCCAGGGGTCGACGTACCTAGGGTACCCCCAGGGCAGCAAGGTGTCTCCCCCAGGGCCAGGGGTCGACGTACCTAGGGTACCCCCAGGGCAGCAAGATGTCTCCCCCAGGGCCAGGGGTCGACGTACCTAGGGTACCCCCAGGGCAGCAAGGTGTCTCCCCCAGGGCCAGGGGTCGACGTACCTAGGGGTACCTCCGGGTCGGTACTGAGAGTGTGTGTGACTGAGGTGAGAAGTGTTGACACACACCAGGTGCTGCCACCTGTCCATCATCATCGCCTGGTAGTTACACTCTTCTCCGCTCCTCCAGCTAATCCTCCCAGTTTTTTTTAACACAATCCACTAATACGATAAAAGTGTGACATTTTGTGAAAACTAAAGCACCGTGATATTGAGATTTTTTTATGCATCGGCCTCGATAGGTTAGGTGCGGTTCTGGTTAAGTAAAACTATTGTCTACTATGTTTCTGGTTAGTCAAAACCTGTGTTTTTTTACTGTCGTAAATTCAGAAAATGGGCATTAATATACAGTGGTTGTGTCTAGCCAGAAACGTATGAACCTAAGCATCCCACCTAACCCATTGAAGCCGATGCTCAGAAAACGTGAATTCTACGGTGCTTTAATGCAGTTTTGACAACAGTTTTGACAGTTTAATGGATTCCGTTAAAAATGCGATGTATTAGGTTAGAGTACACAAATGGTGAAGCCATCGCCAAAACGAAGTGATAAATTTGACAGTGGTTCCGGGGATCAACGTCCCCGCGGCCCGGTCTCCTGGTTGGTGGTCCAACCACCAATCTTGTATGCAGCTGCTTGTAGCCTGACGTAACTTAGCTTAGGGTCAGGTTTGGCTTGTGATTTTACCTGAATTTACCTGAGGGCCACTAATATTAGTGGCATCGATGAGGACAGGAAGCCGGCGGCTTGTCAAAGGTCTTCCCATTTGCCCTGATGATCTTTTCCAGCTGTATTTTAAACCCCCAGTAGAGTTTTGGCATTTATGGCTTCGGCGGGTATGCGGTTTCACGGGTTTACAACCCAATGGGTGAAAAAGCATCTCCTGTTTTCTGTCCTACATTGTGGTTTGTTGAGCTTTAATTCGTTGCTCCTCGTTCGTGTTATTTGACCTAGAAGGCTAATTCTTGGAGCAGCCCGCAGGCCCACATGTCCGTTGCAGCCCAGATGGTCTGGAACTTCCTGCAGGAACTTGTCTAATCGTTTTTCGAATATGTACACTTTTGCTCTGGTAATATTTCTCATACTGTATTTGCTGGGAGGATACTGAATAGCTATAGTAGTAGGCATCCATCAGTCTCAGGAGACTATGGAGTTGCGCTCTGGTTGTTGGTCTGGAGCGGTCCGTCTAATTACCACAAGCTACCACAAGCTACACATGCTTTCGGAAAGCTTCCTGGCAATACGTTAGTAATGAATAAATATGATATATTTACTCATTATAATGTTGGTGCTGAACGTACAACACGAAAAAACATAACTTTAGTTTGAAAAAGTATCTTTTTACAATGAAATTAGACGAAAATAAAGAGCTGGTGACGCCAAATTAAGTCGACGATCCAAGCGTCGGTTAGGTTAGGTTAGGATAGGTTAGGTTAGGTTTGGTTGGGTTAAGTTAGGTTAGGTTAGATTAGGTTAGGTTAGGCTAGGTTAGGTTAGGTCAGCCTAACCTAACATATCATATTTTTTCATTACTAGCGTATTGCCAGGAAGCTTTGTGAAGCTTGTGGCAGCTTGTGGTAGCTTGTGGTAATTAGACGGACCCGTCTGGAGTGGCCTCACCAGGGCGCAAAGCCAGGGTAGGTTGAATCGGGGGAGAAGCTGTTACCCAGGCAGCAGGTCCCCCCTCTCCACGGCGCTGAAAGTCTCCAATGGAAAGGCATACGCCAATACGATTGGTTCCGCCGCCGTCGCAGGAACTGTGAGTTCCGGGGTTGACCTCGAAGGTGGTGAAGAAGGGGGCACAGGGACCTCCAACCCGGAGACCTCCGTGGTCGGGGCCGGAGAAGAACCACCCCAACAAGGGCACGAACGACCCCAGCCTCCTGAAGCAGAGCCTGAGGCCGCACGAGCCCTAGGAGGTGGATGGCCCGGTCCCGCACCTACGGGTCCCAGACAGAGATCGTCACAGCCCCCCTTCACCCGAGGCCGGCCTCCTTCAAGACCAAGTAGAAGGAAGAGTGATAATTATTAAATATTTTCAATTATTATTATAATAATTATCATAATAACAATTGTTGTATAAAAGCTATAGAACCCTGATATTCATTCACTGTTCTCTTTTTGTGCCTGTGGCATCTCTTCTCTTTACCAGGACTATTCAACATTTCCTACTATGTCGTTTGCTTCAGTATGTTGTTATTTTACTATGTAAAGTATTTATATGGTAAAGTGGGACATAATAATGATGTTGGAGTCCTACAAAGAGATCTACATGAACTCCACAGATGGTCAGAAGACTGTCAACTGCTTTTTAATATTGACAAATGCAAGACCTTGCTTGCATGTGGGGCATAACAACCCACGCCACAGCTCCCAAATTAATAACATTGCAGATTACAGATTAATAACATTACAGCAGATTCATGAAGAAAAGGACCCTGAAATCAAAATCCACCACTCACTGAAAGTTGCACAGCAGGTAGGAAGAAGTCAAAAAATCTAACCAAACCCTTTGAATAATCAAGCGTATCTTTGACTTTAAGTAAAGGAAGGTGGTGGTACAATTATATAAATCTCTGGTGCAGCCCCATTTAGATTACCTGTATCCAAGCATGGAGACCCCATCTTCAGAAAGACATAACTGCTCTGGAGAAAGTGCAACACCGGGCAACAAAAATCATTCCAAACCTCAGTCATCTCTCTTGTATTAGAAATGGTTGACGGCCACAGGGCTAGCAACACTGCAAACCATGCGTGACAGGGCAGATCTTATTGAAACTTTTAAAATACTTAACAATTTGGTAGATCTTGACTCAGAAAATTTCTTCAAAAGGTTTAATGTGACACAAACAAGGAGAACGGTTTCAAGCTCAACAAGCCACAATGCAGGACTGAGAGCAGATGCTTTTGCACCCACATGGTTATAAACCCATGGAACCGCCTTCACGCCGAAGCTGTAAATGTCAAGACTTATGAATTTCAAAATCAAACTGGAAAAGATTATCAAGGCAAATGGGGGGGGGGGACCTTCGATAAGCTGCCGGCTTCCTGTCCTCATCAAGGCCACTAGTGGTAGTGGCCCTCAAGTAAATCAGGTAAGTTTTGGATCTAGCTCTGCAGGATCTTTCATGGACTGTATATATGCCTCTCTCATCTCCTTTCTAAAGAGTACATTTTGAGAGCTTAGAGATGGCCATACATGTTCTCTGTATTCCCTCTATTTCAGCAATCTCTTCTGTTCTGAAAGGGAATGTGAGTGCTAAGCAGTACTCAAAGTGGGACAGCACCAGTGATTTAAATAGTACAGTACAGTATTAACATTATGATGGGATCTCTTTGTTTGAAGATCTTCATAACCCATCCTATCATTTTTCTAGATGATGCTATATTTGCTTGGTCATGCTCATTAAACGTTAGGTCACCTCACATCATTATTCCCAGATCCTTTACATTAGGGGTAAGTTATGTCCTTTATGAATAGAGGAGTTTGGAAAGTCTTGGTCTCTTAATGCTTATAGAATTCTCTCTTATTGCATCTCTACTTTTCAATGGGACCATTTTGCACCTCCTGCAATGCCTCCCAATCTTGCGAGGAGTTATTTACAGGTGCAGATTTGAAACCAGTTCCTCTTAACATTTTTATGTAACTCTACAATGTATCTTTCTTTCCCACACAGCATCTTGATTCAGGCAATGGGAATTAATAAACCAACAATGCTGAAAATGGTAGCCACTTTTTTTTATGGTATTTTCTGCTAGTCAATTTATCTGTGAGTTACCAAGTCTAGGTTGTTTACCTATAGGAACATTAACCCTTTCACTGTTCCAATTGCCACATGAATTTTTTTTCAAATTTGTTTTATAAACTATTTTTTAGTGCAATGGGCCTCGATGTAGCACTTTAAAATAGGTGTGATATTTGGGAATTAAGGCACCAGTAAAAATTTGTAGGTCAAGATTTTATAATAAATTTTATTGGAACATTATGATTGTATAAACTGTACATAGGTTCTTGTTTTATAAAAACACACTTGGAAATCTTATATAACATACAAATGTAAATGGCTGTTCGGAAAATAACATATAAGAGGGAGTATATACTCCAATGCGTTGAGGAAAATGAAGTCAAAGGGTAAAAAGAGGTCACAGTATCAAGGTCAAGGAGTAATGATGTCAAGGACTAATGAAGTCAAAGAGTAACAAGGTCAATAAGTAATAGGTCAGAGAAACAAGGTCAAAGCATAACAAGGTAAACAAAAATGAGGTCAAAGAGTGACGACTATGATGGAGACACGGCTCACCAAGTACTGCTTTCATTAGTCAAGTGATGACCCTCTGCTTCCATCAACACAATGATACATCACTTTGTGACACAAGAAGAGAGTCATTAATATAATGTTAAAAAATAACACAGAACTTTGGGACTAAAAGCCATCACATGGAACTATACATAAAAGCAGATCTCAGTTATGAAATTATTATTCAATAATGCATACTGAAAGCACCAACAAATAATACATAGAGGCCAAAAACTTTAATGAAAGCTATATGCACATGTTACTATGATCATTCAGAAAATTTCATCAATGCCTTTATGGCCATAGTAATACAGTACTCAAGAAAATTTTTGACCAGTTAATATTGTCTTATGTATTACGAAGATTGTCATTGACTAGTTTGTATGAAAAACAAATTGCGCACGAGAGGCTCTCTTTCTGGGTGAGGGTAAGAGTTCTTGGGAACCAAAACAAAGGAAAATTGTGTAATTTAATATAATCAAATGGTATGTGAATGACCCTAAACTTGGAAGAACAACACACACACCTTAATGGAGCAGGGTTGCATCTGTCTGAAATAAGTCCCGATTCTCAATGGCATTTTTGTTTTTTATGGACCTCTCTTGTCCAAATTTAAAAATATGTTTATTGAGCAACATCTCACGGAAGTAATTGAACCAATGTAAATTATAGCCGCAGTTCATTTTTCTGATGTGTAAAATGAAACATTATCAAGTGCTTGAGCCTTGAATTAAAAGTTAAAAAAAAAAAAGAGAGATTGCATCTCCAATTAAATAATTTAGTTAGAGTTTACACATCACTTTCTGCCTGCAGTTTACCAATAACATGCCGTACCCAGCCTCGTGACATTCGTGGTTCCTCTCCCTCATCCCCTTCAGACTGTGAAATCAGAATTGCACAAGATGGCAGCGGCGATCCCCTCTCACTACCTAAAGGACTTGCTGTTCCTAGTGATGATGTTTTTGGAGATTCAAGAGTAAGTGAGGGGCAAGGAGACAATCTTGGTGGAACTGAAGATGACCTGGTGACAGGTGACGGATTACCAGAGAGAGAATTTAGAGGAGAGAGCGTAATGGGACTTTTGATAATGGGTGTTGGAGTCATGATAGAAGGAGATTTAAGAGTTCGTGAATTCCTACGACTTGCACCCTCTCTTTCAGGTGAGCCTCTGGGTGATGCTGTAGGTTCAGCCTCACTTTCATCTTCAGCTTTAACTCTGAAGATTTCCAATTCCTTTCTTCTATCGTCTAAAGTTCTAATACCATCAAAAGTGGGACTGATCTGATCATCACGGCTAAATTTAGAACATTCTTCCAAATTTTTAAGTTGTTGCATTATCAAGTTTCCACATGTTCTGCCTTTTTGGTTTTCACACTCTCTGGTTTAGCGGGAACAGGTGGCGGAACTTTCTTTGGCTGTAGGGAACAGTTAGAACTAGTATCTGCTACCTTTGTTGATATGCTTGTATTATTCTCAACAGATTGAGAGCATTTCTGTTCTACCAGTTCAGATAATCGGTTCACTTTAAGAGATAATGATAGTGAAGTTGATCTTGATGAAAAGCGAGGTGAAGACTTAACTGAATTTGTGGATTTGGTTTTAGGACTAGTAGATGACTTGTGTTTATATAAACTGGCTGGGGGCGACTCTGTATCTTCTGGATCACTGTAGATGGCACTGTCTCTGAAAATTTCTGTTTCTAGGCTCTCTATCGCCTCAAAAGACCTTTCGTAATAACTATCTGCCGAGACATCACTTTCGAAAGATGGGGATTCCTGTGTCTCCTCATTTTCCTCCTCCACATTAGCCATGTTGGAGGCTTCGTTGCCATCCATTAACTTGGTATCACGACTCGAGGATGAGGAGGAGGACGAGGAAGATGTGAGGATAGAAGAGGAGGACAGAACCGAGTCAGGTCTGAGGTCGGATTTTGGTTTCTGTTCTATAGGTCTGATCCTCGGTACTGCATAATCAGAAGGCTCGTTCGTTCCTGCCAAACGAGCCCCGATGGTGGAACTACCTTGTTTATAATTGGGGAGGGCATAAATATTTTCTGCGGGGGGCTTTACATTACAAGTTTTATCAACATCTTCAGCTCTTATCTGCTTGATACGCTCCTTCAGTGTCTTTGAACATTGCCTCGCCATGTTATACACCATCTTGCTGGCTTTCTTATCCACATTCTTGTCTAGATCACTGTCCATTGATATATTAAATACAGAGCCAGATGGTTCTGATATACTTTTGTTGTTTCTTGGGCTAGTTATCTTGCTAAATACATTTTTGATTGTTGACTTGTTGTTTGAGGGTTTGTATATCTTGTGCTCAGGGTGGATGCTCAGAATGTTGTCCATACTCATATGAGGAGTCATAGAATAGTCTGTCATATTATCTTCTGTATCGTAAGGAAAACGTTCATGATTGTGACCAGGGGTACGTGGCTGATTCAAGTATTGCTCTAGTGCACTGAGGCTTACTTCGTTTGTATTATAAAATGCTATAGTGACTGGACGTCCTCGATTTTCACGCGGGCTTCCGCAGACATCATCGCGAAGCCATACATCTGTCTTAGAACAGGTCACGGGAGCTGTATTTGGTTGATGTGTTAATTTAGTAGTAGGCACATAAATGTTATCAGTAACACTGTTAAGACATTTCTCAATCGAAAAAGACTGGGCACGTCGTAATTTTGGTCTCTCCATAATTGTCGGAGAGGATGCTGGGGAGAGTCTTGACTGCTGTAGCATGTTATTCTGTCTTTTCTCTGGACTCCTGCCTCTTATAGAACTCCAAATGTTCAGTAGGTTATCATAGTTGGAATTCGCCTTCTTAACACTGGATGTCTTTTTGAAACTAAGATCAGATGAAGATCGTCTCACTGGTTTCAACTTCTTTTCATTACATAAGGATTTATTTTCAATTAGCTGATGAACAGAAACAGCACTACTGTACACTGACTGACACTCACTGCTAGAAACATTGGCACTCTCATTGTTTGTGGCACTCTTACCATCAGCATTAATGCCACTGAAATAAAAATCCACATAGTCACCTACGTCTTCATGTCTTAGAGTATTGCCACCGTCTGAACTGATGTATGAATTATTGGCTTTAAAAGAACTATCCTCATTTTCTGTATCAGATGTTTCGTAATGAAAGGGTTTCTTTCTAGTTAAGTTCCGTCGCTGTTTACTTAGTAGTAGTTTCTGCAGTTGTAGGTTGTGCTGCAACAACTGACTCACAATTTCTTCAAGATTCTCTCCATTCTCTGTATCCTCTTCTGCACGAACTTCATCCTCTTCATCGTCACGCTCGTATTCAGACATTGACAGTCCATCAACAGACACCTGCAAACCAGAGAATGGAAATTAAAATCTTTTATTAAAAAAAAACCAGCGTTGAATGTAATGAAACGCCATTTTCTGGGTGAGTCCCGGAGGCTCCCCGGAGCTATCCCAGGCTGATATGCTAATGTCAGACTTTGGCATCAGTCATGTGTATGGAGTTCTTAGGCCTACCGGGGACCACGGCCAGAACCGGGCCCCCTCAGAGAGGCACGGGGAGCAATGGCCTATAGAAGCCCCCGTGTGATTGGAAGCATTCTATGTCTGCCATCGACCGGGACAGGCACCCAGAAAGGTAAGCGCCCCAAAACAAACCCCTATTCTGGTTAAAATTGCTACCAAAAGCCAAACTAGTGGATAGAACTCCCCAACAGAAAAACAAGCAAACTAGTATGACGTCACACGTCACCGCGCCGCTGTCTGCGCAGCTCCCCCCTCCCCGGGAGGGGGAAGGGGGAGCCCCAGACCTCCCACGCCGGCTATCCACCCATCAGTTCTGAGGCTGGATGTCAAGACACGCGAAAAAAAAAACGCCGACCGGAGGGAGGGAGGGTTGCCGGGGAGCCTCCGGGACTCACCCAGAAAATGGCGTTTCATTACATTCAACGCTGGTTTTCTGGGGGGAGCCCCGTCGGCTCCCCGGAGCTAACTACCCACAGAGGAAGATCAAAAGGGACGGAACCGGGAGGCGGACACCACGCACCCCTCCCCCTGGAAGCGATACAACCGGCAGCAACGCCAACCCAAGGCGCCACAGCCCCGGAAAGTACTGGGAACAACACAAGAACAACGAGCAGCAAGGCCCCTGAACGAACACCAAAGATCCATGCCCGAAAGACTGCTCGAACACGTCATCCAGACGGCAGCGAGAGCAGCAAAGCCACGAACATCACGGGCAGGAGTTAAGAACACAGGCAGCCGAGCCGCAAGAACACGGCTGACAACCCAGGACACCATCACAGGCGAACCGGGAAGAACAGAACCGGATCAACGCAAAACGCGCTCCGGACACAGACGCCATGGCACACAGCGGAGACCAGGATGGTGCAAGCGGCGCACGAACAGGCCGGAGGGGAAACGACGCACAAGACAGCGTACTAACGGTGTAGAAGCAACACCAAGACCGAAAGCAAGCCAAAGCGGCCCCGCCAGCGCCGCACAAAAGAGAGGCGACAGTATGTGGCACGACGACGGCCCCCAACCCCCACCAAAAACCAAGCCGACGCTAACAAGAGGAACCACCTAAGAAGGGACAGGAAAAGGAAGGACCGCCAAAACACCCCATACTGCCGCCAAGAGAAACACGCAGGTGGGACACCGACCACCAGCTGGAGGCGAGACCACGAGGCAGACGGAAACAGCCCCGACAAGGCCCCTCCAAGCCCAGGAAAAGGCGGAGCCGCAAGAAGATCTCGGGCGCGACCACCGAACGCAGGTGGCACAAGATGGAACGTCTGCCGACCAGCATCCCAAAGTATCTCCGGGAAGTCTCATCATCTGTCGATGGAGACCTGACCAAATGTAAACTGGGTCAACAAAATTATTCGCACACCCTCCGTCACTATGTGATGGAGTGCGAAAAGATACGTGAAGTTAGAGAATTCTATAACCAATGTTCCAGCGATGTGCAAAGCTTTCATTCAAAAGGATCTGCCACCAGAAATTGTAGCCAAACATCCCCAGTTTGCTAACAGTAGGTAGCAACTGAGTGATTGTAACCTATCCACCGCTGCCCACTGGATGGGGGTGGTGTGCAGGACAAACATATAAATTTTGACACCAGCACTTCACATGTCAGTTGCTTAATTTAGAACCTGTACTCGAGGTCGACCTCGAACCCATTGTTGATGTGACTACTTATATTGAATTTGTAACTAGCTCATCAAGATTGTAACTTGCTGAGCTAAATGAAGTGTGGGGTTCAGTCCCTGAGCCCATTATGTGCCTCTAACCCTTTCCACTACCGCCCACAAGATGGGTATGGGGTGCATAATAAATGAACGAAACTAACTGCCGAACAGAAGAACTCCAAGCAAGCAAACCTGCCAGGAGTTCAGAAATGACGGGTCCGACGCGGGACATCGCCAGACCCCGAAAAACCCAATTGGCAGGGCAAGCAAGGAAACCAAAGAAGACGGACGGGTTGCCGCCAGAACCGTACCCGAACCAAGAGGTACGAGCAACTGCAACAGACAGAGACAAAGAAGCACACCACAGGACCCAGGCCGAAAAAGCCCAAGAAGCCAAGGAACACACATAGAACACCCCTGCGGCAGAGGAGGAAAACAAGGGAACGCACAAGCAAGGAAGTGGTGGAAACCGACCACGCCCCCCCAACATAGCAGCAAGTGCAGGCAAAACAGACAAAAGGAGATGCCAGGAAAAACGACAGGGTGAGACA
>WNGS01165318.1:22332512-22353497 GCA_020271785.1 Procambarus virginalis | reverse complement strand
AATATTATATTTGCTCTGTAATGTGTCGTATTTAATCTTTATGGCTAAGAAGATATCACCTCAAGGGGAAAATTGACCTTAACAACTTTATTAAAATTTTTAATTTATATATCGTAGGTATTCACATTTAACGTAGTTAGGGATTATTGGTAAAGGCTTATAATGCTTAAAGTATTATTTTACACATTCCTGGCCCCTGTTAGTTTCAAGTTTTCTAATTCTGTATTGCTCCAAACATGGGATTCAAGACTTGATATTTGAGTGTTAAATGCCATAAGTGTATAGATAACAGCTTAATTATTGGTCTAGTGCTGTATAGATATTTTTTTCATCTAACTTCACACTGTTTGGTAGTCTAGGCCTCCACATTCTAACAGGAACTCTGATTGAAGGAAAGTCTCTGACCCAACAGGATGCACAACATCCCTAAATGATGGCACTCTGTTTCTCATGTATCCTTTGGCCACGAAGAAAAGCTTCATGTTCACATTAAATTGCCCTTCCATGTCATAACTGCAATTCCCACCACAAAACATGTGGGGGACAGGCGAGACAAATCCTAGTAGCAAGGAGAGTGCAGGCAAGAGGCAAGGTAATTATGACGAGAAAATACTAATCCAGTTAGACTATACAGTATAGCACTTTTTAAGACTGTACTGCATATGAAGACCAGATGCTGGAATGAGGAGGAATGAAGAAACAGTGCCCACCCAATCTTGAGAAAAGCTGCACAATGGAGGATTGTTACTATGCACATATGAAGGTTGAATGACACATCCCAGATGCATCATAATAATGTTTTATGTACTATATCTATAAATATTTTTCAAGGAGTGAAGACAGTATATGGAGTTAGTAATGACTGTTTGGCTAGAATCTTGAAAGTAAGTTTTGTAGTTGTACACATGAAAGTTTGGCGTTGTCACCAAAAGAAACTAGACCGAAAAGTTTATAAGAGTATCATAAGACTTAGGCTGTGAGGAGGACCACTTCTGAAGGAGCCAGCAATGTGGATAGAACACATCTTTTATTTTAATTGATGGCTTTTCAGAGAAACCACAAGAGTTGATGCTCTTGCAAAAATTATTGCCAATTGTATATTCAACAATTTTTTTCACATTGCCAACCAAATATTGCAGTAAGCACTTAGTATCGAGGGTACCATCATGATTTTTGCTAATTATATTTGTGTATGCATGGCAACCATTATTATATCAATGGTTGGAAGTGAAAAAAGGTTAAACAAAATTGCCAGTAGACATTTATACAACAAATATTTTTTTTGTTACCGTAACATTGCTATTACCGAGATCATTAAGTCCATAAACATACCAATACTTATATCTTGGCACATCATAATCTAAAAATGTTGCACACTGTCTACAGTAATTCAGTTCCAATGCTGCCGCTAAACAGCAACCTAGTGTGCTTTAAGAAACAAAACCTAGCAACACTAATCACACATATATTTGTCGGAAAGCCACTGGGAATAAAAGCAGTCCTGCAAGGAAAATCTCACACTAAGCAACTCGAGTCAACGAAACATAGCCAGGTATTTTAGTTTTTAAGCCCAATATTTGTTCTTGTGTTATAGAGATGTAGTCAAATTATGGTCATTGACTGTTGAACTTCAGCATGGGCAAGTACATACTGAAATTAGTAACAGATTCACGTTAGGTTTAAGTATGGTAATGTTTTCGTCAATGTAGCCTGCTTGTACTGTTCACATATGCCCAATTAAACTGGCTTACAAAGGCCTGACAAGTGTTGGGCTTCAGCATTTTATATTTGACATTTGTTTGGGTAATGTTGTCCTTCAAATGTTTGACTGGACAGATAGCTTTCAAATTACAAAATGCCCGAATGTTGAATGGCTCTAAATTTTTTACTTAGACATAGCTGACTAAATCTTGGCCAGTTGTAGCCAACAATTATCTCTCACATGCTTTTCATTATGCCACCAATGGGTAATGTTTATTACAGAAATGAATAATTTTTATGGTAAGTAAATGTTATAGAAAATGCTATATTTTTAATATGGTTAATCTGTTGTCTAAACAGGTTGATTGTGTTGATCTTTTTAGACGAGAGACGCAAAAATGAGAAATCCACTATAGATGCGAGGTGATGCGAAACTGCGACCACAGCATTGCCAGTCGCATATTCTCCCACTAGATCTTTTTTGTGCATATGCAAAAATGTCTGGTTAGGTTTCTATGTATGGGTGTACTATCTGTATATTTTACCTCAATATAGGTATTCTATCTGTTTTAGTTCAATATGATAGTCCTTTTTATTTAACCCTTTAAGTTTTCTTAGTATAGTTTACTCAAGTTTGCATTCATCTCATTTTCACGCAATCCTGTTTGGATCTAATCTGGTTTGTGATTTGCTACAGTATTCACTTTTGATAAACTCCTGTTTGTCCATGTCTAGCTTCTTGGTTTTCCTTTTTTGTTAAAAAATATATATATTATCTATATCATTTCTTTTTCATGGAATTTGTCTTGCCTGTCAAATGAAGCAGTGCCATATTTCTCAGTTTGACATCTGTTTAACTCCTTTTTCTTGATTCCTCTTGCCATTTTGCTTCTGTTTTCTGTATTATATATTTCATTACTTATCTAGTTCCTTACTTCCTCTTTTTGCCTGTCTCCATCATGCGAACCAGGAGGCCAAGGTAGTTGGTAAAGCGGTGGTGGCAGTCCATGGAGTCTCTGCACCCGCTCAGGGGCATATCCAGCCGGGGGCCGTTGGGACCTGCCGGAATATTAATACAGGTATAAGAGTTTGTGATAAATTATTACCAAACTTGGGTAGCAGTTTGTCACTGCACAATGCATGGATAGAGCAGTAGATACAGTACTTTAGTGACTACTGCAATTGGAGTATACTACTTGTGCAACTCTTCAAAAAATTATAGTACAGTACTTAAAGAAACTATGGTGGAATGCACAAGAAACTATTCATTTTGTAGAGGGCATGAGACCAATAACAAACCCAAATTTTCCAATGCCTTTTATAGCACCAACATACTAAATTAGGCTTAAGATGGCATATATTATGCCCAGGATTCCAATAGTATGAAAGAAACTTTTTGGTACAATAGTCCAATTTTGATTGGGTTAGGTATAACTGCCTTGTATGAACCAAATAGCCTTTTGCAGCTAACTTTATGCTTATATTCTTGCTAATCATGGTACCCAGGCAATCCAAGTGCCCAGCACTTTTCAAGAACCCCTCCCAGGTCTCTTTCCCCCTCCCCCCCCCCCACCTCTTACACCCTAGCTCCCTCTAAACACAAATTCCCCCATATCCTTCAAACACACACATCTCTGCCCACCACACTTTCCCAATCTCCATATACACCCACCCGATCGCCTCAAAACTCAACCCTCCCTGTAAACCCACAACACATTCATCATCAGTGCCAAAATCTACACACCCTCCCAGTCTCTGCCCTATCTCTCTCACACACCATGAGCATAGCTCTCGTCCTGTAACTACACTTTAAATTACACTCACACTCCTTCCCGGTCTCCCTCCACATTCTGCTATCCCTTTTTTTCATTCACATCCACCCCATCTCTCCCACAAACCACCTCAACTCCCCTACACACATTTTCCTCCGTCCCCAACCTCATAAAAACCCTCCTTGCACACCTTCTCCATTTCACCACATTACTGTAACCATCTTCACAGAAATGTCCCTCTCCCCCCAACTTCCCACCTTTCCCATTCTTTCCCTCCAAGAGGGAGGGACTCACTCATTCTCGTGAGTGTGTGCGAGAAAACATGCAGTTTATGTCCAGCAAACACGCAACGTAACTACAAAGTTTTTATTATTGTTTACAACATTGTGGTAATGCTGTGTGTGAGATGAACATTGGAAAACAACCCTTACTTCATAGGAGCTTATCCTAATTAAACACAGGCTTGGGGGTTGACCCCATGACACTCCGTACAATCACAGATCACCATGGAAAGTTGTGAGGCTAACTGCAAACATCTTGCCTCCAATCTCAGAAATTCTATTTCATAGATACTACTAGATCATGGTTATAGCAGGCACAACACTTAACTCTCGCAATTAGCCGAGCTGGTTTCTATGCGAGCCTATGTTGATCTTGAATCACAACTCGTGCAATTTAATTAACTGTATACAGGAAATGTTAACATTTATAATTGGTAAAAATTATAAGTGTGGACTGATAAAAGTCCCACATCAAAAGGATAGCATCAGTGGCATATGCTAGATTGGCCAACATAAGAACTTCCTTTAGAAACTTGTTCAAGGAATCATTCGGTACCTTGTATACCACTTATGTCAGACCAATCCTGGAGTGTACAGTTCCAGCCTGGCGTCCATACCTAACTAAACACAAGACAAAATTAAAGAGAGAAAGAGGTATACCACCAGACTAGTCTCAGAATCGAGAGATGCGTTTCGAGGAAAGGCTACAGGAGCTCAACCTCACGTCCTTGAAAGACACGAGTAAGGAGAGAGATGATCACCACCTACAAAAAATCGAGGAATTGACAGGGTGGACAAAGACACTATTTAGCATGGGTGGAATACAAAAAAGGTTTATTAATATTTCACATGCAAAGTAAGTAATTATCAAAGAAGGGCGCCAAGCTGGAAAGGCTATGTAGCACCATCAAAAATGAGGAATAATCAGAGGGCGCTAAATATCACTAAGGATGCCAATAAGAGAACAGAAACTCATAAGCAAACGATATCAAAATTATCTGATTCGCCAAGAATTCTATGGAGGGACGGTCTGGAAAGCAAGACGCGCGTCCTGGAAGTTGGGACATTCAACAAGAATATGTACAACTGTAAGAGGGACAATAAGGAGCAGAGCAGCACTACATTAAGTGTCCGTGAGTTAGGCGTGTATGGCCAATACACAACCTTGCCAGAGCCGTTTCCCACCGCCGGTTATGGTGGTAGGAAGAAGGCCACAGGGACACACTACTCTTAAGAGTACGAAGTTTGTTACCAGTAACAGGACCAACAACCCTGCCAACGGGCAAGGATGGAGGAATGAATAACTGGGTAAAAGTCGGAATAAGGAATACCTTTATGGGAGATCGGACAAGAGAGAATAGCTTCCTTAGCGGATTTGTTAATCGCAGCGTTAGTAACAAGACACCTGGTGTGGTTCTCAGCTATTCTTGCTCTCGTTAGGCCCCATTTAGATTATGCAGTTCAGTTTTGGTCGCCATATTATAGAATGGATATAAATCACTTGAACGTGTCCAGCGTAGGATGACTAAGTTAATTCCCCAAATTAGAAATCTTTCATATGAAGAAAGATTAACAAAGCTTAATTTGCATTCACTGGAAAGGCGAAGAGTTAGGGGTGACATGATAGAGGTTTACAAGTGGATGAATGGACATAACAAAGGGGATATTAATAGGGGTATTAAAAGTATCAACACAGGACAGAACGCGAAACAATGGGTATAAATTGGATAAGTTTAGATTTAGGAAAGACTTGGGTAAATACTGGTTCAGTAACAGGGTGTTGATTTGTGGAACCAATTGCCGCGTAACATTGTGGAGGTGGGGTCCCTCGATTGTTTCAAGCATGGGTTGGACATGTATATGAGTGGGATTGGTGGTTATAAATAGGAGCTGCCTCGTATGGGCCAATATAGGCCTTCTGCAGTTGCCTTTGTTCTTATGTTCTTATGAGCTGCCTCGTATGGGTATCAACACTTGCGTCAAACTATCGGCCAATTAGCCTAACGTCTATTGTGGGAAAGTTACTTGAATCGATAATTGCAAATACAATTCGTCTTCATCTTGAAAAACATAAATTAATAATGAGTCGCAACATGTTTTTACAAAGGCCGTTCATGTTTAACAAATTTACCTTATTCCAGCATAGTGAGGCAGTTGATAGTGATAAGGATTGTGAAGTTGTGTACCTTGACTTTTGCAAAGCTTTTGATACAGTGCCACATGAAAGACTAATTAAAAAAATAGAGGCTCATGGTATTGGGGGTGCTATATTAAGTGGATTAGGGCATGGCTATCCAAAGGAAACAGAGTTAGTATATATGGGGTTAAGTCAGAGTGGGATAATGTTGTTAATGAAGTGCCTCAAGGCTCTGTCCTGAGACCTCTGTTGTTTATAATATATATAATGATTTAGATTCGGTTTGAGTAGAACATTAGAAAATTTGCCGATGATACGAAAATCGGTAGGGAAATTAATTCGGAGGAGGACTCACTATCACTTCAAGTTGATCTAGATAGGGTTTGAAATGGTCAAAGGATTGGCAGATGCAGTTTAATACTGATAATGTAAAGTTCTGAGGCTAGGTAATGATGATAGAGTTACAAGATACGAGCTAGATGGTGTTGAGATTGCGAAGTCGGAGTGACAAGGGATCTTGGAGTTATGATTAGTAGAATTTAAAACAAAAGATCAATGCATGAATGTTCGTAATAAGGCAAATCGGGCACTCGGGTTATTAATCGCAGCGTTAGTAACAAGAAACTGGTGTGGTTCTCAAGCTATATCTTGCTCNGAACCCATACTGCCAGGAGCACTTTGCAATGGTGTACAGGACACCTTACCCACTCAAACATCACGACCAGACAAAAGATGATGGTAGCCGAGGCTATTCCCCTATCATCCTGCCGGCACTCTGATGGTAATTGGGCATAGTATTTTATCAATCACCTCATTCTTTGGGGCACACGTGAGGAACACAAATGTGAACAAGCCTGAATGGTCCCAGGCATATATGCAACTGAAAACTCACACTCCAGAAGTGACTCGAACCCACTGTCAGGAGCACTTATTAGACGGGACATTAGCTATGGAGTCAGACCTACCAGGAGCATGTACATGTGTGTGTGTGTGTAATACACCTTTGTGTGTGTAATTATGTGATATGTGTATTTGTATACGTACATAATATATATGTGTGTATATGTATGTATACTTTTTCTTTCGGAAGGGGTTCTGTACCTTCGCTGTTGACGGGGCGGGGGAAGCAGCTTGCTCTGTTGACTCTCGCAGGGTCCCACAGTTAGTGGGCGCTTTTGGTTGTCTTCCGGCCTCTGGTGGTGGCAGCGGCGGATGACTTCTCCCCCTTGGGGGGGGTTCAGGGCTGGCGGGGTGGGCTTCTTCCCCTGCACTTCATCATGTCATCTTAGTGGGTGCGTTGGACGTGGTCGATCCGCCCATCCTTCTGGTGTCCCGTCTGCTCTATGCAGACACGAGCCTGGCAAATCTGCGGTTCTTCTGGACTACTTCAGTCTGCGCCCTGGATTCTATGCCCTTATCGGAGGACTGTTGTCTCCGGTCCGGCTTCTTGTTGGGGCTGGGTGCCTGGATGGTGGCCCTGGACCTCCAGGTCAATTCTTGGCACGTTCTTCCGAGATTCACCACCAGTTTTCCAGGACTGGCACAGTTGGTGGTGGGGCTTCAGGCTTGCCGCTTTTGTTGCCTTCCCTAGTTTGTAATTGGCACTTGGTGTATTTACGCATCTTTACCGGATCTTGGTGCCCTGTCTGAGTCTGCTTGGATTTGGTGTCTGGTCTACCTCGACGACTGGCTGTTGTGCTCCCAGTCGGTCCGCTTGTCTGCTCGCCAGGTGTGTGGTTCTTTCCAGATCGCCGGGTTTGGATTCCTGGTGATCTGGAGGCCGTTCCATCTGTTTCCGTCCCGAGTTCGGACCTGGTTGGGTCTTGTTTAGGGCTCTTGGGCCGCTCCGTGTCCTTCCCTCCAAAAGTGTTGCTGCGGCTGTGGTCTCGCCTTCGGCTGTTCATGAGGGGGGTCCCGGGTTGCTCGGTGGTTGCTCAAGCCGTTGTGCAGGAGTCTCGACTTCGACGTGCTGGTCTGCCCGCAGGGTTGTTTGACTTCGGCGTCTGTTTGGTTCCTTCGGAGACTCCCTTTCCGCCTCTCTTGCAATCGTTGGGTTTGTTCCTCCGGGGATCTTGTGTTGGTGCTGCATCACCAGCTTCCTCTTTTGGGTTTTCGGGGTTCCGTGCCTTAGCACCTCCCCGAGCTTTCGCTCGATGTGTTCACGGAAGGGTCATCTCTCGGCTGGGGCTTTGTGACTAGTGCTCACCAGGTTGGCCGGGGATGGTGGGGTCTGTCCGTCCGTCGGGCTCACAGCACGGTTCGAGAGTTCATGGCTGTCTGGTTGCGCTTCGGAGGGTTCGGGTCACTCGTGCTCTACCATTCAGCTCCATTCGGACTGTTCTCTGGCGGTTCTTTACCGGAACCACAGGGTTTCTCTTAGGTGTTTACCTTTGGGGTTGGTCCCTTCGAGTGGCTGTTTGCTGGATTCTCGGGGTTTGGCTAACCGTGAGGTTCATGTCCGGGGTGTGTCCTACATTCTGGCAGACAGCCTGTCTTGGTTCATTCCTCTATTATTGGATTGGCCAGTCGTCACCGACTCGTTTCGTTGGCTCTGCCAGACGTATTGACTCCTGGGCATGGACGTCTTCAAGTCGGCGTGGTCTAGGTGTCGCCCATTCTATGTGGTGCCCTTACCCGCCTGCGAGGCGTTGACGGTAGATGCCTTTTGGCAGGACTGGTCGAGGTGGGGGTACCTGTTCCTCTTCTCCCGGTCCAGCTGTTGCTTCGGGTTCTGGCTCGGTTGGAGCCCATTCACAAGAGAGTAGTCCTCATGGTCCCTTGGTGGCCGGCCCAGCTTTATTTTCAGACGATGCTTGATAGGTGTCCAAACCCGGGGCATTTTCCCGCGGCTCCGCCTCTTTCGGCAAGTTGGACCGGTCTTGTACGTGACTGGTTCGGCCTTCTCCTCGGCTCTTCACGTCTGGTATTTTGACGCTAGTATCACCATCTCTGTGGTGATCAGGTGGCTTTGTTGATGGTGTCCCACCTACGAGCTTCGTCTCGGCGACAGTATGACGTTCCTGGTGTTTCTGTGCACCTTTTTCTTGCTCTTCATAGGTTGTCTTCTCTTTCACACCCGGTTGTCTTGTCCTTTCGTGGGTTTTGTAGACTACAGTTATTTGATGTTTCTTACATCAAGACTGTGTTGGTGACATTTTGTGCGGCGCTAGCGGAGCCACTCCGGTTTGCGTTCGGGGTGGACGTCACACCTGCCCCGTTCTGTATGCTTTCTCGTGTTTTGTTTCACCTCCGGCCTGCTCATGCATCGCCTAAGTCGTCCTGGTCCTTGATCAGGGTGCCCTCTTATCTTCTCCTCAGTTTGTGATAGCCCCTCCAGTTCAGGTTTCTGCTCTTTGGTACTGATGGTAGGTTTGTACGTTCCAGCCTTTCTCCGTCCTTCTGGCGACGGTCGAGACGGCTGCTTTCCGGAGGGGTCCTTGGGTTATTGATGCTTGATTGGTTCAGCCGGGGGTGCGTCCTGTGTTGTCCGATTGCGCTTTTTTGCCGTTACCTGCAGACCGTGTCTGGGGATGCGCTTTGGGTTGAGCCGGTTCCCCTCGTTCCCTGTTTCAGGGCTCGGGTCTCCCAGGTCGTCCGCAGAGTTTTTAAGTCTTCCAGCTTGCTGTCTGTCCTTGTGCCCGTGCTGTTCGAACGTTTGCAGCTTTCGCTGCTGTGTTGGTGACGTCTAGGGCTCATTTCAGGCGCAGGGATTTGAGGGTCGCACAGGTTCTTGGCCGGACATTCTTTATGCGCGTGTCTGCTCCTGTGCGTTCTTGTTGCCTTGGGTTTTTTCCCTGGCAACCGTCCCTCCCACCGGTCAGCGTTTTTTTTTTTTTGCGTTGGTTGAAGTTTAGCTTCCAAACTGAAGCTAGGCAGCCGGCATGGTGAGGTCCGGGGCTCCCCATTCCCTCTCGGGGCGGGGAGGGCTGCGCAGACGATCTGCGCGGCAGTAAAGTGTGATGTTTGCTTGTTTCCTTGGGATTGTAGGAAGTTTCTACCTCTGTTCGTTTTTTTTTTGTTTTAGTTTTTTACTATGTTGGGTTTGTTTTGTTATGCCTACCTTTCTGGGTGCCTGACCCCGGTCGATGGCAGATAAGGAAAACCCCAACCACAAGAGGGTTTTCCAGGGCCATTGCTCCCTGAAACCTCTTTGAAGGGGCCAGGTTCTGGCGCTGGTACCTAGTAGGTCTGAACTCCTTAGCTAATGTCCAGGTCTAATATAACATACATTAGCCCGATAAGCTCCAGGGAGCCTCCGGGGCTCACCCAGAAAATGGCGTTTCATTACATTCAACGCTGGTTTTTTGTATCACTGTGATCGCATTAAAATTTTCTGCACAGACATATGCATATAAATTAGACAACATGGGGGCGCATAACCCGCAACAACCCCTAAATGCGCAAAAGCCTTACCCGCTAGAGCACACTCATTGCCACACCCGCTACACCCAGTACACCAGACAAACACATACAGTTCGCTAACAGACATTTTTGTGCAACATTGTTCATTATGGTATCAAATTATTCGCAATAAAATGCTCTAAATGGAAAGACAAATATAAGCAATACAGTACCAATAACAAAGTATAAAGACTAAAGTCGGCAAAGTTACCTGTGAGCGCACAAAATCAGTAAAATGTGTATACTAGTTTCAGTTTTCTCACCTTATTTCTCGTGCTACATCATTCGTTTTGGTATCCTTGTGTTCGCAATAGAATTCTCTATAGGGTTATATGCATGTAAGATCTAAAAGCCCGGAGTGAGGCCTCACCAAAGCCTAAAGTCGGCCAAGTTACCCGTGAACGAGCACCAAATGGCACACCTGCAGACTAATGTATATACTCGTTCAGTTTGATAACATAAATTTTCGTGCTACGTCCTCCATTTTGGTATCAAATTGTTCGCAATAAAAAGGTGCGTATTTTAAAACTAGTCCCATAATAATAGAACAATAAATAGAATTTTAACACTTTGGCGCGTTAACGACTGAACCTCTCGTCACTCATTTTTCTCCCGATTCCTCTCCGACGACGCGGCGCTGAGTCATTCATTAAAATATTTGTTAAAAATTTAAATTTTATCAGATCAATCTGGTAGTGGTTTTAAAATGAGCACCTTTAAATTGTGCACAATTTAGCACCCATATGTCACTTGAGCAGGGCATATATTTTTCCCTTGAATGCACCTCAAGCGGCATTTGAAAAAAATATTTCTATAAAATCCAATTCTTATCCGATTGACTTGGGGATAATTTAGGCATGTTTGCCATTAAATTTTCGTTTTCTCTAATAGTCACATAGCCTATTTGGGAGAACAGAGTTCGCTTGTATCTTCGTGGTAAAACTATTGTAAAATGTTGACCCGACGAGTGTAATCGACGAAGTTTCTTTATTTGGTGCTGGTCAAGTGCATCCTTGTGTGACATTTTATACATATGCTCTTCTAGAACATTCTATTGCGAACATATTGGTGCAAAATTTAAGTACGTACATCGAAAATTAAGGTCAGGGCAGTGAAAAGAATATACACTTTTCAAAGGGTGTTTTGCCCATCTGCCGTCGGGTGTGCTGTAAGAGGTAACACTTCAGCCACTTCCCACACTCTTGCGGGTGTGCCGTGATCATGATTCTACATTTATATGCATATGTCCGTGAAGGGAATTTGATTGCGGTCACAGTGATACCAAAATTAACGACGTAGCACAATTCTGGGATTGACAAACATGAAAAGATCACAAACATTTCATTGCGGTTTGACACTCACGGCTAACGATTGCCTTAGTTTTTTATTTGGTGCGGGTCTCATGTCGGGTTTGGTGAAATTTTACATGTATATTCCTCTAGAGCATTCTCTTGCGAACAAATTGATACCAAATTTAAATGCATACATGGAATATTAAGGTGAGCAGACCGAAAAGATTATAAACATTTTAGTGTCGCCGCGCGGTCGCCTGAAACGAACGGCCATTTCTCCTGATAGTATACAGTTAACTCCCCGGCGCGCGAAAGTGTTAACAAACATTTTAACTTATGGACACTTTTTGATGTTCATCACCACAAAATTATTTATATCTTTCCAATGTTCTGACATTAATTTTCATGTTGCATATTTCATTTTGGTATCAAATTGTGCGCAATCTAAAGGTGCTCATTTTGAAACCACCTAGAAGTTGATCGGGTGAAAATTTAATTTTTTACAAATATTTTAGTTTATGACGCGCACGATAGTCATCGGATTACATTAACGAGAAAAACTTAAGACGATAATAGGACGACTCGAAGCGCGATAGTGATAAGGTGACAAAGTTGAAAAGAGTATACACTTTTCAGTATTACCGCGAGTTCCCGCGGAACGTCCAAAACCACTAGGGTAGGAGAAATGCTCGCTCGCCCAAAGCACGAAAGTGTTAACAGAAAATTGAATATCCATCACACTCTTATTCCTACTGACTTCATTTTGTGGGCTATGATTCCATGGTCACATTTATCAAATGCATTTGCAAAGTCTGTGTAGACAACATCTGCATTATTTTTCTTCTAATGCATCATTGATTTTGTCATAGTGGTTATGTAGCTACAAGAGGCATGATCTTCTAGCTCTAAATCCATGTTGGCCTGAATTGTGAAGATCATTGGTCTGCATAAAATTAGAGATCTGATGCCTGATCACACTACTGAACTTTTATTATGTGGGACATTGGTGCAACTGGTCTGTAGTTCTTAGCCAATGCTTTGCTCCCACTCTTGTGTAGGGGAGCCATTTCTGCTGATTTAAACACTTCTTATATCTCCCCAGTGTCTAAGCTTTTTCTCCACACTGTACTGAGTGCCTGTGCTACTGGCACTTTTAAACAAAATCTGAAAGAAAGATGGGTAGATCATAACATAACCAAGATGTGAAATTACAGTGTGCGGATCATAACATAACCAAAAAGTGAAGTCTGTTCTCTCCATCTGCATGTGTTTATATATCTACACGTATTAGAGCAAGCACTCCCTCTTCATCTACACGTGTTTATGTAGCTTCAGGAGCTGCCTCATATGGGCCAATAGACCTTCTGCAGTTACCTTTGTTCTTTTTTGTATTAGAGCTCCACTACACAAGAGAGGTAGTAAAGCTCTGGCAAAATACTATAGACCAGTTTCATTAACATCACACACAATTTAAAGTGTCTGGGAAGCCCTGTCGGCTCCCTGAAGCTATCTGAACTGATATGTGCTATACAGTATTAGTTTCGGGTCACCAGTCACAAGGAATTCTTACGCCTACTGGGAACCAAAGCCAGAACCTGGTTTCCTTAGAGAAGCGCAGGGGGCAATGGCGTATGAGCACTTTACATTTAAAGTACCGGGTATGTCATATCTTGCTATCGATCGGGGTGGGCACCCAGAAAGATAGGCGAACCAAAATAAACAACTAGCCATAAATTGTGACCTACAGCTAGAGGGAGCAAAGAAACTCCTGCTGAATGAGAAGAAAATAATAAGAACTAGCAGCCCTGCATGCAACTAGTACTCCTGCTCGTTGGCTTGACCCCCCCCCCTTTCCCCCCCTGACATGGGGAAGGGAAACCGGATGGCTGTTCCCACCTCAGTTCTCATCCTGATGTGCCATTGGTCGCTCAGTCACCTTTGGCCTCAAGTTCCTGTTCTGGATTTTGACCTGTGTGGCTGTACAGCCTATCCTCCTGTTTAGATAGTACCTGTTGTGACCATCGTTCAGAGTCACGAATTCGTATGTACTCAGCTTTTAGATGAGAGTATACTGACTAGCAAGGAATTCTTTTAAAATAAAGGTAAAAAACAAATCTGGTTACATTGCATGTCGGTATATGTACTGTGGTCCTCATCGTTACTATAATTACTACCAAAACAGGAGGATAGGCTGAGCTGTACCAGCTGTGTGTGTGGTGTGGCAGCCAGGTGTTCTTGTACTTGGAGCTGCATGCACCTAGGGTGCTTCCCTGGGTGCTCTGCAAGTACTACCCTTGCATGTCAGGGATAGCCAACATGCAGTTCAGATAGCTTCAGGAACCCTCCAGGGTTTCGCGCAGAAAATGGCGTTTCATTACATTCAATGCTGGTTTTTTGAGAGTAATTAGATATCAGATCTCTAGTTTGATGAAAAACAATTAACTTCACAACCCGGTGGGAAGAACATGTCTGTCACAATTACTCAACCACTATGGTAAAAGCATTAGAAGAAAAATAAAATGCAGATGTTGTATACTCAGACTTTGCAAAGGCATTCGATAAATGTGACCATGGATTGATAGCCCATAAAATGAGATTAATAGGAATAATGGGTAAAGTGGGGCATTGGGTTTCAACTTTGTCAAACAACATACTATGAGTAGCAGTCAGTCAAATAAGATAGTCCAATTAGTACAGTGAAAACCTCTGTACCCCACAGCACAGTCCTTGCACCACTTCTCTTTCTCATTCTTATCTCGGATATAACAGAAATACTAGTCACAGCTTCGTGTCATCCTTTGCAGATGGTTCAAAAACCAGCATGAAAATTTTCCTCTGTAAGAAGACACTGAAAACTACAAGCTGATACTAATATAGCCTTTGATTGGGTAAAGGAAAATAACATGTTAAACGGTGATAAGTTCCAGGTACTTAAGTATGGTGGGAATGAAGAACTTTATACAAAATATGTACCTTCCTAGGGTACAGGACAAGATCATAGAAGGAAAACAGCGTTTAAAATATCTGGGAATTATGATGTCTGACGACCTGACATTTGGTAAACAACCTAGCAAATTTTGCAGCACCCAGGAAAATGATCGGATGGATCATGAGAACGTTCAAATCTAGAGACCCCATAGCAATGCTAATATTATTTATATCACTGGTGCTGTCCCGTCTTGAGTATTGCTCGGTACTCACTTTCCCTTTCAGAGAAGAGAGATTTCTGAAATATAGGAAATACAGAAAACCTATATAGTGCGCACACACACACACAACACATCTAAATTATTGGGACTGTCTCAAAGCTCTCAAAATGTATTATCTGGAAAGAAGATGAGAGAAGTATCAGATGAGTGTGCGTCAGGTCCCAAATCTACACATTAGAATAACATACTGGGGCGAACAATACGGAATAAAATGTAGAATAGAACTAGAGAGTAGAGGTGCCATATACACAATCAGAGAACACTGTCTGAACATCAGAGATCCACAGCTGTTCAGTACTTCCCAGCAAACATTAGAAATATTGCCGGAAGAAAGTTGGATGTCGTCAAGAAGCATTTAGATAGGTTCTTGCAAGAAATATCAGATCAACCAGGTTGTTATGGATATGTGGGCTGCTCCAAGCAACATCCTATTGTACCAAGTTATCACAATTCAAGCCAGGCTTGGGACTCCTGGGATCCTCTCCAGGGATGCAGAGCAATCCCTCCCTCTCCATGTGCACATGTTTATATAAAAGATATCATAAGAGTGCCTACAATATTCCCTCGCGTGCCTTTTATTCTCTTCTATCTGGCTTATGGGTTTTCACTAAGTCAGGTGATTGTAACAAGAACCCCCCCCCCCCCTTCGCCCCCACACATACACCCACCCAATGTTTAGCAATTTCATTTACACAAAGTCTACAGGAATTTATTCCCCATTGTACAGTATAAAGAGGGACTGCTGTACAGGAATAAATTACAGAGGCCATTGAGTTTGAATGTTAATTTTTTATATTGCTTAACCAGCTAATGTTTGGTTAGGATTTTCTTGTAAGGAATTGATTATGAATTGATTATATATACTACTATTTTTACTGAATATTTGAAGAGAAATATTTGTATTTAAATGTTGTAGAGATTTATAATATTTTGTTTAGTGTAAATGTTTTGGTTACATTCTGCTGGATATTGCTTGCAAAGAATAATGAACTAATACATCTTGGATGTCTCAGGTGATCAAGGATGACATGTGGCCCAATCCCCTGCAATATTTCCTGGTGCCAGACATTGAGGTAGAAAATGGTGAGGGGGATGATGATGAAGAAGAACTTGAAGATGAGGAAGTAGATGATAATGTGGTTGTGGTTGAGGAGGAGATTGAAGAGGTTGATGAAGAGGGTGTAGAAGAGGAGGAGGAGGAAGATGCACAGGGGGAAGGTAAGCTGTCAGCTGATTGTTTATATGAACAATGTACAATAAGATCACCTGAACATGATATATATCAATAAGGAAATATTGAGACCATATGATGGGATTGAACCTGCATCCTTGGACTCCTCATACACCTGAGTGTTGGTGGGTACTGTCTAAGCTCAGTGATCCAAATCATGTTTCCACCCCCCCCCCCTCATTTGTGTTACCCAAACATTTAACATAGCCAACCTTTCTTACCTGGATTGTCAAAAATGAATGGCCATTTTCACGTATTTTAATCACTCGTAGCTTATCTTTAATGGATAGCATAACTTACTTCCTCTTAACACCTCCATGCTGATTGCTGCTGCTACCAGATATGGTTTTAGTAAGAAATTATTTGTTTCTATTAAAATAAAAATGGTGGGAAAGAAAAGCTTTCAGTAATGTAGTGGCACGAGATAGAATCATTTGAGGAAAGAACACCTAGCTGAGCAGGTTGACCGAGTTGGGACCAGTCCACCCCAGGCACAATACATAGGCTGCCAGATGTACAGACTAGAGGCACCTTGGAACATATACATACTAGATAGAGCATCAGAGGTATGCATACCCTATTTTGAGAACTGCTCTAACCAGATGTACTGTATGATGGTCTAGTTATGCCTTTGTTTTTTTTTGTTTTTTACCTTATTTCTGAGACTGTGGTTGCCCTTAAAGTTTCCTTATCATTAGTTTCATGGAGTTTGGTGAACACACAAAGTACTGTACATTCCTCTTGCATCTAGGCTTCTGCCTTTGAGGTTTGGCCCCAGGGTTGGGTTGTCTAATTTCCATGTTTCAAGGTTCTTTACTTGTACCATTTTCAATGTCTCCTACTGATATTGAGTGGGGTTCTTTCATGTGCAGTTTTTTGTCATGCATCATATAACATCATCAAGTACATTTACACAGATGCTTATCATTCTTTGAGGATTTTGTCAAACATTTTCCATTGAATATCCTCCCCTTCCGTCACTGATAGCCACTCTCTCTCAGTTTCGAGCTTGGGTGGTTCATGTTTCCCCTTGTTTTGTTGTACCTCACCTGGAAAAATTGTCTTTTTCCATTTTGTCTATTCCCTCTATATGTACATTAGAAGACAGGACAAGAACCAACATGTTTACAATGTTGTTAGTTATATTCACTTGGTGTATCCTTGTATTTTATTTCTCACGTTTCGTGTTGTGGCAAATTTTTGGATGCTTCTCAAGCACTTCTCTGAGCAGTACAATCAGTTACTACCATGTAACCCTCCCTTCTCAGAATATTTTCTTAGTTTGGGATTCAGGTGGTATTTGAGATGAAAGGCTTTATGTTGTCAGGGCTGGTGACTGTCAGGAGTTATTGAGAAGTTAATCAAGGTACAGCTTAGCAATTTTTGTGTTGTCAAGTTGTGCGTGGAAAAGCTTGTAAGTATATGTACTGTACTGAGTCAGTATTCAGGGGTGCATTGCATCTTACACAGTACTATACTCTAAGTCATCTTTATGTGATTCGTGCAGTCTGGTCAGATATTGCATGATCATCTCTGTATGACTTGTACAGTGGAATGGTTAAACTCTTGCTATCACAAATCGATGAGGGGTCCAGAGCTGACCAAAATGTTGTCACTTTCATTTCATTTCATATACTGTATATGTGGTTTTGGTTACTTATTTTGAGCCACTAATCTCTCCAGAAGAACTAAATTCATGAAGTAGTGTGGTTATGGGAGGTGTGGGTATATGTGGTTATAGTTTGCCCTCACTTCAATTAGGAATCACTTTGTTTGCTCCTGTAATCTTTTCTGAAATTTTAAACTTGCACCATTGCTAGAATGTATCAGAGCTCTGTACTATATTTTATTGCATTAACATTTTAGAAATGTACATTATATAAGTACTGGTACTGTATTAAAATCTTTATAATTAGGGAATGTGTGTAATTTTTCTCAACAGAAGACGGTGAAGCGGATGAGTGAGGCCGGCTATGTCAGGTTCTGGAGTTCCAAGAACATGGTCTAAGCTATCAGTCATAAATAGGAATGGTCTCAGTGGTTTACTTGATCAGACTACTTTTGCTAGTTATAAAATAGATTGATTTTAGGAACTTGCTGTTCTCATTAAGTATATTTACATGATGTATGAGCAAAGGGTAAATGGGGTAATTTTCTAATTGTCAGTAAACTACATATTTGTGAAGTTTAGCATGGCAAATTTTAGCCTAGCTATTTTGTTAAAAAATAATTTGTTTCATTTATTTCCGTAACAATTTTTATTACACAAAATTTCGTTTGTTGAAATTGCAATGTGACATCCTGTAAGTGGGAAGGAGAGTGATGCAGTAGGACTACACAAATTTTATACACTATTTCCAGTTTTCTCAAATTAGATTCGTATGCATTGCCCAGTCGATGTCCTACGCAAGTTAGCATGTGTGCAGTGGGTATGCAGTAATTTATAAATATAAAAAAGAACTTCTTTTTATGATCTAAAATATATGATGTATATTGTTGAGAATGTCTGCCGTACCCATTGAACACGTGACTTTGAGACTCCTGTGCTTGGAGACTACTAACAGCATAGGCAGTATAATTAGATTTAATTTACTAGAATGACAAAACAAATCATGTACAAGTTTTCTACTATGGGAACAAAAGTAATGTGTCATGATGTATGATCATTCCTATCATTAAAAGTCACTTTTGTAATTTGGGTTTCCTTTCTATTATACTTTACTTTTGACATTGCTCATCATGTCCTTTTCCTCTCATATTGGCATAAGGAATGATATAGAGGAGTTTTTGGCTGATGTTAACCACACATGGTGCCAAGTTGTCTTCCAGTCTTGGTGCTGCCCTCTCATACTACTATAATGGAATTGTCTTCCTGCCTAGTAGGTGTTATTTTCTCATGTTTGTTCTTCCAAAGTATAGAAGATGTCTGTTATTCCCCTCAAACTTTGCTTTGACCTCTGCAGAAGACATCTTGAAGGTACTTCAAGGCTGCTAACTCTTTATCTAGAGCTGCAACATGTTCTTTTATAAATTGGCAGCCTTCAGGTACCCAAAGAAAATTTCTTAAATTTCATGATGTTCCTTCAGTATCATGGTACAGTATTTTTAGTCTTGTTTATTATTACATATCCTTAGTGGACCCTCCAGAAAAAAAAAGTGAAAATAATTTAATACCAGATTATTTTTTGTGGGGGAGGGGTGAGGTTTGTTGAATATCTAGAGAATACCTGATCATGTTTAGCTGAAATTTAAGTTACTGAAGATTGTTTCACATTCATCACCATCTCACAGACTCCCTCTTTAATTGAGAACATGGGTAGAAGCTGGAAAACAAAAGTCAAAGAAATGTAAGGAAACAGGTGAGAAAGAGTCCCAGCAGTAAGGAGGGGTACAGGTGAGAACGAGTCCCAGTAGTAAGGAGAGTACAGGTGAGAATAAGTCCCAGCAGGAAAGAGTGCAGATAACAATAGTGTGCAGGGCGAGGCGAATATAGGGTTGAAAGACAAGACAAGGTAATAACAGTAAACCAAATAAACTGACAGGTGAGAGAGCAGGGACTCCCTTTGAAAAGGTGCAACTAGGGGAGAGTTGGTGTTATTCTTGACATGATCATGGATCCCAGATTTGATTCCTGGACAAGATAAAAATGGTTGGCTTGTTTGCTTTCACCTAATGTGTCTGTTCACCTAGTGGATAGATGCCTAAAAGTTAGGCAACTGTTTCAGGGTTGCATCCTGGGAAAGGTCAGAAGTTAGACCTTGGGTGGACTTCGATACAAGCATAGAGTATGCATATATACATGGGCTTCTTGTCCTTGGCAAAATGAATTATTTGTACAGTACAGTATATTCTATTTGCTCTGTAATGTGTCGTATTTAATCTTTATGGCTAAGAAGATATCACCTCAAGGGGAAAATTACCTTTAACACTTTATTAAAATTTTAATTTATACATCGTTAGGTATTATCATTTACGTAGTTAGGATTATTGGTAAAGCTTAATAATGCTTAAAGTATTATTTTACACATTCCTGGCCCTGTTAGTTTCAAGTTTTCTAATTACTGTATGTCCAAACATTGGGATTCAAGACTTGATATTTGAGTGTTAAATGCCATAAGTGTATAGATAACAGCTTAATTATTTGTCTAGTGCTGTATAGATATTTTTTTCATCTAACTTCTACACTGTTTGTAGTCTAGGCTCCACATTCTAACAGGAACTCTGATTGAAGGAAAGTCTCTGACCCAACAGGATGCACAACATCCCTAAATGATGACACTCTGTTTCTCATGTATCCTTTGGCCAGAAGAAAAGCTTCATGTTCACATTAAATTGCCTTCCATGTCATAACTGCAATTCCCACCACAAAACATGTGGGGGACAGGCGAGACAAATCCTAGTAGCAAGGAGAGTGCAGGCAAGAGGCAAGGTAATTATGACGAGAAAATACTAATCCAGTACGACTATACAGTATAGCACTTTTTAAGTACTGTACTGCATATGAAGACAAGATGCTGGAATGAGGATGTAATGAAGAAACAGTGCCCACCCAATCTTTGAGAAAAGCTGCACAATGGAGGATTGTTACTATGCACATATGAAGGTTTGAATGACACATCCCAGATGCATCATAATAATGTTTTATGTACTATATCTATAAAATATTTTCAAGTTAATAGAGAGGAATGGTTACTGGCACATTATGGGAAATGGGATGGCAGAAGCCAAATAAAGATATTTGAGAATTAACTACAAAAAATATTAGAGAATAGTGTAGGAAAGAAACATGGGATGAAATAAATGTAATGATAGTTATAATGAGAATTTATAGGAGTGAAGTACAGTATATGGAGTTAGTAATGACTGTTTGGCTAGAATCTTGAAAGTAAGTTTTGTAGTTGTACACATGAAAGTTTGGCGTTGTCACCAAAAGAAACTAGACCGAAAAGTTTATAAGGAAG
>WNGS01165318.1:22314007-22331346 GCA_020271785.1 Procambarus virginalis | reverse complement strand
AGTCAATCATAAGACTTAGGCTGTGAGGAGGACCACTTCTGAAGGAGCCAGCAATGTGGATAGAACACATCTTTTATTTTAATTGATGGCTTATTCAGAGCAACCACAAGAGTTGATGCTCTTGCAAAGACATTATTGCCAATTGTATATTCAACAATTTTTTTCACATTGCCAACCAATATTGCAGTAAGCACTTAGTATCGAGCGTACATCATGATTTTTGCTAATTATATTTGTGTATGCATGGCAACCATTATTATATCAATGGTTGGAAGTGAAAAAAGGTTAAACAAAATTGCCAGTAGACATTTATACAACAATATTTTTTGTTTTGTTACCGTAACATTGCTATTACCGAGATCATTAAGTCCATAGCTGTTCACGCCGATTTTGCGGGATGCGGTTTCCCTGTTTTATGCTTCCCGTCTCGCGTGTCGGCAGGCGGTGCTGGGTTCCTCCTGGAATCTGCTGGGCTCTGGCTCTTAGGCGTTCTTCCCCTTTTGTCCTCTTCTTTTTGCGGAGTCGGCCGTGGCGCAGTTTATTCAGGCTGCGTCGGGCTTGTCGTCGATGTCGGACTTGTTGGTCTTCCGGGGGTCCCGGGTGGGTCTTCCCGAAGGGTCGTGCCAGAGCTCGGGGTTCCTCTCGTCGTGGTAGGCCTCTGGTGTCAGGTTCGGGTTCGGCTCCTGCTGCGGACCCGCCCTCGTCTGGTCGGCGCGGTGTTCGCTCTGTGCGGGGTTCTGGGTCTCGTAAGGGTCGCCGGCCCTTTCGCGGTTTGCCCCGTTGACGGGGCGATGGGGGGGCGGCTTGCGCTGTTCGCCCGCGCCTGGTCCCACGATTCGTGGGCCTTTCAGGTCGTGTCTCGCGGTCTGCGGTGGCGTTGGGTGGCCCCTCCCCCTTTGGGGGGGTCGGGGCTGGCAGGGCAAGTTTCTTCCCCTGCGCTCCGTCGAGTCGTCTTGGAGTGGGTACGTTTGGGCGTCGTCGAAACGACGTCGTCCCTCAGATGGGTTTCCGTCTGTTTCCGGTTCCGAAACGGGACTGCGCGGACCTGAGGTTCATTCTGGACTTGTCCCGTCTGAACCCCTGGGTTCATTGCCCCTCCTTCCGGATGACTACGCTGTCTCAGGTTCGGCTCCTTTTGGAGCCGGGCGCTTGGATGGTGTCCCTGGACCTCCGGGACGCTTATTGGCATGTCCCGATTCATCCGCGGTTCAGGGACTGGCTCGGTTTTGTGGTGGGGCGTCAGAGTTACCGCTTTCGTTGTCTCCCGTTCGGGTTGAACCTGGCACCTCGCGTGTTCACGCGCCTTACACGGGTAGTCGTGGCTCGGTTGCGTCTCCTAGGAGTTCGGGTGTTGGCCTACCTCGACGACTGGCTGGTTTGGGCTCCCAGCCGGTCCGCTTGCTTGCTAGCCAGGGATTTGGTTCTTTCCCAGCTCGCCGGGTTCGGGTTCTTGGTGAACTGGAGGGAGTCCCATCTGGTTCCCTCTCAGGTTCGGACTTGGCTGGGTCTCGTTTGGGACTCTCGCACCTCCTCCTTGTCTCTCCCTCCGGAGTCTCTCCAGCGGCTGCGGTCCCGCCTTCGTCTGTTTCTGGTGGGCCCTCGGGTCACCCGGCGGTTGCTCGAGGGGCTGTGCGGGAGCCTGAACTTCGCGATGCTGGTCTACCCGCCGGGTCGGGTTTGGCTTCGTCGGCTGTTCTGGTTCCTTCGGGGTCACCCCTTCCGCCTCTCTCGCGATCGCAAGGTTCGACCCCCGGGGCCTTGCGTCGGTTGCTGCGTCACCGGCTTCCTCTTCGGGTTTTTCGGGGTTCGGTGCCATGGCGCCTACCCGAGCCCTCGCTCGATGTGTACACGGATGCGTCGTCTCTAGGCTGGGGTTTTGTGACCAGTGCTCACCAGGCCGGCCAGGGGCGTTGGGGTCCGTCCTTCCGTCGAGCTCACAGCACGGTGCGGGAGTTCGCGGCGGTGTGGTTTGCTCTTCGGAGGATTCGGGTGGCCCGCGGATCAACGATCCGGCTCCATTCGGACTGCTCTCCGGTGGTTCATTGCCTGAACCGCGGGGGTTCGATGCGGTCCTTGTCTCTTTGGGGTTGGTCGCTTCGGGTGACTCGTCTGCTGAGTTCTCGGGGTTTGGCTCTCCTGGCTGTTCACGTACGGGGCGTGTCCAACGTCTTGGCGGACGCCCTGTCTCGCTTCGTTCCCCTCTCCACGGAGTGGACGGTCGACGACGAGTCCTTCCGCTGGCTTTGCCAGACGTTCGGGCGTCCCGAGGTGGACCTCTTCGCGTCGGCGTGGTCGCGGCGTCTTCCCGTGTATGCGGCGCCCTTCCCCGATCGCGAGGCCGTCGGGGTCGACGCCTTGCGGCTCGACTGGTCGAGGTGGAGGTTCCTGTACCTCTTTCCCCCGGTTCAGCTGTTGCTCCAGGTCCTGACTCGCTTAGAGACTTACCAGGGGAGAGTTGTCCTTCTGGCCCCTTGGTGGCCGGCCCAGCCTTGGTTTCCGGTGCTAGTTGCTCGGTGTCCGAACCCGAGGGTTTTTCCGCGGCTCCGCCTCTTTCAGCAGATCGGGCCGGTGCGTCACGTGGCTGGTTCGATCTTCTCCTCGAGTCTTCGCGTATGGTATTTTTGACTCGAGTTTATCATCATCTCTATGTGATCAGGTGGCCTCCTTGTTGGTGTCTCACCTGCGGGCTTCATCTCGGCGGCAGTATGAAGTTTCCTGGCGGTCCTTCTCTTTCTTTTTGCGTCTTCGTCGTGTTCATTCCTTGTCTGTTCGGGTGGTCTTGTCCTTCCTCTCGTGGTTGTTTCAGGACCGTCATCTTATGCCTAACACTGTCGCCTCCTATCGTGCGGCGCTGGCGGAGCCGCTTCAGCTTGCTTTCGGTATCGATGTCACGTCTGCGCCGTTTCGCAAGCTGTCTCGTGCTTTGTTTCACCTCCGGCCTGCTCATGCGCCGCCTGAGCCGTCCTGGTCTTTGGACAGGGTGCTCGCTTTCCTTTCGTCTCCTCGTTTCGTTGTGGCCCCTTCGGTCCAGGATTGTTTTTCCAAGGCTCTTTTCTTGTTGGCTTTGGCCTCTGGGGGTCGGGTCGGGGAGCTTCATGCTCTCCTCCGGCGCAGGGGCTTCTGCTCTTTTGGTCGTGGTGATAGTTTTGTTCGCTTGCAGCCGTCTCCTTCTTTTCTGGCAAAGAATGAGACTGCTGCGTTCCGGAGGGGTCCGTGGGTGGTTGATGCTTGGTTGGTCAGGCCGGGGGTGCATCATGTTTTGTGTCCGGTTGCGGCGCTTCGCCGTTATTTGCGCGCCACGGCTTCTGTGTCCGGGGACGCGCTCTGGGTTGATCCGGTTTCCCTTCTTCCCTGTTCGCGGGTGCGGGTCTCTCAGGTCGTCCGCAGGGTTATTAAGTCCAGCCAGCCTGCGGTCTATCCCCGTGCCCATGACGTTCGGAAGTTCGCGGCGCTTGCTGCCGTCTTTGGGAATATGTCTTGGTCTGATATTCGGGCGCGGGGTTTTTGGCGGTCGAACAGGGTCCTGGCTGCTCGTTACCTTATCAATGTCCCTGGGCCCCGGCGGGCCTGTGTTGCTTTGGGTCGGCGGTTGCAGCCAGTTGTCTCGGCTTCGAGTTGAGGAGTGAGCGACGACCGCCTCCCGGGTAAGTCCCTCTTTTTTCCGTCTGTGGGTAGTTAGCTCCGGGGAGCCGACGGGGCTCCCCCCAGAAAACCAGCGTTGAATGTAATGAAACGCCATTTTCTGGGTGAGTCCCGGAGGCTCCCCGGCATCCCTCCCTCCCTCCGGTCGGCGTTTTTTTCGCGTTTTTGACATCCAGCCTCAAGAACTGAGGTGTGGGTAGCCGGCGCGGAGGGTCTGGGGCTCCCCCTTCCCCCTCCCGGGGAGGGGGGAGCTGCGCAGACAGCGGCGCGGCAGCGTGTGACGTCACACTAGTTTGCTCGTTTTTCTTTGGGGAGTTCTATCCACTAGTTCGGCTTTTGGTAGCAATTTTAACCAGAATAGGGGTTTGTTTTGGGGCGCTTACCTTTCTGGGTGCCTGTCCCGGTCGATGGCAGACATAGAATGCTTCCAACCACACGGGGGCTTCTATAGGCCATTGCTCCCCTTGCCTCTCTGAGGGGGCCCGGTTCTGGCCGTGGTTCCCGGTAGGCCTAAGAACTCCATACACATGACTGATGCCAAAGTCTGACATTAGCATATCAGCCTGGGATAGCTCCGGGGAGCCTCCGAGACTCGCCCAGAAAATGGCGTTTCATTACATTCAACGCTGGTTTTTTTTTCTGTGGAGAGCCCCTTTCGCTCCCTGAAGCTATACCGGGCTGATGTGTATATATTAGACTGTGGCAACAGTCAATCGATGGAGTTCTTAGCCTACTGGAGACCACAAGCCAGAACCTGGCCCTCTCAGAGAGGCACAAGGAGCAATGACCTATAAACACCCCCCCCCCCCATGTAGCTAGAAGCAGTCTGTCTGCCATCTACCAGGTCAAGCACCCAGAAAGGTAGGAATCACAAAACAAACTACAGCTGATTAAAAATTACAAACTGAAAGCCGAACGAGCAGGCAGATCTCCCCAATCAGAAAACAAACAAGCATGACGTCACCACAGCCGCCACACCACTGTCTGTGCAGCTCTTCCCTTCTCGGGAGGGGGAAGGGGGACCCCCAGACCTCCTGTGCCGCCAACCCAACCTCAGTTCTGAGGCTGTTGTGTTGGGTGGCAGTCAGTTGACTCTCGCTTCAATCCTTAAACAATGCTGTGCTTTGTGGCAGTGTGCGAACCAGGTGTAATTCCAGAAGTACTGGGGTTGCATGCACCTAGGGTTTCCTTCCCTAGGTACCCTGTAAGTACTGCCCTTGCAGTTTGGGGTTACCTTCCACAAACGGTTCGGGGACGACCTCTGCAGGGTTCTTTTGCTGCTTGGTGATTGCCTGTCCTTGGGGTCAGCTGGGTGTCGCTAGCTGGGGCGCAACGTCCTATGCAGCTGTCTTATAATACGCATAACGGCCAGTTCTGTTCCTCCTGAAGACGTTCTTTTGCGGGTGTTTCTTTTCTTTTGTTTTGCCTGGTGAGGGTCTGCCTGGTGTGGCTGTAGGACCACTTGTATTTTTTGGTGGCTAGGTCCCACCACTAGTCCCCATGACCGCACATGTCACAGGGGTTTAGCTTTTGTTTGTTCGTCTGTTTGTTTGGTAGTTCTGGGATAACCTGTTAACAGTACCTTGCCTGGGCTTTCCTTAGTAGTCAGCCTAAGGGCCCTGGAATTCCTCATTGGGGCTCATTGGTCCAATGGCTGTGTCCTCCGAGTCCCATCTAGCTTTGTGCTAGTTTGAAGGTTGCTCTGTCCCCTTGTCTCAGGGTGACACTCACTGTTTTTGCCTCCATTGGGTCAATGATGCCTTTGACCCAGAGTCCCACAAGTGGTGTTCCTTGCTTGTACTCCAGTTCACGCAGTCCACTGCTATTGATATTCAGGTGCAGGCAGCTTCAGCAATGCATGCGAGGTTTAGGTTACTAAAACACGCTAGATTGGTTCCCTTTCCGGATGCCCTGCGGCTGCCCTGCTTGGGTTATAGAGACCTGGACTTGGGGGTGTTAGTCACCTCGACTTTGGTTTCGTCCGCGCCCCCTTGTCCTTCCCTTGCTATAGTTCATCCTACTCCTGGCTCCCAAATGTCTGAGGGTTTCGGAGTCAGAGCAGGGCTTTCTTGGTGGTGAGACTGATGGCTTTGGGGACTGCCCCGTCCGGATCGCAGCAGAGGTATTCGAGCCCATTCCTCCTTCTGGGGCTCTCAGGTCACACCAGCGAACCCCCTTCTTCCCTGCTTTTCCGGTGGACTCTGCCTTTTTCTCCAGAGGCAGAGAATTTGGAGGATGGTGCTGCCTTCCTGATCCTCCACATCAGGCTCTGATGGGCCTGATGTGGAGGATCCCGGGGCTGGGGAGGAGTTGATTTGGGGGGGCTTGGGCCCCATTTGACTCTGCTTGAGTGTTGTGCCCTCGGTGCTGGGCTTGTTACAGGGGAAGGGGTTTTCCTATTTCCCCTCCCTGTACGAGTTTGATATGTGTTCTGGTCTTCCCAGAGTTCGGTTTCGGGTTTCCTTGGGTTCCTCGGTTCCCTCCTTCTAGAGGTTTTCGGCTTCCCGCCTCGGGAGGTGCGGGAGGCTCTTGCGGCTTATTTCCTGTGAGACCCAGATTACGCCTCGATAATGGATCCTTCTTATTTTGAGCTTGGCTCCTCTTTTTCCTTACTGGGTGCATTATGAGGCGCTAGAGTCTTCCTGGGTGGCAGGCTGCCCTTTCTTTTCGTTGGGGGCATGGCATGCGTTCTGTTGAACTCACATGCTTGAGTGGCAGGAGTTGACGGTGGTCGTTCAGGTTTACCTGGAGGGCGAGTTGGAGCACCCCAATGCATGCTTGTTTGCCCCTGTGCTTCCTCGCAATGTCAGACAGGCGCAGCTTCATGTTCAAGTTCCCTCCCTTTCAGCTTCTCTGGTCGCTAAGGATTTGCATGCCCGTGGGCATTTAGCTTCGGTCTTTTGCTTCTTTTTTCCTGCTGTAGTTGTCTTTGAACTGGCTTGAGGAGGATGTGGAAGAGCTGGGCAGGCCAGCGTTCGGTGCATTTGCCTTGGCAGCTCGGGCATTGTCTGCTTTGTTGAAGTTGTTTGCACCGAGTCTGAGGGAAGTGGTGTGTGTCTGCTTTTTGCTTCTCGCCTCGCGTAGCAACAGGTGGTGCTCGTTCACTGTTTGAAATCTGCTTGGGTCCTGTATCTTAGATTTTCATCCCCTTTTTGGTCCGTTACTGTTTACAGTCTGCGGTGGTGCATTTTTTGCAAGCAGCTTCAACTAGTTTCCGGCCTATGTCAAATTTGTTGAATCTCCAGGGGGGGGGGGGTCCTGCTCGGAAAGGTAGTGCTAGCCAGGGCTCAGGGTTCCTTTGGTCGTCGTAAGCCAGTGGTATCAAATTCATTGCCGGCCCCTCCTTTGGAACCATTGACGTCTGGTCGGCACAGTGCTCGCTCTGAGCGTCGACTGGGCTTGGGTCATCAGCTCTTTCATGGTTTGCCCTATTCACGGGGCGATGGAGGGGTGGCTCGCTCTGTTAGTTTTCGACTGGTCCCATGATTTGTTGGCATTTCGGGTCTTTCCTCCGGCTTGCCATGGCTTTGGGTGGTTCCTCCTCCTTTGGGGGGATTCTGGGCAGGCCTCTTCCCCCTGCGCTCTGTCGGATCATCCTGGAGTTGGGTATGCTTGGTCATGGTCGAAATGATGGCATTCCTCAGGTGGTTTCCCGCCTGTTTCTAGTCTGAAGCAGGACTCTGCGGTTCATTCTGGACTTGTCCCGTCTGAATCCCTGGGGCTTTTGCCCCTCTTTTTGGATGACGACTCTGTCCCAGGTTTGGCTGCTTTTGGAACTGGGTGCTTGGTGTCCCTGGACCTCCAGGATGCACATTGGCACATCCTGATTCATCCAGGGTTCAGGGGCTGGCTCGGTTTTGTTGTGGGCAGCAAGCTTATTGTTTTCGTTGCCTTCCATTTGGTTTGAATCTGGCACTTTGCATTTTTACACGCCTTACCTGGATCGTGGCGACCTGTTTGCATCTGTTAGGGGTTCGGGGTTCTGGCTTACCTTGATGACTGGCTGGTCTGGGCGTCCAGCCAGTCTGCGTGTCTGCTCAACAGGGATTTGGTTCTTTCCCAGCTCGCCGGGTTTGGGTTCATGGTGAACTGGAGGAAGTCGCACTTGGTTCCCTCTCAGGTTCGGACTTGGCTGGGTCTTGTGTGGGACTATTGGATCGCTTCCTTGTCTCTTCCTCCAGCGATGTTGCTGTGGCTGCAGTCTCGCCTTTGGCTGTTTTTCAGGGGAATCCGGGTCACTTGTTAGTTGTCCAAGCAGCTGTGCAGGAGTCTGAAATTCACTGTGCTGGTCTACTTGTCCTGTCAGATCTGGCTTTGGCGGTTGTTCTGGTTCCTTTGGGGACGTCTCTTCCGCCGCTCTTGCATCGCAGGGTTCGGACCCCGGGGGAGGCCTTGCATGGCCTGCTTCCTCTTCAGAGTATTTGGGGTTCAGTGCTGTGGCGCGTATCCGAGCCCTCGCTCGATGTGTTCACAGATGTGTTGTCTCGGCTGGGGTTTTGTGATCAGTGATCACCAGTCCAGCCAGGGGCAATAGGGTCCATCCTTCCATCGGGCTCACAGCACTGTGTGGGAGTTCGCGGTGGTGTGGTTTTTACTTCGGAGGGTTCAAGCTGCTCCCCCGTGATTCATTGCCTGAAGCGAGAGGATTGGTTGCTGTCCTTGGCTCTGCATTGGGCCAGGTCGGTTTCGGTGACTCGTCTGCTGAGTTCTCTGGGTTTGGCTTTCCTGGCGGTTCATATCCAGGAGGGGGGGGTGTCCAATGTCCTAGTGGATGGCCTGTCCTGGTTCACTCACTTTTCCATGGAATGGACGGTGAATGCCTACTGGTTCCATTGACTCTGCTGGAATTTTGGGCACCTGGAGGTGGACCTCTTCGCGCCGGATTGGTCGAGGCATCTTTTGGTATATGCGACGCCCTTCCCCAACTGCAAAGCTGTCATGGTTGATGCTTTTTGACTAGACTGGTCGAGGTGGGGTGTGGGAGTATGCCTCCCAAGATCCTCCCACAGTTGACTTGAATGGCTCATTGCAGTGCACAGTGCACAGATCTTCGTGCACAAAGCCTATCTCCCTTAATCCTGGATAGTTTTCTGGCATGTTGGGTATCTCCAGAATGCCCACTTAACCAGGAACACTGTTAAAATACGTAGGCCGCCGTATGTCTAGGCACAAAGTAGATACAGGGAGCTAAGCATACTTGCCACCATAGGGTCAGTGAGTACATGGCCTGGAGGAGAGTGTGAGAGGGGAAGGCGCCAGCAGCGTCTGACCTCTGGGGTCAACCTCAACCGGCGCATGGAGAATAACAGCTATGACGTGTTCATGACGTCACTCCTGCTACTGCTCATCGAACGAGCTAATATGATTGGTTCCCGCTCATTTGCTGCAATGCTATTGGTCAAATTGTAACTTCTTTTGTGTTGTGTGCCACGAGATGCCCGGCACCCTTGCAAACTCATTCACGTGAGAGAGACCATACCCAGAGGACGTGTTCTGTTCTACCGGCCAATAGACTGAACACCGTCTATCCCTCACCGTCAAGTTAACTCAGCGCCTTTGCGATATACCACACACTCGCCAGAATCACGAGTGGGAATATATTGTTTAGAAGCCTAAAGTGACAAATCTCCAGAGCGAAACAGACTGGTATCAGGTAACCCCTGGTGACAAAGATCGTCGTGAGTGACCTAGAGTGAACTAAGGCAGTGCCGCCGCCTAAGTAATCTGTGTGTGACATTACCACAGTGTACAGTGTAGTGCATGGTACCGCCACTCATCCTGAGCGTGTACCTCAGTACCTCGAGCGCCCGCCGCCGCCCTAGCTCCTACGTGACGTCACCACCTCACGCACCGTCAGTGCCAGTGTGTGCGCGTGTGTCTGTTAAGCATACAGCACGCTTTACTCACGAAATCATCTCAAGATACTGCGAGTACCCTCCGAGTCTACGAGCGAAACCAGCTATCAGGCCACCTATGAGTGCTTGTATAAACGAGTCTGAGTGAGTGCGTAAGGAAAGGTACCTTATCTGTAAGTACAAGATCTTGTCATTGTTTTATTGTGTCTGTGTTGATCTGAGGGATCAACCACAGTTCTCACCTTCTTATACCTGTCGCAGGTTATAGGTGAATCGACGGTGAATGCGTGTTTATCTGTGTGGTATCACTGCATTTCATTCGTCTGTGAATGTGAGCTTCACATACACCACACATTTAGTTATTGTGTGATTATTATTGTGCATGTTATTGCCTGTCCCATTGACAGTGTATTTGTTGATTTATTGCATAGCATCATTACCGAGTATCCGGTTGGAACTCTTGTGATCCCTTTGCATACCGGCAGTTAGGTTGCCGTGTTAGTGATTGGCTGTCAACTGTGTTAAGTTAGGTGTTTCTCCACGAGTGGATACGAGTCGATTAGCCAGACGTCAAGAGTCTCGCTAATGCAACCATAGCTTTGCTGACGCCAATCGAAAGTAAATCAAGCACCCTGTGTATTAGTGGTTAAGTTAGTAAATAAACTACTGTTAAGCTTTATGCGGTGTTTCCGTTGAACCACTTCTGAATACTGCCAATATTACTCCAGCCTTCAGCTCTTAAGTGTCTTCAACACCGAGTTGCCTGTAAGTCACTAAACTATAAATTTGATGAGGACCCTAGGAGTCCCTTAAAGTGTTACATCATTGAGGAGATTCCAACGACCAACGTGGAGCAGGACCAGGTGAGGCTAGTCTGATAAGAGACCCACAAGGACTCTAACTCGACCTTGCTCCCAGGCCCTGTACGGTTGTTCTCGTATTTTCTATTTTGCTAATTCCGACAGCTTCGTGAAGCGTCTGCCACAGGTACATTGGCGACGTACGCATTGCAGTCGTGACAGCAAAAAAAAGAAAACCCCCACATGGGGTTACCTGTACCTCTTTCTCCCGGTTCAATTGTTGCTCCAAGTCCTGGCTCACTTGAAGACTTGCCAGGGGAGAGTAGTCCTGTTGGCCCCTTGGTGGCTGACCCAGCCTTGGTGTCAGGCGTTGCTTGCTCGTGTCTGAACCCGAGGGTCTTCTCATGGCTCTGCCTTTTTCAGCAGATCAGTACGTGGCTGGTTCGATCTTCTCCAAACTTCGTATCTTGTCTTTTTGACGCGGTTTTATCACCACTTGTATGGTGATCAGGTGGCTTCGTTGACGGTGTTCCACCTGCGTGTTTCGTCTCGGTGGCACTATGAAGTTTCTTGGCAGTCCTTTCAGCACTTCTCGACTCTTTATAGGTTGTCTTTGATTTCTGATCGGGTTGTTTTGTCCTTTCTCCCTTGGTTGTTTTAGGACCGTCATCTTATGCCGAATACTTCACCTTGTATCGTGTGGCGCTGGCAAAGCTGCTTCATCTGGCGTTCGGGATGGATGTCACTTCTCTGTAAGCTTTCTCGGGTGTTGTTTCACCCCTGGCCTGCTCATGCACCGCCTGAGTCGTCCTGGTCGTTGGACCGAGTGTTCTCTTTTTCTCTCTTCTCAGTTTGTGGTGGCCTTTTTGGTTCAAGACTGATTTTCTAAGACTCTTTGTTCTGTTGGCATTGGCCTCTGGGGTTCGGGTTGGGGAGCTTCATGCTCTCCTCCGGTGCAGGGGTTTCTGCTCTTTCGGTAATGGTGGTCGTTTTTGTTTGCAGCTGTCTTCTTTTCTGGCGAAGAAAGAGACTGCTGATTTCCGGAGGGGTCTTTGGGTTGTTAATGCTTGGTTTGTTTGGCCGGGGATGCATCATCTTTTGTATCCGGTTGTGGCTCTTCGCAGTTACTTGCGCGCAACGGCCTTCATGGCAGGGGACGCGCTTTGGGTTGTGGGTTTCCCTTCTTCCCTGTTCCAAGACACGGGTCTCCCAGGTTGTCCACAGGATTATTCGGTGCAGCCAGCCTGCGGTATATCCCCGTGCCCAAGACGTTCGTAAGTTCGCGGCTTTGGCTGTTGTTTTTGGTAATATTTCCCGGGCTGGCATTGGGGCACGGGGTTTTTGGAGGTCGAACAGGGTCCTGGCTGCATGATACCTTGTTTATGTTTCTGGCCCTTTTTGGGCCTGTGTAGCCTTTTGTAGCAGCACACTGTGGGAGTTTGCGGCAGTGTGGCTTTCACAGCGGCGGATTTGGCTTGCTTGAGGCTGTACGATTTGGCTCCATTTGGACTGCGCCCTGGTGGTTCATTGCCTGAACTGCGGGGGATCTCTTCGGTCCTTGGCTCTTTGGGGCTGGTCGCTTCGAGTGGCTTTTCTGCTGATTTCGCAGGGTTTAGCTCTCCGTGCGGTTCACATCAGGGGCGTGTCCAACGTCCTAGAGGACGGTCTGTCTTTGTTCATATCCCTGTCCACGGAATGAACAGTCGTCGCTGACTCCTTCAGTTGGCTTTGCCAGACGTTCGGGTCCCCGGAGGTGGACCTCTTTGTGTCAGCATGGCCAAGGCATCTCCCATTATATGTGGCACCCTTCCCCCGACTGCGAAGCCTTCGCATTAGATGCTTTTTGGTAGGACTGGTCGAGGTGAGGTTATCTGTTCCTCTTTTCCCCAGTCCAGCTTGCATCGAGTTTAAGCTCAGTTACAGTCCTATCAGGGGAGTGTTCTCTTGATGCCATGGTGGCCAGGCCAGCCATGGTTTCAGGCACTGCTTGCTTGGTGTCCAAGCCCGGGGCATTTTTCCGTGGCTCCATCTCTTTCAGCAGATCGGGCCGGTGAGGTACCTTGCTGGTTCGATCTACTCTTCTGCTTTTCAAGTCTGGTATTTCTGACACGTGTGTATCACCACGTGTATCGTGATCAGGTGGCTTCTCTCATGGCATCCCACCTGAGGTCTTCCTCTCGATGACAGTATGAAGTCACTTGGTGTTCTTTTCGCCACTTCCTTACTCTTCATAGGTTGACTTCTGTTTCAGTTCATGTTGTTTTGTCTTTGCTTTCTTTTTCATACCAACATCTTATGCTGAATACTGGCACCTCTTATTGTAATTACCTAAGTGTAGTTACAGGATGAGAGCTATGCTCGTAGTGTCCCGACTTCCCAGCACTCTGTCATATAACGCTTTGAAATTACTGACGGTCTTGGCCTCCACCACCTTCTCACCTAACTTGCTCCAACCGTCTACCACTCTGTTTGCGAAGGTGAATTTTTTTATATTTCTTTGGCATCTTTGTTTCGTTAGTTTAAATCTACGACCTCTTGTTCTTGAAATTCTGGGTCTCGGGAATTCTTCCCTATCAATTTTATCAATTCCTTTTACTATTTTGTACATAGTGATCATATTGCCTCTTTTTCTGCTATCTCCTAGTTTTTGCATATTTAATGCCTTTAACATCATCTCATAGCTCTTGTCCTTTAGTTCTGGGAGCCACTTAGTGGCATGTCTTTGCACCTTTTCCAGTTTGCTGATGTGCTTCTTTAGATATGGGCACCATACAAACGCTGCATATTCCAGCTTTTGTCCAACAAAAGTCATAAACAATTTCTTTAGTATTTCTCCATCCATGTATTTAAAAGCAATTCTGAAGTTAGAAAGTGTAGCATAGGCTCCTTGCACAATGTTCTTAATGTGGTCCTCAGGTGACAGTTTTCTATCTAGAACCACCCCTAGATGGTTCCAGATAGGTTCTAGACAGTTTTCTATCTAGAACCACCCCTAGATGAATTTATAGAATAGACCTGGTTCTGTTTTACATTTGTCTGAAATCCCTTTTTTCTAATTCTTTCTGCCTCTCCTCACTGCCGTGTAGTTGTTTCTCGCATCTTTGTATTGCTGGTATGTTTGGGGGTTTGGCCTCTTGCTATATTGATTCCATTTTTGTCTTTTGGTCTCTGGTCCTCTGGCAATTTCTGTTGAAACAACCCTGTTTCCTAGTTCTGCATCTCTGCTTTGTATAAAAAATTTTGTGCCTTTATCATATATTTCACAAAAACTTGACATACATCTTATTTACTTCATGTCCTAACAGCAAGTCTTTCCACAGTGTGTGGCACTGGCGGAGTCACTCCGGCTTTTATTCGGGGTGGATGTCACTTTGGCTCCATTCCGTAAACTTTCTCGTGCATTTTTTCACTTCCAGCCTGCACCATCCTGGTCTTTAGATCGGGTTCTCGATTTTCTCTCTTCCTCGCAGTTTGTTGTGCCCCTCTTCAGTCCAAGATTGTTTTCATAAAACTTATTTTGTTGGCTTTGGCTTCTGGGGGTTGGGTCAGTAAGCTTCAGGCTCTCCTCTGGCACAAGGGTTTCTGCTCTTTCGGTCCTGGTGGATTTTCTTTTGCAGCCGTCTCCTTTTCTGGCGAAGAATGAGATGATGGGCTTTCGGAGGTGTTCGTGGGTTATTGATGCTTGGTTGATCAGGCCGGGGGTGCATTATGTTTTGTGTCTGGTTTCGGCTTTATGCCATTGCCTGCGCGCCTCGGGTTCTGTGTCCTGGGACGCGCTTCGGGTTAATCTGATATTCCTCTTTCCCCGTTCCACGAATTGGATCTGTCAGGTTGTCTGCAGGGTTATCAAATCTAGCCAGCCTGCGGTCTACCCTCGTGCCCATGATGTTTGGAAGTTTGTGGCTCTTGCTGCTGTGTTTGGAAACATGTCTTGGGCTGTCATTTGGCACGGGGGTTTTGCCATGCTAACAGGGTCCTGCCTACCCATTATCGCATTAATTTATGTTCTGGGCCCTCAGCGGTCTTGTGTGGCCTTGTGCCGTCGGTTGCAGCCAGTTGTCCTGTCTTCGTCTTGAGGCACGCAGTGCTGCTGCCTCCCAGGTAAGTCCATCTTTTACTTGACTTTGGGTATCTAGCTCCAGGGAGCCAACTTGGCTCCCCTCAGAAAACAGCATTGAATGTAATGAAATGCCATTTTCTGGGTGAGCCTGAAGGCTCCCTGACATCCTCCCTCCCTCCCTCCCTCCCTGGTCGGCATTTTTTTGTTTCTGTTTGATCAGTCTCTGGTGGTCTAGTGGCTGGCTCGGTGGGGGGGGGGGCTCATCCGGTTGATGATGATTTGCTCGTTACCTTCATTTTTCTTGGGGGGTGGGGGGGGAGTTCTTGAGCTCTGTTTTGGGGTGCCTACTTTTCTGGGTGCCTAACCCCAGTTTATGGCAGACATGAATATACTTTTTGAGAGTGAAGTTTCATAAGCAATTGCTCCCTTCACCACCGAGGGAATCGTGTTCTGGCTCGTGGTTCCTGTAGCACAAGCACTCCATATGACTGAAGTCCCAGACTAATATAGCTAATATAAGTCAGATAGCTCCAGGGGAGCCTCCAGGGGAGCTCCAGGGCTTGCCCAGAAATGACGTTTCACTACATTTAATGCTGATTTTTGTGTGTAGTTATTTCAACAGTTTTAAGCTTTACAAATTTTGCTGGTGCCAAAGAGCATTCTCCTTAAACACTGCACTGCACTTTGTGCCTTTGAGATGAAATACTGTACACTGTAGTTTAGTTGTGCAATATTTTTAACATTTTTCTCATTCTTAAAAATGCTTAGTTAATGTTAATAGTTCATTAACAATTGCACCATGAAGTTGTCACATGAAACATGTGTACAGTGCAGGTTAAAATGCTTTTTAATCTGTTGGGGTGTAAGTCTCCAGTAGCTTCTTTACAAAATTCATTCTTTCTCAGCGATATTTATTTGCTGGCTACCTCCTGTGTGCATTTTTGTTATAAAATTTAATGAATACTGTAATTCATATTCATAGGGGAAATAATGCAAGGTTTGGGAAATAAGCAAATATTCTAGGTGCTGTAGTTTTGTTGTGGTTGGCATGAAAAGATGGATTTACCCCCAGAATGCTTTTGTCAGCAATTTATTGTCTACTGTGCAACTGTGTGATTTTGATGGTCCCAGGTTCAGTCCTTGGCAGGATGAAAAGTTGACCTTTTGTTCTCGCACCTCGTATGTGTGGGTTCACCTAGCAGTAAATAAGGCCCATGGAGTTAAGCAAACTTTTGTGATCTGCATCCTGGGGAAGGTCAGCAGGTGGTATAGGGAAGCTTCAATAATCCTGACAGTTTTCCCCTCTTCGACAATGGAAAACCAAAATGGAAACCCTTTCTAACGAGTTATGAGAAGAGTGGTGAGGGTTTAAGATATGAATCTCCAGTAATATCACAAAAAGGCTTGTTTGAGGAAACTGGACCTCTATTACATTCCCACTGTTCACTTGATATAAGGTTTCCTTTTTTATATATATATATATATATTTATATGTATATATGGTGATCCTGCGTCGCAGTCTACAGAGATAAAATGGAAAGGAGGACACAATCTATTAGAACGATTTCGACAGAGGATGCAACAAGGGGAAAGGGTGGAACAGGCCGGAAACTCCTCTGGAACTCGGTCGTTCTTTTTCCTGGTTTTCTGATCATGGGCGATCCATCAGCTGATGAAATTGCAGAGGTGGGTATTTATACATACAGTATTCATATATTTCAGATATGTTCATGCAGCCCTGTTCTCTTGATTTGCCTCTTCATTCAAAATACAAAGTGTTAGCAAAACCAGGAACATACAAACCCAAGCACCCCCCCCCCACCCCACTCCAAACTAACTTACCAATGCATAGAAAATGTAGATACAGAATTTGTGAGCCACTAATTTTCATAGTCCTTTGTAATTTGTATGTGGGCATAATAACAGTGTAAAACACTGCTTGCAGAGAGAGTTGTGGAAGGTTGGAACAATTTAAGAAGTTAGAAAGTACAGTAGTTTCAAAGCATCATATTACAAATTCAAAGGAGGAGCATGGAGAATGTATGGAACTGGATGCCAGACCACTTGCAATACCAGAATACAGATACAACTACACACCGAAAGGAACCACAACTACAACAGGCAACTGCCTACAACAATCAGCACTGGTCAGAACAAACTCAATATGTCCACGCATAATGGGCTTGCCGAAAAAGTCTCCCAGTCAAACTATCACTAATAGAGTAACCTCATTCATCTTTGCCAACATACAAGGACTGAAAACAAGAACCAACCAATAAAGTACAGTTCATAAATGGCCTCCTCACGGAATCAAATGCAGTATTTGGAGCTTTCAACAAAACCCATGCAGGGGAATTCTTGGACAGTGAGATCTGGATTCCAGGATATAACCTATACAGGTGTGATAGGAAAAATTAGGACACATGGAGGAGTGGGTCTGTATATTAGGGAAGACCTTGTGTGCTCGGAGCTCCTAAACGTTACAAATGAGGTGATAGAGGTACTGGGATTAAAATAGAGAAAATAAATTTAGTGATTATTCTAATATACAAACCGCCAGATGCAACGGCTGAGAATTCACAGAACAGATAAACAAAATAGAGAATAGCCTTGATAATTTGGAGAACCCAATACCTGATATTATCTTCTTAGGTGACTTCAATTGCCTAGTCTCAGGTGGAGAATAGCAAACAATAATATTATACCAGGGAATCTATCAGGACCTAACCAACCACAGATTAGAGAATACTTAGATTCTGTGACAAATTTTCACTTACTCAGCAGATATCGGAGCCAACGAGAAATGAAAATATTCTAGATCTGGTCTTTACGAACAATGAAGACATTATCGAGACATTACGATATCAGATACCACATATTCAGATCACAAGCTAGCTCATTGAAGTGCAAAACTACCATCACTACCCAGAATAGACCTAAAACGATTGATAAAGCGAGAGGGGCTATCAGTAAATTCAATTT
>WNGS01165318.1:22264389-22276441 GCA_020271785.1 Procambarus virginalis | reverse complement strand
TTTTCTGTAGCCCATAGAGGACACGGCGAACCTCCAGTCAGATGTAGATCTCTTCTATGGCTACAGAAATAATATGGTGTTTAACGAAGACAAGTTCCAGCTCATGCGCTATGGAAAAATGAAAATATAAAACGGAAACCACGTACAAAACTCAGGCAAATCATAACATAGAACGAAAGGCAATGTAAAGGATCTGGGTGTACTCATGTCGGAAGACCTTACCTTTAAAGAACACAATAAAGTAGCCGTCACAACTGCAAGAAAAATGACAGGTTTGATAACAAGAACTTTTCACACTAGAGATGCTATACCGATGATGACACTTTTCAAAACGCTTGTGCTCTCTAGAGTGGAGTACTGCTGCACAATGACAGCCCCTTTCACTGCTGGTGAAATTGCTGACCTGGAGAGCGTGCAGAGATCCTTTACTGCTAGAATCCACTCGGTAAAACATCTAAACTATTGGGACCGACTAAAGAGCCTAAATCTGTATTCCCTTGAGCGCAGGCGGGAGAGATACATAATAATTTACACGTGGAAATATTAGAGGGCTGGTCCCAAACCTGCACACAGAAATAACATCACATGAGACCAGAAGACATGGCAGGATGTGCAGAATACCCCCGTTGAAAAGCAGAGGTGCAACTGGTACTCTGAGAGAGAACTCTATCAACATCAGAGGCCCGAGACTGTTCAACACGCTTCCACTACACATAAAGGACATAACTGGCAAACCCCTCACAGTGTTCAAGAGAGAACTGGATAAGCACCTCCAAAGGATACCTGATCAACCAGGCTGTGACTCATACGTCAGGCTGCGAGCAGCCGCGTCCAACAGCCTGGTTGATCAGTCCAGCAACCAGGAGGCCTGGTCGATGACCGGGCCGCGGGGACGATAAGCCCCGGAAGCACCTCAAGGTATCCTCAAGGTATCAAGGTACCCCTAGATCTCTTTCTTTATCAGAATTCTGTAAAGATTTCTCACATAATATATAGGTTGAGTGGGTCTATGTTCTCCTTTTCCACATTCCATAACATGGCATTTATTAACATTAAATTCCATTTGCCAAGTGGTGCTCCATATACTTATTTTGTCCAGGTCATCTTGAAGGGCATGACAATCATCTAAGTTTCTTATCCTTCCTATTATCTTAGCATCATCAGCAAACATGTTCATATAATTCTGTATATCAACTGGTAGATCATTTATGTAGACAATAAACATCACTGGTGCAAGAACTGAACCCTGTGGTACTCCGCTTGTGACATTTCTCCAGTCCGATACATTGCCTCTGATCACTGCCCTCATTTTTCTATCAGTCAGAAAATTTTTCATCCATGTTAGAACCTTACCTGTCACCCCTCCAATATTTTCCAATTTCCAGAACAACCTCTTATGTGGAACTCTGTCGAAAGTCTTTTTTAAGGTCCAGATAGATGCAGTCAACCCAACCATCTCTTTCCTGTAATACGTCTGTGATTCGATCATAGAAACTGAGTAAATTCGATACACAGGATCTTCCAGATCGAAAACCATACTGTCTGTGTGATATTATATCATTTCTCTCCAGGTGTTCTACCCATTTAGTTTTAATTATTTTTCCAATATTTTGACTATTACACTTGTCAATGATACAGGTCTATAATTAAGGGGGTCTTCCCTGCTTCCACTTTTGTAGATTGGAACTATGTTAGTCTTTTTCCACACATCAGCTACAACTCCTGTAAACAGGGACGCCTGAAAAATCAGTTGAAGTGGAATGCTGAGCTCAGATGCACATTCTCTCAGAACCCATGGTGAAACCCCATCTGGACCAACTGCTTTGTTCTTATTTAGCTCCTTGAGCATTTTTTCCACTTCATCGCTAGACACCTCTATGTGCTCTATGTTGTTCTCTGGAATTCTTATTGTGTCTGGTTCCCTGAAGATTTCATTTTGTACAAACACACTTTGGAAATTTTCGTTTAATGTTTCACACATTTCCTTTTCATTTTCCGTGAATCTATTTCCCATTTTCAACCTCTGAATATTATCCTTTACCTGCAATTTGTTGTTTATGAATTTATAGAATAGACCTGGTTCTGTTTTACATTTTTCAAAATTTCTTTCTGCCTCTCTCCTCACTGCCGTGTAGTTGTTTCTCGCATCTTTGTATCGCTGGTATGTTTGGGGGTTTGGCCTCTTCCTGTTTTGATTCCATTTTTGTGTCTTTTGGTCTCTGGCCCTCTCGCAATTTCTGTTGAACCAATCATGTTTCCTAGTTCTGCATCTCTGTTTTAGTATAACTTTTTTTGTGCCTTTATCATATATTTCACAAAACTTGACATACATCTCATTCACTTCCTTGCCTAGCAACAAGTCTGTCCAATTATACTCACTAAAAAATTTTCTAAGGTTGCCATAATGTCCTCTCCTAAAGTCAGGTTTTTCAATTGCATCAACCTTCAACCTTCTTTCAGTCACATTATGCACCATTGGGTCTGACCAGTAACTGGATGGGTGATCACACGAACAGCCTTGTCCTTAACTGGGAGAATTTCCTTAAGCCTCTTGTTCCTCTTGTATACTAACCTCTGGCGGTAATTTATCAAAATTTATTTGAGAACCGTAATCTCAGACTCAGACTCAGCTGGTCATACACACGTTTTCTTCCCTCAGAAAACCCACCGCTTTTTCTTTGGAAAAAGCGGTGTTCTTATCCTGCTCATGGATTTTTAACTGCAGTAATGTTTTCCGGCTTCAGCGGGTAGGCGGTTCTATGGCTTTTCTTGATATGGATACATACACCACCCATGAAGGGTCTCATAAGATAGTTGACGGTTCGATTCTCTGGAGGGACAGAAATGGTTGGACACGTTTCCTTTTCACCTAGCAGTACATAGGTAGTTACACACACAAAATTACAATAGCGTGATGCATCAAATGAACAAATACACAAGGGCAAGGGAATAAGGCAGCGTCTGGGATCCTCTCGGACGTAGGTTCGAACCCTGGTCACGGCCCTTGTGGATTTGTTCATAGGTAATTATTGTCAGTTGCATCCTGGGAAAGGTTAGTAGTTGGCTCAAGGGGACCTCACATCTGATGCCGCTGTTCACCAATCAGTAATTAGATACCCAAGAGTTAGGCAACTGTTATACATTGCATCCTGGGGGAGGGATACTGTAGTGGTTGGCTTAGTTGGGACCTGGATAAGCCTGTACAGGGTGAATATCCACAAAAACGAGAAATATTACATCCTGCACTAAGTAGTGTACTATTGGCACATGATATAAGGGGGTTGATTGGAACCATCTTGAGGTTATCTTGATATGATTTCGGGGCTTAGCATCCCCGCGGTCCGGTCCTCGACCAGGCCTTTTTGTTACACACCCCCCAGGAAGCAGCCCGTAGCAGCTGTCTAACTCCCAGGTACCTATTTACTTGTAGGTAACAGGGGCATCAGGGTGAAAGAAACTATTTGTCCATTTGTCTCCGCCTCTTCCGGGGATCGAACCCAGAACTGCAGGACTACGAATCCGAAGCGCTGTCCCCTCAGCTGTCAGGCGCCTATAGCTAAAGCTATCACATAGCACCATAGCTAAAGTTATCACAAGAGCCAGCATAGCATAACAATATGCAAGCGAGTCATTGATGTTTCCCTTTCCCAAAGTCCTACAAGCTGAAGAAGGCCAATGGAAAATGTTAATGGTATCCTTGATGGAGGTCATTATTGAAAGCAGCTATTATTATTTCTCTCCGTTGTATAAATAAGTATTTATTGTATTAGTAATCAGCAAAGGGAATAGTCATAAGGGGACCATTATTAACTTGAACTTGCCTCAAGATCTCTCTCTCTCTAGTAGCGTTGATGGTAATAAGAAACTTACAGCTTGCCTAAGGTACCCTCATTATACCTAAGCATTTTTATTTCAGCAAAATTTTGACCTGAAACATTGTTTTACTAGTTATGGCTTTGGATATTTAACGAATCCACATGTTTATTACCTTGTGAATGAAAAAAAACTTGCATCTTTAATGTCGTACACAATAGCTTGAAGCTGTAGCACCCTTCGGTGAGGTACATTAACTGTTAAAGAAATGCTTTGGATTAATATCTTCCAATATGTTGAGTTAAAAGATCTTGATGAGATTAGCCATTTATAGAGTAAGTAAGTAATTATCAAAAGAAGGCACCAAACCAGGAAGGCTATGTAGCACCATCAAATGTGCGGAATAATCAGAGGGCGCTAAATATCACCAAGGATGCCAATACGAGAACAAAAATGCATAAGGCGAACGATATCAAAAGTATCCGAGTCACCAAGAATTCTATTGAGGGACAGGTGACCGCGAGGGGCGTTCGGAAAGCAAGACACACGCTCGTCCCGGAAGTCAGGACATTCAAGACCGTAAGAGGGATAATGCAATTAGGACAATGAGTAGGGCGATGATCCATCAAGTGACCATGGGTTAAGCGAGTACATTTATAGAGTAGTATATCTTTTTGAAACCTTCAACCTTTCCTCATACAAGATTTTACTTTATTCTGGAACAACTTTCGTTGCTTTACATTAAACCTTTTCCAGTGCAGTTACAACTTTTTCTATGTAATATCTCTGCTTGTGCATACAAAGCCCAGGTAGACACGCAAGGAATTTTTACAACTGAATTTCTTTTCTGTAGCTCCTATACTTTCTGAAAATCTTTCAATGACTGACAGGTCACTACTCCGTGGTAATTTTTTTAATCTGCTGCAAGGTAGTATTTGTATGTGGTAGCAGTGGAGTGCCTTATACCACACACGAAAAGTCTTACATGCATTTGCCAGTCTTCTTACCAATTGTGAGTAGGTTGTTATGCAGGTAGTATGTTGCTTTTACAAGATTGTAAACTGAAATACAGTGTATAATTTCTTCCTTTAGAACTATCTCCATAAGATGTAGAATGTTAGGCTGATTGGTCTGTAGTTTTTTTATATTTGTTCTGCCTTCCTTAAAGAAAGGAGTGATGTTTTCACATTTTTCAATCTTGGGGGTTAGTTTCCCTTGGTCTAATAATTTTCTGAACAAGAGATTCAGTGGTGTAAACGATTGGCCATCTCCTTAATTGTATTGTACCACATTTCATTCGCACCTGTAGTGTTAATTTTTCAACTCATTTTCCTCTGCTTTAAAAGTGGGTATTGGAATGTAACAATTTTTGTCAGTGTGAACACTGATGTAAAATCCCGTCATTGTTTATCATCAATTATCTCGCATTTTTTTCATCTTTTGAGGGTCTTGCCATGACTTTTCTATTATTGTTTTCAGGTGGGGTAAAGGATTTTAATTTAGTTCATATATTATATACCTCATACTCATCCTCTGAGTAGTAGTAGAAAAAGTTACAGTACAAAATATTAAGAGGTCTACAAAGGGTTCAAGAACAGTGCTTCAAATTTTGGTCACGTTATATAACATGTTGATATAAATGAAAAGCATCTTCATAGTTTATCAAATGAACATGACTGTGACCTCATGAGTTTGTTAACAGTCAGTTGTATGCAATTTTAATTCCTCTTTGCATACCCCAAAGGGTGGCGGTGGAAATGCTGAAATCTCCTGCATGCACTGCCTACAGTTAGCAAACTGGGAATAATTAGCTAAACATTTTGTAAGTAGATCAGTTTGAATTAAATACCAGAGCATTTGTGATAGTTATTCCTAAACTCATCATTTTTTTTTTTTTTACATTCTATGACTGCAGTTTGCAAATAATTTTGGTAACACAGTTTACATCAGCAGGCAATGCAGATTTTGAGGTGTATAGGAATAGCAGGCAAGCAAAACTTCTGATTCTGAAAATCAGGACATTCCACCAGATGAGTGACAGTAAGCAGAACAATTCAGTTCTGCTAGTAGGACACCAGTATTTTTCATTAGGTGCCCACAAGTTAATCTTCTATGTTAAATTAATTATCGAGCCAGAACTGCTTTCCACTTCCTATTTCAGTGATGAAGAAGGTCAATGAAATTGATCACATTTAATAACATAATTTGTTATTTGTACCAAGTGGGCACAATATATGAGCAATGCCAATTTAATGGCAAATCAATGTCATCAATATTGAATTAATGTCGATTCAATGCCACTCTTAAATAGATTGTGCCAACTGAGTAGTAGCTAAACATCTCTCTCCAATGGTTGCATTATGAATGAAAGGGGTAGAAATCAGAGATTGGAATTCGCTTTTGGGAAAAGGAACCGGTAAAGAAGCTAATTACACGTACAAGTACTGTGCTACACTGTACTTATCATGAAATATTGCCTTGTGAAATATAAACTCTTCTTCCCTAAAATTAAACAAGAAACGCGAACAAATCTCTCACATTATGAATCACGTTTACAACAAAAACATTAAACTTGAAGGTTAAATTGACAAATTATAACATACTAATATTTTATTCCTTATTTACATTTTGTGATTTACACATCACGAATAGTTCAAACATCTTAAAACTTAACAATCGCAAAACGCGGGAGGTGTAAAAATAGAGAAGATACACACAGCGAATGAAACCAGAAACTATGTTTCTTAGGAAGCTGCAGAAATAAACTAAATCATGACTAAAACCTTATATATAATAAAATAAATGTGAATAAAGATTTAATGTCCTTATTGGAACATTTGTAAAATATAATCTGAAAACACTATATAACACTAGACTCGTCAGCAGGTTGATTTATGTCACAATAACAAAGTATACTTGTTAATACTCCACCAATATAGCTCTGTACACTACAAATGAGATGGAAAATAAGCAGGTTTAGAAGAATAAATACTTGGACTTCACATAATGGGACATCTCTGCAGCCCCTAAGGATTCTCTGAGGAGAAAACAAGTAAAATCCTTATTTAACAATATTTGCACATGGGGTAAATGCCAAAAAACAAGATATTAATTTCAGGTGAGATCAAATTTAACATTCACATAAGAAATATACAAAAATATACAAAGGAAATACAATACAGTACATCCATCCAAATAAATAAGAAATAATTATAGAATAAAAATCAATATAGCATGATGTGTAAAATTCCTAACCTCACCGTGCCATAAACACTGGTAAACACTGATGATGTAATGACAAAGGTGGAATGCTGAGACTTCATTTTTTAATTTTTTTTTATTAGTTTTTGATTGGTAAGTTTCTAAAATTCACTGATGTGTTGTACTACCAAGGCATATCAGCTTAGATTCAAATACTGTATTTCAATTTCATGGGCTGATATCTAATAAAGTATAAAGAATATTTCTAATTGTCACTTGTTCTTGTATAACCAATATAACTACATTATTATAAGGAGACTTAAAACTAGATTTTGGTTCCCAGCCATTTCACTCAAAAACTGTATTTCATGAATGATTATACTTGTCAAGAAGTATAGGCCACATTGTATTATCCCATTTATCAGTTCACAGAGTACAACCACCTGAGTTACTGGGAAAGACTCATCGTCCACTGAGGGAAGAGGTATCATTACAGTATCATAAACACCTGCTACCCAAGGGATCATGATATAATTATATACACCTGGCATTTCATTAAAAGTTTAGCTGCAAACTCTTGTGGCCTACATCTTGGTAGTAGTCAATTGACAAATAAAAAGTATGCTGTGCTTTCTCTCCATCAACATGGAAAATTAGCTCTTTGAAATTTTTCACTAGCAGCTGTGATCAAGAACACTTCAGGATGTTCTAAAATTCTAGCTAATTCTTAGTCAATCACTAGTGGTTGTGACTGACAACCTTACGTGTCACAATACACAGCATTTTAGGAACGGCTACAACATTATCAGCTTTGAGGAAAATAATGCTATTTTCTCATCCTAAGATAAAAGCCATCCCAATAAAATACCTGGTCTAAAAGTCCATCAACCCAACTACAGATATAAGTAAGAAAACTGTTCTTGATCCACAACAAGTCTGCAGCAGCATTTTCTAATAATTTGTCACCACAAACAATATACTGGGTATTTGTAATTTACAAACCACAAAACACATAATGTCATTACAAAAACTTGACTCATTTAAATGACAATACCTATCACCATGAAAATCTAGTATCAATTTGACAATTAACTGCACAGTAACATATGAAATACATACATTAAGCAAACTTTCTAAAGTAAGGACGCTACATAAGAGGGAACAAGATGGACATCTGATTCAGCTTATACAGTATGTAAAGTGCAATTCAAGGACCAATAATGGAAAGATCAACTAAAATGATGAAAGTGGGAACTATTAGATCTAACTTTATATGATACACAGAAAGATGATTTGGTACAGGAAACAGATGTGAAAGAATAGCAAGTGTTTAAAGATGGGACCTATTAGACCAAACATTTTTACTTTACTCTGAATGAGATCTCAGCCTGGAAACAGCTGTGCACGAGTTTAATGCGATGAGTAAAAACTTGGGTTTGAGGAAAAGGTATAGAAATATATGAATCAGAAGTTTCATTATGTAGCACTAATGTTGCACTAATGGTGTGTGGACTAAGGTTCTGCAAGAGCCATCTTGCTGCAAAGGGAAGGTGCATTACAAAAGATAGATAAGAGACCTCTGCTTACAACAAGGGATTACTCTATTGTACTATAGCTGGAGAGTTTATATAAAAAAACTTGTTTACATGAATGTTCTAGTTTTGCATTATACTGTACAACGGACACATTTTTTTGCAGCAGTAAACAATGGTCAAATGATACCCTCCCACCATCATTACAAGTTTACAGGTGCAGTAATTAATATAAGTGTTTCATTGCCCAAAACTCTCATTGACAAGCTTTTTTCAAATTGTAAAGAAACAAAGACAAAAATTAGTTACAAAGAAATAACCAGAGTGCAATAGTCTATGCAAACGCATACTATAGTTTAACCCAGTTACCCAGGATGTTAACCTGGAAATATTTTGGAGAGCTGAATTTTTATATAACTGCTACTCTAAATGATGTGGATGGAAGTGGCAATACACTGAAGTTCTCTTAAAACAGATATGCAGCCATGATTTTTAAGAGATGTAACAACACAATTTGCTTCAACTTGCTAGAAATTGCCATTATTTTCAATATTAGATTTTAATGGATGAATTTTCAAAGTCATATAATCTCAAGTTATTAATGCTTTAAAAATCCTTCTACCAACAAATTAAAAATAATGGCAATTTCTTAAGGAGATGGAGAGGGGGGAGGGAGGAAGCTGAAGCACACACACACATCAAAAGACAGAGTTTCATACAATCTTTTTGTTTTTAACCTCTGCAATTGTCATTCCGATTGATAAGCAAAACTTCATCACCAAACCATTATAAAACAAATTAATCTAAAAGAAATCTTAATATGCCTAAGTCCATGAATAACATCTAATCAATAATAAGACTGAAAATGCTTATAATGTGATGCACTGTAAATACAGTGTATACAAAATGTATACAAGATATTGACGAAAGAGAAAGAATGAAAACAATAAATGCGATCAAACAATTCATACAAATTTAAATAATTTCCAAATAATAAATAGCTATTCTTGCCTTAAAATGAATTACTAGTTTTCAACAATCTCCTCATAATTGATAATCAATAACCCTATTGCCTGTATTCCTGTCTTTACAAAACATATTACAACTAGTTCCTTCCTCAGCCCATTCAACAATACTTCAGAAATAAGAAGCAAAGAAAGTTTCAATACTCTAAAAATGACACTATGCCTATCAGGGCAGGCATTAAATACCTTCAGTTTCTGATAGTTTCTAATGATAAAATATCAATCACTTTCCCCATACATTATAAGCTAAAGATGAGCTGACAAGTGACATAGAAATTGGCTTAAATCGGTGAAATACCATATTTGCCACAGGAACCTTGTCAGTTACACTTCACAGTGATCCCCAGGTAATTTTGTACTGTCAGGAGAACTTTAAAACTAACCTAACTTACGTACATCACTGGATAATGATACGGCCGCCTAAACTAACATATACTATCTTCACTGGGTGTAAAGGGGGAGGTTGAAAACAATAATGGTGCCAGATACGCTAACAGTGATTTGCAGTGTTAATCTTAGCATTTAATCTCGCCGAGGCACTCACAGCCTTTACGTTCATGTCCTTGAGTGAAAGCGATACACAACTCAAAACCAGTTAAGAAATGATAAATACACAGATAGCTTAAGTACCTTATGGTTGCCAAAATGCAACCATAACAGTGATGAATCCCAAGTCAAAACATTAATTAATTATAACAGCTTCATACAACATTTGTGTGGTATTCAGTCCAGACATCTACTGACATGCTGGTAAAAATGTGATCTATTTCACTGAGCTTTTACTTAATAAATAATGTACAAGAAAGAAATCCAGGTAATGTGAAATCAAGATAATAAATATTATTTTCACTGAAGAATGTTAGTGACTCTTATGCTGATGTTAAAATTATAATAGTCTGTGCTTATGGAGTTTTCACAAGTTGTAAGCTGAAGGCAAGTCAGCAATAACAACCAATGCTATGCTATTTACAGAAATATCATACATGTATTAAAAAAAAAAAATGACCGGGGATTTGACAACAGAATATCACTAGTGTTAGCAACGCACAGCAACTTTTTGTTTTTCCAATGATTATTACCGAAACATACAAAATTATGTTTTTCTTTTTAAATTTATTGGCAGCTTTAACTTTAGAGTAAATTTGAAATTTTAGGTTAAAATTTAATCTGGTATACAACAAATCATATATTATTTGTACAAATATTATATATATATATATATATATATATATATATATATATATATATATATATATTATATATATATATATATATGTCGTACCTAGTAGCCAGAATGCACTTTGGCCTACTATGCAATGCCCGATTTGCCTAATAGGCTGAGTGATTTTCATTATTTTCAATAAATGTTTTTTCGACTACCTAACCTACCTCACCTAACCTAACCTAACTTTTTCGGCTACCTACCTACCTAACCTATAAGATAGGTTAGGTTAGGTTAGGTAGGTTGGTTAGGTTCGTCATATATCAACGTTAATTTTAACTCCAATAAAAAAAATTAACCTCATACATAATGAAATGGTAGCTTTATCATTCATAAGAAAAAAATTAGAGAAAAATATTATTCAGGAAAACTTGGCTTGTTAGGCAAATCTGGCCTTGCATAGTAGGCCAAAAAGTAGTTCTGGCTACTAGGTACGACATATAATATATAAAATATATATATAATATATATATATAATATATATATTATCACGTATATATATTCTACCTAGTAGCCAGAATGCACTTTTTGGCCTACTATGCAATGCCCGATTTGCCTAATAGGCTGATGATTTTCATTATTTTCAATAATTGTTTCCGTTTGATTTATTTTATATATTTCAATTATGTTATATCTAGAACATAAATTATTGATTTGGTTATGTTAGTTTAGGTTAGGTTAAGATCGGTTAGGTTAGGTAGGGTAGGTTAGGTTCAGTCATATATCTCTGTTAGTTGTAACTCAAATTTAAAAAATTAACTCATACACTAATGAAATGAATAGCGTAATCATTTCATATGAAATTTTTGTTGAAAAATATTGAAATTCAGGAAAACTTGGCTTGTAAGGGCAAATCGGACCTTGCATAATAGGCCAAGGACTACGTTCTAGCTACTAGGTAAAACATTATATATATATATATATATATATATATATATATATATATATATATATATATATAATATATATATATATATATATGTGTGTATATATATATGACAGTGTATGACCCTGGAGGATAATTGAAACAGAATTTCCTTAAGTACTTTTGTATATTAACACTATCGGTAACTTTGGACCTGACTCGTGTCCATTATTTTTCTCCCGAGTCTTAACTTTGGACCGGACTTGCGTCCACTACAAAAAATATTTGTATAAAATCATTTTTTAATCCAATTGACCTCGGGATAGTATCAAAATAAGTGCCTTTAGAATGCGCACTATTTGATACCTAAATGAAAGATGTAACAAGAAACGCG
>WNGS01165318.1:22213880-22263389 GCA_020271785.1 Procambarus virginalis | reverse complement strand
CAACTTTGCTGTTTTGGGGAGACCAACACTTTTCAGGTGCTCCTTCACCTCGGGTACAAAGTTCTTATTAAACCATTCGACAAATATTACTCGAGACATCCACGTACTTGCTGGTCCTTATAAATCACAGGGAGGCACCTGGCTGACTTTAAAGGCCTGGGGTTTTTACTAATTCCATTCACAAGTAATTTTAATTTGTGCGTGCCAGCTGCATTTGCACAGCACAAAGAAATTCTCTGTTTGTCTGTTTATAACCACCTGAAGGATCGTCCTCACCACTATGAGCCATCGTGTCTGTGGGTAGCATACGCCAGTACAAACCTGTACCATCTCTGCAAAGTTACTTACATACTCATCAGCACCAACATTATCAGCAGATTGTCTTTCACCATGCACTTTAATGAACCTAATGCCATGACGGGTTTTAAAGCTTCTGAGTCATCCATCACTGTATACACACTTTGAGTAATTTCATTGCTTGGTGAAATTCACGCACCTTTTCCCACGAGCAGCCAGGCTGCCACTGGCTTCTTCGTCACCTCACGTCTCTGTTTGTACCACTCCACACTGCGTTATCAACATTCTCCACTTTTGTTTTACTTACTATGCTGCTGCTAGATAACAGTTCAACGCATCCATGAGGTGATGAGCTTGTAAATGGCAATATTATTGGAACGTTCTTGCACCCAATACAACTTCAGTGATCCAACCCATGGATCAAGGAATAATTAGAACCTTAACACTTTCGTCTGGGCATGACGCAATGCTGCGTCATCCGTTTACTGTCGGTAGTCTCGGGGATGACGCAATGCTGCATCGTCCACTAAAATAATCGCCAAAATCAGGTTTTTATCCGATTTTTTGGGGACTGGTTTTAAAATGGGCACCTATCGTGATGGAACAACCTCAGTGCAGCAGGTAAACTGTCAACAAGCCGAATGCAATCTGTGACTACAATACAAACATGAAAGGTGTTGATCACTTTGACCAAATGATCTAATATTATCACTTCACAAGGAAAACTCACAAATGGACAAAGAAAATAACCTTCTATTTTGTGCAAATGGCTATCTACAATGCTTATGTGATGTACAACTACTGTACTACACAACAGATAGAAGGACTCCACTAAACATTTGTAGGCAGGAATTGGGAGTGTAGCTGGATGGCGTCTGGGCGCTCACTCGCGGCTAACGCGTGGCCCGTCTTCAACTCGTAGGCGGTTGGAGCGTGACCAGGTTTTTTATTTTATATGCTAATATTCCTCTAGAGAATTCAATTGCAAACCCATTGATACCAAAATGAAAGACCTAGGACGAAAATTGAGGTGACCATAGTGAAAAGAGTGAACACATTTTATCGCTTTTGCGCGCTCCTGGGTAACTCATTCGCACTTTCTCTGTTTGCTGCGGGTAATTAGCCGGGTTTTGGAGAGTTATATGCATTTAGTGCTGTAGAGAATTCTATTGCGAACACAATGATACCAAATTTAATCTTGTAGGACGAGAATTGAGGTAACAAAGTTGAAGAGAGTATACACTTTTCAGAATTACTGCGCGCTCCCGTGAAACGCTGGGACCCACATCGCATAGTTGAGGGGTGGCTCGGCGGGTGCGCCAAAGTGTTAAACACCACTACAAGAGGATGTTTGCCAGACGTCTTAATAATCAGCTTGGAACAATTAAGGACTTTTATAAAGTCTTCACAATAAAGTCAGCTATCTGGACTATTGCTAGTGCATGGGATGAGGTAAAGCAGACAACACTAAGAAATGGTTGGAAAAACTTTGGCCTACGTCAAGTCTGTTTCCTGAGGAAGATGACGAGCCAGATTTTGAAGGATTTGCGGTGAAGAAAGTTAGCGAGGAAAAAATTAAGAGAGGAACTCCTAGCCTATGTCAAGGGGATTAAGTCCCCTGAGCTGAGAGCAGAACTGGTGACTGAAACAATAGAAGATGACATAGATAGATGGATAGATTTTGATGAAGAAGCACCAAACAATTGAAACATGACTGATGATGAAATTATAGAATTAGTAAGTACAGTGGCACCTCGACATCCGATTGCCCCTACTTACGATAAATTCGAGTTACGATATAAATTTCATACAAAATGCGACTCGACATCCGATGGTGTCGTCGACATCCGATATTTGTTGGTACACGTTCGGGTCGGCCGAGCGTGTGGTTCCCGGTCACGCGGTCCGACCTGCCTCAGTTTACTACAGCTACCCACTTAGTGACGATCGCGCCTATAAGAAATTCCGTCTTTGTGGTGATTTTTTGCATTTTGAACATTAAAGTAATTATTATATAATACGCCATGAGTCCCAGGAAAGTCAGTGGTAAGGCTCAACATATGAGATCCCATGTAAGAATGACCATAGAGCAGAAACAAGAGATCATTCGTAAATAAGATGGTGCACAGGTAGGTGAACTTGCTAAGCAGTACAACAAATCTCAGTCAACGATATCCACCATACTAGCTAAGAAAAAGGACATTATGGGTGCTAAAGTGATGCATCATTACAGACAAATGTTAAAACGAATGGAAAAACAAATGTCTCTTGACAAATTTGTAGTGAGACAAACAAGCACTGAACCACAACCAGGTCCTAGTGGTATTCAGGCAAAACGTAGGAAAGAGAGTACCCCAGAGAAAACATCACTGCCTGATGTGATAATGGAAGGGGACGCCCCTTCCAAACAGTAACAACTCTCCTCCTCTCCCATCACCATCTTCCATACGCCATCAAGAGCCCTCCATAAAGGTAAGAGTATCTTTGGTACTGTATTGTAGTTAGAAAAAAACATTGTATTCAGTATAAAATGTATTTTTATGTTAATATTTTGGAGGGTGAGGAACGGATTAATTCAAATCCCTTTATTTCTTATGGGAAAATTCGCTTCGACTTCCGATATTTCGACATCCGATCCGTCTCTGGGAACGGATTAGCATCAGAAGTCGAGGCCCCATTGTACAGCAAAAAAGCCATTAGAGTGCAATGAAGAAGATGGAGAGGAAGAGGATGATGAAACGTTAAAGGAAAAATGTAATATGGAAAAAATTAAGAAAATTTTGAAGCCATTCTGGCACTTATGGACATGAGTAACAGCGAGTTTGAAATTAAGGACATGATGACTCAGTACAATTTGTATATGAAATTTTAAAAACAAGAGCCTAGGGAATGAAACAAATGTCAATTACAGAGTCTTTGGCAATGGCCTCCAAGAAAGCTCGCAGTGCATCACCTGCACCTGACTCATCGCATGTTGACCCAGTCAACCCAACACCATCAACATCCACCACTACCTCTTCCATGTAAATAACTATGCTTCATCAACATCGATCATCAACATAAGCGAATCAGGACTTCAATTATTGGTGAGTACAAACAAAATTCGGTCGCATTTACGCTATGTACCTGTCGATTTTTTCCCCTAGAGTTTTTTCATAATTTTTTATATTTTTTTCCTCCATTTCTCGTATACGAACTTAAATGTTAACCGACGGGTCTCGTCCCCAAGGGGTTCGGAAACCAAGTGGTGCTCTGTAAAAGCAATACCAATAACAAAGTATAAAGACTATAGTCAGCAAAGTTACCCATGAGCGCACAAAATCAGTAAAATGTATATACAGTACTTGTTTCAGTTTTCACACCTTATTTCTCGTGCTACATCGTTCGTTTTGGTATCATTGTGTTTGCAATAGAATTCTCTATAGGGGTATATGCATATAAGGTCTAAAAGCCCGGAGTGAGTCCCACAGCAAAGCCTAAAGTCGGCCAAGTTACTCGTGAACGAGTACCAATTGGCACACCTGCAGACTAATGTATATACTCGTTCAGTTTGATAACAAATATTCATGCTACGTCCTTCATTTTGTTATCAAATTGTTTGCAATAAAAAGGAGTGTATTTTAAAACTAGTCCCATAATAATAGAACAATAAATAAAATTTTAACAAATATTTTAACTTTTGGACACTTTTTGACACTCATCACCACAAAATTATTTATATCTTTCCAGTGTTCCGACATCAATTTTCATGTTACGTCTTTCATTTTGGTATCAAATTGTACGCAGTCAGAAGGTGCTCATTTTGAAACCACTCCCAGATTGATCAGATAAAATTAAAATTTTTAACAAATATTTTAATGAGTGATGCTGGACCTTGTCACCCGAGATGAATCGGGAGAAAAATGAGTGACGACGTTTGGAGACGCCGGAGTGTGAAAGTGTTAAGATGGCCTATAGTGGTGTAGATTATGAGCTTGCCGCGAACTCCTGCACCGAGATGTGAGCTTGACTGAAGGACAGACCCCCACTGACCATGGCCGGCTTGGTGAGCACTGGTCACATAACTCCAGCCAAGAGATGACGCATCCGTGTACCCATTGAGCAAGGACTTGGGGTAGGTGACACGGCACTGAACTCTAAAAAACCCTTAGATGAAGCCAGCGACGCAAGACCCCGGAGGCCGAAACCAACGATCCCGAGAGCGCTGGATGGGGTGTCCCCGAAGAAACCAGAACAGCTGCCGAAGCCAGACCCAACTCCGAGGGTAAACCAGCACAGTGAAGTTCAGACTCCCGCATAGCTGCTTGAGCAACTGAGTGACCTGGGAGCCCCCAGAAACAGCCGAAGGTGGGACCTCACCCGCAGCAACGACGCCGGAGGGAGAGACAAGGAAGCGGTTCGAGACTCCCACACAATAACCATCCAAGCCTGAACCTGAAAGAGAACCGGATGGGACTTCCTCCACTTCACCAAGAACCCGAACCTGGCAAGCTGGGAAAGAACCAAACTGCTGGTGAGCAGACATGAGGCTGTGGGCCAGGAGCCCACACCAACCAGTCACCAAGGAAGGCCAGAACCCGAACCCCTAGCAGATGCAAGTGGGTCACCATGACCCGGGTATGGCACATGAAAATGCAAGGTGCCAGATTCAAGCCAAATGGAAGGCAACAAAAGCAGTAAACTTGTCGCCCCATGACAAAACTGAGCCAGTCCCTAAACCCTGGAACAGAGTCGTCATCCAAAAGGAGGGGCGAAAGACCTCAGGGCTTTAGACGGGACAAATCCAGAATGAACCTCAGATCCTCACAGTCTCATTTCAGGACTGGAACCAGGCGGGAAACTCGCCCGAGGGACTAGTTTTTTTTTTTACCACACCCAAGAGCACCTACTCCAAGCTAACCTAACAGAGCACAGGAGAAGAGGCCTGCCCCGTGAACCTCAAATCCCCTGAAGGAGCAGCCACCCAACGACACTGCAGGCCAAAGGAAACGACCTGAAATGCACACAAATCATAGGACCAGGCTAGAGCAAACAGTGCGAGCTTCCCCCTCCCCCATCGCCCTGGCAACAGGGTGACCCACAAAAGGGCCAAAGTCCCTGACGAGAATCAGACCGATGTGCAGCGCAAACACCACGCCGACCAGACGCCGCCGGCTCCGAAGGCAACATTGGTTCCGAAACCGGCACCACATCCTCCTCAAACCAGTCCGACAACAGCTTGAGCAGGGAAAAGAAACACAAAACCAAAGCCAAGTGCCCCCAGGTGTGCAAATCCTCAGCTACCAGGGATGCTGAAAGGAAGTGAAGCTGCACCTGGCCAATATCCGTAGGAAGAATGGGGCAAATAAGCACACATTGAGGTGCTCCAACTCACCCCCAAGGTAAACCTGAACAACCATAGAAGTTTTCCACCATTTAAGCGTGCGGGCCCGACAGAACGAATGCCACACCCCCAAAGAAAAGAAAGGGCAGTCTGCCAACCAGGATGATTCCAGCACCTCAAAACACACCCAATAAGGTAAAGTAGAACCAAACTCAATCAAGGAAGAGTCCATTATCGAGGCACAATCCATGTCACACAGGAGGTATGCCTCAATGGCTTCCCGAACCTCATTAGGCAGGATACGGGAAGCCGAAACCCCCCAGAAGGAAGGAGCCAAAGAATCCAAGGGAAGCCGGAACCGAACCCGGGGAGGAGCAGAACTCAAAATTCGTACAGGGGGGGGGGGGGTAAATAAGCCCCTCCCCTGCAACAACAAGCCCTGCCCTGAAGGTACCAACACCTAAGTGGGGTCAAACAGGGGCCCAGGCCCTCCAAGTCAACTCCTCTCCAGCCCTGCGATCCTCCATGCCGGGACCCGGGGCAGAGCCATCCTCCAAACCCCTCCGCCCGTTAAGAAAAGGCAGAGTCCACCGGAAAAGCTAGAAAAAGGGGGTCCGCTGGTCAGACCCTGACGCTCCAGCTGGAAGAGCAGGCTCAAATGCCTCCGTTGCTGAACTGGATGGGGCAGCCCCAAGAACGCTCGAGTCTTGCCATCGTCTAAACCATACCCCGACTCTGAAACCCTCAGACGTTTGGGAGCCAGCAGCAGGGGAAGGAGGGGGGAAGGGGGATGAGCAGAATAAGGGAGCGTGGATGAAACCAACTAACGCCCCTAATTCCGGGTCTCCCTATAACAAAAGCAGGGCAGCCACAGGGCATCCGGAAAGGCAACCAACCTAGCGAGCTGCAGCAACTGAAACCTTGCATGCAATGCCGAAGCTGCCTGCACTCGATTATCAGTATCAATGGACTGGGTGAATTGAAGCACCAGCAAGGAAAACCACTCGCAGGACTGTGGGCCAAAGGTGTCATCGACCCTTCAGGCAGCATGACGGAGGCAATACCGGTGAATGTCACCCTGAGACAAGGGGACAGAGCAACCTTCGAACTCGCACAAGGCTAGATGGGACCCAGAGGACACATCCATCGGACCAATGAGCCCCAATGGGGTTTTCCAGGGCCTTTAGGCTGACTGCTAAGGGAAGCCCAGGCAAGGTACTGCTAACCGGTAGGCCCAAACTACCAAGAGAACAATTAAAGCTGAACCTCTGCGACATGTACAATCACCAGAATAACAGAGGGTAAATAACGACCTAGTGGCCGTCCCCCACCAGGCAACAAGCAAAAAGAAAAACCCCGCCAAAAGTACACCATCTCTAGGAGGAACAGAACTGGCCACACTGATAATAGGTGACAAGCTGCACAGTACCTTGCCAATACTGTGCTGATATACCAGCAACGATACTACTGTACCTATTACCCAAAATCAAACAGCGGCAATAAAAATCCCAGGTGACTCAAAGGGCACGCAATCACTGAGCAGCAAAAGATCCCGACGGAGGTAGTCCCCAAATGACTTGTGGAAGATAACCCCAAGTCGCAAGGGCAGTACTTACAGGGCACCTAGGGAAAATGGCCGTAGTGCATGCAGCCCCAGTGCTCCGTGAATTACTCCTGGCGCGTGTTGCGAACCTGACCTCCTGTGGAGGTTAGTTTCAATTATAAATTGTTGGTGGACACAGTGGACAATGATTGACAGGAATAAATCTACAGCCGATATCTGGGAGGCCGCGAGTCACCAGTAATACTTCGCCAAGCAAAGCAGTGCCTTCTCAGCTGGAGATTGTTATGAATAATGTGAACAGGAATAGCCTAACACTATGTGAAGGTAAAAATGGACTCAATCAAAAAGCACGCATAGGGAATATGGTAAATAAAATCAATAAAGGGTTTGATTGCAAATGTAAAGAATAGAGTACAGTATAAAGGGGCGATGACGCAAGGGAGGTGGTCGCCACCTTGACGTGAGGGGAGGTGGCTTCATCGACGACCAGACCTTGCTATCTGAGGGTTATTCTCTGGCCGTACAGTTAGAAAAGCCATCATTACCTGGTATCAGGGTTAAAAGATAGGTTAGAGTAGTAATGCGGTCTTTGGTGATGCTTTATAAAAGTGAGTCCAGGTTTCCTAGAGGTTTATATATGTGTGTCACCAGTTGATAGGTGTGGTGGCTTTGTGCATGGTTCCAGGTTTGGGACTTTGAGCCACAGGGTAGCCAGAGCCCACTTGGGAGTTTTATTACTACAGAATGACCTTGAGTTATAAGGAATACAAATTGCTATATATATTATCGTTTGTCTTATACACATAAATTTGTCTTTGTACTAGGCTGTTTTCCTTACTCCTTGATTTCCCCTAGGCTCAAGTAAAATCATCTATTCCCCTAGACAACATTTAAAGGTCCACCACCACCAAATTCATGACAGACCTCTGAGACACGAACTGTGACAGCGCGCAAACCATTACACAGCAGAACAACAACACAAAGGCACAGCAATGCACAGAGATAAGAGCCAGAGACAAAACCGCTACTCAACACATCAGCCTCAGAACTGGGTTGTATGGCTGGTGCAGGGGTCTGAGCCTCCCTCTTCCCCCTCCTGGGGGGGGGGGGGGAGCTTCACAGACAGTAGTGTGGCGGCGGTTGTGATGTCATGCTTGTTTGCTTGTTTTTGGATTGGGGAGTTCTGCCCGATAGTTCGGCTTTCAGCAGCAATTTTGAGCCAGATGGAGTTTGTTTTTGGGACGCCTACCTTTCTGGGTGCCTAACCGGAGTGATGGCAGACATGCCATCACTCCGGTTAGGCACCGGAGTGATGACATATCAACAATCCTAAGTGTTGTAGTACAGGATGATGATAGTGAGTGGTGTCCCAGACAACATAAAGGTATAGTGCTTTTGAAAAATAGGTGAGATAACAGGAATGTGCCAAGGGAAGTGAAAAAATTGGATGAGAAAAAGTTGCCCTAGTGTTTACAGTGCAGAGAACAGCATTCAAGATGGCCGCCGGTGGCAAGAGGAAATACACAACAGAGCTTGATTTTGATGGTTTCAGTGAAGAAAGCATTGAGATAGCCAGTCTATACAACAAGTTGGCAAAATTAGATACTATAGTGACCTCTCATATAGAATTAATTAGTAAATTGAAAGAAAGTAATGACCATTTAAATAGCAAAGTTGTATGTCTTGAGGGTGTAGTGAAAGACTTGTGCAAGGATAAGATTAAATTGGAAACAAATTGCAAAGCCATGGAAGAAGAAAATAGTCTCTTAAAAATAGCTTTGGAAGAAGTTAAAGTAAATTTAAACACAAATGACTACAATAGGTTAGGCAAGGAAATTCAACAGGAGAAACAGCTTTTGTCAGCACAGATGGAGGAAGTTGCACAGGGAATAGAACAGTGCAAGAAAGATATGCAACTCACTTATGCGCAAGTGGCCAAGGACAAGGAAAAAATAGAAGAAGCAGTAAAAGAAGTCAAACACTGCAGCAACCAAGATAAAACAAACATTAGGCTAGAAGTGAGAAAAGAATTGGCATCTAACCCAAAGTTGGTGCAAAACACAGTTGATCGGAGTAAGTCCCTGATCATTTTTGGATGCAAAGAAAAGGAGATAACATCTAGGTCAGAAAGAGCTGTAGAAGAAGCAAAAGTAGTAGATAAAATTGTTGGCCTCGTGGAAGGTCTTACAACCAAAGAGAATGTGTGCGACTACAGGAGAATAGGCAGATATGTAAAAGGGAAAGATCGACCTTTGAGGATCACCCTAAACGGTGCCAAACAGATGGAAGAAGTACTAAGGAATGCCAGAAAATTACAAAGCGTTGAGGATGGGAAAGGGTGGTCGTTAAGACGAGATCTTTCAAAAGAAGATAGAGAGAAGCTGAAACTGAACCTCGCCGAGGCAAAACGTTTAAATGAGAGCAGGAATGAAGAAGAAATCAATTCTTTTTTCTACAAAGTGATAGGGGTAGGCAGACCAGTAAAGTGGTACATAAAAGCAAACCAACAAAATCATTAGAGAAAGGGGGAGTGAAAATAAGAAGATGGGGAACAAGTTCCTGAAGATTGCATACACCAACATAGATGGAGTAAGGTCAAAGATACTGGAGTTAAGTGATATAATACAGCTGCAGACACCAGACATTGTTGCACTCACGGAGACAAAACTTGAAGATGTTATTTTAAATGAGGTCATATTCCCAAGGGGCTACTCAATTTGGAGACGGGACAGAAAAATTAGGAAAGGCGGTGGCGTTGCTGTGCTGGTGAAAGAACACCTAAAGGTGAACGAAATAATGACTACCAATCCACAAGAAGTTGACATAATAGCACTAGAGATCTGCCATGAGGATGATAAACTAGTGATCATAAATGCATATAGTCCACCGCTAAGCAGCACATGGTCAAAGGAGGAGCTAGATAGTAAACGAGAAGGTCTTATAACGATAATGAGAGAGATCATAGCGAGAGCGGATAACGATAGTTCACGACTGTTGATAGTCGGCGACTTCAACTTGAAATCCATAGACTGGGAAGCATATGAAGCTAAAACAGAAGATTTCTGGACCTGTAAATTTGTAGACCTCATCCTGGAAACATTCTTGTATCAACATGTTAAACAAGCTACGAGGATGAGGGAAGGTGACGTTCCCTCCATGCTAGATTTGATATTTACCAGGAAGGAGGAAGAAATATTTGACATTCAGTACCTTCCTCCCTTGGGTAAAAGTGACCATGTCTTTTTGGGATAAAGTATGCAATGCGTTATAATCTGGAAGAAAATATGATGGTCGATGCAATTGAAAAACCTGACTTTAGGAGAGGACATTATGGCAACCTTAGAAAATTTTTTAGGGAGTATAATTGGACAGACTTGTTGCTAGGCAAGGAAGTGAATGAGATGTATGTCAAGTTTTGTGAAATATATGATAAAGGCACAAAAAATTTATACCAAAACAGAGAAGCAGAACTAGGAAACAGGATTGGTTCGACAGAAAGTGCGAGAGGGCCAGAGACCAAAAGACACAAAAATGGAATCAATACAGGAAGAGGCCAAACCCCCAATCATACCAGCGATACAAAGATGCGAGAAACAACTACACGGCAGTGAGGAGAGAGGCAGAAAGAAATTTTGAAAAAGGGATTGCAGACAAATGTAAAACAGAACCAGGTCTATTCTATAAATTCATAAACAACAAATTGCAGGTAAAGGATAATATTCAGAGGTTGAAAATGGGAAATAGATTCACGGAAAATGAAAAGGAAATGTGTGAAACATTAAACGAAAAGTTCCAAAGTGTGTTTGTACAAAATGAAATCTTCAGGGAACCAGATACAATAAGAATTCCAGAGAACAACATAGAGCACATAGAGGTGTCTAGAGACGAAGTGGAAAAAATGCTCAAAGAGCTAAATAAGAACAAAGCAGTTGGTCCAGATGGAGTTTCACCATGGGTTCTGAGAGAATGTGCACCTGAGCTCAGCATCCCTCTTCAACTGATCTTTCAGGCATCCCTGTTTACAGGAGTTGTAGCTGATGTGTGGAAAAAGGCTAACATAGTTCCAATTTACAAGAGTGGAAGCAGGGAAGACCCCCTTAATTATAGACCGGTATCATTGACAAGTGTAATAGTCAAAATATTGGAAAAAATAATTAAAACTAAATGGGTAGCACACCTGGAGAGAAATGATATAATATCAGACAGACAGTATGGTTTTCGATCTGGTAGATCCTGTGTATCGAATTTACTCAGTTTTTATGATCGAGCAACAGAGATATTACAGGAAAGAGATGGTTGGGCTGACTGCATCTATCTGGACCTAAAAAAGGCTTTCGACAGAGTTCCACATAAGAGGTTGTTCTGGAAACTGGAAAATATTGGAGGAGTGACAGGTACGCTTCTAACATGGATGAAAAACTTTCTGACTGATAGAAAAATGAGGGCTGTGATCAGAGGCAATGTATCGGACTGGAGAAATGTCACAAGTGGAGTACCACAGGGTTCAGTTCTTGCACCAGTGATGTTTATTGTCTACATAAATGATCTACCAGTTGGTATACAGAATTATATGAACATGTTTGCTGATGATGCTAAGATAATAGGAAGGATAAGAAATTTAGATGATTGTCATGCCCTTCAAGAAGACCTGGATAAAATAAGTATATGGAGCACCACTTGGCAAATGGAATTTAATGTTAATAAATGTCATGTTATGGAATGTGGAATAGGAGAACATAGACCCCACACAACCTATATATTATGTGAGAAATCTTTAAAGAACTCTGATAAAGAAAGAGATCTAGGGGTGGTTCTAGATAGAAAACTATCACCTGAAGACCACATAAAGAATATTGTGCAAGGAGCCTATGCTATGCTTTCTAACTTCAGAATTGCTTTTAAATACATGGATGGGATATACTAAAGAAATTGTTCATGACTTTTGTTAGGCCAAAGCTAGAATATGCAGCTGTTGTTTGGTGCCCATATCTTAAGAAGCACATCAACAAACTGGAAAAGGTGCAAAGACATGCTACTAAGTGGCTCCCAGAACTGAAGGGTAAGAGCTACGAGGAAAGGTTAGAAGCATTAAATATGCCAAAACTAGAAGACAGAAGAAAAAGAGGTGATATGATCACTACATACAAAATAGTAACAGGAATTGATAAAATCGACAGGAAAGATTTCCTGAGACCTGGAACTTCAAGAACAAGAGGTCATAGATATAAACTGGCTAAACACAGATGCCGAAGAAATATAAGAAAATTCACTTTCGCAAACAGAGTGGTAGACGGTTGGAACAAGTTGGGGGAGAAGGTGGTGGAGGCCAAGACCGTCAGTAGTTTCAAAGCGTTATATGACAAAGAGTGCTGGGAAGACGGGACACCACGAGCGTAGCTCTCATCCTGTAACTACACTTAGGTAATTACACTTAGGTAATTAAATGGGGTGGTCGTTAAGACGAGATCTTTCAAAAGAAGAGAGAGAGAAGCTGAAATGAACCTCGCCGAGGCAAAACGTTTAAATGAGAACAGAATGAAGAAGAAATCAATTCTTTTTTCTACAAAGTGTTAGGGGTAGGCAAACCAGTAAAGTGGTACATAAAGGCAACCAACAAAATCAATAGAGAGAGGAGGAATGAAGAATAAGGAGAGGGGACACAAGTTCCTGAAGATTGCATACACCAACATAGATGGAGTAAGATCGAAATACTGGAGTTAAGTGATGTAATACAGCTGCAGACACCAGACATTGTTGCACTCACAGAGACAAAACTTGATGTTATTTTAAATGAGGTCATATTCTCAAGGGCTACTCAATTTGGAGACGGGACAGAAAAATTTGAAAAGGCGGTGGTGTGCTGTGCTGGTGAAAGAACACCTAAAGGTGAACGAAATAATGACTGCCATCCACAAGAAGTTGACATAATAGCACTAGAGATCTGCCATGAGGATGACAAACTAATGATCATAAATGCATATAGTCCACCGCCAAGCAGCACATGGTCAAAAGGAGCTAGATAGTAAACGAGAAGGTCTTATAACAATAATGAGAGAGATCATAGCGAGAGCGGATAACGATAGTTTCACGACTGTTGATAGTCGGCAACTTCAACTTGAAATCCATAGACTGGGAAGCATATGAAGCAAAACGGAAGATTTTTGGACCTGTAAATTTGTAGACCTCATCCTAGAAACATTCTTGTATCAACATGTTAAACAAGCTACGAGGATGAGGGAAGGGGACGTTCCCTCCATGCTAGATTTGATATTTACCAGGAAGGAGGAGAAATATTTTACATTCAGTACCTTCCTCCCTTGGGTAAAAGTGACTGTCTTTTTAGGAATAAAGTATGCAATGCATTATAATCTGGAAGAAAATATGAAGGTTAATGCAATTGAAAAACCTGACTTTAGGAGAGGACATTATGGCAACCTTAAATTTTTTTTAGTGAGTATAATTGGACAGACTTGTTGCTAGGCAAGGAAGTGAATGAGATGTATGTCAATTTTGTGAAATATATGATAAAGGCACAAAAAAATTTATACCAAACAGAGATGCAGAACTAGGAAACAGATTGGTTCAACCGAAATGCGAGAACCAAAAGACACAAAATGGAATCAACACAGAAGAGGCTAAACCCCCAAACATACCAGAGATACAAGATGCGAGAAGAACAACTACACGGCAGTGAGGAGATGCAGAAAGAATTTTGAAAAAGGGGATTGTAGACAAATGTAAAACAGAACCAGGTCTATTCTATAAATTTATAAACAAATTGCAGTAAAGGATAATATTCAGAGGTTGAAATGGGAAATAATTCACGGAAAATGAAAAGGAAATGTGTGAAACATTAAACAAAAAGTTCCAAAGTGTGTTTGTACAAAATGAAATCTTCCGGGAACCAGATACAATAAGAATTCCAGAGAACAACAGAGAGCACATAGAGGTGTCTAGAGACGAAGTGGAAAAATGTTCAAGAAGCTAAATAAAGAACAAAGCAGTTTGTCCAGATGGAGTTTTCACCATTGTTCTGAGAGAATGTGCACCTAATCTCAGCATTTCACTTCAACTGATTTTTCAGNACCATCCAGATCATTACTTATATTACTCTACATCAACTGATAATAACAGTCTCTTAAGCACCAACCAGGCAAGATAATTAATCTGTCCTCTCACTGAATGCGCCACAATTGCCAAGATAACTACAAAAACTAAGTGTCAAAATTCCGGTGGCTTAGTGAAATGGAAAGCACCTCAATATTGATAATTTCTCAGATTAATGCACATTGGCCTTGATGATTGGGTGGATAGCCTAGGTTCCTAAACTTCATGTTAGGCAAAAGTCACTTCAAAATCTGATGCTTGTCAAATTGTGAGAATGGGAGAATATGTTGTCTTATCATATAAAACAAAAAATATCCAATTTGACTACAAAATGTTTGTAAGAATTGGCAAAATGTCAGTTCTCTTAGGCCTTTTGTCACTTTTTTGCACTAACTATTGAATGCCTTTTGATCTTCAAAGCATGCTACCATTGAAAGAGAGAACTGGCACAAGATATTCAGTTACAAGGCTTTCTGGTATTTTATTATTACCCAACTCTACCCTATTTTAGTGAAATCTATGAATAAATATGTTGGCATAATATCTACAGCAATATACATCTCTATCTATAGAGAACACAGGGAATTTGAAGTGAACATCACTTAGGTGTGTTTAGAAGCAATTGAAACCCTTGTAAGAATGAAGTGTTTCTTCTCATACTGATTAGGACACCAAGAAGGAGCATCACCAGGTCACACAACATACTTGTTGATGTATCTAAGGCATTAAATGCATATCATTTATTAATGGAACTCAGTCTTTATTATAATCCTTTATGTTCATCCCCCCAAAAAATTGAGTTCACAAGTGTTTTCTACATATTTAAGAAATTCTATATTCAAGTAACACTTTCTCATGCATTATTTGTGCATACCTGACTGTGACATCCCAGCCATAATGGACTCAAGAACATCACATGCTGGTTGTCCACCTGTAGTTTTGTTTGGAGTTTTTGGTCTGTTTACTGCTCCAGTGGCTTTCACTTTAGGGGCAGCAACACATTTTTCAAGGTTTCCATTTTCCTTTTTCACTTGACAAGCCTCTAAGCTTATTTTGTTATTTTCGGGGCATTCTTCAGTAATGTCAACAGTTTTGTCGGTAACATCTACCTGATTTTCTAGTGGGGTAATAGTTGTTTCTGGTAATAATTCTGATTCAGCAGTGATATCAACTTTCAAATCTTCTTTTGGTTCAATGTTTAATTCATCTTTTATTTCAATCTTTGTTTCATCTTTAGGTCCATTTTCTTCTACTTTGGGCTTCTTAGCCTCCGGTTCCCCTGTATCACCTGAAATACTTTTCTCATTCTTACCTTCCACAACTGGTTCATCAAGTGAGGAACTGGAGTCCATTCTTAGCCGTTTCTTTACTTTCTCCGTTTCATCCTTCTCTGGCCTCTCTCTCTTTTTGCTTTTGTGTTCACTCCTACGTTCACCTCGATGATGGTCCTTATGTTTGTCTTTGTCTCTGTCCTTGTCCTTATGTTTGTGCCTGTGCTTATCGTGTCTTTCCTTCTCATGTTTGTCCTTTCTCTCATGCTTGTGACTCTTGTGGTGCTTAGATGGAGTTGAAGAAACAGATGACGACTTCTTTTTATCTTGGAGTTCTGTTTTAATTGGAGAGAGGACTGGTGAGGTTTCTTGTTTGGCAGGCATTTCCTTGTCATTTTCCTTCTCTTTCTCTGAAGTTTTAGGAAGGTAATACTGCTTCAGCTGTACGTGCCATGCTGCAAAATTAAAAAAAAATATTAGCTCTATGAATTTCTGCCTGGCTAAAGGCCTCAGCATAAATACACAACAGCTTTCGACAGAGTTCCACATAGGAGGTTGTTCTGGAAACTGGAAAATATTGGAGGGGTGACAGGTAAACTTCTAACATGGATGAAAAATTTTCTGACTGATAGAAAAATGAGGGCAGTGATCAGAAGGGAGAATACAGTACTTGGTTGGCGCAGTTAAGTGGTTATCCCACACATATTACCGCGCATATTGGGGGCCTGGAAGCGAAAAATATTAAAACTATTTAAAAATGTTAAACAAATCTCTAACTTATTGGCTTCAGTGTCATGAAACTTTCATCAAAATATTTTCAGAAATTGATTTTAGACAAATCTTTAAAAAATTAGAACGTTTTGTTGATAAGAACAGCTTCTATTAACTGGAAGTGAAGGACAATGCAGTAATAAAGAGATGCAAGCACCTGTCGATGTTCAAAGAAGAAGAATACCTGTAGTAGTAAGAAGTGTCCACAAAGTGGATATACAGCTGGTGCCTTTATAGCATTGCTGAGTAATACATAATAACACAAATAATAATGAGTAACTATGTTATTATGCTCTATTTTATTATATATCATATAAATATATTGTCCAATGTCCCAACATAATTTTTTTTTTTTTTGGGGGGGGGGGGATTTTTTATTTATTTTAGTTTTTTCATCCTTTGTTTATTATCTGATTTTGTTGTAACCCTTACATCCTGGAGAATGCATACATTTCCCTAACTATGTGAAGATAGAATGAAATTGGTCAACAAATAAATCAGTCACAACTAGCAAAACTTGGGACTTTTAACACTTTCGCGTTCCAATGACTGAAGATCTCGTCACTCATTATTCTCCCGATTCCTCACCGACGACGCGGCGCTGAGTCACTCATTAAAATATTTGTTAAAAATTTTAATTTTATCAGATCAATCTGGTATTGGTTTTAAAATGAGCGCCTTTAAATTGCACACAATTTAGCACCCATATGTCACTTGAGCAGGACATATATTTATCTCTTGAATGCACCTCAAGTGGCATTGGAAAAAAAATATTTCTATAAAATCCAATTCTTATCCAATCGACTTGGGGATAATTTAAGCATGTTTACCATTAAATTTTCGTTGTTTCTAATAGTCACATAGCCTATTATTGAGAACGGAGTTAGCTTGTATCTTCGTGGTAAAACTATAGTAAAATGTTGACATGACGAGTTTAATCGACGAAGTTTTTTTTATTTGGTGCCGGTCACACGCATCCTTGTGTGACATTTTATACATATGTTCTTCTAGAACATTCTATTGCGAACATATTGGTACAAAAATTAAGTACGTACATCGAAAATTGAGGTCAGGACAGTGAAAAGAATAAGACTTTTCAAAAGGTGTTTCGCCGATCTGCCGTCGGGTAGAAGTAATACTTCAGCCACTTCCCACACTCTTGCTGGTGGGCCACGATCATGATTCTACATTTATATGAATATGTCCGTGAAGGGAATTTTATTGCGGTCACAGTGATACCAAAATTAACGACGTAGCACAATTCTGGGATTGACAAACATGAAAAGATCACAAACATTCCAGCGCTGTTTGACGCTCACGGCTAACGACCGCCATAGTTTCTTATTTGGTGTGGTTCTCATGTCAGGTTTGGTGAAAATGTAGGTATATATTCTTCTAGAGCATTCTCTGGCGAACACATTGATACCAAATTTAAATACATACCGCGAAAATTAAGCTCAGCAACCCGAAAAGGTTATAAACATTTCAGTGCTGACGCGCAGTACGCCCACACGACCAGGCTCAATTGGGGGTCAAGGTCAGCATACTCCCGGGAACGCGAAAGTCTTAATGTTTTTTGGCTGATATTTTCTCAGATTCCAAACTCTATTTTCTTTGTCTCTTTCGGTTGTTTTGATGATTAGAGACCATATTAGGGCTTTTTCACTTATATAAAGTACTGTATACCCTAAATATATATCCCCTAAATCATTATAATTATTATAATTATCCCTATATTTTGTGTGTTTTTTTGAGTTATATTTTCTTGACTTCATTTCAACACATATTGACCTACAACTTTCACATATTCGAGTACGAATGCCAAACCATGTTGATTAAAACATACAATTAAATTAACGAATTAAAACTACTTTATTCATGGTTGATAACTTCAACTTCAATTATCTCTGAAACTAGTTTAAACTTTGAGTGGCTTCTAAAATTCCAGTTTTTGACCAATTCTCACTATTTTGACATTGTGTGCTCAGTTGTCTGTTCTACAATCGCTTCAGAATGGATTTTTCATAAACTTTATACATTTGGAGTTATAATTTTTTTTTTTGCTCTAAATTTGCTGCATATTTCAAATGCCTTATTGACAATTTTTTTTGACGAAAAACTATACTGAAAATCTATATTCTAATTTTATGAAAATGAAGATCATATGCTATTCTGGGAGAATAACAACATTAAATGAACAATTGGTGATAGTTCATATTTTTTACTCTGAATTAAAAATCTGAAGTTTTCAATATTCAATTTTAAAATTAATTTTGATTCTCTTCTTTTTCAAGTTACATTGTGATCATTTAGACAAAGTTGGAGCATTTGCCTAGTTGATTATGCACAAAAAATTAGAACGTGTTTGTGCAACGTTAAATTATGATATGTCAAAACATATACTGTATGTATGTATTGTGCGGTTTAAGGGTTAAGAGCAAGGGTTTACCACAAGCGAGAAGACCCCTTAATACTTTCTCTGCCTGATGGCTCAATATGCAGTATAAAACCAAAACACGCAGAGTGCATGATGACACAAATGGCGTCTTTAATTAAAACAATTTGAAAGTTCTGTCCCCACTCGATTATCCGGACTATATGGGAAGGACCCTCCCAGCCGAATAATCACGTGTTCCAGATTACTTTTTCACCTCTGAGTCCAAAACAAACCATTTCCAACTATTTTTATACTACAAACAACATAATTTGAATTGCCTTGCCACATATAATTATTAAATATTCAACTAGAAACCTCAACTTACCGTGTTGTTGTTCATCTTCTTAATTGATGCCACACATCTTGACGTTAAAAATTCTTGACAATTTATGTAACCTATACTAACACAACACTAAAATTAACACTTAAAATTACTGTACAGCAAAGTTAGTTTTGACTTCAACCTCACTGGTTGAAGGCATTTATCTTGCCTGTGATGCCTCACTTGTTGAAGGCGCTTGGCTTGCCTGTGACGCCTCACTTGTTGAAGGCGCTTGGCTTGCCTGTGACGCCTCACTTGTTGAAGGCGCTTGGCTTGCCTGTGACGCTTCACTTGTTGAAGGCGCTTGGCTTGCCTGTGACGCCTCACTTGTTGAAGGCGTTTGGCTTGCCTGTGATACCTCACTTGTTGAAGGCGCTTGGCTTGCCTGTGATGCCTCACTTGTTGAAGGCGCTTGGCTTGCCTGTGACGCTTCACTTGTTGAAGGCGCTTGGCTTGCCTGTGATGCCTCACTTGTTGAAGGCGCTTGGCTTGCCTGTGACGCTTCACTTGTTGAAGGCGCTTGGCTTGCCTGTGACGCCTCACTTGTTGAAGGCGTTGGCTTGCCTGTGACGCCTCACTTGTTGAAGGCGCTTGGCTTGCCTGTGATGCCTCACTTGTTGAAGGCCTGTGACGCCTCACTTGTTGAAGGCGCTTGGCTTGCCTGTGATGCCTCACTTGTTGAAGGCGGTTGGCTTGCCTGTGACGCCTCACTTGTTGAAGGCGCTTGGCTTGATTTTCTTACCATATAAGAATCAAGTTTAGCTTGCCTTCCGTGTTTATTGGCCTGTTGTATGATCAGCTCTTTGGTTCACCTCAGGCTTCACTTCACTTGAAGTCGACCGGCCATTTTCACAATGTTGTATAACACGTAACTTGTCTTTAATTGTTAGGACAACCTTCCTCCTCTTAACACCTCCAGAACGACTGATGCTTCTACCAGATATAGTCTTGGCCAAAAATGTTCAAAGTTACTATGAAAATAAAAAAGTTATTTATAAAAATATTTCACTAATGCCTTATTGACGATTTTTTTGTACAAAAAACTATACTGAAAATCTATATTTTAATTTTATGAAAATGAAGATCATATGCTATTCTGGGAGAAAAAGCATTGAAAAAGTATAAAAGCATTGTGATATAACACGAGGGACGGGAGCACATGGGTTGACCAGGATTGGACACGTCCATTTCGGGCAGCTATAACACGTTACGTAGGCCGCCAGGAGGAAAAAACTCACAATATTTTTGAAGGAAACTTCAGCCTGTGCAAATTGTTTTTAGGAAACTTATATATTTGTTATTACATAATTACTAGTATTTCTTTTGTTTTTGTCTATGATGAATTGTTCTAAAATTAATGGTAATTCCTGTACCCAGGTGGTCCCTCCCAACGCTCCCCTCTCCCCCGACACGACCCACCCACCCCACCCCCTCCTCCACCATGCGCCTCGAGCCACAGCCAGACGGGATTAATACGGTACAGCCTGCCCCATGGCTTTCATATCCAGACAATTCAATGATTATCCGGTCGACTGTTCGGATAGTGTAACATCAGCAGCAAGTTAACCAGCTCCAATTTTTTATCCGGCTCCCATGGCCATTTTGGCCAGATATTGAAATAACTTTATCCGGTCAGGATTTTGGCCGTATAAAGGCATTTTCCGGATGTTCGAATCCCGGATAATTGAGTGTCTACAGTTCAACCTATTGTGCGAATAATATGGGTCTCCTTTTAAAATGCGTGCCAACATCTTCCTCTTCTCCATATACCCCACGTGGCATACCAACCCCGCTGTGTGTGTGGGTGCCCACCCACGCTGAAGACTCACTGTTCTCGTGACCTTGCTGGAGACAGCCGCGGCGTCCCCTTCAGTCAAAAAGTTTCCCCTTTCTTGTTATTTAATTTCAGGTATTTGTTGTTACCTGCTTTATAAACACTGCAAATTTACTTCAAGATGGATAGTGATCGAGAACAGAGCCATTCGATGATGAAAGCAGCGAAAGAAATACGTACGAGGGAAAAGTTATTGAGTACAGTATTTGTCGAAAGTATAGAAAAGTGAGACAGATGTTCTTATATGCAAATATCCCTTCATGGCATTCTATTCTGAACAATTTGATACCAAACTGAACGATGTAGCAAGAAAAATTGAGGTGAGAAAAATGAAAGAGTATAAACACTGGAGTGTGGTTGTGTGCTCATGGGCAACGCTCGGCCAACCTTGCGGTGTGTGGGAGGTCGCCCACTGGGCCAGGATAAGTGTTAAGGGAGTGATTCCCAAACACTCCAGGAAAAAATAAAAGTCACAGTGCAAGGGCAATACTGTACTTAAGGAGCACACAGAGATGGAAACCCTGAGCACATGCAGCTCCAAGCACACTAAACTCCTGGCTTGTGCAGCACAACGATGCATAGGAACAGCCTCAAAGCACCACTCAGCTGATGACAGACCAAAGCCAGATTGACTAAGAGGACAGCCAGGCATTGACTACCATCAGCAAAGAACTGAGGGTGGAGCTGCCAGCTGATCCAGGCTGCCTCCCTCCCAAATGAAGGGGGAAAATGGAGAGCTCGTGCTAGTTTCATGACAATATTGTCGTGACAGGCTATAAACAATATTGACCGGCTTTCCAGAGGGGTCCTTGGGTTGTTGATGCTTGGTTGGTCAGGCCGGGGGTGCATCATGTGTTGTGCCTGGTTGCGGCTCTCCGGCGTTATTTGCGCACCATGGCTTCGGTGGCTGGGGATGCGCTTTGGGTCGACCCGGTTTCCCCCCTTCCCTGTTCCAGGGCTCTGCTTTCCCAGGTCGTCTACAGGATTATTAAGTCTAGCCAGCCTGCAGTTTATCACCGTGCCCATGACGTTCGTAATTTTGCTGCTTTGGCTGCCATCTTTGGCAACATGTCTTGGTTTGACATTCAGGCATGGGGTTTTTGGAGGTCGAACAGGGTCCTGGCCGCTCGCTACCTTGTCCAATGTTTCTGAACCTGGTAGGTTCAGAAACATTGAACCAAATGCAACCTGCGTTGCATTGGGTCGGCGGTTGCAGCCAATTATCTCGACTTCGCGTTGAGGAGTGAGGACTGACTACCTCCCGGTTAAGTCCCTGTGTTTTTCCTTGTCTTTGGGTAGTTACCTCCAGGAAGCTGACAGGGCTCCCCCCCAAAAAAAACAGCGTTGAATGTAATGAAATGCCATTTTCTGGGTGATACCCCGAGGCTCCCCGGAATCCCTCCCTCCCTCCGGTCAGCGGTGTTTTTGAGTGTTTTTGACATCCAGCCTAAGAACTGCCAGCTGGATCACCAGCATGAAGGTCTGGGACTCCCCCTTACCCCTCGTGGGAAGGGGGTGGGGGGTTGAGCAGACAGCAGCGTGGCAACGTGATGACGCCATGCTTGTTTGCAAATTTTCATTTGGGGAGTTCTGTTCACTCGTCCGGCTTTCGGTAGCAATATTTTCACCAGAATAAGGATTTGTTTTGTTACGCCTTCCTTTCTGGATGCCAGACCCAGTCGGTGGCAGACATAGAATGCTCCCAACTACACTTTTTTTTATAGGCCATTGCTCCTTGTGCCTCTCTGAGGGGGGCCAGATTCTGGCTCGTGGTCCCCAGTACGCAAAAACTTCTTGCACTTTGATGCCAGAAAGCTAGTAGATACATATCAGCCTGGATAGCTCCGGGGAAACCAACGGGGCTCCCCCTCAATAAAAAAGAGCGTTGAATGTAATGAAACGCCATTTTCTGGGTGAGCCCCGGAGGCTCCCTGGAGCTTATCGGGCTAATGTATGTTATATTAGACCGGGACATTAGCTAAGGAGTCCAGACCTACCAGGGACCAGCACCAGAACCTGGCCCCTTCAGAGAGGTTTCAGGGAGCAATGGCCCTGGAAAACCCCTTTGTGGTTGGGGTTTTCCTTATCTGCCATCGACCGGGGTTAGGCACCCAGAAAGGTAGGCATAACAAAAAAAAACCCACATGGTAAAAAACTAAAACAAAAAACCGAACAGAGAGGTAGAAACTCCCTACAATCACAAGGAAACAAGCAAACATCACACTTTACTGCCGCGCCAATCGTCCGCGCAGCCCTCCCCGCCCCGAGAGGGGGAGGGGGGAGCCCCGGACCTACCGCGCCGGCTGCCAAGCTTCAACCAACGCGAAAAAACTGCCGACTGGTGGGAGGGAGGGTTGCCAGGGAGCCTCCGGGGCTCACCCAGAAAATGGCGTTTCTTTACATTCAACGCTGGTTTCTGTGGGGAGCCCCTACGGCTCCCTGGAGCTTCATACCCAAAGAGAAGGAGGAAGAAAGGGATAACCCGGGAGGCAGCCGCCTCAAATTCCGCAACGCGAAGCCGAGACAACAGGTTGCAACCTGCAACCCAAGGCAACAAGAACACACAGGAGCAGACGCGCATAAAGAATGGGTGGCCAAAAACCTGTGCGACCCTCAAATCCCTGCACCCGAAATGAGCCCTAGACGTCACCAACACAGCAGCAAAAGCTGCAAACGTCTGAACAGCACGGGCGCAAAGACAGACCACAGGCTGGAAGACTGAAAAACTCTGCGGACGACCTGGGAGACCCGAGCCCTGAAAACAGGGAACGAGGGGAACCGGATCAACCACAGCGCATCCCCAGACACGGGACGCAGGTAACGGCAAAGAGCATAACCGGACAACACAGGACGCAACCCTGGCCAAAACAACAAGCATCAATAACCCAAGAACCCCTCCGGAAAGCAGCCGTGTCGACCGTCACCAGGACGGAGAAAGGCTGCACACGTACAAATCTACAACCAGTATCAAAGAGCAGAAACCTGAACCGAAGGGGCTACCACAAACTGAGGAGAAGATAAGAAGGCACCCTGATCAAGGACCAGGACGGCTCAGGCGACGCATGAGCAGGCCGGAGGTGAAACAAAACACGAGAAAGCGTACGAAACGGGGCAGATGCGAAGTCCACCCCGAACGCAAGCTGGAGCGGCTTCGCCAGCGCCGCACAAAACGAGGCGACAGTAAAAACATCAAATAACTGTAGTCCTGAAAACCGAAGAAAGGACTAGCCAACCCGATGCGAAAGAGACGACAACCTACGAAGAGCAAGAAACAATGCATAGAAACACCAGGAACGTCATACTGTCGCCAAGACAAAGCTCGCAGGTGGGACACCGTCAACAAAGCCACCTGAACACCACAGAGATGGTGATACCCGCGTCAAAAACCAGACGCAAAGAGCCGAGGAGAAGGCCGAACCAGTCATGTACAGGACCGATCCGACCTGCTGAAGAGGCAGAGCCGCGGGAAAACGCCCCGGGTTCGGACACCTATCAAGCAGCGTCTGAAAACAAAGCTGGGCTGGCCACCAAGAAACCATAAAGACTGCTCACGTGGGATGGGCTGCAACTGAGCCAGAACCCGAAGCAACAGCTGGACCGGGAGAAGAGGAACAGGTACCCTCCACCTCGACCAGTCCTGCCGAAAAGCAACCGTGAACGCCTTGCAGGTGGGTAAGGGCGCCACGTAGAATGGCTGACGCCTAGACCACGCCGACTCGAAAATGTCCATGGCCAGGAGTCCATACATCGGCATTGCCAACAAAACGAGTCGGCGACGACTGGTCAATCCGCAAACAGAGGAATGAACTGAGACAGCTGTCCGCCAGGACGTAGGACACACTTCTGGAGGGAAAGACACGGAGGGCCCAATAGCCCCAAACAAGGCCCAGGTCCGAACCCGGTACGGAAACAGATGGAATGGCCTCCAGATCACCAGGAAACCAAACCCGGCGATCAGAAAGGAACCACACCCCTGGCGAGCAGCCAAGCGGACTGACTGGGAGCCCACACCAGCCAGTCGTTGAGGTAGGCCAGACACCGAATCTCAACAGACTCAGACACGACACTAAGACCCGGGTAAAGATGCAAAAATACACCAAGTGCCAATTACAAAATAGGGAAGGCAACAAAAAGTAGCAAACCTGAAGCTCCACCACCAACTGCACCCGTCCCGGAAAACTGGAGAGGAACGTGCCAAGATGTGACCTGGAGGTCCAGGGCTACTATCCAGGCACCCAGCCCCAACAGAAGCCGGACAGGAGACAACAGTCCTCCGGGGAGGGCAAGAATCCAGGTCGCAGACTGAAGAAGTCCAGAAGACCGCAGATGCGAAAGGCCCATGACTGCAAAGAGCAGACTGGAACCCCAGAAGGATGCTCCCTCCCTTGTGTTGAGGGGCTATGTCTGCTACTTTATTAACGCATCTGGTATCGCCCTCGTGTCCAAGCTCTTCCTCCACACTGTACCGAGTGCCTGTGCTACTGGCACCTTGCATTTCTTTATAAATATTGAACCCCATGAATCTGGACCTGGAGCTGAGTGCATGGGCAGTTTTCAATTTCTCTTTCAAAATCTGCCACACTCATGTTGATATCAGTTATATTTACAGGGGTTGGATATCACTCAAAGAAGTTGTCTGGATCTTCCACTTTCATGTTGTTTATTGGAGTTCTAAACATGTCCTCATACTGCTTTTTTTAGGATTTCACTAATTTCTTTGTCATCCTCCGTGTATGAATCTTCACTCGTACGAATAGGTCCAATACTGTACTGGCAGTGGGTTTTTGTTTTAGATTTCGCATATGTGAAGAAATATTTTTTATTTTTCTTTATTTCCTGAATGGCTTTCTGTTCTAACTGCCTTCTTCAGACTGATATGAGTGTTGCAATTTCTGCTCGATTTCTTCAATCTTCCTGTTTAAATTATTCCTTCTTTGTACGGAAAGTCATGTCTGCTTAAGCATTTCCGTTATTTTTCATCTTTTATAGTGTCGTCTGCATTCTCTTTCTACGTTGGACCTCTCTTTCTGGCTTTCCTCAAAAGAACATGTTTCAGACAGACTCAATATGCTTCCGAAGTCAGTTTTTCTATTCCTTTTGTAGACTTGTATTACTTAGAACAGTTTCCCATGGAATATTAATAAGTTCCCTGTTTGTCTGTAGTCTATCCTTTTATTATTAAAATTGAATTTACTGAATAACCCCTTTTGCTTGATCATTAGTTTAGGTCTACTGTATTGTGAGTATTGATGGTAGTTTGCACTTCAATGAGCTTGTGATCTGAGTATGTGGTATTTGATATTGTAATGTCCCTGGTTATGTTTCATTGTTTGTAAAGACCAGATCTAGAATATTTTCGTTTCTCGTTGGCTCTGATATCTGTTTATGGAGTGGAAATTTGTCACAGAATCTAATGCAGTTCTCTAATCTGTGGTTGGTTATGTCCTGATAGATTTCCTGGTATAATGTTATTGTTTGCTATTCCCATCTTAGATGTGACAAGTTGAAGTCACCAAGGAAGATAATATCAGGTATCGGGTTTGCCAAATTATCAAGGCTATTCTCATATTATTTATTTGTTCTGCGTTTCCTCAACCGTTGCATCTGGCGGGTTTGTATATTAGAATAATAACTAAGTTTATTTTCTCTATTTTTACTCCCAGTACTTCTACCACCCTCATTTGTAGAGTTAAGGAACTCCAAGCATACAAGGTCTTCCCTAATATACAGACCCGCTACTATATGTGACCTAACTACTCTATCACACCTGTATAGATTATATCCTCGTATCAGATCTCACTGTCCAAGAATTCCTCTGCACGGGGGCTTCTGTGAAAGCTCCAAATACTGCATTTGACTTGGTGAGGAGGCCATTTATGACTTGTATTTTATTTTTTGTTCTTGTTTTAATCCTTGTATGTTGGCAAAGATGAATGAGGGTACTCTATTATGGATAGTTTGACTGGGAGACTTTTTTGGCAGGTCCATTATGCGTGGACATATTGAGTTTGTTTGGCCCAGTGCTAATTGTTGCAGAGCCAGTGCCTGTCGTAGTAGTAGTTCCCTTTTGGTGTGTATTGTATCTGAGATTCTGGTAGCAATGGGTCTGGCATCCATTCCATCCATTCTCTATGTTTCCCCTTTTGAAATCTTTTGGCTGGTATAAAATTATTTGAGTTTCCTGCAAATCCATTACCTGCTGCTGCCACTCTTATGTAGCGTTCCATGCCTTTCACATGAAAGTATGGGCAGCTGAAGGCAGCATTTTCTGTCCTCAAGTGAGGCTTGGCATTGCCAGAATGAAAAACACCTACATGTTGATCCAAATTGACACTGTCCTTTCCTAAGCATATTTAAAAACATTTTGGGATGGTGGTAACTGCATTCTAACCTTTCTTATTACCAGCATATCTATGTCTGCATATGCCCTTTACATAAATTTGCATTTATCTGTCCTTCTGGTCTGACTCGCTCTATCGGAGGACGCTGTAGGATTGGACCTATCGAGCTGTCAGTGCTGTCTGTACATTTTCTAGTCTACTGTCGTCTGCATCCAGGCACACTGAATCAGAGTTTACAACTTCCTGAATTTCTGCTCCAGTTTCCTCCCTGACTATAGTCTCTGCCCCTGGGCTATTAAGATTATTATTGTTCATTTCCCACTCTTTCTGGATGGCTGGTAGCTTTCATTGAATCATGTTTTCCAGTCATGCATCATGTTATCTAGAAGGTTTATTTAGGATATTCTATGATGGCAGGTAATTGTTACATACCCAAAGCAAATGGCCAGCTCTCAGCTCCGTGGTGTTACTACTGTACAAACTGAATGAAATCTATTTTTACATATATAACATTCAAATCTTGTTGCCTTAGACTGTAAAGTTTTTTATTACAATAGCCACAAATTAGTTTCTTTACTCCCACTTTGCCTTGTTTTGCTGCACACTTGGAATGGGGTTGCCAGTGTTCTGCATTTGCACGATTGCCAAGCTCTTGCACTTATCTAATCTTGCAAATGTGTATTACAACATTCAATATGTAAGACGAATTTGTCTGTTCCCTTTATCTCAAACCCTACCCAGCTGCATGTTCCAGGGTATACTGTAGATGGCAACCTGAAGTTTAGAGGGTGGCTTCACTCCCTGGCTGTTCCCTGGGTCACTGTCACCACCAGTGTGGAGGTGCCAGTTTCCTCTTTCCTCTTTCTTGCTTATTTTTTAAAATATTTTTTGTATGAATGGCCCTTAAAAATCTATTAACCATTAAACTGCGCATGACGTATATATACGCCCTGAGTAACATGTCCCACGGTGCGCATGGCGTATATATACGCCATAGGGTGCCACGCCCGATTCAAATGGCCCGCGGCTACACGGGGTTCACATTAGCTTCCTCTGGGCTCTTGTAAACAGACGCAATTTAAAAAAAAAATCGTGGGCAATATTCTCAGGTGTGAGAGGCACATTACTGTTGGAGCAACCAAGGCTGGCGCACGCAGCATGAGCGAGCAGCATTGCTGTTCAGCTTGTGACCACAGCATCGCCGAAAAATGTCAAAATAAATATATAATTGTTTTTATTTAGCGATGACAATATTACAGATGACCCCTGACTGTGATATAAATAACCAGGGTTGTGATAATAGCAGGATTGTTGTAATAATTAGCGCTGTAGGAGGAGTGATGCTGAGAGACGGAGGGAGACAGCATCGTTTACTGACTGTGTGGCCACCTGTTATTGTTTACATTCACCATACCAGCTCAGTGGTTCTCTATGGTGAACACAAATGTAGATACTTATATATAATGTGTGTATTAGTGTAATAACAGCAAAAGGGTTATGCTGGGAGGAGCTATCTGGGTGACGGAGGTGACGTCGTCTGCACGATTTGTCTAGCTGTTCAGAGAGTGGCCACTATACTCTTTGGGCGCACTACAAGCTTAGGTGTGCAGTTACGGTGCATAAAACATGCAGATATTTATATATAATATGTGTATATAGGGTAATAACACTGCAAACAGTATTGTTGGGGGAGAAAGTTTAGTGCGTGTGACCTTGAAAAAGTGAGGGAGCCGCCAGCCGCCAGCTGTGTATAGCGACGACTCTTAGTGCCTGAACTAACTATATTAGCTTAGCTGTACAGTTGTGGTGAACAAAATATATACCATACTTATATATAACGTCTGTATATAGTGTAATAACACCACAAATGGTATTGTTGGGGGAGAAAGTTTAGTGCATGTGTTGAGGGAGTGGCAGCGAGTGACTGGCTGGTGTGTGGCGGTAACTCTTCATTGCTTTTCGACTCTCAATACCAACTTAGTGGTTCGTTATGGTGACCAAAACATGCAAATACTTACATAAAACCTGTGTATAGAGTGTAATAGCAGTAAAACTGTTTGTTTATTGTTTTATAAACATAATAATAGAATCACAAATATGCACACTATACTTTTGAGTATAGTGATTATTCACCACTTTTATTATATAAATATATTACAATACACACTATTGAATAATATTACTGCAAAAAAAATAAAAAAAAAATCAGTCGGAGACATTGAAACAATTAGGTAATAATATCTTTGTGGCAACTCCCATCTGTCAGCGCGGGTGACGCTGACCGGCTCTGACGATCGCTCTGTCAACGCCCACTTTTTGCCAGACTTCCTCGGTCAATTGTGCCCAAAATATGTCACCAACGATTTTTTTGTTATTTTTCCCGTGCTCAGAAGACACAAATTAACGTGTTTAGAAGACGAAATTTTTTTTTTAATTTTTTTTTTCTTGCGCACAGGGGTGTAAATGTCCCCAGGACCCCTTAGCAGTGTAAGGGTTAAATGTGGGAAACTCTATTCTACCCAAAGTACTTGCCCCTTAAAATATTAAAGAGCAATCTTCTTGCTATTAATTTAATATATTAAAAAGCCAAAAAACTTCAACAGTCAACTTACCAACGCTGCAAACTGATGTCACAGTGCGGAACTGATGAATGATATTCCGTGGCAGAAAGTAAATATCATTGTCACATAGTTGGATGCGAGCAAATTTCATTCCATCTCGACGCATCTGATTCAGTTTTGCATCTTCGATCCACTGAACACACTGAAGAAAAATTAAATTAGTTGATAAATGTCCCACTCTTGTAATAAATATGCAAAGATAGGTACCCATTTTTCAAAAAGAACCAAGTTCCAGTCTTGGCTCAAAACGGACAGATGATTCTGGTCGCAACACATATGGAAGACAAACTATGACCCACTTTGTGGTTGCAATAAATATATGTTAAATATTTACTTGAAATGAAATACAATTAAAAACACTATAAATCATGATAGCATGATTGACAACTTCCGCTAGGAGCTCCAGTTGCTTGACTTGAAATTTAACCCTTAAACTGCGCATGGCGTATATATATACGCCATGAGTAACATGTCCCACGGTCCGCATGGCGTACATATATGCCATAGGGTGCCAGGCTCGATTCAAATGGCCTGCGGCTACACAGGGTTCGCATTAGCTTCCTCAAGAGCTCTTGTAAACAGACGCCATTTTTTTTTAAATTCGTGGGCAATATTCTCAGGTGTGAGAGGCACAGTACTGTTGGAGCAACCAAGGCTGGCGCATGCAGCATGAGCGAACAGCATTGCTGTTCAGCTTGTGACCACAGCATCACCGAGAAATGTCAAAATAAATATATAATTGCTATTATTTAGCGATGACAATATTACAGATGACCCCTGACTGTGATATAAATAACCAGGGTTGTGATAATAGCAGGATTGTTGTAATAATTAGCGCTGCGGGAGGAGTGATGCTGAGGGACGGAGGGAGATTGCATCGTTTACTGACTGTGTGGTCACCTGTTATTGTCTGCATTCACCATACCAGCTCAGTGGTTCTCTATGGTGAACACAAATGTAGATACTTATATATAATGTGTGTATTAGTGTAATAACAGCAAAAGGATTATGCTGGGAGGAGCAATTTGGGTGACGGAGGTGACATCATCTAAATGATTTGTCTGGCTGTGCAGAGGGTGGCCACTATGCTCTTTGGGCACTCTACAAGCTTAGGTGTACAGTTACGGCGCATACAACATGTAGATACTTATATATATATAATATGTGTATATAGTGTAATAACACTGCAAACAGTATTGCAGGGGAAAAAGTTTAGTGCGTGTGACCTTGAATGAGTGAGGGAGCCGCCAGCTGACTGTGTGTATAGCGACGACTCTTAGTGCCTGAACTAACTACTGTATATCAGCTTTGCTGTACAGTTGTGGTGAACAAAACAAACATACTTATATATAACGTCTGTATATAGTGTCATAACACCACAAACGGTATTGTTGGGGGGAGAAAGTTTAGTGCGTGTGACCTTGAGTGAGAGAGGCAGCCGCCAGCTGACTGTGTGTATAGCGACGACTTAGTGCCTGAACTAACTATATCAGCTTAGTTGTACAGTTGTGGTGAACAAAACATGTCTATTCTTATATATAACGTCTGTATAATGTGAATAAAATATAAAACAGGATGGTGGGAGGAAAAAGTGGGCAAGTGAGGCATTGTTGAGGGAGTGGCAATGAGTGGCTGGCTGGTGTGTGGCGGTAACTCCTCGTTGCTTTTCGACTCTCAGTACCAATTTAGTGGTTCATTATGGTGAACAAAACATGAAGATACTTATATATAACCTGTGTATAGAGTGTAATAGCAGCAAAACTATTTGTTTATTGTTTTATGAACATAATAATTGAATCACTAATATGCACATCATACTTTTGAGTATAGCGATTATTCACCACTTTTATTATATAAATATATTACAATACACACTATTGAATAATATTACGGCAAAAAAACTAAGAAAAAATCAATCAGAGACATAGAAATAATTAAGTGATAATATCTTTGTGGCAACTCCCACCTGTCAGCGCGGGTGACACTGACCGGCTCTGACGACCGCTCTGTCAACACCCACTTTTTGCCAGACTTCCTCCGTCAATTGCGCCCAAAATATGTCACCTACGATTTATTTTTTATTTTTCCCGTGCTCAGGAAACACAAATTAACATTTTAGAAGACTAAATAATTTTTTAGAATTTTTTTTTCTTGCGCACAGGGGTATAAATGTCCTCAGGACCCCTGAGCAGTAGAAGGGTTAAGCACTGACAGCACTAGACTATTCTTTGCCTTCAGTTTTCTGGAGGAAATGATTCATCTCTTGTCCCAAATAATCTTTAAACACACCAGAATCACTATACAGTACTGGATATTCCTAAATATATACTGTAACCCCGCGATTATCCGGGATTCGAACATCCGAAAAACGCCTTAATACGGCCAAAATCGCAATCGGATAAAGTTATCACAATATCCGGCCAAAATAGCCACAGGAACCGGATTAACGAGAGTTTGGACGGATAAATTTTTGGGCCCGGTTAATGTCCTGCCGAAATTACACTATCCGGTCAGTTGCCCGGATGATCGAGGCTTTTTCCGTATATGAAAACATGAGGCGGGCCATACGGTATTAATCCCGTCTGTCCGTGACTCGAGGCGCATGGTGTAGGAGGGGGTGGGGTGGGTGGGTGGTGTCGGGAGGGTGGGAGGAGAGCGTCGGGAGGGACCACCTGTGTACAGGAATTACCATTAATTTTAGAACAAAAACAAATGAAATAAGTACTAGTAATTATGTAATAACAAATAAATAAGTTTTCTAAAAGCAATGTGCACAGGCTGAAGTTTCCTTAAAAAATATTCTCCTGGCAGCCTACGTAAGGTGCTATAGCTGCCCCACGCCAAGTGGACCCGTCCAACTCTGGTCAACCCATGTGCGTCCGTCCCTCGTGTTATACACAGTGCTGCACCATTAGTGAAATATTTTTTGAAATATCTTTTTTATTTTCATAGTAACTTTAAACATTTTTGGCCAAGACTATGTCTGGTATCAGCATCAATCGTTTTGGAGGTGTTAAGAGGAAGAAGGTTGTCCTGGCAATTAAAGACAAGTTACGTGTTGTTCAACCAGTGAGGCGTCACAGGCAGCCAAATGCCTTCAACAAGTGAGGCGCCACAGGCAAGCCAAACACCTTCAACCAGTGAGGCTTCAGCAGCTGGCAGTCAAAACTAACTTTGCTTAATGAACTGTACAGTAATTTTAAGTGTAAATTTTAGTGTTGTGTTAGTATAGGTTACGTAAATTGTTAACAATTCTTAACTTCAAGATGTGTGGCATCAATCAAGAAGACGAACACCAACAAGGTAAGTTGAGGTTTCTAGTTGAATATCTAATAATTATATGTGGCAAGGCAATTCAAATTATATTGTTTGTAGTATAAAAATTGTTGGAAATGGTCACTTTTGGACTCGTAGGTGAAAAAGTACCATTATCCGAAAAACGTGATAATCCGGTTGGGGGTCCTTCCCATATAGTCCGGATGATCGAGTGGAGACAGTATATTTAAATTCACTATTCACTAAAAACACTTAAAAGACAAGATATGATATCAAAGATTCTTTGCAATAAAGACATGCAACTACAGATTATACTGGAAGAAGGCAGTAGGCTCCTGTAATGATCAAGAGTGCTGCACGATATACCACCACAATACACAGCTAAGTATTACACCAGCAGAAGGCAAAAAATGATGTGCAGTGACACATGATACACCATACTACAGATTATGCAGGCAGAGGGCTCCCACAATGATCAGGAGTGCCGCATGCTAAACCACCACGACATGACAGTAACTTTGCTACTAACATGCCTCACATTTCTCCTCACTGTTGTGAGCATTGTACAATTTGGCATTCAATGGCAACGCAAATCATCTGGGTTGCCATAGTGTTGGATGACATTTGTCTACAGAGATTCTACACAGCTGACACAACTTTAAAATAACTATTTGGTGCATAATTTATTAAAATATCAAATTGTAAAAGCTGTACAGATATTTTGTATTTGTAAATAATATACTGTACCTTAACATGCAGTTCTCTTGTAGTTATTATAAAAATAACTAAGCAAAATATAAAATATATACTGTAATATAAAAAAACATTAACAAAAATAAAGCAATAAATTATTGCTTTAAAATGAACCATCAGTTCTGCTTGAAAAAAAAAAAAAAACGATTTTACTCATCAAGGTACTCATGGTTGACCGAGTTTCAAGAATTCAGTCATTTTGGAACTCAAGTTTTGCCCACCTTTGAAAATATGAATGCAATTTTTTTTTAACTGTAAACTGAACTATTCTCTGTAAACCATGGACTGTACCATACTTCACCCTTTTACTGCAATGCCATTTTTTCAGTCCTATCCTTTCCTAGTGTTGAAATGCAACCCTACACTATTAATGCCTGTGGACAATAATTTATCCACAGAACACACACCTGTGAGGTGGTCCTCCAACCACTGTTAACAATTATCCCATGGTTTCTCCAATCACAGACAACACATCTGTATTTGTTCCTTTGACCACTTGTTAACACAATCGAATGGTGGGTCCTCCAATGACTAAAGGACACAAATGTTCAGTGATTCTTCCTACCACGTATGAGGTTACATAAAATACTATCTTAGTCAATCCACCGTTGAGTAACAACTGACCTACAGCTACAGTACCTCCACTGCTTTGGACCACATTCTGTGCACAAGGACACTTTCACTAAGGTTGGCCTCTCCCTTTTCCATTCTTCTCTTACAAAATATGCTGCATTTAAGGTAAGCCCACCATCCCCTACATAGAATTCTTGTATTTCTGAACACGGTACTATTCTTGCTCACAAGTTGCTCGAGTGTGTGGTACTTTGAAATAACATGGTTCCTTTTTCCACACGTCTCACACTGATAACCAATTTACCCAAAAACTTCAGAGTTAAACACTTGATAAGTTAAGAGATTCACTGATGCCATCAGGGAAGTTGAAAAAGACATGCATGATGACTAGTAAACATGCTCCTGAAACATATTGCAATGAATAAAACATGACTCAATGCTAAGTAATGACCATTGGCAAGCTAGCCATTTATCTGGCAATCCACTGTGGTCACTGCAGAAGCTACTTGTTGCAGAGGGAGCACAAGGAACATGTGAGAAACTGAGGAAGATGGCTGGCTAGAACTATCAAAATTAATATAGTACCTTAAACAACTGGTGTAAAATTAATACAGCCCCTAGAAATAGATGGAAAATCTATATTCAAAACATCACAGCTGACATTTGCATAAAAACATAACACACCTGCGATATTGGGGGCTCATGAAGGTCTAGTTGTAGCTTCTCTACAATCTCATTAAAGTCATGGGCATCAAAAGCTACAACATCTTTCACAACACGATTATGGTAGTAGTCGTTCCCACAATGGACAGCTTTTAACACTCCTGGAAAGACAAGTTACAGTATTACAATCATCCCATGAACTGTAAGTAATATCTTTAAATCATTTGTTTTCTATTATCTGATGTAATCTCTGTTTCCAAACTTGATCAGAGATTGACAGTTTGTATATGCAATAAGCAATACACACAATTCATAATTTAAATCAGAGATCGATTTTTTCTATCAACACAAAGCTACAAATATTTGCTATAACTAACCAACAGCTGCAGTAGTTTTCCTGTCAAGTCCAGCCCCTACATGGTCAGCATGGGCTTTAGTGCGATCTTCAAACATCATTTCTCTGGCGTTAGAGGCACGGGGTAAATACTGAAGGCGTTGCAACTCATTTATTCCTATCCTGAAAGCAGAAAACATAAATATACAGTAAAGCATTCTCTCAATTTAGCATGCAATTTGAGGTTGTACCGAACTCGATATTTATGGCAGCACATTAAATACACAGGTCTTGGTGCATTATTTATGAACTTTTGGCCTTGCACTGTGCACGTATTAAATTTGACACTCCTGTAATGCACAGAAATTTTTTTTCCTGAAATTCATCCGGGAAGCACAAAATCCAAGTAAAAAGTCTTTACTTCTTGTGGTTCAGCTGTAGTGGCCCAGAGTAGTAGTCTTTTTTTTTCAGTAGAAATTAGGTGAGCTGCCACACAGGAATACTTTTGTCAATTTATTTTCATTGTTTCTCACTTTATTTAGTTTTTTCATTCTAAAAAGTTGTACTGTACTGACTAAGGCTGGTCTCAGGCCAGGCAAGGTGAGTAGAAGAACTCCCGAAACCCTCTCCAGGTATCAAACATATAACTTTGAAAATATATGTATGTACAAACAAATGTAATTATATATGAACATCATGTATTTATTCATATTAATAAGTAGTCTGCCTCTACCACATCACTTGCTCATGCATTCCATTTGTTAACTACTCTGACTAAAAATGTTATTTCAAATGTCTCTGGCTCATTTGGGTACTCAATTTCCACCTGTGTCCTTTAGTGCCTATGCCTCCTTGCGTTAAATAAAATTGTCTTTATTTACCCTATCAATTCTTCTGAGAATCTTATATGTGGTGATCATGTCTCTCCTTTAACTCATCTGTCTTCCAGCGATGTGAGGTTAGTTCCCATAGTCTCTCCTTGTAGCTCTTACCCCTCAGCTCCGGTACTAGTCTGGTGGCAAACCTCTGAACCTTCTCCAATTTAGTGTTTTGCTTAACAACTTAACTGCGTCAACCAAGAAAACTCTTTTTGATTTTTTCGTACCCATTCTAAATGTGTGCACGGCTGATTGTGTACGAAATGGAGTCTTAGGACCTCCAGGGAGAGGCAGCCATCTTAGAAAAAATTTCCAGAATGCCCTAGGGCTGCTGGCTGGGTTAGTACTGAGCGAGCAACCATGGGTGGCACCTGTGCCTCTGGCTCCCAAACACCTGTCGGACGCAGTGTTGAAAGATCGCACTGTCGGTGAAATTCAAACCTTAGTGTTTGAAGAACATAAGGGTCAGAATACTGGTGAAGCTAGGTGCAATAAGGACCTAACACAAAAGTTGGATGCAAGTGATACAGCACCTATGAGGATGATACAGCGAGCATATCCAGTTGTAGCTCCAAGTGCCACCCTTGCCCACCTATGCTATCTCCAATATATTTAGATGATACATAGATGAATAATTTTCTGCATTCAATGATGATACATCTGATACAAGTAGCATAAATGAACAGTGTTAGCAACTTCCATGGTGGTGTTTTCCATAGATATTTTCAAGAATAGCTGGATCTCTTTTCGACTGACGGACACTCTTTAAGGCTGGCTGAATCTCTTCATGTGTGGGACCTTACATAGCGTTTTTTTCACGACTACCTTACAATTTGATCTTTTCCTGTAATCTTTTCAAGATTACCTTACGTTTTACAAGCTTGGCTACATACCACCTACAGGTATTAATGCCAAGGGTGTACGTGAGTCCGTTATTTGTAAGCACACAGAATGAAGAAACAGGAAGCGAAAATCTATCTGTACCTGGTGCAATGAGAGTGAAGTCGCGCTGTGTACCGTGGACTACTTCGTTGATTATTACTCACTTCCGAAGTACTGAGTGTGTAACACAGTGTGTTACTGTGTAAATAATGTGTAAAACTGTACATATTATAATTTTAGTGAATTTTTAACAAGTAATATTGGGACAATAAACATTTATTGTGGACACATTACTGACATCTGCATCACAGTTCCATGGAACATTATGAACATTCTGCTGTATAAATATTGTAAAGGACACAAATATGCATCATATACAATAAAAAACAAACAAAACCGCATTGGAAATACATAGAACAAATAATTGAAAATATATTTGTGGCAACACCCCGGTGCTTGAATGGCCCGCGCGACCGTGTCTGGGCGTGTCACGCACGGGCGACCAGCCCCTGATGACGTCACAGCGCACCTTGTCTACGTCCCCACACCCAAAGTAACTGAAATTTGGTATTTATTTTTACATAGATATGTTCAGGGAAGGGAATTTATCATTTTACGAAGAAAAAAGAATTTTTGGAACACTTTATTTCATGCGCACAGGGGGGATTTCACAATAAACTCGGTGCAGCACGGTGGTTAATGAGATACAGACTCCATGCTAGAGCTGCATATTCCAAAAGATTGATTTGACGTATGTGGTATACAAGGTTCTGAACGATTACTTATACAAGTTTCTGAAGGCCATTCTTATGTTGACCAATTTGGCATGTGTCACTGGTGATATCCTCTTGATATGGGCTTCAGGGGAAAGGTCTGGCAAAGGTTTCTGATTTTCAAGAATTTCATCTCTCAAATGGTACCTTGTATCTGGCTTCCTGCTCCCTATACAGTACCTATCTTTATTACTTTACATTTGCTCAAGTTAAACTCTAACAACCATTTGGTGGACCATTCCTTCAGTTTGTTCAAGTCATCTTGAAGCCTCATGCTGTCCTCCAGTCTTAATCCTTCTCATAATTTTGGCATCGTCAGCAAACATTGAGAGGAACGAGTCTATATCCTCTGGAAGATCATTTACATATATCAGAAACAGGATAGGGTTGAGTACAGAACCCTGTGAAACTCTGCTGGTGACCACACAATTCTTAAGTTACCCTTCACAGTAACTCTGTTTCCTATTGCTTAGGTACTTCCTTATTCACTGGAGCACCCTACCAGTTACTCTTGCCTGTTTCTCCACCTTATGCAGCAGCCTTTTATGGGATAATGTGTCAAAGGCTTTCTGACAGTCCAAGAAAATGCAGTCTGCTCAACCTTCTCTTTCTTGCTTAACTTTTGTTACCTGGTCATAGAATTCTATTAAATGTATGAGGCAAGCTTTGCCATCCCAGAACCCATGTTGGCGGTGTGTCACGAAGTTTCTTCTATCCAGATGTGCTACTAGGTTTTTTCACACAATGTTCTCCATCACCGTGCATGATATACAAGTTAGGGACACTGGCCTGTAGTTCAGTGCCTCTTTCCCTTCTTGTATATTGGGACTATATTATTTTCTAACATTCTTTAATAATTCTTCCATCTGTCTAGCACAGTTTAGGGTTATCCTCAAGGATTGATCTTTCACTTTTTCATACCTGCCAATTCTCTTATAGTCGCAGACATTCCCTTTGGTTGTAAGATTCTACTAGCCCAACAATTTTAGCTACTACTTTCACTTCTTCTGTGGCTCTTTCTGACCTAGATGTTCTCTTTTTTTTCTTTGCAACCAAAAAATTAATAGGGACTTACTTCGATCAACTGTATTTTGCACTAATTTCGGGTTTGATGCCAGTTCCTTTCTGACTTCGTTTAATGATTGCTTTTTCCCGATTGTTGCCATTTCTGGCTTCCATTACCACTTCTATTTTTTCTTCTTTGGCCACTTGTGCATAGTTGAGTAGCTGCGAAAGACATAATCTTCCCGCTCTAATTCCATGTCAACCTGGGTTGTGATCATTGGTCTCCATAAATTTGGAGATCTGACTCATGATCACTCTCTCAAAAGCTTTTATTATGTGGAACATTAGTGTGACTAATCTGTAGTTCTTAGCCAATACTTTGCTACCACTCTTGTGCAGGGGAATCATATTTGCCAATTTCAACAATTCTGGTATATCCCGTGTCAAAGCTCTTCCTTCACACTACAGCGAGTGCTTGTGCTACTGGCACACTGCATTTCTTTACAAATATTGCACACCCCAGAAATGTCATCACTGCCCAATGTTATAATATACCCTTTCAAATACCTCCCCATCTTCCATACACAAACAGGAGTCCTCATAGAGGTAAAGTGCAGTTAAATGCTCATTTATTTTATTTACAGTTTACATTTATTCCTTCTTTTTTAGTGTATGAAAAATATGACTAGCATTCTGGATAAAATGCATTTTTATGATAATATTTTTGGATATGTGGAATTGATTAATTCAATTTTGCATTATTTTGTATGGGGAAAATTTGCTTTGGTGTACCAATATTCAGGTTATGTTCCATTTTTTGGACAGGTTAAATTTATACACTGAGGTTCCCCACTGTACATATTTTATCTGCTCCCTTGTTCTTGAGGATATCCTCATTATGAATTGAGAATTTGTGAGTGCAGGATGGTTAATACTAACAGCATGTACTTAAATTTAACACTTGTTTTAACTGTACACTCCACACACGATGTTCTTAGATGTTTGCATCAGGTTTGCTGGTACTCTCTGCTGCTGTTTGCTTCAGCTACTTCTGAGCTGGTGCTAGCTGTTGTTTTACTGGTGCTATGCTCGTGCTGGGTACGGCTGTGCTGGTTGATTTTCTGCTACTAGTTCTTGCACAATACAGTATTGACTAATTTTTGGCACTAATAAGGCACTATTAGCATGCTCCTGATGCATCTTGTTGTATAACAATAAAACTGTAGTAAAAAAAAATGATAAATTCCACGATTATTCTTCCACCAGCGGACAAACACATCACTCACAGACAAAGCTAACGGCACTGGGTGCCTATTGTATGAACGCAGACTAGGTCTATACACCCTTCAGAAGGCTGGTGTTTAAGCCAGATCCAATAACATAAATTACTCTCATATATTGGATTTCCATCCAATAATATATTTTTGGGCTATATATTTAGTTTAGCAACATTATTACGATAATAAGAGCTATAAAAATTACTTATTTTAGAACTGATCATTCAAGTTTATTATTTCAAAGCCGTAGGTCACTGAACTGTGGCAATGAAATCAATCGAAACACACATGGTGGTGTGCACACAGATTAAACCTGTTCCTTGCGCTGGAATTGTGCCGCCAATAACATGAATAATTTCTCAAATAGCAGATGTCTATCATATTACAGTATAATTTTTTTTTTAGTTTAGTTTAATTAGGATAATAAAGAGCTATTAGAACATCAGTTTTAGAAATGATTTATTAATCTGAAACTTTCAAAGTAATGGGTCACCGAACTATAACAACACAGATGAAAGTGAGTGAAACCTCACTATAAAGTGAGGTTTACAGTACAGTATTCCCCCTTACCTGTCCACCTTCACTTATCTTGTTTCATCACAGAAAATGTATACAAGATTTCAACATATTAGCTAGTTATTCACGCTTCAACCTTTAAATTAATCTACAGATATATATATACCACAAATCAGTGAACGAAAATCATGGAAACACAGTCGTTCACTTGTGTGGACCACTCTGGCTGGTGTTTGGTTAATATGCTTCACTTGTTGTGTGACCATTCTGGCTGGTGTCTGGTCCATATGGGTCACTTGTTGTGTGGTCCACTTGTGTGATCCAACTTGTCATATGAAGGAATTATTAATTGTAACCTGTAATTACCTCAGTGTAGTTACAGGATGAGAGCTACGCTCGTGGTGTCCCGTCTTCCCAGCACTCTTTGTCATATAACGCTTTGAAACTACCGACAGTCTTGACTCCACCACCTTCTCCCTAACTTGTTCCAACCGTCTACCACGCTGTTTGCAAAAGTGGATTTTCTTACATTTCTTCGGCAACTGTTTAGCTAGTTTATATTCTATACCTTTTGTTCTTTAAGTTTCAGGTCTCAGGAATCTTCCCTTCGATTTTTATCAATTCCTGTTACTTGTTGTAGTAATGATCATATCACCTCTTTTCTTCTGCTTCTAGTTTGGCATATTTAATGCCTCTAACCTCTCCTCATAGCTCTTGCCCTTCAGTTCTGGGAGCCACTTAGTAGCATGTCTTTGCACCTTTTCCATGATAGAATGGGAAAGTTTTCCCCAGTCTGTGAACTCTGTCCCACATTGTAAGCAAATCCGCACATCCCCCTGCTTCGGCAAGCCAGAGTACGCCGAACCGGGTAAAGTAAATCCGCCTGAAAAGTGGCGCCTAGCCGGAGAGTCGGAATACGGGTACGTTTAATTGAGGTTGTACTGTATTCAGAACAAATGAATGCCTTAGACACCACTTTCAAAACATTCTAATTAAATCATATTTCTTCACATGGTAACACACGTTTCCTCTTTGGTATTCTATTAATTGAAGGCCATTCTGAGACATTCCTGGTGTTCTGCAAGAACAGTGTAGAAGGATATTGGGAAATTTATTATCAAGGCATGGATGGAGTCAACTGACTGAGCCAATGTACAATACCACCTCAGGTATGGTTTTGTGGCCAATCCACAGCTATTGCCTACACATCTACCAGGCAAGACCAGGCAGCTACTAAGAAAGCAATCATCATTTTCTTGAGTAATGTCTCAGCAACTTATAGCCTGAATTAGGGTAAACAAATGAAATACATGTACCGTCAAAAGTTGCATCATTGCTTGAACATTTGAACATCTATCTACTCCCTACTCCTAACAAACTGTTTTTTTCCAGCTTATCTCTTGGCACACTATCATTTCCGTGTCAACCCTGCTCCTCACCGTCTCCCATGTGTTGTCCACACTTGAACCTCCTTTCCAATCACACTCACCATATCCTACCATTCTCTTCTCCTACCCGCAACTTTAGTAATATCTTCAATAACCATTTAACATCTAATCATTAAACATGCCCAAATCTTCCCTCAAGATAGGTGAGTTTCAAAAGGGAGCAACTTTTCACACAGAAATACTGATTACCTTTTCTCTTAGCTGGAGATTTACCCAGTTCAGCTGTTGGTATGAGCTGTTCTCCAGGTCGAATCCATAAAATAGGGCCATCATTGCTTTGTTGTGGTGAAGACATATTTACTATAGATAATGGACCCCAAGGCATTGCCTGCAAGTAAAAATTATTATGTAGTTTTAACACAATATGTTATATTTGAAAAGTACAGCATGTAAATGCTACTTTAAGTTAAATTAGACTATAAAAACCAGAGTTAAATGTAATGAAACGCCGTTTTCTGGGAGAGACTCGAAGGCTCCCCGGAGCTACTAGGGTTATTCCATCTCAAATCACCAAAAAGTCACCTATTACTCCCACTCGATCCTTTTCAAATGCCATTAAATTTTGTAGTAAGATAGCCCTAGACCCCAAATGACACTTTGCAAAATATTAGAGCTCAATCTGCTTTGGTTCTTAAATAACAGGTCCATATTCAATGGGCTCTTGTCCCGTTAATACGTAAATACCACAAAAATGACCAACTTTGACCCTTTAAATCACTTCTATTGCCTGTAGGAGTGTGAAATTTGACATACCAGGACAACTTTTGGTGTAGAATAACGTAGTGTAATCGAAAAAGCAGTATGGGTGGCCATTCAACTATCCATCTATGCTAAAATCACTGCCAAATTTTGTCGCGAGAAATTTGGACCCCAATTTGGAGACCACTTACTCATCAGCAAAAGGTCTAAACGCCATGATCTTTCGCAATGATGTATAACAAGCACAATATTATGCAGTGATGCAATAGAAACTGTTGTATCCATATGTCTAGAGGTGGCCCACTTGAAAGTTGTCCAAAAAAATTTTTATGCAAAACTAGCCAACTTTCAAGGCAAAATATCTCAATATGCATTATTCCCAATTTGGTTTTGAATGACAACATTGGATAGAGCAGACTTTTCTGTACAAGAGTAACTTTTATTTAGGTTGGGATCTGAATTCCTAGTTCAGCCAGAAGACTCTGAAAATGACATACCTCGGTGCGATATAAAAAAAATCAAATTATGATTATCCATCTTCTTTGTGCACTGATCATGACTTATTCTTCCCATTCTTTCTGGGACACATTTAACTAAATTCTTCATCCCTCAAAAAGCTGTACTACCCTTTCCTTCACTTCCTCAGGAACTGACTTGCCCTGCACTTTCTTAGGAATTGCTAGTATTCCCTGTTTTTCTTTCAGCTTCCTAGCTTCGTGAACCATGTATTCTGAAACTTTGAATTGCTCCACTGTCTTTTTGATAGACCAGCTTTGTGGCACGAGGGTTAGGATTTGTATGTAAGATAGCCAGCCAGCGGCTGGGTGGCTGGCAGACAGGCTGGCAGGCAGGAAGGGTTAGTCACGCGGTTGGACCACGTGACCTTGAAGAGAGAGTATGGGATGTAGAGGGGGGGGGGGAGGTGGCTTGTCGGTGGTGGGGGAGAGACCAGCTTACTCCCGAAGATAAGCGCAACACACTCGACCCATTAGCATGATGGCAGGGAGGCAGGCAGACTGGATAGCAGGCTGGCTGGCAAGCAGAGAGAGAGGCAGGCAGGCAGGCAGGCTGGCAGGCAGGCAGGCTGGCTGGCTGGCAGGATGTTCCTGCAGGCTGGCAGGAAACATCCAGATGATGTTTGCCAGACGTCTTAATAATCAGCTAGGAACAATTAAGGACTTTTATAAAGCGGATCAGGACTTCACTTATTGGTGAGTACAAACAAAATACGGTCACATTTACGCTGTGAACCTGTCGATTTTTCCCCTAAAGTTTTTTCATAAATTTTCCGGAAAAATTTCTTTTTACATTTCTAGTTTATTTTTTCCCTTTATTTCTCGTTTACGAACTTACATGTTAACTGATGGGTCTCGTCCCCAAGGGGTTCGGAAACCAAGTGGTGCTCTGTACATTAATAGTAATATTGCTTTTTATTTACTTGTGTATTTATTGCAAGTAAATACACAAATAAGTAAACAGCAATGTTTGACCTGCTGACACGATACTACAAAGATATAAATGTAACACCGGGAGAGTACAGCCATGACTCACCATGGGAACGTCCGGGTAAGAAGTCTGTAACCTCAGATTCAGCTAGAGTTAATCAAAATTTTAATAAACTCTCTAACTATCATACAGGGGTATATATACAAATGAATCAGAAGGGGGGGCGTTCTACACTGTTGTGCGAACGTCTGGTGTGGACCTGTTCCAAGCTGATTCAGCCAACTTGGTCAGCACATCAGGGTATCAGCTGCCCATGACGTACGAAAAAGCAATCAAAATGTATCATTAATATTTCAATTAACTGCGTTTTACACTGTTGTGGGAACGTCTGGTGTGGACCTGTTCCAAGCTGATTCAGCCAACTTGGTCAGCACATCAGGGCATCAGCTGCCCATGACGTACGAAAAAGCAATCAAAATGTATCATTAATATTTCAATTAACTCTAGCTGAATCTGAGGTTACAGGCTTCTTACCCGGACGTTCCCATGGTGAGTCATGGCTGTACTCTCCCGGCGTTACAATACTCCCTCTCCCCGGAATTAAGACAACAATCGGGTGTATCTAAGTTAAGCCTGATTTTGTCTTATCCCAACTCATTCATTATACCCTAAAAAAAAATGGCCAGTGACAAATTGATAAAAGTAAACTAACGAAATTAACATGATGCAAAGTACATTATAGTTACACTTCACATAAATGGACAATGACAGAAACAAAAAAAATAATATTGGTAAAAATACAAGTAATGATACCCTTACACGCTATACAATTCCAGCGAACATAATATATGACAATAAAGTATATTAATGAAAAAACAAAAACAAATCCCGACTGCACCCTAGGCAGCCCAGCAAGGCTTCCCCCGAAGGCTGGAAGACAAAAAAAAAAAAAAAAAACGCCTTAAAACTAACATGACATAAACAAAGTAAAAAAAAATTCTAATGTAATAGAAAAATTACTAGTAACTAAAAAATAATATAATATCAATATATAAGTAATTATGCAATTTTACATAATACAACCCTGAGGTACAATACATGACACTAAAGAATACTATGAAACAATGACATAGGCTGCCTGCACACTAGGCAGTTGTAACGCTGGGAGAGTACAGCCATGACTCACCATGGGAACGTCCGGGTAAGAAGCCTGTAACCTCAGATTCAGCTAGAGTTAATTGAAATATTAATGATACATTTTGATTAACTCTAGCTGAATCTGAGGTTACAGGCTTCTTACCTGGACGTTCCCATGGTGAGTCATGGCTGTACTCTCCCGGCGTTACATAAAGATAAATATAGAACAGGAATCTAAAATAGCACCGATTGTTAAATAATAATTCTGAATCCCACCCAAAAATGTTCTACCCAATGAAGCTTAAAATTTTTCCAATCAGTTTGGATATCAATTTGCTAGCAGTCATGATTAGTGCACAAAGATGGAGAATCATAATTTGATTTTTTCGATATCGCACCAAGGTATGTCGTTTTCAGAGTCCTCTGGCTGAACTAGGAATTCAGATCCCAACCTAAATAAAAGTTACTTTTGAACAGAAAAATCTGCTCTATCCAATGGTGTCATTCAAAACCAAATTGGGAATAATGCATATTGAGATACAGTGGTATCTCGAATATCGAATTTAATCCGTTCCGGCGCAGTGTTCGTCATGTGAAACGGACGTCATACAAAACGAATGTCACCATTTAATCACTGTGATGCACTGTGTTTATTGTGAAATTCCCCCAGTGTGCATGACATCAAATGTCATGCCAGGCAGGAAGTAGACCTCCCTGTATGTCCAGGCAGGAAGTAGACCTCCCTGTATGTCCAGGCAGGAAGTAGACCTCCCTGTATGTCCAGGCAGGAAGTAGACCTCCCTGTATGTCCAGGCAGGAAGTAGACCTCCCTGTATGTCCAGGCAGGAAGTAGACCTCCCTGTATGTCCAGGCAGGAAGTAGACCTCCCTGTATGTCCAGGCAGGAAGTAGATACAGTACAGGGAGGTTACTGGCCATAGGGTCAGAGAGTACACATAGAAGGTGTGAAGCGTGAGAGAGCAGATGAGACGCCAGCTCAGGCGGCAGTCTGACCTTTGGGGTCAGCCTCAACCGGCGAGATGGAGAATAACAACTGTGACGTGGTCGTGACATGTTCATGACGTCACCTCTGCTACTGATCAGGGAACGATCAATATGATTGGTTCCCGCTCATTTGCTGCAATGCTATTGGTCAAATTGTAATCCCTTGTGTTGTGTCTCACGAGGAGCCCTGAGCCCCAGGCAAGAGCATTCACGTGACGAAGCCCTTGCATAGAGGACGTATCCTGTTCTGTCTATCGGCCAATAGACAGAACACCATCTATTCCTCACTGTTAAGTTAAACTCAGCGACTTTTCGATATACCAACACTCGTTCAGAATCGCCACTGTGACTATATTGTTCAGAAGCCTAAGTGACAAATCACCAGAGCGAAATAGACTGGTATCAGGTAACCCCTGGTGACAAGTGGAGATCATCTGTGAGTGACCTAGAGTGAACTAAGGCAGTGCCGCCGCCTAAGTAATCTGTGTGTGACTTTTACCACAGTGTACCTGCACGGTACCATAATCAGCCGCTGCCAGCCGCCACTCTGTCCCGATCGTGTAGCCTCGAGCCGCCCGCCGCCGCCCTCACTGTACTACGTGACGTCACCACCCTTACTCATCGCCAGTGCCATCAGTGTGCGCGCGCGCGTGTCTGTCAGACATACAGTGTGCTCTCCTGCGAGTACCCCCCGTTTCAAGTATGGTTTGTGGGAAAGCCTGTCGTCAATGGTCTCGCGTCATGACGAGCAGAACCAGCTGTTAAGCCACCTACGAGTTCTTCCATAAATGTGCATGAGTGAGTAAGTGAATAAGAGTACCTGTAAGTACAAGATCTCGTCATTGTTTTATTGTGTCTGTGTGTTGATCTGAGGGGATCATCCACAGTTCTCACCTACTCATACGTGACACAGGTTATAGGTGAAGGCACCCGATGGTGTATGCGTGTTTATCTGTGTGGTATCACGGCATTACACTCGTCTGTGAATGTGAGCTTCACATACACCACACATTTAGTATTGTGTGATATTATTATTGTGCATGTTATTGCCTGTCCCATGGACAGTGTATTTGTGAGTTATTGCATATCATCACCCGAGTATCCGGTTGGAACTCTTGTGATCCCTTTGCATACCGGCAGTTAGGTTGCCGTGTTAATGATTGGCTATCAACTGTGTTAAGTTAGGTGTTACTCCACGAGTGGATCCGAGTCGATTAGCCAGACGTCAAGAACCTTGCTAATGCAACCATAGTCTTTCTGACACCAATCTAAAGTAAATCAAGCACCCTTTGTATTAGTGGTTAAGTTAGTAAATAAACTACTGTTAAGCTTTATGCAGTGTTTCTGTTGAACCACTTCTGAATACTGCCAACCATTTACTCAAGCCTTCAGCTCTAGGTGTCTTCAACACCGAGTTGCCTATATTCACTAAACTATAAATGTGATGAGGACCCTGGGAGTCCCTTAAAGTGTTAAATCATTGAGGAGATTCCAACGATCAACGTGGACCAGGACCAGGTGAGGCTAGTCTGAGAAGAGACCCTCAAGGACTCTAACTCGACCTTGCTCCCAGGCCCTGTACAGTTCCTCTCGTATTTTCTCTGCTGATTCCGACAGCTTCGTGAAGCGTCTGCCACATGTACATTGGCGACGTACGCATTGCAGTCGGGAAAGCAAAATAGAAAACCCCCACAATCACTTGCATCCGACCGTTGTGTTAAGTCCTTATTGCGCCTAGCTTCACCAATATTATGACCCTTATGTTCTTCAAACAATAAGGTCTGAATTTCACCGACTGAGCGCAATCTTTCAACACCGTGTCGGACAGGTGTTTGGGAGCCAGAGGCACGTGTGCCACAAATGGTTGCTCACACAGTACTAACCCAGCCAGCATCCCTAGTCTTTCATATTTGTTATAGCAAAAGGATCGTTCAGTGTTTGTCAGGTAGGCTGCTCAATTATGACAATCTTTCCTTGTTTGAAATGTGTTCCATTTGTTTTGTATTTGTCATTTACGTCTCAATGTTGGTGCAGCCTACCCAACAAACACTGAAAGTACCTTTATGCCATTTGTCCATTTTCAAATGGTTTCAACTGTTTTCTTAATTTTTTTTTTATTTAAGAAACATGGAGCAGCCTACCTGTAGACCACCGAACGAACCTTTTTGACATTTGTTCTGGTTTTCAAAATTCTTATTTTTTTTTTTATTATTTACGTCTATTTAATGCAAGACACATCTAGCAGCCAGGATGGGGGGCAGGGGTTAAGCCTAAGCTACTCTATCCCTTTGAGATGTATTTCTTTCTTGTCTCAATAAACATACTTGAACTCTAGCAGCCTTCCTGCCAACCACTGGTTGATACCTGGTTACCTGGTTGATGGGGTTCTGGGAGTTCTTCTACTCCCCAAGCCCGGCCCGAGGCCAGGCTTGACTTGTGAGAGTTTGGTCCACTAGGCTGTTGCTTGGAGCGGCCCGCAGGCCCACATACCCACCACAGCCCGGCTGGTCCGGAACTCCTTGGAGGAATAAATCTAGTTTCCTCTTGAAGATGTCCATGGTTGGTCCGGCAATATTTCTTATGCTTGCTGGGAGGACGTTGAACAACCGCGGACCTCTGATGTTTATACAGTGTTCTCTGATTGTGCCTATGGCACCCCTGCTCTTCACTGGTTCTATTCTGCATTTTCTTCCATATCGTTCACTCCAGTACGTTGTTATTTTACTGTGTAGATTTGGGACCTGGCCCTCCAGTATCTTCCAGGTGTATATTATTTGATATCTCTCTCGTCTTCTTTCTAGTGAGTACATTTGGAGAGCTTTGAGACGATCCAATAATTTAGGTGCTTTATCGCGTCTATGCGTGCCATATATGTTCTCTGTATTCCCTCTATTTCAGCAATCTCTCCTGCTCTAAGGGGGAAGTGAGTACTGAACGTACTCAAGACGGGACAGCAC
>WNGS01165318.1:22191959-22213780 GCA_020271785.1 Procambarus virginalis | reverse complement strand
GTATGGCCTGTTATGATACCGGCCGCCACAGCCTGTGTCATAACATTAAAAATACATTAGCTGCACTATTCAGGGTAAAACAAAACATCTCTCTAAAATTTTATTGAGAAAATATAACAATCACTGATTGATACATGAATATTTGTGCAATACAAAGGAATGAACCAATTTTTCCCCCCCCTCTGGACTTGATCAGAGCGTGTTCACACATCATCCATGCAGCAGTCAACAGCTGGCTTAATCGTCGGCGTGGCACTAAATGGAACGCAATTACACAATGAATTTTATTTAATTTTAGTTATACAGTATAAAATATATCCTACCTGAATGTTTTGAAAAATTACCCGACCCGACTAAACTTCAGAAATAATGGAGCTCCGGAAATAGCGACCAGGGTACAGCCCTATAGACCGTTAAACTGAGTGGATACTGTAATTTAAACCAGAATATGGGTTTTTTTTGGGACACTTACCTTTCCTGGGTGCCTGATCCGGTCGATGGCAGACATAGAATGCTTCCAACCACACGGGGGTTTCTATAGCCATTTACTCCCCTTGCCTCTCTGAGGGGGCCCGGTTTCTGGCTGTGGTCCCCGGTAGGCCCTAAGAACTCCTACACATGACTGATGCCAAGTCTGACATTATCATATCAGCCGGGATAGCTCCGGGAAGCCGATGGGGCTCCCCCAGAAAAAAGCGGATGCGAGCAATGTCCAAAGAGAGCGATAGTGGTAATTAACACACAGGTGGTACTAACAAAGAGGCATAAACAGATAACTTACCCTTCGAAGGAATGGTTTTTTTCCATCATGTCGAGGAAGTTAGGAAAATAGCCACCCACTTCTTCATGCACTGTCCCAACACAACTAACTTGGGTGTAGAGGACCTGTGCGGAAGGTGCCATTACTGTATGTTCTGTACACCTGCAATGTAAATTTGGAAGTTCATTAAAAAGAATTTGGTTACTTACATCTGATTTATTTGTTTGTGTTAACTACTGTATGAGCTCGCTTATCTGGATTCCACTAACTGGATATTTTGGTATCCAACAAAAATGCATCCAGATCATTTTCTGGCAAAACTTCTCCGTATCCAGACAGAAATCAGGATAACAGAAGGTTAGGTTACGTAAATTTTCAAGAACTACACATTTAAGATCTACAATATCAAACAAACAAACTACAACAAGGTAAACTGAAGTTTCTCTTTTAAATTATGCTTTTTATTTAGTGTGTGTGGAAATTCAAATTATGTTGGTTGTGGTACAAAAAATTGCAAATACTGTATGGTAATTTTTGGACTTTCCCTATAAGAATTCTGCTTATCTGGTGAGGGGTCCTTCCCATATATTGCGGATAGACGAGTGATAAGACTATTTAGCAATGAAAAATACACATTATGGATTAAAGTGCTTAAATATCCTACATTACAGTAATATCTGCAAGTGAAACTTGAAATATTACATACAACATACCTCAGCCTTGTATTTTTCCATTGTGTATGTCTCTAGGTCTGAATTTCTGCCAATGTGCCCTATAACCCCAGCCTTCACAATGAGGTGGGATGATACTCGGCCATATAATCGAGCAGGTCCGGCATGTATCTGGCAGCATTGTGGACAATTCCACAAACATGGTGGGCATAGCCACTGTCATCTTCAGAAAACACAACCTAAATCAGAAAGGTATATATTAAAATATTGCATGAATGAAAAACACCAACAAAGAGCACTGGAATGAACAAGTTAACTTATTAATAACTGTAGATCTATGCAGAGAATACCTCACCATAATGAAGATCAAACAAGTATCCCAACCCACATACATGAAGACCAAACCACACACCAGAAGATGAGGAGACAACGATGTTTCGGTCCGTCCTGGATCATTATCGAGTCCAGGACGGACCAAAACATTGTCGTCTCATCTTCTGGCATGTGGTTTTGGTCATCATATCTTCAGACGCATATTGTGACTCATTGTCTCCACATGTATGAAATGTAATGAAAGTGATGACGTTTCAGTCCGTCCTAGACCCTTACTTTTTTTTTTTTTTTGGAAGTAAAGAGGGAGGAGAGGCAAAGGTGAAGGGAAATATAGAAGTGGGAAATACAGTGAGAGGTATGAAAGCAGGCGGGCTGTCTGCCTTGCTGACACCAGGCGGGCTGTCCGCCTTGCTGACACCAGGCGGGCTGTCCGCCTTGCTGACACCAGCGGGCTGTCCGCCTTGCTGACACCAGCGGGCTGTCCGCCTTGCTGACACGATGTGTGGGTGTTGGCAGCTAAGCTAAGCTGGCTCCCTCTTGTCAGGGAGCTGTGAGTGTGTGAGAGGTTCTTCACATGTGTTTCACCATATATGGATGTCTATAGATGAATACTGAGTAGCATTCATATATACACACTCCGATGCTTCCACACATGTTGTTCTGTTTAAGGCTCTTTATTTTATTATTATTATTTATCGAGTTGTTCATACATACATATTCAAATTATGTTGGTTACTGTCACGACTTGATAAGGGTCCAGGACGGACTAAAATGTCTGTCCTTCTCATTTCATTTCATTTCATGTGTATGGGTTGGGTTATTAGTAGATATATTTTTTGTACCAAGAGGTATATCTGGCTCAAGGCTACAGATTTATCACAATACTGTACAAACATTATCATAAAATATTCTAATAAAGTCTAACTCCGATAATCTAAAAATACAAACAAATTGAAATACAGTACAGGTATTAATAAAATACAATTATTTCCTATCTCTCCCAATAAATTGAAGCTTGACTGGGGTTTGGGTTGTCTTGAAGGTTTGGGAGTGAGTGTGTGTGAGTGGGGGAAGTGGTAAGTGGGTGTTTAAATTAGTAGCGACTGTGGGTAACAATGCTAGCCTATTAGTGCTTATACGAGGGTTCAGTTCATGCACCAGTAATGTTCATCGTCTACATAAACGATCTACCAGAAGGATTACAGAACTATATGTTCATGTTTGCGGATGATGCCAAGATACTGAGGAAGATAGAAAATGCAGACGATTGTCATGCCCTTCAAATTGATATAGGGGCTTGGAGCAATGTGACAAATGGAATTCAATGTGAATAAATGACATGTTAAGAAATGTGGAATCAGAAAATAAGCCACACACAACTTACAAATTATGTGGAAAGGAATTAAAAAAAAAATAATAAATAACGAGACCTGGGGTGATTTTGGATAGTAAAATGTCGCCAGAGGAACACACAAAGAACATTGTGAGAGGAGCGTACGCGTCGCTTTCCAACTTCAGACTTGCTTTTAATTACATGTACATGGATGTAGAAATACTAAAGTAGCTATTCATGACTTTTGAGAGACAAAAATTGGAATATGCAGCAGTTGTATGGTGCCCATATCTTAAGAAGTACATAAATAAACTGGAAAGGCACAAAGGCATGCTACAAAATGGCTTCCAGAATTTAAAAAATAAGTTACGAAGAGAGACTAGGGGGGGGGGCTAAATATGCCAAAACAAGCCGATAGAAGAAATAGAGGTACTGTAATATAATCACCCCTTACAAAATACTAACAGGAATTCACCAACTTAACAGAGGAATTTATGAAACCAGTAACTTCAAGAACCAGAGAACACAGATTCAAGCTGAGGAAACAAAGGTGCCAAAAAAATATTATAAGTTTCCTTTTGCAAACAAAATGGTTGACAGTTGGAACAAGGTAAGTGAGGTGGTGGTGGAGGCCAAAACCGTCAGTAATTTCAAAGCGTTACACGACAAAGAGTACAGTGGCACCTTGATTAACGAGCGGCTCTATTTACAAGCATTTCCAGTAACACGCGAGCCACTCACAGCAAATTTGTCTCTATTGACGAGCTTCACCTCTGTTAACGAGCAAAACCACATGGTGCTTCCTAGCGTCTCGCGGGTTCTCGCAAATTCTCGGACGCCTCCGACACCATTGTTGTTGTTGTATCACACACGACAAGCATCCCTCTGGATTTATTTGCACTTTTCTTTGGGGTTTTAGTGGGTTTGTGACTACAATTTGTAACACACGATGTCGCCAAAGAAGCTGCTTGCTAAAGATAGTGTTGTCAAGAGGAAGAAAGACACAATTACTGTGGATTTGAAGAAGGAAATTATAGCAAAGCATGAGTGTGGTGTCTGTGTGACTGATCTCACAAGGGAGTATGGCAGGTCCTCATCAACAGTTTACACCATTTGTAAAGGAATGAGGAGGTAAGGGAGGATGCTGCCTCTTCCACTGAGATCAAGGAAGTGTTGGAAATGTTTGAAAAGGTGAACGCATTCTTGGAAAAGCTGCCCTGATATAGCAATGACAACCCGGTGTGTGAACATGTTTAATTAATTTAACTCTTTCGCAGGTATATGTCACTTGAGCACGACATTTTTTTTTCTCTTGAATGCACCCAAATGCCGCGCTCAAGTGTCATTTGAACAAATATTTCTATAAAATCCAATTCTTATCCGATCGACTTAGGGATAGTATAAACATGTTTGCCATGAAATTTCCGTTTTCTCTAATAGCCACATAGCCTATTTGGGAGAACGGCATTGTATTGTATCTTCGTGGTAAGACTATTGTATTGTTGACACGACGAGTGTAATCGACGTAGTTTTTTATTTGGGGCCGGTCTAACGCATCCTTGTGTGACATTTTATACATATGTTCTTGTACAACATTCTATTGCGAACAAATTGGTATAAAAATGAAATACGAACATCGAAAATTAAGGTCAGGACAGTGAAAAGAGAGGCAACACTTTTCAGCGTTGCCTCTCGATCGCCCAAAACGCCCAGCGCACTTGGGGCAAGTTTTTTTTTTTTTGTTTACCAAGAGCGCGAAAGTGTGACAATCTGCTGTCTCGTTTTAGGAACATCCTAAAACAAAGACAAAAGCAATTGTCAATAGATATGTTATTTGCAAAAGTAGAGAAAAGAAGAGCCACTGATAGTGAACCACAACCCGGTCCCAGTGAGGTGAAATTCCCAAGAAGAGAGAGCCCGCCTGACTCAGAGGTGGATTCTCTTTCCACACCATAACCCCCCTCCTCCTTCCCACCTCCCCATCATCTCCCTCAAGTCAGCAACGACTCTTCATAAGGTAAGGTAAACATTAAAGCAGTACAACAAAACATTTATAATTACATGTGCAGTATTATATTTACATAAAAAAATGTCATACAAATATGGATGTTTTTGGGAGTGGAACGGGTTAAATTTATTTCCTTTATTTTAAATGGAGAAATTTTTTTCTTAAGACGAGTTTTCCAGATAACGAGCTCGGTGCCAGAATGGATTAAACTCGTTAATAGAGGTTCCACTGTACTGGGAAGACGGGACACCCAAAGCGTAGCTCTCATCCTGTAACTATACTTGGGTAGCTATGAGGCAAAATCTTTATACTGTATTTCAGTGTTGAATGTGCCTTTTTAGAGATGCAGGCTACAAGTCATTTACATGTGCATGGTGAAATTTAATTTCTGACACCAGATCCCATTTTCTTCACAAATGCTGTACAGTAATGCAGTGAGTCACCATTTGATAATTATCAATTAACTCATTACTGTTGGTCACATTATTGAACCTGTACTGTCATGCTGCTGTGCCATTTATGTTTATCCCCTGAATCTGTTACTTTCCATTTTTGTCTACACAACTTGCATAAAGTAACATCAATTGATCAGTGTGCTTGGTGACAATTCAACCAATCCTCTTATTGAACATGTTACATTTTTAACAAACCGTAAAATTTGCAGTAGCTTAGGTAAATTAACACTGGTTTTCTGGTGGGAACCCCTTGTGGCTACCTGAAGCTAACTACCCCACAGAGAAGAAAAAACCAGGGTTGAATGTAATGAAACAACATTTTCTGGGTAGAGCCCCGGAGGCTCTTTGGAACTATCTGACTGATATTAGCTACATTAGTCTGGGGCTTCAAACTAATGGGAACCAGATGGGACTTCCTTCAGTTCACCAGAACCCGAACCTGGCAAAGAACCAAACCCTTGGTGAGCAGACTGACTGAGACTGACTATGATGTACTCAAGCAAGCAGTCCTTGATATCTATCTACTTTCCACTGAGAGCTACCAATGATGCTTCAGGGACTATAAGAAAACTCAGTCTCAATCCTGCGTGGAGTATGTGCGACCAAAACCAGGTATTTTTGTAAATGGCTAAAATCCGCTCTGGTCATTTAATGACTTAATAAATTTAATCTTGATGGAAGAGTTCGTATGACGAGTCCCAAATCACATACGCCTATAGTACCTTGCAGATAAGGGAGAGACGAATCTCAGTAAATGTGCCCAGTTAGCTGATACTTAAAGCTTAATCCATAAATTTTTTGACTCGGGTTACAGTAAACCATTTTGGTCCAGTCATGCTTCACCTAAAGTAAGTTGTAAAGACACTAACTATGCACTTTACTGTCGTTACTGTAGGACCCATGGACACCTTATTGACCAGTGTCCAAGACCGAATTGTAAAACCACTAATACTGTTACACCTAAGCCTAAGCCTCAGCCTTCTAAGCCTACCAAGCCTGTACTACATGTAAATGTTCCTGTTACTGATCTTGCTTTATTTGACAGACATTTGTATCCAGGAACTGTCTCTGTTAACATTGGAGATTTTGAGGGTAAGAGCCCAATACACATCTTGAGGGATACTGCTTTACTGCAGTCTATTCTTTAAAAACAGCTGCACCTCAAGTCAGCTACACTGGAGAAACCGTCCTAATCACCGACCTCACTGCAACTACACCATACCCTCTCCCCCACAGTCTACCTGGATTGTCCATTCATTCGTGGAAAGGTCTAAGTCGCAATTCAGGAAAACCTTTTCCCCATGCCAAAAATTCAACTTCTCCTGGGCAACGACTTGGCCAACCATCAAGACTCCCAATTTGATCATCTGCAACAAACCCTAGGTATGCGACTCAGCTACAGAAGATGATCCCGCTATGACTTTTGCAGCAGCAGAAGAGGTAAGAATGACAAAAGAATCAACAGGAATCTCCCAGCCTGTTCTAGTGACTACCCATACTCAAGCTGCTCAACCACCACAAGTAGTAGCAGCAGCTGTCCCTCAAAATGTGCGAGGCCTCCCACCTAACCTCAACCAATTGGAGTTCCATAAGTTACTAGCTGATATGTCACTATCCCCTCTTTTCTATCAAGCACAGATTAAGACCGATGCCATTCCAGGATTTTATATAGACACTAACGAATTATTGTATGGTAGATACAGGCCCAGTAAACTCAAAGTAGAGGATGATTGGGCTAACATGAATCAATTAGTGGTTCCAACATATCTAACACTTTCACGCACCACGCCCGCCACCCCTCAACTATGCGTAGTGAGTCCCAGCGTTTCACGGGAGCGCACGTTAATTCTGAAGTGTATACTCTCTTCAACTTTGTCACCTCAATTCTCGTCCTACGAGATAAAATTTGGTATCATTGTGTTCGCAATAGAATTCTCTACAGCACTAAATGCATATAAACTCCAAAAGCCCGGCTAATTACCTGCAGCAAACAGAGAAAGTGCGAACGAGTTACCCAGGAGCGCGCAAAAGCGATAAAATGTGTTCACTCTTTTCACTCTGGTCACCTCAATTTTCGTCCTAGGTCTTTCATTTTGGTATCAATGGGTTCGCAATAGAATTCTCTAGAGGAATATTAGCATATAAAATAAAAAACCTGGTCACGCTCCACCCGCCGACGAGTAACTAATTACCTAAGTGTAGTTACAGGATGAGAGCTACGCTCATGGTGTCCCGTCTTCCCAGCACTCTTTGTCATATAACGTTTTGAAACTACTGACGGTCTTGGCCTCCACCACCTTCTCACTTAACTTGTTCCAACCGTCTACCACTCTGTTTACAAAAGTGAATTTTTGTATATTTCTCCGGCAGCTTTGTTTCGTTAGTTTAAATCTATGACCTCTTGTTCTTGAAGTTCCGGGTCTCAGGAATTCTTCCCTATCAATTTTATCGATTCCTGTTACTGTTTTGAATGTAGTGATCATATCACCTCTTTTTCTTCTATCTTCTAGTTTTTGCATGTTTAATGCCTTTAATCTCTCCTCATAGCTCTTGTCCTTCAGTTCTGGGAGCCACTTAGTGGCATGAACTCACTATGCCTCACATTATGAGGCCCGTCCTCAACTCACGAGTTGAGGACGGGCCACGCGTTAGCCGCGAGTGAGCGCCCAGATGCCTTCCAGCTACACTCCCAATTCCTGCCCACAAATGTTTAGCATTTTTACCGGTTGCTAATCTCAATTTTCGTGTTACAGCACTCATTTAGGTATGACATTGTTCCTAATAGAATGCTTTACATGGATATGTGCATATAAGGGCCAATTGAAGAACAATATTGCCAGTACAATACGCGAAAGTACAAACAAAAAAAAAAAAATACACAAAATAATACAACTTTTTGTACTTACCACTTCAGTGTTGTGTATTGAACATTTGTTCAATATATTATATATTGAACACTAGTCCCCCAAAAATCGGATAAAAACCTGATTTTTGGCAATTATTTTAGTAAACGACGCAGCATTGCGTCGTTACCGAGATTATCGACAGTAAAAATATGACGCAATGCTGCGTCGTTACCGGACGAAAGTGCTAACCACCGTGCTGCGCCAAGTTTATTGTGAAATTCCCTGTGCGCATGAAATAAAGTGTTCCCAAAAAATTCTTTTTTTCTTTGTAAAATGATAAATTCCCTTCCCTGAACATGTCTGTGTAAAAATAAATACCAAATTCCACTTACTTTGGCTGTGGGGACATGGACAAGGTGCGCTGTCACGTCATAAGGGGCTGGTCGCCCGTGCGTGACATGCCCAGACATGGTTGCGCGGGCCATTCAAGCACCTGGTGTTGCCTGGTTGATATCTGGTTGATGGGGTTCTGGATGTTCAACTCCCCAAGCCCGGCCCGAGGCCAGGCTTGACTTGTGAGAGTTTGTTGCACCAGGCTGTTGCTTGGAGCAGCCCGAGATGGAGGATGCCACAAATATATTTTCAATTATTTGTTCTATGTATTTCCAATGCGGTTTTATTTCTTTTTATCGTATATGATGCATATTTGTGTCCTTTACAATATGTATACAGTAGAACATTCATAATGTTCCATGGAACTGTGATACATGTGTCAGCAATGCGTTCACAATAAATGTTCATTGTCGCAATATTACTTGTTAAAAATTCACTAAAATTACAATATGTACAGTTTCACACACTATTTACACAGTAACATACTGTATTACACACTCAGTACTTCGGAAGTGAGTAATAATTAACAAAGTCGTCCATGGTACACAGTGCGACTTCGCTCTCGTTGTACCAGGTACAGATAGATTTTCACTTCCTGTTTCTTTGTTCTGTGTGCTTGCAAATAACGCACTCATGTACACCCTTGGCATTAGTACCTGTAGGTGATATGTAGCCAAGCTTGTAAAACTTTAGTTAGTCTTGAAAAGATTACAGGAAAAGATCCATTTGTAAGGTAGTCGTGAAAAGATCGCTTTGTAAGGTCCCACACAGGAAGAGATTCAGCCAGCCTCAAAGAGTGTCCATCAGTCTGGCAGAGATTCAGCTATTCTTGAAAATATCTATGGAAAACACCACTATGGTAGCCGCCAACACTGTTCATCTATGCTACTTGTATCAGATGCATCATCACTGAATGCAGAAAACGATTCATCTGTGTATCGTCTAAATAAATTGGAGATAGCATAGGATTGCAAGGGTGGCTCTCAGAGCTACAACTGGATATGCTCGCTGTATCGTCCTCATAGGTGCTGTATCACTTGCATCTGACCTTTGTGTTAGGTCCTTATTGCGCTTAGCTTCACCAATATTATGACCCTTATGTTCTTCAAATAATAAGGTTTGAATTTCACCGACAGCGCGCGATCTTTCAACACTGCCTCGGACAGGTGTTTGCAAGCCAGAGGCATGTGCGCCACCCATGGTTACTCAACTCAGTACTAACCCAGCCAGCAGCCCTAGGGCATTCTGGGAATTTTTTGCAAGATGGCTGCCTCTCACTGGAGGTCCTAAGAGTCCATTTCGTACACAACCAACCACGCACACATTTAGAATGGGTACGAAAAAATAAAGTTTTCTCGGTTGGCGTAGTTCCCACCGACCGAGAATAATCAGTTGGTGCAGCTAAGTGGTTAAGAAAGGAAATTATATCTCTAGCTCATGGCCCCAATGTCTCATTATGGGATCAACAAAACTTATAATGCCCTATTAAAGGACTATTTTTGGCCAGACATGGCTCAAGATGTCAAGACCTATGTTAATAATTGTCATACCTGTCAAATGGCAGGGAAAACCAAATGTAGGTATTCCAAAGGCACCACTTATCCCTATTCCTGTATCTTTGGAGCCCATTTCCAAACTAATAATTGACTGCATTGGGCCCTTACCAAAAACCCACGCAGGCAACATGTACATGATCACTATAATGTGTCCTACCACTAGATGAGTCATCAGTCCTGCTACCTCTCTGTACCCCCCAGGGCCTGGCACAGCCTGGTACGACCCAGAGGCAAGCCGGGCACCTCCGCTAACCGGTAGTTAGCCTTCGCAAACAAGCAGTTAGCAGCTTTCAACCAGCAGTGGTACAGCCTCAACACAAAGGTGCCGCCAGCCGCAAACTAGCAGTTTGCTACCAGCGGTTGTTACCACCTCGCGTTGACACTGGCTGTGAGTCATTACCGCCAGACTATATAAAGGGCACTGCCTCCGTGGGGAGCCAGTCTCTCTCTTAGTGCTCTTGAATCACCCTAGCCTCCTGCAATGTCATCTGCTGCCAGCCTACGTCGTGTGCTGGATGCTGTGGTGGTATGGTAGTTGTAATTATCCCACTAGTATATACTCCTCCTTTATTTTTATTGTTTATTGCAGTGTATATATGATGTTTGTTCACTTTTGAAGGGTATGATCGCTAAGTTTTCTCAGGTGCCATTTACATAATATTTCAGTAATTTGTTTTAATTATTTATTTGATTTTCGTTTGTTTCTACCTGTGGCTTACACACTGCAAGGGCCAAAGCAGCATTTTTTATTTATTTGTGTGACGGAGAGCTATACCACCTTGGCTGAGTATAGCTGCAATACCACAACCCGTCACACGCCCTTTAAGGGTTAAGGTGCTCAAATGCACCCCATAAGTGAACCGACAACACCGTAGTGAGTTCTCGCCACTCAAGCGTGCAGGTACAGCAGAACATATGCCATGCCTCCAACGAAAAGAAAGGGCGGTCTGCTAGCCAGGAAAACGCAGGAACCTCATAATGCACCCAATGCGAGGAAGACCCAAACTCAATGGAGACCGGGTCAATCACCGAGGCAAAATCCGAGTTTCGCAGGAGGTAGGCACAAAGGACCTCTCGAACCTCCGCAGGGAAAATCCGAGAGGTAGAAAACCTCCGGAAGGATTAAGCCACGGAACCCGTGTGATGACATGTTGCTTGTTAGCTTGTCTTTCCTTGGAGGAGTTTCTAACCTCTGTTTGGTCTCAGGTTGCAATTTTTCTATCAGAGTCTGCTTTGGGGTGCCTACCTTTCTGGGTGTCTAATGGGTGTCCCCTCTGGGTGTCCCCTATCAATGGACGACATGAATACTTTCATACAAAAGTCTTTCATAGGCCATTACTCCCTGCATCTCTCTGATGGGACCATATTCTGGCCAGTGGTCCCCGGTAGGCTCGAACTCCATAAGACAGACTAATATAGCTAATATCAGTCAGATAGCTTCTGGGAGCCGATGGGGCTCCCCACAGAAAAGCACATTTACCAGGGAGAAGGAAGCACCACAGGTATCAAGAAGAATAAGAGATCAACGGCTATGACACATGACCCAAGGCCACTCAAGGCCACTGATGAACGGGAATGTTCGTAAGATACCTGGCTGTCAAAACCACCGTGCCCAAATACCAGCCCACAAAATATTGGCAAAAATTGCTGAAAGGGCTGCATACTTACAGACATCATGGGCACGAGGGTAGACCGCAGGCTGGCTAGACTTTATGACACTGCGAATGACCTGAGAAACTTGAGCCCTGGAACATGGAATGAGGGAAGCCGGATTAACGCACAAGGAGTCCACCGAAGCATAACTGATAGCGCGAAGGTAACAGCGTAAAGTCGCCACCAGACTCAGCACATGATGCACCCCCCTGCTGAATCAACCCAAGCATCCATCACCAGAGGGCTCCTCTGGAAGCTACCAAACTCATTCTCCACCAGAAAAGAAGGAGCCGGGTGCAAATGAACAAAGCACCTACCAGGACCAGAAGAACAAAAACCCTAGCATCGAACGAGAGTATAAAGCTCCCCCACCCGGCAACTGTAAGCCAAAGATAATGCTTCCGAAAACAATATCGGACCGAAGGGGCCACCATAAACCGAGAGGACAAAAGAAAAATACTGCAGTATAAGAACTGGTGGTGGAGCAGCCAGCTGACCCAGTCTGCCTCCCTCCTCCCCATAAACAATAGCGAAGGTGGGGCGAACTAGCTCATGCTAATTTTATGAATTTTCAAACGTTTGTTTACCTTGAGGGAGTTGTTTTGACTGTTTTGAGGCTGTGGTCTGGCTTATAACCAAGCAGGGGTTTGTTTTGTTTTGCTGACTTTTGGGATGCCTTAGCTTGGTGGTGGTAGACATGAATAAATTTACATAATTTTTCATAGTGCCACTTCTCCCTGTGCCTCTTTGAGGGGGGGGGGGGACCGTTCTGGCTTGTGATCCCTGGTAGGCCAATAAGAACGCCACAATTGATGGCTCTATATAGGTATAGTAGCTTCAGGTAGCAACAAGGGACTTCCCCCAGAAAAAAAATTACAGCTGATACTACAATATTTGTCCATTATGCTCAAATGAAAAATTATACAGCAGAGAAAACCAGTCAGTTGGGCTAAACTGAAATTTTTGTTACAATGCAGTGGGAAAATGTAAGAAGCATAATGAGAACATGTAAGTACAGTAAATATCTTTTGATATTTACCTTTATCTTGTCTATGCGTGCCGTATATGTTCTCTGTATTCCCTCTATTTCAGCAATGGTTATCACTTTTGATCGTTAATGACGCAGTATGGTGTAAAAAATTTAGTACACGAATGTTCGTTAACCCTTAGACCGCGCATATGGGGGGGGGCCCCGGTCGTGAAAAAATTTGAATTATGTAAAAACTTAAAAATGTTAAACAAATCTCCAACTTATTGGCTTCAGTGTCCTGGTTGATGGGGTTCTGAGAGTTCTTCTACTCCCCAAGCCTGGCCTGAGGCAAGGCTTGACTTATGAGTTTGGTCTACCAGGCTGTTGCTTGGAGCGGCCCGCAGGCCCACATACCCACCACAGCCCGGTTGGTCTGGCACTTTTTTTTTTTTAGAAAATTACTAGTTTTCTCTAGCGGATGTCCGCGGTTGTTCCGACAATATTTCTAATATTCGCTGGTAGGATGTTGAACAACAGCGGACCTCTGATGTTTATAGTGTTCTCTGATTGTGCCTATGGTACCTCTGCTCTTCACTGGTTCTTTTCTGCATTTTCTTCTATATTGTTCACTCCAGTACGTTGTTATTTTACTGTGTAGATTTGGGACCTGTCCCTCCAGTATTTTCCATGTGTACATTTGGAGAGCTTTGAGACGATCCCAATAATTTAGGTGCTTTATCTCGTCTATGCGTGCCGTATATGTTCTCTGTATTCCCTCTATTTCAGCAATCTCTCCTGCTCTGAGGAGTGAAAGGAGTACTAAGCAGTAATCAAGATGGGACAACACAAGTGATTTGAAGAGCACGACTATTGTAATGGGATCTCTGGACTTGAAGGTTCTCGTAATCCATCCTATCATTTTTCTGGCTGACGCAATATTTGCTTGGTTATGCTCCCTAAACTTAGGTCGTTTAGGACATCATTATTCCCAAATCCTTGACATGAGGATTTTGTGAAACTTTCATCAAAATATTGTCAGAAATTGATTTGAGACGAATTTAAAAAAATAAGAACGTTTTGTTGGTAAGGAGAACAGCTCCTAATAACTGGAACTGAAGGATAATGCAGTAATAAAGAGATGCAGGCACCTGTCCGACACTCAAAGAAGAAGAATAGTAGTAAGAAGTGTCCACAAAGTGGATATGCAGTTGATGCCTTCATATCATTGCTGCTGCACATAATAACACAAATAATAATGAGTAAATGTTATTATACTGTATTTTGTTATATACTGTAACCACTCGATTATCCGGGATTCGAACATCCGGAAAACGCCCTTATATAGCTAAAATCATGACCGGATAAAGTTCTCAGTATCAGGCCAAAATGGCCATGGGAGCCGGATAAAAGCTGGTTTAGCCAGATAAAAAATCGGAGCCGGTTAATTAGCTGCCGATGTTACACTATCCGGACAGTCAGCCGGATAATCATTGAATTGTCCAGATATGAAAGCCATGGGGCAGGCCATACCGTATTAATCCCGTCTGGCTGTGGCTCGAGGCACATGGTGGAGGAGGGAGTGGGTGGTGTCTGGAGAGAGGGGAGCGTTGGGTGTGACCACCTGGGAGGATAAGGGGGATGTGGAGAGGCCTATACACTACAGTACAGGAACTACCATTAATTTTAGAACAATTCATCATAGCCAAAAACAAAAAAAATACTAGTAATTATGTAATAACAAATTTATAAGTTTCATAAAAACAATTTGCACAGGCTGAAGTCTCCTTAAAAAATATTGCGAGTTTTTTCCTCCTGGCGGCCTACGTAACATGTCATAGCTGCCCCAAGTGGACGTGTCCAATCCTGGTCAACTCATGTGCTCCCACCCCTCGTGTTATACAGTACCACAATGCTGCGCCATTAGTGAAATATTTTTTAAATAACTTTTTTATTTTCATAGTAACTTTGAACATTTTTGGCCAAGACTATGTCTGGTAGCAGCATCAATCGTTCTGGAGGTGTTATGAGGAAGAAGGTTGTCCTAACAATTAAAGACAAGTTACGTGTTATACAACATTGTGAAAATGGCCGGTCGACTTCAAGTGAAGTGAAGCCTGAGGTGAACTAAAGAGCTGATCATACAACAGGCCAATGAACACAGAAGGCAAGCTAAACTTGATTCTTATATGGTAAGAAAATCAAGCCAAGCGCCTTCAACAAGTGAGGCGTCACAGGCAAGTGAATGGCTCGAGTGCTCACAGGGGTAACGAGCTGTCACTTTCTCTATTTGCTGTGGGTGGTACACCCAGCTTTAGGACTTTAGTAACCCTCGGAAGGCGAGGGTTACCTCGGAATCCGAGTTTGTTGATACGCGTTCAGGTCGAACTAGCGCGTGGTGGCACGACGATCGGCGCTCAGTTTACCAGTGTCTCGTGCCCAGTGACTATCCTGCCTGAATTCTTCTCCAGGATTTTCAGTGTTTTGTTGGATTTTTGGTCATTTGACCATAAAAGGTGTCATCATATATATCTCGCAATGGGACCCAAGAAAGCCAGTGGTAAGGTTCAAACCAAGAAATCGCATGTCAGGATGACAATAGAGGAAAAGCAAGAGATCATTCGGAAGCATGCAAATGGTACACGTGTTGTTGAACTTTGTAGGCAGTACAACAAATCCACGGTAACGACATGCACTATACTTGCCAAGAAAAAGAACATTATGAGGGCTAATGTGGCAAAAGGCGTAAGAACAATCATGAAACAAAGATCGCAAATACTTGAGGATGTTGAAAAGAAGTGGTGTCAGATGTGGGAAGAAATGCAAACTTTTATTGAAATGACTCGCCCAGAGAAAGCTGTAGTAGGCCGTTGCATTAATCTTTTCAATGACAATACGATGCCTCACTACAGAGTCATCTTATGAAAAAGGGAAAAACAATCTTCCATGGACAGATTTGTTGTGAGAAAATTAAGCAGGGAGCCACAACCAGGACCTAGTGGTGTGCAGGCAAAACGTGCCAGAGTGTGCACACCAGAAAGGTCCTCACTGCCTGATGTTATAATGGAGGGGGACTCCCCTTCCAAACAGTAATACCTCTCCTCCACCATCTTCCATATGCCATCAGCAAGGGTAAGTAATAACTTGAACATAGTTTTGTAGTGTAGATTTAGATGAATTAGGTATAAAATTTAGTTTGAAGTGAGGTTTTTGAGTAGTCAGGAATGGATTAATTCATTTCCCATTATTTCTTATGGGGAAATTAGCTTTGGATTACGAGTTTTCGGAATATGAGCTGTCTCCAGGAACGGATTAAACTCTTAAACCGAGGTACCACTGTATATGCATATACTCCTGTAGGTTATTCTATTGCGAACACGATACCAAAATGAAAGACCTAGGATGAGAATTGAGGTGACCAAAGTGAAAAAGAGTGTACACATTTTATTGCTCTTGCATGCTCCCAGGTAACACGCTCTCACTTTCTCTGTTTTGTGCGGGTGGTACGCCAGGCTTTTGGATTTTATATCCTTTTAATCCTTTAATCTATTGGGAACACATTGTTATCAAATTAAAAACCTAGGAGGAGAATTGAGATGACAAAGTTGAAAAGAGTATACACTTTTCAGTATTACCGCACTCTCTAATGGAATGCCAGGCACACCTTGGGGTGGTGCAGCGCTCTTTTGTCCAAAATGCAAAAATGTTGAGGCACTTTTAAAGTTGCCATGGTATTAACCGAGTAAAAGTTGATGGAAACATAGCATCCAGCCAAATTCCTCTACAGAGATCTCAGTAACAAAATTCCACATAAAAACAAATAATCCCACTGAAAATGAATTAAAATTTATTCCAAAATCATGTGGAGCCACATCTCAACCCCTTGGTGATTAACCCATGGTATGTTTTATTAATACAACACTTTCACGTGTTCCTGCCGCTCGAGAGCGGCACCAATTTTTCTCTTGAGTCCACGTAACTGACTCGCTCACAAGTCACGAGAAAAAATATTTCTATAAATTCCATTTTTTATCCGATCGATTTAGGGATAGTTTCAAAATGCACGCCATGAAATTCCTGTTCTCCCCAATAGGCCGCATGGCGATGGCATGGGGTGGCCAATTCTCTTTCAAGGTGAACAATCCCAACAAAATCACTGTTTGGCGCTCACAGCTAGTGATCGACGTAGTTTTTTATTTGGTGCCGGTCTAACGCATCCTTGTGTGACATTTTATACTTATGTTCTTCTAGAACATTCAATTGCGAACACATTGCTACAAAAATGAAATACATACATCGAAAATTAAGGTCAGAACTGTCTAAAGAGTATACACTTTTCAATAGGAGTCTCGCCAATGTGCTGTCGGGTGTGCGGTAACAGGTAACACTTAGGCCACTTCCCACACTCTTGCGGGTGGGCCGCGACCATGATTCTACATTTATATGCATATGTCCGCATAGGGAATTTTATTGCGATCTCAGTGATACCAAATTTAATGCTGTAGGACAAGTGTGGAGTTGACAACCCTGAAAAAAAAAGAGTAGAAACCTTTCGTCACTGTTCGGCGCTCACAGCTAGTGATCGACGTAGTTCTTTATTTGGCGCTGGTCTAACTCATGCTTTGGTGACATTTTATACATATGTTCTTCTAGAACATTCTATTGCGAACACATTGCTACAAAAATGAAATACGTACATCGAAAATTAAGGTCAGGACAGTGAAAAGAGTATACACTTTTCAGTGTTGCCGCTCGATCGCCCGAAGCGCTGCGCACACAAGGGGCAAGTTTTTTCTCGATTGCCAGTAGCGCGAAAGTGTTAATACATTATAATTCCTAATCTAACAAAAATATTTTGCAAGGACAGAGAGGTTTAATCCCTAATCTAACAAAAACATCTTGTCCAACCTGTGAATCCTGAGGAAATTAGAATGCGAGTTGGTGCTAATATATAATTGCTGAAACAGAATTAGAAACGGCAAAATCTTTGATGAGCAAGATTAAGAAGGGAATGGGTAAGTTCAATAGAGTAAGTAAAAGAAATATTAAAATTTGTAAAGATAAGAGGGGCAAAGACAAAATGTATTAGATAAAAAAAAAATACAAGATGAGATACTACAACAAAATTACTCTTTAGTGATAAGATCATTTAAGACAAAAGGATTAAAAGCTTTAATTTTAATGCAAATATGAATAATGAATCAAATGTTTAACCATGTGTGTATTTACATCAGTCACTAGTAACAAATGTAAAATATAAACACCTTTCTTACCTCTAGAAATTCAGTTGCCAATTCCTCTTGTTGTTCAGTGCTTAGAGCATCAATCTCCTCTTGATACATGTGCACCACAGTTGCATCTCCATTAGGATATGTTTCTATATGCATATAGTTACCATATTTATATTTCTCCAAGCCAGGCTTACCATTACATGGGGGTCTTGGCAAGGATACATGTTTACTTCCAAAATCCACTTTAGCAAAACACGGTTGGGTCACACATGGTGCCGATCCAGACAATGAATTTGGCGAAGATTTTGAATCCGTCTTATCACGCCGGCACTGTACACCTATATTGTAACGTTTAATTTTACTACGCTTGTGGCACTTAGCACATTCATATTTCTTACTACCAGATGATGATGTTCCAGAAGTTGATTTATGTCTGTGTGTTGGTGCACATGAACCTTTTGATTTTTCAAAATCTTGTCCAACACCCTTTTCAACTTTTTCATTATGGTTTACCACATCGGTCATTTTTTCTAAATTATTTTTAGGATGAGACACTTCGGTAATTTTATTTTTATTCAACAAATCTGAAACTTTGGTCCCATTAACCGGAAGTTTTATCGAGTCCACAGATGCCACTACTTTGTCATCCACTTTAGCCTCTTTTTCTTTCATAAAACTTATTGTTCTCTTTGGCATATTATTAGTATCCTCCTTGACACTTGATAGACTAGGATAATTGACAGGGGATTCAACTTCCTCTTTCTTTGGTGTGGCTGACTGCTCTAAACTCTTTGGCGATTCCGTTTTCTTGGATGAAGTTGGAGGTTTTCGTAAGGTGGTGGTTTTAATATATGATTCCCCTTTTGTCAGCGATGGTATTTGATCTTCATCCTTGGGGACTTTGATATCCTGCTCATCCTCCATTTTGATTGTCTTTCCTTGTGGACCTGTGTAAATTGATGTATCACCCTCTTCAGCAAATTTACAAAGTTCGTCCAATACTTCACTTTTGAAGTCCAGCTTTGGTATGATTTCAGAATTTATTTTTGCACAATCCTCCTTTTTCGCTCCCTCCCCTTCGATTATATCTTGAGATCTTGAATCCACATCAAGAGGTTCACCTTTAAGAGAGGCTTCTGGCTTGTGATCAGGAGACAAATCACTCCCCTCATCAAAACCACTCTCTGCTGTATCATGCCCCTCTCCACTAGCAGATCTTTCCCTTAAGTCAAGGCCCTCCTCTTCACTGAATCTGCGCAGCTTTTCTGCTGTAGGAGGAATTGTAACTGGTCTTGGGGTTACTGCAACAATGACTTCTGTAACAGATGACACAGAAGAAATAGAAGATACAGATGTTCTTGACTCTGATGCCCTTTTTTGTCTTATAATTGGATCTGGTTTCCACCTTGGAACTGGTAAATCCATAGGACTTCTCGGACGTGTTCTTGGTGGACTTCTAACTTTCGGGGATTTCGGACATACAGAAGAAACAGGTGATACTAGCTTGGCTCTAGTGGGATGTGTTGGGGAAAGAATACCTTGGTGTGGACTTTGGTGGGGAGGAGACATTATATCTGTTTTAACCGAATTAGTTGGTGAAAGAATGTCAGGAACAGGCACCCTAGGTGATAACATTTCTGCTTTTAGTGGAACAGGTGGTGGACTTGGAGGGGCAACTACTCTAATTGATTGCTGCAGGGGTGCTATAGATTGGAGTGGACTTCTTGGTCTTGCAACTGGGATTGGCGATGGAGAGGGTGAACGTGATGATGATGGAGAACCGAACTGAGGTGACGGGGATTTAGGACATTCAAAAGTACAATCAGGTAATGGTGATGGCGTATCTCTTTCTGAGTTGTCCTCATGAAGCATACTATCCCTAAAGCATGAATCTGAATTTAAAACAGGATTGGCACAGTTTTCATGAGATTCTGTATGTGATGGTGAAAATGCTCTTGGTGATAATGAAGGAAGGAGATTTTTAAATGATGGAGGAGAATGATTAAATGAGTTTCGACATATGGGGCTTTGAGGAGACATATGAGGTGGTGGAGGGGTTCCTGGGGATGTAGGTGGTAGTGGTGGGGTTTCTGAGGGTAGTGGCAGAGGTGGAGGAGTACCAGGAGACACGGGAGGAAGAGGTGGGGTATCTTCCAAAGTTCCTAAACCTCTTCCTTCACAACTATATGAATTGGAATTAGTTTCTTCTAGTCTGTGGGAACTTTCTCTTGATACTGGAGGTGGTGGTGGGCTTTCAGGAGACCCCGGAGGAAGGGGAGGAGTTTCAGGAGACTTTGGTGGAAGTGGAGGAATTTCCGGTGATCTTGGAGGGGGTGGTGGAGTTCCTGGGGATCTGAGGAACCATGGGGATTCAGGTGATAATGAATGAGTTGGAGAATTAGGTCTGAGAGATGTTTCATGAGGTCTTGGAGGAAAGGGTGGTGATGAAGTGGAACATATTCTAGTAGCAGTAGTGTTTTCAGGGTGCCCTGGGTAAGAAAAGGATAAGGAAGGATATGTTATGGATGAAGATCCTGGGGACTTAAGAGGGTTAGGAGAACTTGGGGATCTTGGAGGAATACAACTCGATCTTGACATTGGAGGTGTACCCGGTGATCTTGGAAGTGAAGGGACTGATGAGGTAGGTTGAATGGGAGGGCTTGGTGGTGATGCTGAAGGAGAAGCATTCCCCAATCTGTGAGGCAACAGAGGTACTCTTGAGGAAACCGGAGGGCTTTGCTGATTATTTCTATCATGTATATTGTTACGTGTATGTGGTGAAGCGGGACGTCTTGGGGGAGTGAGAGACAGGGATCTTGACGAATCACCATCGTCAGAGGATCCCTGACATCGTCTTGATGCTACTCGAAGGTCTGTGTGCATAGGGGGAGTGTAGCTCCTCTCCTGACAGAGAAAAATAAAAAAAATTCAATTTACCTTTATAAACGTGTGAGTGGTTGAACACCAATTAACAATAACACACAAGTTATGTAATATGAAAAAATACTACTGTATATCCAAAAAGCCACAGCAATAAAAATATAAACAAAATACATATGCAAAGTAGATAAGGCCTGGAATAAATTTATGTGATCAACAGATGTACTATTGTACTTATGTTTTCTGCATACAATAATATACCTATAGTCACAAATGCATCAATTCACTGTACTGCAATTTATGAATGAATAGCGCAGTTGGCTCTAAACTGATTGGACCAATTCAATTCCCAGGCAGGGTGAAAATTTTTAGCACATTTCCTTATATCTAATGGGCCTGTTCACCTAGCAGTAAATAAATACCCAGGAGTTTCACAACATTTGTGGGTTGCATCCTGGGAAAGGTTGGTTGTTGGCCTGGGGATCTCAGTAAGTCCACCAGGCTTCCTCTCCTCAACAATGGGAAACCAAAATGATACATGAAGTACTATCAATCCAGTGATATACACTAGAAACATGGAAAACTAACCAAGGGCTAATGATACCACTGCTATGTGATAAATGTCACCCATACTTTCAATGATTTAGCTCATACCTCGGAAGCATCATGCTCAGGAGTACCGCTGCCACTGCTCCCATTCTCACTTCTCCATCTGATACGAGCTTCTCCGCCACG
>WNGS01165318.1:22144486-22164082 GCA_020271785.1 Procambarus virginalis | reverse complement strand
CAGGAAAAAACATGCTATTTTTTAAAAAACAGCGCCATTTGTTGTACGTAGGGAAACACACACTAATCTCCGAAAGTTCTCATCAATCACTTTGAAATTTTGACAAACGTTGCTTCGAATAGGCGCTCTTTTTTATATACCTCTATATAGATGCCACCCCCATGACAGGTAAAAACATGCGTTGTTGAAACTCGCGCCATCTGTTGAACATAATGGCAACATGCACGCTATACTAAATACAGTATTCACAGAATTCCATTTTCAATGTTTCCAATTGCATTGATAAATTTAATTTTCATAGATTTGCGATTTTATTTTATTTTTAGCGAATTATTTTGTGTGACTGTGTTGGAATTGAGTCTGTGCTTTGTTTACTCACAGGTGAGGCATGTATATAGTAGATATATAAAAATACGCGTCTATTCGAATGCAATGTTGTGTCAAAATTTCAAAGCAATGGTTTAGAGGTTTCGAAGACTTCCCTCCATGAAAATCACATGAAAAACAAAGTTTTTCAGAAAAAGAATGTTTTTACTGTCACAGACGTGACATCTATGCAGTATGTATATAAAAACTGCTCGGAGATGAATGAAACGTTGTGTGAAAATTTCAAAGCAATCGGTGAAACTCTTCGGAGATTAGCGATTTTGAATAAACGAACATTTCCATTTTTATTATATAATTAAGATAAAAGCTTTTTATTTTGTATTGTATAGCTACATTGTAGCACTTAGTGTGTATAGATACAGTATATTTTTCTCGCATTATAATTTCTAGCTAAAGCAGTCTTGGATTTGTAATTTTTCTTGTGCCACAGACTGCCTTAAGATTTTATAAGACTTGTTTGTTGTTTAAAATCCATCAATGTTATCATTCCCATGATAAATTTTTCACGACATCCATTTATCATATACAAGTGCTCAATTTGTATTACGCTAATTTTCTCATTTCAGGATGCTCAGACCCGACTTCGCCCAGGCTTCGTAAGGCTCGGAGAGAATAGATTACACTGAATTTTAATGTTACATTGTGCTAGAGACAAGAAAGAGCTCACATTTTTAAAGGAGCAAAGATTTTATGATTGGACTTTTGAGGCCTTATGATACTAATTAGTACGGTATAAGCATTTTTATGCAAAGTAACTTGATAATTATGATATGGAAAGAATTTGCAGAAAAATCAGGTTTTGTTTGAGAAAATATTTTTGTCTAAATGTTAATTTAATTATTTTTTTTAATGGTGTAATCTTATATTTACATAATTATAACCTAGTCAGGGTAAGATCAAAGTCTTTAAATAAAGGCAGTTGTATTTTGTTCAGTTTTCTTGGTCTCTATAGCTTCAGTATTGGGATAAGCTGTGATAGTCTGAAGCTTCTTTTTCTGTCTTGAGACATTCCTCTTTCATTTGCTTCAGATTCAAATTTATTAATAAATAAAGAGTTAAATTTTTTTCTAATTATATAGAAGAATGCAAATGCTCTACAGGAGCCATCCTGTGTGCTTACTCCTGTTCCTACTTGTGGACTTAGGTAATGTTGTATATCATGTTAGATATTTTTCTTTGTTAAAAATGGAGTAGCTGTGTTTTCTTATGTCTATAATTTTCTTAAATATAAGTTTGTTTACTGAACCAGTATATATATCTTGGTCCCTTGAGTCTTGTAGGTTGGCTGATCCACCAATTCTTTCCCAAATCTTGGCTCTACCACCCTTCTTTATCATTAGGCAATGCCATTAAGTTTTATAGTGCATTACTCCAATGCTAAATACTAATGACTTGCCTTATGGTGGAAGATTCCCTTGTACAAAATGTATTTTACTATTAGCTTATAAATCCCTGTCTACAGTTAACTCCATTCCTTTTGTTAGCTTAATTTTTGTTTTATGTAAAATGATCTACAGTAACAATTGAAACTTCTGTTAAGGAAAGGTATATTTGTCTAATGGAGTTGTTAATATTTGACTGAACATATTCTTTAAGAATTGTATACAGTACCTATTTTTATTCAACATAATGTATGCTTAATTTTGTAGTTTGAAGTTCATTTTTTGTATGTACATTTTTGCTGAGTGACAAATTGGGAGCTAACTTTCAAATTGGCAAAGGACTGCACATATCTGCATTTTGTTAGTTTTGCAATACACTGTTATTATCTTTAGAGCACTGTTCCTCAGAGTTAAATGCAAAACCTCTAGAGCAATAGATTTATCATTTGCTAATAATGGGTATTGTTCTTGCCAGAGGAAGCATTGCAATGATATGCAGCCTTATCTACATTTGTGATGAGGACTATTTTGCAATTCCTAAAACAAGAATATGGGTGTTGCTTGCATCATATGCAGATATTCTATAACCATACATTTGTTGTAGTATGTCTTGGTTATTTATTCTTGCCTGTATGTTGTACAGAAGCTTTTACAATAAATATTGACTGGTAATTTTTTGTTTTCCAATCTTTTGGCATCAAATTTTATCACTGTTAACATATAATTACACATTATAGAACTGAGAGGCATCTTAAAAAAAAAAAAAAAAAAAAAAAATTATTAGTGAAACATTCTTGGGAGGGGAAAACTTGTAGAGACTGATTAAGGGATTCTTGTTTACATACTATGAATTGTGAACTTACACTTACTGTCTGGGTCAGTTGATTCTATAGTAGAAAAGTAATGCTCCACAAAGAGGTAAGATGCTGAAGTAATGTTCACCTTCATGCAAATGACAAACGGTTCATAATGAGGGCCAACGTGCTTGTTTTTTTTATGTACTGTATAGACTGAAGTGTTAAAGTTCCGATTACTCGCCTGCTATGAGTTTCCTGTAATTGTAGTAGTGTACACATCTTGAAGTTCAGATTAATGCTTAAGTAAAAGATTTCACCACCTAGTTACAATAGTAAAGCAAACCTTGATATGTGGGTTCCAACCTTGATCCTGATTGTAATCAGTGATTGTATGATGCGTGCACATATCTTTGTAGCTGCAGTGTTCAGTACAGTCAGATGACAGCCTTAACTCTATGAAATAAGATGACTTTGATATTGCTCGCCTTGTACACTTTTGTTCTCGTTTTAGCATCCTTGGTGATATTTAGCTCCTTTTGAATATCCTGCACCTTTGGTGCTATAGTCTTCCCAGTTTAGTGCCTGTTGATAATTACTTTTCATGAAAAGGATTTTGCATGCAATTTTTGGATGGTAGTGTGTAGCTACTGAACCATCCAAATTTACTTAATTTTCTTAAATAATAATGGTGGTGTGTAACTGATGTACACAAAATTTAATTCTTTAGGCACATGCCCTGATGTCCCTGTAATTGGTATTACCTATGAGGATGAGTGAGTTTTAGGAGGAATGTAGTCTTTGCATATGTATGAAAAGAAATACTCTTCCCCATGTCCTCCCTTATTAAGGGTTAAAGAGCAGCTCCACTTAGCATGAGGAACCCTGTCACATGAGCTCAACAACCCTTGTGTAATTGCATAACCTGGATATCCAGGTTATAGAATATGAATTATTGTTCTAATAGCAGATTTTTTCTGGGTGATAATGGGTTTAAGGTAGTTTGCAGTGGTTGAACCCCATGTAAATACTGTATGGAAGACAGGGATAGATTAGCGCATAATATAGTAAGAAGAGAGCAGAGTTTGGAACATATCTGATTTTCATGCTGGAAGGAGAACTCGCCTTTGTAATGGGGGACTTGTTTATTATTATTTAAATGGATTTACAAAATAATAAATTCTTAATTGTTTAATATACCAAATATTTATAATCAATTATTTAATAGCTTAGTTATTGGCATGCACATTCTTCCTGTAATTTAGCTGAGCAGTGTTAATTTAAATCCATATGGATTTATCCATATTTAAATCCATATGGATGGAAGAAAATGCAGAATTGAACCAGTAAAGAGCAGGGGTGCCATAGGCACAGAGAACACTGTATAAACATCCAGAGGTCCATGGTTGTTCAACACCCTCCCAGCGAGCATAAGAAATATTGCTGGAACAACCGTGGACATCTTCAAGAGGAAACTAGATTTATTCCTCCAAGAAGTGCCAGACCAACTGGGCTGTGGTGGGTATGTTGGCCTGCGGGCCGCTCCAAGCAACAGCCTAGTGGACCAAACTCACAAGTCAAGCCTGGCCTCGGGCCGGGCTTGGGGAGTAGAAGAACTCCCAGAACCCCATCAACCAGGTATCAACCAGGTATATGAATAACCCTTGTTCATAGTCTTAATGGAGATGGAGTCCACATGAAATGGACTGTTACCAGCATTAATAATTGTGTTGTATTTGTGTCTAGCTTCAGACACGAGCATGTTATAGTTATGTCTTAAAGAGTTGAGAGCAATTAAGGATGATAAAGAGTCACTTACAATTAATGTATCAAGTTTGGAGACTTTTACACATTTCAGTGCAAGGAGCAAGGCAAATAGGTTGAAGGCCCAGTTGTTTATACGGACTCCCCACTCAAAATATAAGCCATCTCCCATTGTCAGGACAACTGCACTTCCAGCTGTACCCGTGCTTCAACAAAAACTTGTAGATCTGAGGTAAAGTGAAATCGACACCAGTAATTCCATCTATCGTCATAATATGCAAAAGTTAAAAGAAGAACCACACATCTATGGATCATCCAATAATATCAGCAGACATCTAGATGTTACTACTGCTCGGCTTAGACTCGGTTACAAGTATCTCTCGGAATTCGCATTATCTGCTGATGTAGACCTGACCAAATGTAAACTGTGTCAACAAAATTATTCGCACACCCTCCATCACTGTGTGATGGAATGTGAAAAGATACGTGAACTTGGCGCCAATTCTATAACAAATGTTCCAAAGATGTGTAAATATTTCATTCCAAATGATCTGCTGCCAGAAGTCTTGGCCAAGTATCCCCAGTTTGCTAACTGTAGGTAGTAACAAAGTTATTATAACCTATCCACCGCTACCCACTGGATGGGGGGCGGTGTGCAGGACAAACATATCAATTGTGACACTAGTTCTCCACATATGTCAGTTGCTTAATTTAGAAACTGTACTTGGCTTCTGGATTCCTTCATGGCCCAGCAGAAGGAATGATAATAGTTATTATTAATTAGTTTTATTATTATAATAATTGTTATAATTTAATAATAATAATTATAATTCTTCCTTCCGCTGGGCCATGAAGGAAGCCAGCCACGGGTGAAAGGGGACTGTGATGATCTCTGTACTCACTTAGTTGTACTCACATAGTTGTGCTTGTGGGGTTGAGCTTTGGCTCTTTGGTCCCGCCTCTCAGCCGTCAATCAACTGGTGTACAGCTTCCTGAGCCTACTTGGCTCTTTATCATATCTACATTTGAAACTGTGTATGGAGTCTGCCTCCACCACATCACTTCCTAGTGCATTCCATTTGTTAACTACCCTGACACTGAAAAAGCTCTTTCTAATGTCTCTGTGGCTCATTTGGGTACTAAGTTTCCACCTGTGTCCCCCTTGTTCGTGTTCCACCCATGCTAAAGATTTTGTCTTTGTCCACCCTGTCAATTCCCCTGAGAATTTTGTAGGTGGTTATCATGTCTCCTTACACTTCTGTCTTCCAGGGACGTGGGGTTTCAGCTACTTTAGCCTTACCTCGTAGCTCATTCCTTTCAGTTCCGGGGCGAGTTTGGTGGCATACCGCTGAATCTTCTCTAACTTTTTCTTGTGTTTAACTAGGTATGGACTCCAGGCTGGAGCTGCATATTACAGGAGTCTTCTGATAAAAGTGGTATACAGGGTCCTGAACGATACCTTACACATATCTTTAAAGGCAGTTCTTATGTTGGCCAGTTAACATAAGAACGTTATATCGATAATATATCGTGCCGCTGATGATATCCTTTTGATGTGGGCCTCTGGGGACAGGTTCGGTGTGATATCAACCCCCAGATCTTTCTCTTTATTTGACTCTTGAAGGATTTCACCTCCCAGATGATACCTTGTGTTCAGTCTTCTGCTCCCTTCGCCTAATTTCATTACTTTACACTTTCCTGAGTTGAACTGTAGTAGCCATTTTCTAGACCATTCTTACGGGCTCACCATAGCCCGTGCTACTTGGAACTTTGTTCCAGGTAGCGAATCTTTAACAACAACAACATAGACCATTCATCCAGCTTGTCCAGGTCGTCCTGTACTCTCTGTCTATCATCATCTGTCTTGATTCTTCTCATAATTTTTGCATTATCAGCAAACATTGAGAGGAATGAGTCTATACCCTCTGGAAGATCGTTTACTTATATTAGAAACAGGATGGGTCCAAGTACAGAGCCCTGTGGGACTCCACTGGTGACATCTTGCCACTCTGATGTCTCCCCCTCACAATTACTCGTTAAAAAAGTAAGAGGCGAAAAATTTATGCGTTTTGAAGGGAAACCAGAGTTAGTTACTCGTTGTTTCCTGTTGCTTAGATACTCCCATATCCACTGGAGCACTTTACCTTTTACTCCTGCCTGTTGCTCCAACTTTCTTAACAGCCTTTTATGGGGTACTTTGTCAAAGGCTTTCTGACAGTCCAAGAAAATACAGTCTGTCCACCCTTCTCTTTCTTCCCTAATTTTTTGTTGCTTGGTTACAGAATTATATTAAACCTATGAGGCACGATTTACCATCTCTGAACCCATGCTGATGGTGTGTTACAAAGCTATTTCCCTCTAGATGTTCTACAAGCCTTTTCCTCGTAAACTTCTCCATCAGGTCCACTCACAAGATGAGTGGTGCTGCCCAATAAACTCGCCTCTCAGGGCAAAATTTAAAAAAAAAAATTCTCCATCAGGGGTGTTATGATCCCAGGCAGCCGAAAAACGAGTCTCCCCTTTGAGAATTATTTAATCAGGCCTGACCTGACTAGAAGGTCTAGGAAATATAGAGGTGAAGATACGGATGTAAAATAATTGGTTGGATTTGATTGACGATTTAAGATAATGGGCAGTGAATAAGAAAATAAGTAAATGACTTGACACGAGATGTGGAGAGTTTGGTGGAGGTGTGAGGCTGGCTTGAGAAGAGCTTAAGTGACTTGAGTACCAGACATCGTGAGGGGGAGCAGCGCTCCGTTTGAGCTCCCGTTGGAGAGGATCCCCCTGTTGATATACCTTCAAGAGAAAGGAAGTGTGCAGACGTTCCAGCTGTGGAATCGAGCTGGGAACGTGTGGTCTCAAGTCTGGACGGCGAGGAGTTTGTTAAGCCGCCCAGAGACATATCGTGGGCCGTGGGAGCGTCCTGGTCAGACTCAGTCAGAGGGAGAGCGCCCTGCAGGGGACCTTTTGTGGTAAGCATAATTTTAACCAGTTTACAGTGATTGCTGGTAATTGATCGTGTGCCCAGCGATCATAGCGAATGTTTATTGATACGTTAGACATGTTTTGGTGAGGCAGGAAGCCTAAATAAGAGGACGGAGATGAGAGACAGCTGGAGAGACGAGCAGCATATCCTCTCCCGTCGACCGCCTGGAGCCAACTGACTGGCGGCGGAGGACTCTCCCAGAGTGAGGAGCCGCCGCCGGGCAAGGCGGAGCATGGACCAGCCCGAACGGGGGAGTCCACTCTCACAGTATGTAGAGAGCAAAGAGATGTTAGATGCGAACATATTGTGTGGTTATTTTCGTTTATGTGTTGAACGGGAAACGTTTTTATTGGCGTGTCAATGGGTTGCAGGTTTGTCTTTGGAAGGAGTTGCTGAGAGAGCTTCGAGGCCAGTAGAGGAGGATTCAGTGGATGGAACTCCAAGGCTATTGAAGAAATACTGAGCTCTGTGGAAGAGCAGACCCTATAGTGAGGAGTTGGACCTCAAGCTGTGAGAGGAGAAGCAGCAAAGAAGAGTTTACATGCTTTTGTGATACCAGTGGTGAAGCACCATTGTTGATCAAGGAAGACTTCATGGTGTAGCAGCCAGGAGCGCTGTGGAGGACCCTGGTAGAAGTGGTGAAGCACCACTGTTGCTCAAGGTGCAGCAGCCTGGAGGAGCTGCGGAGGATCCTGGTAGATAAACCCGGAAGAACCTGAAGATGTCAGGGTAGTGAGCTTCCAGATGTGGAAGGGAAGTTCTGGTTGATTACTTAATTTGTAGGGAGTTGGTAGAGTGTTTGGTTGTCATTAGCGTGCAAGACGCAGTGAAAGGTGAGTGATTGTTTGCCATTTTTGTGCCAAAGAGTGAAGTATATACTTCAGTATATACTGAAGTATAGTTACAGTCGTAGGCTGGATTACCTGCAGAGACATACATATGTGTTCTAGGACTGATAGGATAATCGATTGATCATTGTTGTATATCAAGGAACATTGATACTAATATTTATGTTATTGCATTTATACGCTGGTTTTCCTTGCACATGTTTATAGATATATATTCTCTTGCTGATAGTGCAAGACTTGACCTACTGAGGAGGTTGGTAGTATTGTTGCAGTGGTGGTTTGGGTGGTATTATCGCTGACGGACCACCCAACCCACAACTCGATAGAGTGCTTATATTCCACTAGGAGATCACACCAGGCGCTTCAGGCTCTAGGAGAGGGGCTCAACGTCACACGTTTAGGGGATGCGGCTCCAGTACTCAGCCTTGTTGTCCCATGCACACACCCACTCGAGCCGCTGTGACTCCCCACTCTCTCCTTATGGGATATGACTCCTCAATCCCCTTTGTCTTACTAGACTTCCGTCTTACCCTGTCCACAGCAGTGGTTCCTGTTTCTTGCTCTCTCTCTCTCCTTCTTTACTATTTCCTGGGAAGACTCACTGGGACAAGTGCAAACACCAGCAAATTTGGATACATTTACCGGACGAAGTACATATACAATACACGCATACATATATAATAATGAATCCTATACACTATACTATTATAATCAGGTTGCACTTCAACACCATCAGAACTCTTATCATCAACTTGTTAGGTGGTATCCTATCTCTTGGTATTACCTAATATTATCAATCTCCTCAAGTAGATTAAGTCTTACAAAATAATGTTACACTACCAGCAAGAGAATGTACACATGTATATATACCTATAAACATGTACAAGGTAAATCAGCATATGAATACAATAACATACATGTATGTATCAGTATACATGATCCGTGCCACTCAACGAATCAATCGATCATTCTATCAGTCTTAGAATACATATATATATCTGTAGGTATTCCTGCCTACGTCTGTAACTCAAAACTTCAGTATAAACACTTTGTGGTACAAAATGGCAAACGATCACTCACCTCTCACTGCGTCTTTCACGCTAATGACAAACACTATCGCCTCCCTACAAGTGATCATTTAGAACTATTTCACTACCCTGATAACTTCAGGTTCCTCAGGGCTTAACCACCAGGATCCTCTGCAGCTCCTCCAGGCTGCTACCATGAAGTTTCCTTGGACAACTATGGTGCTTCTCTGCTCCTACTAGGATCATCCACAGCTCTCCTGGCTGCTGCACCATAAAGTTTCCTCGAATAATTGTGGTACTTCACCACCTCTACAGAAGCACGTGACACTCCTCCTCACTGCTTCTCCTCACAGATCGAGGTCCTCTCCTTCCCTGTATTGGAGTCTCATCAACCACTCCCTCTGTGCTGGCTTCGAAGTCCTCAGCAACTTCTTCCCCAAAGACAAACCACAGATTATCTGGTCGAGGGCGTTCCTCCGTCTGACAACATCTGACCAGGGCGCTTCCCACAGCCCACAAAACTGTCTTGGGCGGCTTAATACTCTCCCCGCCGTCCAGGACTTGAGACCGCAACGTCTTCAGCTCGACTCCACAGCTGGCACGTCTGCACACTTCTCTTCTCTTTGGAGATATATCACTAGGGGTTCCCTTCTGGCGGGAGCTCGACGAAGCGCGGCTTTCCCCCTGCGATGTCTGGCCTCAAGTGAGGTCAAGGCCCTCCCAAAGCGAGCCTCACACCTCCAGCCAATTGTCCACATCTCCTAACCAGTCATTTATCTGTTTTCTTGTTCATTGCCCATAATATCAAATTTTTATTTAAATCGACCAAACTATCTTACCTAAGTATTATCGCCTCTATGATTCCTGGACCTTCCAGTTAGGTCAGGCTTGCTGAATAACTCTCAAGGGGGGAGACTCGTTTCTCCTGCAGGCTGAGATCATAACAGTATTAGGTGGTGAATCAGGAGATAGGATACCACTTGATAAGCAGATGATAGTTCTGATGGTGTTGGAGTGCAACCTGACTGAAATAGTATAGAGTGTAGGATTCATCATTATTATTATATGTGTGTATGTGCTTTGTCCAGTAAATGTATTGAAATTTGCCGGTGTTTGCCCTTGTCCTAGTGAGGCTTCCCAGGAAGTAGGAAAGAAGGAGAGAGAGAGAGAAAGAACCAAGAACCACAGCTGTGGACAGGGTAGAACGGAATACTAATAAGTCAAAGGGGATTGAGGAGATCATATCACATAAGGAGAGAGTGGGGAGTCACAGCGGCTCGAGTGGATGTGTGCACATGACAACGAGGCTAAGTATTGGAGCCGCATCCCCTAAACGTGTGACATTGAGCCCTTCTCCAGGAGCCAGAAGCGCCCAGGGTGATCTCCTGTAAAGTATAAGCACTCTACCGAGTTTTGGGTTGGGTTGTCCATAAAGAAGGATCAACGACAACACCAACCACAATAAGGGTAGAAATAACCTAAGCTACTCTATCCCTTTGAGATGTATGTCTTTCTTGTCTCAATAAACATACTTGAACTTGAACTTCTCCATCACCTTGCATGGTATACAAGTTAGGGAACTGGTGCCTGTAGTTCACTGCCTCTTGCCTGTCGCCCTTTTTGGTTCAGTGCCCCTTGCCTGTCTGTCTGGATCCATAGGNTATTTAGTTTAGTTAGTTTTAGTTCATTTATTATGCACCCCATACCCATCTTGTGGGCGGTAGTGGAAAGGGTTACAGAGGCACATAATGGGCTCAGGGACTGAACCCCACAATTCATTTAGCTAAGCAAGTTACAATCTTGATGAGCTAGTTACAAAATTCAATATAAGTCGTCACATCAACAATGGGTTCAGATCGACCTCAAATACAGGTTCTAAATTAAGCAACTGACATATGTGGAGAGCTAGTGTCACAATTTATATGTTTGTCCTGCACACCGCCCCCCATCCAGTGGGCAGCGGTGGATAGGTTACAATCACTCAGTTACTACTACAGTTAGCAAACTGGGGATATTTGGCTAAAATTTCTGGTAGCAGATCATTTTGAATGAAATATTTACACATCGCTGGAACATTAGTTATAGAATTGTCTCTAAATTCACGTATCTTTTCGCACTCCATCACATAGTGACGGAGGGTGTGCGAATAATTTTGTTGACACAGTTTACATTTGGTCAGGTCTACATCGGCAGATAATGAGAATTCCCAGAGATACTTGTAACCGAGTCTAAGCCGAGCAGCAGTAACATCTATGTATGTAGTACGTAGTAATTGACAAAGTATGTATTAAAGTAATTTAAGTATGTATAATTGACAAATAATGTTTTCCAAACTCTACATAATTTGGGATTTATTATACTTCACATATTTATAATGAAATGTCGAGAACCAGGGAGTGAACCTAAGGAGAGGAGTTATCCATGCTAAAATGAACTGATCTCATTTTCTATTTTGCGGTAATAAAAGAGGACGTTGAGTAGTGTCAACTGTCGTCTGCTAGCCAATCAGAACTAAAGAAGTAATTTGGTAAAGTGTCGACCAATGAGAGGCTCGGTAACACCCTGTATGGGCGGTGGCCGACGAATCAGGAACAACCACGCGCTCAGGAAGTCCAGGGACTTCAAAGTTGTGTTTTGACGCTAGTGTTGGGTGGGCGACACGCTGCTCTCCTCGCCGCCAGTGAATATTCGCGTGACGAGACACCGCGCTACCCTGTAGGTATGCTGTGGTCGTGCTCCCTGGCGGCCGCCATGGGTGTCTGGCGGCCAGGGACGGCCTTGGTGCCTCCTGCAGGAGGGAAGTGTGTGGGGGACGGGGGAAGAGCCAGCAGGCCGGTAGTGGCGCGTCGTCTGCTGGCGTGACACCATGACTATGCTGGCTCACGTCTGACGCTGCCGCTCCTCATCTCGCACTCTCTCCTCATCTCACACTCCCTCCTCACTTCCCTTAGCATCATCATAAATACTGACCCTTGAAAGTGTCTTTCACCTTCAGGTGGGAGGAGTACTGGGTGATCGTCGAGACTGTTGAGACTAGCAGAGATGGCCGATGCTAAATTTCATTTACTGGACATGTTGGCAAAGGCTGGTGAAGTGCTTACGGTGTGGCCAGCAGTGGACGGGTGCCCGCGGCCTCGCCACTCACTAATGGGGCCTCCATAAACCTTATCAGGTTTCCTGTGCCCAGCCGCCAGACTTTATACCCAGTATGAGTGTGGAATTATTTGTAAATTCCATTTTCTAGTTTGTAATAAATTTGTTTGAACTACCATGGTTGAGTTAGTGTAGTTTTGCTTATTTTTGACATTAATGAGTTCAGTTTACTTCATTGTATCTACAGTTTACTTCATTGTATCTACAGTACTTGTTTCTGTTGGTCATTATACAAGTAAGGGAATTTTCCGTTATCAGTGTTACTGCCCCAGGTGTTTGGGTCACTACTATATCCTGCAGAGTAGTGGGGAAAGAGGTGATCAAATTGTACACGGGTGTTTGGCAGGTGTTTCTAATACTTTTCTAAAAACAGTATATTGTTAGGCTGGTTTTGGTTAGTCTGACATTTGATTAGTTAGGAAAACTAGTAAACTTAAGAGTACCAGTAATTGTTGTGACATGTTGCATGCAGTACTGTACTGTACCAGGGCAGCCTAGTAACCCAATGGACTTCTAGGATGAATAGTGTTGAATATAGAGGCTTTGCTTTCCTATGGGGTGTTGGAGTGACAATGAAGGTGTTTAATTGGTCCCAATGGCACAGTGGTAAAACACTCGCCAGGTGCTTCACGAGCGCTTTGGCCTGGGTTCGTATCCTGGCTGGGAGGATTAACTGGGTTCCAGTCCTTAACTGTAGCCTCTGTTCACCCAGCAGTGAATGGGTACCTGGTCGTTAAACGATTTGGCGGGTGATATTCCGGGGGAAATTAGGGTTAAGGACGTGCCCAAAATGCTACGCGTGCTAGTGGCTGTACAAGAATGTAAAACTCTTGTATATATAAATAAAATAAAACTAATAAAATGGGTTGAACTTCGTGTTAACTAATTCTTGGATGCATTTGGTTCTTCCTTTACTGCAAAAGAAATATAATTAACTCCATTTAGGCACTGAATGTTGACAATACATTTTCCAACTTGTCTATGCAGGCAGCTACCAAAATTAACCCTCAAAATTTGGCCATCATAAACTATGGCACTGCATATACTGGGAGGGGGGGTGGGGGGTTCTCACTTTACGAACATTTGCCTTATGAACATTCGCCCATACGAACATTCTCCCAAGTTCCTATGTACCCCCCTTCATGCATAAAATCATTGTACAGTACTGACTCACTGGAGTGCGAGTTCACTTTGTGGCAGTGCCGTCTGTGCAGCAGCCAAATAGAGTACAGTACTGTATTGGGTGTGTGAGAAACTCCTACCAGTGGCCTAAAGTCCTCAATGACCTTACACTTGCATGATTTGTTTTTACTCTATATGATTCGTGTTTACTCTGTTGGCGGGTGGGGCCCTGAGCTGGAGATAGGAGGGCAAGGAAGTGTTTACTCGTGCGGCCAATTATAAATTGGCAGACCACTAATATAGTGCACATGTACAATATTTTAATTTATTTATTCATGTAATTATACTACTTCACTTTAAAAAATGGCTAACTTTGATGAGCATAAATCAATCATTTAAGATAATGTTATGGTTTTTACATGATTTACCTGAGGGCCACTAACTCTAGTGGCCTCGACAAGGACGGGAAGCCGGCAGCTTGACGAAGGCCTGCCCCCCTCATTTGCCTTGCTCTTTTCCACATAGATTTTAAAACCTAACACAAATTTGGCATTTATGGCTTCGGCGGGTAGGCTGTTCCATGGGTTTATAACCCTGTGGGTGAAAATACATCCTCTGTTCTCAGTCCTACATTGTGGCTTTCTGTGGAGAGCCCCTCTGCCTCCCCAGAGCTATACTGGGCTGATGTGCATACAGTATATTAGACTGTGGCACAAGTCAATTCGATTGGAGTTCTTGGCCTGCCTGGGACCACGAGCCACAACCTTGGCCCCCCTCAGAGAGGCACAAGGAGCAATGGCCTATAGAAACCCCCATGTGGTTGGAAGCATTCTGTGTCTGCCATCTATCAGATTAGGCACCCAGAAAGTAGGCGTCTTAACACTCAACCTGGTGAAAATTTATACCGAAAACTGAACTATCAAGCGGAACTCCACAATCTGCAAACAAGCATGACGTCACAACCACCGCTGTCTGCGCAGCTCCCCTCCTCCCTGGGAGGGGGAAGAGGCGTCCCAGACCCCTTGCGCTGGCTACCCAACCTCGGTTCTGAGGCTGTTGTATTGTGTAGCGGTTGTTCGACTCTGGCTCCTGCTTCTGTGCTGTGCTGCACCTATCCGATGTTCTGCTGTGTGGTGGTGTGCGAGCCAGAAGTAAGTCATGGCATACTGGGGCTGCATGTGCCTAGGGCCACCTTCCCTAGGTGCCCTGTAAGTACAGTACTGCCCTTACTGCTTAGGGTTGTCTTTCTAAAGTTGTTCAGGAACCACCTTTGTAGGGATCTTTTGCTGCTCGGTGATTGCCTGCCCTTGGGGTCAGCTGGGGGTTTTAACTTTTCCTGAAGACCTTGGGTAGGTGGTGGTATCGTCACTGATAGGAGCGCAAGGTACTGTGCAGCGTGTCATCTATTACACAGCGGCCGGTTCTGTTCCTCCTGGAAACATACTTTTGTGGAGTTTTTTCTTTTTGTTTGTTGCCTGGTGGGGGGAGTCTGCCCCTTCGTTCTTGTCTACCCTCTGTTATTCTGGTGGTCCCCACCTAGGTCCCAGTGATTGTAGCTTTTCAGTGTTAACTGTTTTAATAATGTAGAGTGTACACTCTTCCTTGGGTGCATTTACAAAATCAACTGACAGATCCCAGTTATCTCGTGGATTAATTGGTTGATTAATCATAGAGTTGGTATATACTTAATATTTTGATGGAGTTCTATAGACCTCAGGTAAGTGAAGCATATTAGAAAGTTAAGCTTGAAATTTCATGTGTTGCAGAGATCTACTCAATGCCTTCACGCAGAAAACTGTACTAATGGACAAAATTCTCACTTATGTTAGGTAATTTTAACTCGGCTCTCATTAACTATTCTCATGAACTTTGGCACCCCCAGGGATGAGACGTATAGCTTCATTTTGCAAAGTTTCAAGGGATTTTAGCTGTTGGTATACAGTGAGAGGTGTAGAGCATTGTAGTCAGTTTATAAATTATTCATTGAACATTCTAGTAAGTCTCGCATTAATTCCATGATTGGCACCAACAAAGACCCGCAAGGGCTTTAATCTCTTAGTCTCATCTTTAGAGAAGAAAGGTACCCTTGGGTTGTTAATGGGGACACCAAGGTATCTAAGTCTCGCAGTTCTCATGTGCTTGCCCATCTATATGATAATTGGGTGGTGGAATACCACATGGAATGAGGGCACAAGTTTACATATCTGCATAACAAATGACTTCATTATTAGTTGGAAGAGCTTTAAAAGGTTTATGCATTAGAATGTTGAACAAGGGATTGAAGACCTTGTGGAGTTTCCAGTTCAAGGTGTTTACTCTTTGCTTTTAACACTATTAAACAAAACATATGCTGTTCAATTAGACAAATAGCCCTCTTTCTATTTCAGTAATTTCCCTTGGATTCCTAGCTCAGCAAGGTGTTTTAGTATGATTTCCCTGTTTGCCATGTCAAAAGCTGCTACTAGGTCAATGAAAACTGCTTGGGGGGGGGGGGGTAAGTTTCAATATGAGTGAAGTATTTAGAAAAACAGCGTTGTGTACTGAGCCTAAACCTAGCTCCAAATAGTTCGGGTGACAGTTGCCTCTGTAAAAGATACAAGTCTGTTGAACAATGTGTTAAAGCACTTTACAAACATACGATGTTAGAGATGTGGGTCTCATTATAGGAATGTGGTTTGGGGATAGGAACAGTGACACTGTCAAAGCATTAGGTAATACTCCTTCACTTATTCATTCTGTATAACGCTAAGAGTGGCTTACCTGGTACTTGTTAGACTAATCTCTGTAAACTGTAAGTAATACCGTCCTCTCTAGGAGCAGTTGATTTGCCCATCTTTAGTGCACGATTTAATTCCTATTCAGTTACATCATTTGATCCAACACATCAATGGCTGTACAGGCAAGATTGATGGTTTGTTGTCTGTTGGGGCATGTCATCAAGTTTGTGTGTTAATTGGGAACGAGTTATAATTTGATGTTAGTGTCCATTGATCAAGGAGAATGTTTGCTTGTACTAGTGGGCTGCTGGTGCAGTGGTTAGGTTGGGCTGTGGCTACCTTCTGTAGCTTCTGGGAATCAATGGCCCTGTGGCCCAGTCTCCGATCATGTCTTCTGGTTGGTCGTTTGGTCAACCAGGCTGTTTCACGTGGCTGCTCGCAGCCTGGTTGATCAGGTATTCTTTGCAGGAGTTTGTCGAGTTCTCTCTTGAACACTGTGAGAGGCCGGTCAGTTATGCCTCTTTGTGTAGTGGGAGAGTGTTGAAAAGTTTTGGGCCCTTGATGTTAATAGTTCTCCCTCAGTGTACCTATTGCACCTCTGCTTTTCAACTGGGGTACTTTGCACATCCTGCCATGCCTACTGGTTTCATGTAATCTCCATGTTTGTACAATATTTCTTTCTGCCATCCTATCCTTATCCTCAAATCCCTTCCAAGTACTATGTTGCTGTAATGGCTTAGTACTCTTCTAATAAGTACCTTTACCTTCAGGAAATAGGTAATTTTGGTAAGGATCAAATCACAAAATAATGGTGAGGTTTCTCTTAATATTCTCATTTGCTATATTGCTCATTTTATCATCTTGGGTAGCTGTTGCCAGAGAGGCTTGTCTAACTGTAAACAAGGGAAGTGGGGTGAACAGAGCATTACTACTGTGGCTACTGATGATGCTGTTATAATCTAACAAACAATTTTGCAGTACATAATTTACAGGTACTGCTGCATTCATGTAGGTATGTACCACTTATACATAACATTTGCAGCAGCACCTCACTGCTTGCCAAGATCAGGTGTACACTGCTGCTCTTGGTTTGTTTACAGAATACTATACAAACACATTAAAATCTGCTGCCATCCAACCTTGTCTTACAAATTGTCAATGTGTATAAACACAATAGTTTTTTAACTAGTTTTTATTTGTTTTTTTCCAGACAAAAATGACGAGGAGACGGCAGAAGTGTGTGTTAGCAGTACTTCTAGTAGGTTTCCTGTTGCTATGTGGAGTTGTAGCTGATGACGACGATGAAGTATCAGTCACGGAGGAGAAATTAGTAAGCACAGTACATTTTATAACCCAATAGATGAGGTACTCGGCTGTGCCCTCGTCCTTTGCCCTCCTTTCCCTCTAATTGCTTTTCCACATTGTTTTGGGGTAATTAAGTTTATCATCAGTAGAGTATTAAGCCAGTAAATTATTCAGCATTGCCTTGGGAGTAGAAGAACTTCTGCTGTAGCCTAGTTTAGATTTTTAAATGTGAAATAAAGTACAAATCTCGCTACTTTTATTGAGCCTTGGTGAATTGGTTATCTGAGCATTTGATACCAAGATTGTAATGTTAAATTTAATTGTTTTGTGATAAAGGTTTCTATAATGGTGGCAGAAAAGCTTAGACCAGTTTGTAAGTCTTAATGCTAGTAATAAAACTATAGGTTTATGCGTATCTGATTTGTTAAGGGTGTTTTGTACCCAGCTTTGAATTACCCATTTTGTTTTGAGTGATTCTTTGCAGTGTGTTGGCTGCTTTGGTGCTTGGTTTGTCTTGAACCATGCAGTTCCATTTATTGTCTTGCCTATTTTTCTGGGAGCTTTTCTGATGGTACAGTTCCCTGCTTTCTGATGATGGGGTGGGGAGGTATTTATTTTAACATCACTATTTAATGTTTCACTTTAATGTTAATTTTTGTTTAACTTCATAAAATTGTTATTGTATATTCTATTACCAGGATTACATTAGTAGTCAACTGCTAAACTTAGAATTTTTTATTTATACTTGGGTTGTACATTTATTGAATGTCATACCATAAATTAGTAAATTTTGATTATACTGTAATCCCAATAGCTTAATTTTGCAATGGTTAAATTGCATTATTCTTAAATTGATATTTGGTCTGTATATTGATCTGTTTAATTGCTTCAGAATGTTTGTGCTTGGTATTAAAAAATTTCCTGTGCATTTTCAGCCTCGAGTGCAGTTGGTTAACATTCATATTAATTGGTACAACTTGTATTGGATGGTATCTAATGGTTTTCACAGGTTTTCAAATTTAACAAAAGCAAGCTGAAGCTATAAAAATTGTAATAAAACATAATTACCATATTGTAATAATTTGCAATTACCATTACTTCAGGTGCAGCCATTACATGCCAATACTGGTTATTTATATGCTCTTGCCAAACATGTGGTGGCCAAGGGAAGACAACCAAATACTGTACATTGAAGAATGGCCAGTCATGGATGGTGAATGGCAAGGGGATTTAAAATTTGAAATGCCTAAATATTCTACAATTTAGAATATATTTTACTCTTGTGCCAACAAGGATAAGAGGACCCACAAGCTGTAAACATATGGTTCATCCAAAGTGAAGCATGTGTTAACATTATGAGCCAGGGCCCATTGCAGTGTTTCTCAACATTGTTAAACTAAGGAGAGGACCAGACCAAGAAACAGAACCTCGATTTAAACTGAAAATAATAACGTTTGGTGTTAGTCAACCCATGGAAAATGGTTTCTGATACATCCAGCCTTTGGTATTAAATTTTTTTTGTTCAAACGAGAGTACAATGTACTCTTGTGCTGTATGGCTGGTGAAGTGGAATGTACTGGGAGAGGTAATGTCATCACTACACATAAGCCTACATGCATACTCCATGAAGGGTTTTATGTATTTTTCTTTTCCCTAATCAGATACTGTGCATTAGTTAGCCTAAGAAAAAATAATTACAACTGTGTTCATATTTAATCTTTTCTGTTTCAGCAAGAGGAAGATGAAGTGGAAGTCATTTATGCTACACCAAAGATGATTGAAGGCGTTTACCTCATGGAAACATTTGATGATGTGGCAGCTTTTGAAAATACTTGGGTCAAGTCTGAAGCTAAAAAGGATGGCGTTGATGAAGACATTGCTAAATATGATGGTCAGTATTAATGACTTGCACTAATAAGAATGTGGGGTTTGTAAGGATCACCTTCTGTGGTATGACAATGTTCAGGTTTATTTCTCTCCCCATCAGCACACTACCCCTAGTTTCCTTAAATTTGAAATAGTCTCCTCTTTACCCTTTGGCTATGTTTCAGGCTTAAAATTATTGCATTTATATTTATTTTATAGTATTCTTTTGGAAAAAATGCTT
>WNGS01165318.1:22112379-22137789 GCA_020271785.1 Procambarus virginalis | reverse complement strand
CAATCAATTTTGAACTGAAGGGGCTACCATAAACTGAGGAGAGGGAGGATAAAAGGGCACCCTGATCAAGACCAGGAGGCTCGCGTGCATGAGCAGGCCGGAAGTGAAAGAACACAAAGCGTACGGAACGGGATGCTTGTGACATCCACCCCGAACACAAGCCGGAGCGCGCTCTGCCACCGCCGCACAACGCCAGCGACGCAAAATACGGGCGACAATAAGAAGCATCAATTAAGTCCTGAAAAACCCAAGAAATTACAAGACATCCGATGCGAAAGAGAAGACAACCTACAGAGAGCAAGTAATTGGCGAATAGAAATGCCAGGAACTCATATGTTGCCGAGACGAAGCTCGCAGGTGGGACACCATCAACTAAGCCACCTGATCACCATAGAGATGGTGATACCCCTGTGTCAGCAGAGCAGACGCGAAGAGCTGAGGAAAAGACTGAACAGTCACTACAGGACCGTTCCAACTGCCGAATGAGGCGGAGCCGTGGGAAATGCCCGGGTTCGGACACCATCAAGCGGCGTCTGAAAACAAAGTGGCCGGCCACCAAGGACCAGAGGACTATCTCCTTGGGAAGGACTCCAACCGAGCGAACCCGAAGCAACAGCTGAACCGGGGTAAGAGTAACGGATAATCCTACCTGACCAGTCCTGCTGAAGGCATCCACCGTGAGCGCCACATATAATGGGAGACGCGGAGACCACCCTGACGCGAAGATGCCAGGAGTCCGTACGTCTGGCAGAGCCAAGAAACGAGTTGGTGACGACTGGCCAAACCGTGAACAGAGGAATGAACCGAGACAGGCCATCCGCCAGGACGCAGGACCCCCGGACATGAAATGCATAGTAGCCAAACCCCGAGGATCCAGCAGATGAGCCACTTGAAAGGACCAACCCCATTGGTCAAGGGCCTAAGAAAATCCACGTGGTTTCTGCAATGAAACACTGAAAAAGTTAGAATGGAGCCGGATGAGAGAGCCCCGGGTGATCCGAACCCTCCGACGCAAACCAGACTGCCACGAACTCCTGTACCATGCTGTGAGCCTGATGGACGGACGGACGGATCCCCACCATCCCCGGCCGGCCTGGTGTGCACTGGCCACAAAGCCCCAGCCGAGAGATGATCTGTCCGTGAAACATCGAGCGAAGGCTCTGGGATGCGCTAGGACAAAACCCTGAAAACCCCAAAGAGGAAGCCAATGATGCAGCCAGGTCCGACCCGGGAGGAACCAAATGGATGGCTTCCCAGATCACCAGGAACAAAACCAGCAATCTGGAAAGAACCAACCCCCTGGCGAGCAGACAAGCGGACCGATTGGAGCCCACATCAGCCAGTCATCGAGTAGGCCAGAAGCCGAATCCCGAGCAGAGGCAGACAAGTCACCAAGATCCGGTAAAGATGCGTAAATACACAAGTGCCAATTATAAACTAGGGAAGGTAACGAAAGCGACAGGCCTGAATTCCCACCACCAACTGTGCCAGTCCCGGAACCCTGAGAGAGAACGTGCCAAGAAGTGACCTGGAGGTCTAGGGACACCATCCAGGCACCCGGCCCCAACAGAAGCCGGACCGGAGACAAGAGTCTTCAGAAAAGGGCAAAAAATCCAGGGCGCGAAGCTAAGTCCAGAAGAATTGCAAGGCCCATATCTCACTAGAACAGGCGGGAACCGCGGAAGGATGGGGCGGAACAACCACGTCCAAATGCATCCACACAAAGAAGACATGACGAAGCGCACAGGAAGAAGACACCGCCAGCCCTGAAGCCGCCCAACGCTACCAGAGGGCGGAAGACAACCACAAGCGAGAGCTAACAGGGCAAGGGCTCCCCCAGTGCCCCATTAACAGCGAAGGGAACGAACCCCTTTCGAAAGAAAATGCATAAATATAAATACACACATACATACATGTACCTGTACATATATATACTGTGACGAGAAATGTAGGTGTTAAGGCAGTCTCCTCTATGGCTGGTGGAAATGCCAATCACATAGAAAAAAAAAGAGAAAAAAAAAATGTTGACTGCTTGGCGGTTGTCTCCTGTGGCAAAGTGAGAGGGAAAAACACGCAAAACAAATCTTATAAATAATGAATTTAATTTACTTTAAACAAATATAAACAAAATAAAGATATTCCCTTGGCTATGTACAGTGCGGATCAAAAATAGACAAAGACAAAACACAATATAAAATAAAATAATGATTACGTTACTCTACAACAAAGCAAGACAAAAAGTTAGTTAATGGTGCTGAGAATAGTGAGCTGGCTGAGACCTCTACTAATATACAAGACGTATGCTTAGATAGAAGCGTCAGCTCTAGAGCACAAGAATATTCTGAGGTCAACTGCTCGTGCGAGACTATATATAGGCGATGCAGAGGGCGCTGAAGTCGCTGATTCACCAATGGGGAGTGTGTTGGTTTGAAGTGGTCGTTTGGTGATCGACGAGGTGGTGCACTGACAGTGAGGGAGGGGATGAGGAGTGAGAGTAGGGTGGTGTACTCCCTGTAGAGACATCTGTTATTCCACTATTATACACTCTTGAATGTGGTATCTTGATGCTGCAGACGTATAGAAGTAACGCGATGTAGGAAAGAGCAGGCTAAATCTCTCTTGAAAGAGATTACTGTCACAATACATATATACATACATACACACAATGTATAAAAACATACATACTGTACATGTAATTAAAATATAGAAAAGACAAGCCGCCGACCGGTGGGCAGAGAGCACCACGCCAGCCACACGAAGACACCAAGAGCACAAAAACAGCACTAAAAGGCCCACCTCAACAAAAACCCAAGGCCCTGGCATGACCACAACACGTGCCAAGACCCAAAAAGATCAGCCTATAAGCCAGGAAGACCCCGGAACCCCAGAAGGCAGAACCGGGTCACAAACGAGGTAACAAAAGACCCTTGAACCCACAAATAGGGCCCAAGAGGAAGAAACCTCCAAAACGAAACCAAAGAACCCTTCGGAACCCAGAATCGAACCTGGGGGAGCCCAAACTACCTCATATGCCGTCGGAATTGCACCACAGCAGGGCAAAGCACAGCACTCAGACAGAACCCCCAGGGAAACTGCCAAAACAGACCGAAAACTGGGGGACATGGTGTGGGAGCAAGCATAAACAGAAGAGACACTATAGCCCAAACCCTAGGGCACAAACCCAAAACAGACAGAAAACGCAAAAACTGGTGTAAAAACCAACACCCAAGCATTCCCAGAGCAACAGAAGATGGGCGTAAAACCCCAGAAAAGCAAAGAAACGGCAACAGGATGATAAAGAAGTGGAAAAAAAACTCGCCCAAAATGCGAGCTCCCACACTCCAGCCTAGGTAAACAAACCACAGCACCTCCCTGGTGGCCAGGTGGGGAGTTATCCGCAGAAAAGAAAATGGCCACCACACCACACCTGTCCCATCTTGAGTATTGCTTGGTACTTACTTTCCCTTTCAGAGCTGGAGAGTTCTCTGAATTGGAGGGAATACTGAGAACATATACAGCACGCATAGAAACGATTGAGCATCTAAATTACTGGGACTGTCTCAAAGCTCTTAAAATGTACTCTAGAAAGGAGAAGAGAAGGTATCAAATAATATATACGTGGAAGATACTTGAAGGCCCGGCTCCAAATTTGCTCACTAGAATAACATGCTGGAGTGAAAGGTATGGAAGGAAATGCAGAATAGAACCAGTGTGTGAGGAGTAGAGGTGCCATAGGCACAATCAGAGAACACTGTCTGAACATTGGGGTCCACGACTGTTCAACACCCTCCCAGCAAACATTAGAGATGTTGCCAGAACAAAGGTGGATGTATTCAAGAGGCCCTTGGACAGCAAGAAGTGCCAGACCAACCAGGCTGTAGTGGATATGTGGGCCTGTGGGCCACTCCAAGCAACAGTCTGTTGGACCAAATTATCACAAGTGGGGCCTGACCTCAGGCCAGGCTCAGAGTAGAAAAACTCCAGGTAGCAATAATGTCGTTGTGAAATAATGTACATGGATTATTTTGTAGTCATGTATGTAAACAATTCTTAAGTAGGATTATAAATAACAAAATACAGCAATCTTGACAAATTTACCTTGACTTTGTTAGCTCTCATTGAACTGTGAATCTTTCTTAATACAAGACTATAATAAGTATTTAAAAATTACAATCTAATACTAAATTATTTAAGAGGTATTACTGTATATGAAAATAACCTGGATGATGAGGTGAATGAATACTCGGGTAATACTGTAGCGAGTTTTTATCTGATCACTTGGTAATCATTAGGAAGTGATAGTACTGGTGAGGGTCTTAGTAGTAATCAGGTTCGTTCTCGACTCGCAATCAATAATTCCGGGTTCGAATCCTGGGCGGCACAAAAATGGTTGGGTGTGTTTCCTTTCACCTTGTGCCCCCCTGTACACCTAGCAGTAAATGGGTACCCAAGAGTTAGTCAGCTTGTGGGGTTTCATCCTGGATAGGGTCAGTAATTCAACCCTAGGGGGAGAAGGGGGGGGAACCTCGGTATAAGCCTAACAGGTACTGTATGTATGACCTGGCTTCCTGTTCCCCCGACACAATTCATTATTATTATTATAAATTGACTGCTGGTGAGCTGAGACCTGTCATCTGTTTTGTTGTAGTAGTAGTAGTAGTTAATTGTAATAGGATAAATAAGTATAGGTATGCTGTCAAAATTGGTACTATCGGTAAGTGTTAAGAAACCTGCTTAGAGATAATTCAAGCCCCCCCCCCCCTCCCATTCTCCAGGGTAAGAACTTGACTGATGTTTACACATCTAACTTACTGGTACTGCTAGTTTTGAGGCTTTTAGTATTAAGGCAACGATTATTACCTTGTATGCCAACCCATCTCCGAATTGACAGTACGTTTTAATACTAAGTGTAATAAGTATATTTCTTGACTGCCATACATAGTACATAATTGCACTTATGGGGCCGTTACATTTACCTCCCCATTTTTGGAGGATGGGCTGTGTATGCAGATTGGAGGGACTCCTCATAGTACAAGTGAAATACTGTAGCTTTCAGCTTATCCTTGATATTGCTAATGATAAAGTTTTAGCCATAATCTGTGACTACTTTCAATGTAACTAGTAATAGCTTGCATATTTCCAGACGTTCCTTGAGGTCTACATTGTTTTGGGCTATTGTGTTATGCAGAATAAAGTAACAGAAAAGGATATGCTAGAACTGTAACGACAACTGAAAATCCACACTGTGTCAGTTTTAAATACTAGATGGTCTAGTAGTGTGTAATTTTGTGAATGTAATAGTTGTAATATCTGTATAAAAGTATTTAAACTAATTTTAACATTCCAGGGGTTTGGGCTATTGAACCTGCTGAGCGTATGGCATTGGCTGGAGATCGTGGTCTGGTTTTGAAATCCAAGGCAAAAGCATGCAGCTATTGCTGCATCTCTAAAGAAACCTTTTACTTTTACTACAAAACCTCTCGTAGTACAGTATGAAGTCAACTTGCAGAATGGTCAAGAGTGTGGTGGAGCATACATTAAGGTTAGCATTTTCTTTGAAATTTATTAATATCACGATTTGTATGTGTATATAAAATGTATAATACTTGCACAAGTCTTGACAACTCTTGATCTGTTTATAGCCGTCTTGAAGCATCCAATTTTACTGAATGTTTAAGCATTTTAACAATATCTTCACACTTAAGACATTCTAACTTTCAGCATATCTACTCATACTGACATGTACATTTTAGGGTGTAATAGGGGAAGGCCCACTAAATTGTGCTTTTGACAGAGTTGTCAACTTTGCAAAAGTAGAGAAATGGTGTCAAACATTTGAAGTGAAATACATCAGAAAATTCAATTTCATTGGCAAAACATTTTGTTGAACCTGTTGCTGTCTGTGATAGTTAAGGCATATATGCCAAAAGGAAAATCAGCTTGGAGGAACTAAACAAAACCAATGTGATTGAACTTACCATGGCAGCTGAAGGAGGCTGCAGGTATTTTGTCATTTGTGAACTAAAAGTTTTAAATAGAACTTGATAAAAAATCTAGAAAACAGGACAAAGCTCAAAATTATAGACTAGTGTTTCTGCTGTGTAATGTACAGTATTAAAGCATTAGGAGGAAAACAATGGAGTACAATATCTGGAGAGGGTAAGCTTTTTAAAGTTTTTTATCAGGTTGCCAAAATACAACAGGAGAAAGAAGGCTGGGATGACTACAGTGTTAATTTTAAATGGTTTGTGCACAAGATAGACCAAAGCTGTGATGACTGGGAAAACTGAAATAGGTAGAGGAATATTTGATGGACAGGAATTAGACAAGTGGTCCCAAGGATCGGTCATACAAACATGGCTGTTCAAAAATGAGTGACACCCTAGAGTGATCTACTACCTGTTAATGTGTTCAGATCATGCGAAGTTAGAGATGTGAAAATTGAGCATAGCAAGCAATTACAGAAAGACCTTGATAAAATTGGTGAGTCGGTAGGCAAATGGTGTTAAAGCCCCAACAAGTGTGTGATAATAAAGATGGTAATGGGAGATAGATCATAATATATATCATATCGAGAGGCAACTGTAGGACTCTGAGAAATTTGAGGACAAATTCGAATACAACACAGTGGTAGTCACATGTAAACAGCATATCATTCACATATATTCACTGGAAAATATTGGAGGAGTGACAGGTACGCTTCTAACATGGATGAAAAACTTTCTGACTGATAGAAAAATGAGGGCTGTGATCAGAGGCAATGTATCGGACTGGAGAAATGTCACAAGTGGAGTACCACAGGGTTCAGTTCTTGCACCAGTGATATATATTGTCTACATAAATGATCTACCAGTTGGTATACAGAATTATATGAACATGTTTTGTTTGCTGATGATGCTAAGATAATAGGAAGGTTAAGAAATTTAGATGATTGTCATGCCCTTCAAGAAGACCTGGATAAAATAGTATATGGAGCACCACTTGGCAAATGGAATTTAATGTTAATAAATGTCATGTTATGGAATGTGGAATAGGAGAACATAGACCCCCACACAACCTATATATATGTGAGAAATCTTTAAAGAACTCTGATAAAGAAAGAGATCTAGGGGTGTTCTAGATAGAAAACTATCACCTGAAGACCACACAAAGAATATTGTGCAAGGAGCCTATGCTATGCTTTCTAACTTCAGAATTGCTTTTAAATACATGGATGGGGATATACTAAAGAAATTGTTCATGACTTTCGTTAGGCCAAAGCTAGAAATATGCAGCTGTTGTTTGGTTGCCCATATCTTAAGAAGCACATCAACAAACTGGAAAAGGTGCAAAGACATGCTACTAAGTGGCTCCCAGAACTGAAGGGTAAGAGCTACGAGGAAAGGTTAGAAGCATTAAATATGCCAAACTAGAAGACAGAAGAAAAAGAGGTGATATGATCACTACATACAAAATAGTAACAGGAATGATAAAAATCGACGGGAGGAAAGATTTCCTGAGACCTGGAACTTCAAGAACAAGAGGTCATAGATATAAACTGGCTAAACACAGATGCCGAAGACATATAAGAAAATTCACTTCGCAAACAGAGTGGTAGACGGTTGGAACAAGTTGGGGGAGAAGGTGGTGGAGGCCAAGACCGTCAGTAGTTTCAAAGCGTTATATGAAGAGTGCTGGGAAGACGGGACACCACGAGCGTAGCTCTCATCCTGTAACTACTACACTTAGGTAATTACACTTAGGTAATTATATATGGGAAGCTGATGAAAATTAGTGACAATCCTGGATGAGGAAATTGTGAAATACATATAGCGTAGACTTGTGTATAGTCAGTAATAAAATATACAGTACAGGTATGGCATCCGCACCTCATGGATAAGGAGAATTTAGCTTTTAGCACTAATTCCAATGAATTAAACAAGAATTGTTTAAACTAATAATGTTACAGTATTTAAAAGTACTTGTGCCAAAATAAAACCTTGACAAGTAGCTGAACTGAAATAGTTTGCAATGTGATAATTGCTAGAATTGTGAGCACTAATCTTTGAGGACAGATTAAAGAACATAATTTCTCAAACCTAAGTGAGAAAAAGGTATAAAGGGATATGATTACTATACAAGATGTTTAAATTGAGAAAAAATAGAATGAGGACATGGGTGGAAGTAGTCAAAATGTAAGGAAATGTCTATACCCTGTTACAGGTGGTTAACAGGTGGAATTAACTGATGGAAGAAATGGAAGCCCATCAAAAATTAAGGCCTGCAGTTACAAAATTTGAATGTCAGGAAAGTTAAGAGTAATAAAGCACCATGTATGAAGCTAATAGGTAGGGCACAAAGAGCTAAAAGTAATTCCCCATATACACAGTTAAATTCTACCATGACCATGCTATCTTTTCTTCCTGTGTTGCTCCTGCCACTACCTTGCACTCTACATCTATTCCTCTCGACTACGTATTTCACCTTTGTTGCTTTCCTACCACCACCCTCGTTCATCTCATTAGCAATATTGTACAGTGCACGCTATTGTGATTTGTGTACTGTACTGTACAGTGCAAGTTTTCACCTACCAGCCAACTGCTAACACCCTTTACTATAAATATATTTTGATATACAGTATAAACAAGCTGTGGAATAGTCATTGTCATACGTTTAATTTTCTTAATTTCATTAAATTTTCGTTGCAGTTGTTGAGTTCTCAAGAAGGAAGAGTGAACCTGAAGAAATTCAATGACAAGACACCTTACACTATTATGTTTGGACCTGACAAATGTGGTAATGACCATAAACTGCACTTCATTTTCAGACATAAAAATCCTCTCACTGGAGAAGTAGAAGAAAAGCATGCTAAGGTATGTTTTCTTGTGATTAAATAAACATTATATAGTGTTATCCTTTTAGCTAGGGATAGTGCTCAATCTGCCATTAAAATTCTTTGCTAATTTAAAAAGTTGCCCAGATTGCCACACGTACCATGTAACCTTCTGGCAACAAATGTTTTTGTTGCTGAAGGGTTAAGATGGCTACATATTCAGCCATCTGCTGAAGGGTTAATTAAGATGGCTACATATTCAGCCATCATGAAATATAGCAAAATTGTATCAAATAATTACTTTATACTGAACTGTTAAATGAAATTTACTGATAAATGTATGGAAGCTTTGTTAGTAATGTTATATATTTAAGTTGTGCTTATAGGTTAAAATAATTTTTAATTAGAGGTCTAGAGGAATTCTAAACCAGTTTGTCGCTCTACTGTATATACCATAATATCTCGCCACTGTCCTTAAATAGTAATTTTGAATTCACTCTTTGCAGCGTCCTCGTGACAAAATCGAAGAGCCTTTCAAAGACAAGAAGCCACATGTGTATACTCTGATTGTTCGGCCAGACAACACATTTGAAATAAGTCTTGATCAGGAGGTAGGACAGTTGAAAATATAGATTATAAGACATTTGAAATATGATACATAAAAAAAAAAGCTTTTAAATTTCATTTTCATTATGTGAAAGCTTATTTGTAGAATGTTTGGAAATGCTGTTCAGAAATTATTTGATTTCATGACCAAAGAATGGTATTTTTCAGGTAATCAACTCTGGTAGTCTGCTTGAAGACTTCTCTCCTCCTGTAAACCCAGAAAAGGAAATTGATGATCCTGAAGATTTCATGCCTGATGATTGGGACGAGAGAGAGAAAATTCCTGATCCCGATGCTTCAAAACCAGATGACTGGGACGAAGATGCTCCCATGCAAATTTCTGACCCAGATGCTGAGAAGCCAAAAGGATGGTTAGATGATGAACCAGAGATGGTGCCTGACCCTACTGCTGAGAAACCTGAAGATTGGTAAGTCAACATAAATCTTAAGCATTTTATATTGCTGGGATAATTACGCTTAGTCCATATGACTGAAAACTACGTACAGTGGCACCTCGTCTTACGATTGCCCCTACTTACGATAATTTCGAGTTACGATGTAAATTAAATCGAAATGCGACTCGACATCCGATGGTGTCGTCGACTTACGATATTTGTTGGTACATGTTCGGGTAGACCGAGCGTGTGTTTCCTGGTCACACGGCCGACCTGCCTCAGTTTACTACAGCTGCCCGCTTAGTGACAATTGCTCCTATAAGAAATTTCGCTTTTGTGGGGATATTTTGCATTTTGAACATTGAAGTAGTTATATATCACGCCATGAGTCCCAGGAAAGTCAGTGGTAAGGCTCAACATATGAGATCCCATGTAAGGATGACCATAGAGCAGAAACGATCATTCGTAAATATGAAGATGGTGTGCGGGTTGTTGGACTGGCTAGGCATTACAACAAATCTCAGTCAACGATATCCACCATACTGGCTAAGAAAAAGGACATTATGGGTGCTAAAGTGATGCATCATTACAGACAAATATTAAAATGAAGGGAAAAACAAATGTCTCTTGACAAATTTGTAGTGAGACAAACAAGCACTGAACCACAACCAGGTCCTAGTGGTTTTCAGGCAAAATGTAGGAGAGAGTACCCCAGAGAAAACATCACTACCTGATGTGATAATGGAAGGGGACTCCCCTTCCAAACGGTAACAACTCTTCATCCCCCCTCATCACCATCTTCCATATGCCATCAAGAGCCCTCCATAAAGGTAAGATAAACTTAGGTACTGTATTGTAGTTAGAAAAAAACGTTTTATTCAGTATAAAATGTATTTGTATGTTAATATTTTGGAGGGTGGGGACTGGATTAATTCAAATCCCTTTATTTCTTACGGGAAAAATCGCTTCGACTTGTATTTCTATTTAGATATTTCGACTTGCGATCCATCTCTGGGAACGGATTAGCATCGTAAGTCGAGGCCCCATTGTATATTTCTAGTTTAGTGATACAATAAATCATTTAAATAAAATTTTGGTGAATTTTAATAATTTAAGTGAAAATGTCCTGAGAATGATGCATGCAGTGGTGTGCAAGGAGTAAGGGAAGGCTACAGACTTAGGGATGTAGAATGAGTCAAATATTGCCAATGCCATATATTGGTAATGGTGTGGTGTAATGCATGATGAAAAAGTCAAACACAGTTGGGTCTGCCTCATAATAGGTTATGGATAAAGGCAAACCACTTCACCCTTGGCAATAATGACCTCAATAAGTCTACATTGTTAACCCTTTAACTGCGCAACGCGCCTGCAGGCTCGCGTCTGGTTTGCGCAACGCGCCTCCGGGTATTTGTATTTTTCACGTTCCATTCAAATCTCCCGCGGCTACACGGGGTTCACATCAGCTTCCTCAGGGCTCTTGTAAACAGACGCCATCTTTAAAAAAAATCGTGGTCCACATTCCCGGGTGTGGGAGCCTCAGTAGTGTGTGAGCAACCAAGGCTGGCGCTCGCAGCATGAGCGCACAGCACTGCTGTTCAGCGTGTGACCACAGCATCGCCTAATAATGTCAAAATATATATATAACTTGTATCATTTAGCCATGATAGTGTTATAGAAGAGCCTGAGTGTGATAATGACTGGGTACAATGTTCAATTATCAGTGATTCAATGCTGTTCACGATGTTCACAGCACCACAGCATTATTTCGTCTATCTAGGAATTCTAAAATGATTTCTTAGGTTCCTTTTCAAAATAAACGTGTGGTCAATTATTCATTTACAGGAATTAGTGACCAGGATTGTGATAATAGCAGGATTGTGGTTATAATTAGCGTTGTGCGTAGTATTGTGGAAGGAGGAAAGTTTGGTGAGGGAGGGAGGGCGAGAATTGAGGTAGCCTCATTGTGTGTGTGTGGCTGCCACTCTTGTTTTGCTCACCATAATAGCTTAGTGGTTCGCTATGGGCAACACATATGTACATGGGTATATATAGTGTGTGTATATAGTGTAAGAACAGTAACAGGAGAATGTTGAGAGGAGCTATTTTGGTGAGGGAGGTGACGTAATCGTAGCGTCGTCTGCTGTCTGCTGTGTGATTTTTCATGCAGTGTATGGTGGCCACTGTACTGTTTGGACACAATACCGGCTTACTTGCATAGTTCTGGTAAATAAAACATGTAGATAGGTATATACAACATGTGTAATAAGAACTATAACAGTATGGTGGGAGGAGCAATGTTGGCGAGTAAGATGTTGGAGTGAGGGAGACTGGCTGGGTGTGGCTGCTCTCACTCGAGGTGTTCTGAGTGTGTTGATGGTGAATGTATATAGTGTGTGACAGTGTGTAGTGTGTAAATAGATTATATGTATACATAAATTAGCATGATACATAGTAAATATGTGCAGCATATGTGTACACAAGTGTCATGCACGTAACACAGTGTCTTCGGACAGTACGGTTGTTTTACTGCCATAATATAGTGTACGTGTTCACTATACATAGGATTAGTACGTAAAAACAAATAAAATGTATTTGGAACTGTGCGAAAAAAATGAACGAAAATATATTCGCGGCAACTCGCGCGCCCCGCCCCGACCGCCCCACCCGCCCCGGAGCTTACAGCACGGGCGCACGGGGAATCATGACGTCACGCCCCAACTTACGGACCCCATAGCACCAAAGTAAGTACAATTACGACTTTTTTTTACATACCCATACTGAGGAAAGGGTTTTTGACACTTTAAAAAGAAAAAAGAATTTTTTCCAGAGAATTTATTTCCTGCGCACCACGGGGTGTCATATTTGGAGGCAACGCAGTTAAAGGGTTAAAGGACGTCATTTTAACGCATAGGCTTCCTGTTCCTTAACAATGGGAAACCAGTTTAATGATGCAAGTACTGTACTTAGTTTAATGCCCCTAAAAGAATTTAAAAATTAGTTATTTTTATTTTCATTCTTGATTTTTTCTCAGTTTTTATCTGCCGATTTCCGTGATACTTATACACCTTACAGAACATAAGTCTATCTATAAAGGTGCAAATTTTGGAGGAAATTTGTCAATCTCAACCACAGGTGGCAGAGTCTTTTACTTTATTTATTGTCAAGTAACATAAAATTGTTTGACATCTTTCATTTTTTTTTAAAATTTACATGAAAGTTGCACCTTATATGTAGAGATTACGTCTCCACATCTCTATAAAACGCTTTATTCCTAAGTTCATTTATTGTTTTATTAATACAGGGTGTCTCAAAAAAATGTACTCACTCTTAGAATTATGCAAAACCTTTATTTATGGACATAGTGAAATGAAATAGCATCGAATACATGAGACAAATGTGTTTGAAGAATCATGTTTGCGAATGTTCAAATTGATGACCATTATTGTCCAGACAACGCTGATAACGCGCAAAAAAAAGATTCAAAGAGTACATTTTTTGAGACACCCTGTATTTGCAAACATGAAATATTGGCATATTTTTGGGGAAATTTGACTACTTGTATTAGTAAAACTAATATATTTTTGTTAATTGTTCTTATACAAAGCCTTTATTATATACCAATGTGATAGATGAGTGACATAGAAATGATTTCATTTGAAAATTGTGGTTGTAGAGAATTATTGAAAATGTATAAAATTCGGTGCAAAAAAAAAAAAATCCCTTCTGTTTAGGGTGCGATACTGAAACGTAGAACAGTTGCAGCCCGTTTTATATACAACTAGTAAAAAGTTTGGTTGACATTAAACATTATTTAAAAAAATGTAATACGCTCCCTTAATATTGATAATATAAATACTTCAGTTATTTTGCAATAAGTGTCATAGATCCTTACTGTGATAAACTATGTACAAGGTTCAGGTACTAGTGAACAATGCTGTTAGGTTCAAAGGAGGCAGACAGCCACAGAACACAGCCGTGGTTCCGTGCATCTACCCTCATAAAATGGAACTGGGTGTTCCTTTAGAAACTGAACTTGTGGAAAAGAATTCATATTCATAGTTTAGTGACAGGATTTGATGATAATAGCAGTGTTGTGGCTAATTAGTGAAGTGCATAGTATATTGAAGCATTTTGATGGGTAATGGTGCCTGAAAATGTAGGTAGATATATATATAGTGTGTATTGTGTATACAGGGTAATAATGGCAAAAATACTTATTGTTCTAGTAATGTAATTTGGTGTGCATATTAGTGATATGAATATATTTGACCAGACTAGTGTTCCACACTTTATTACATAACTGTCTCCAATGACAAATGAAATGAATAATATTACTGCAATAAAAAAAAAAAAACAGAACACGCATGGAAATATGTGAAAATGTGGCAACTCCTGCACCATGCTTGTCCTGTGGTGACGGCCATGGGGCAGCAGCTCAATGAACTCTGATTAAGTAAATTCATCTCCATCACTGCTAAAGTGTCATATATAATCTTTCTGTGGAGAGCCCCTCTGGCTCCCTGGAGCTATACCGGGCTGATGTGTATATATTAGACTGGCAACAGTCAATCGCTGGAGTTCTTAGCCTACTGGGGACTACGAGGCAGAACCTGGCCCCCCCCTTAGAGCGTCATGAGGAGCACTGGCCTATAGACCCCCCCCCCATGTAGTTAAATTTATTTTTTGTATTTTATTCAGGTAAGGTACATGCATACAGATGTGATACAGAAGTTGATGGATTATAGATAGAGCTAGTACGTACAATGCCTAAAGCCACTATTACGCAAAGCGTTTCGGGCAGGAAAAATACAAGACTAAAACTTAATACTAATTGAGATTAAAGTATAAATTGTGTTGAGAAAAAATAAAAGAATGGAAAAAAAGGCAGGGGGGGGGAAACATGGCAGAAAAAAAACAAAAATACAATTTGGTCAACAAAACAGCATTGTTTAAAATAGAAGACATGGGTTGACATTTTGGGGGTTAGGTAGGTTACATTGAGTTAATTAGGTAGTACTTGGTTTTTATCTTAAACTGGTTGGGAGAGGTACAGTCTTTAACATCAGTAATTGGGAAGGTCATTCCACATTTGAGGTCCCTTGATTTGTAAAGCATTTCTAGTTTGGCTAAGTCGTACTCTTGGAATATCAAATAGGTATTTGTTTCTGGTGTGGTGCTCATGGGATCTGTTACAACCTTCTAGGAACCTTTTAAGGTCAGGATTGACATTACAGTTCAGTGTTTTATATATATAAAATACACATGAGAGGATGTGCAGGGACTTAATATCTAACATTCAGAGATTTGAGTAAGGGTACCGAGTGATGTCTGGGGCCAGAGTGAGATATTGTCCTAATAGCAGCTTTGTGTTGAGTAATTAGAGGACGTAAATGATTTTGGGTAGTAGAACCCCAAGCACAAATACCATAGTTGAGATAAGGATAGATGAGAGAATAATAGTGTCACCAGGGCAGGGCGAGGTACATAATATCTGATCTTAGAAAGAATGCCAACAACTTTAGAAACTTTTTTCGAGATTTAGAATGTCCCTGGAAATTCAGCTTGCGGTCAATGAGAACGCCAAGGAATTTGCCATCTACTTTGTTACAAATTTGGGTATTGTTTATCCTGAGATTTATTTGATTTGAGGATTTATTGCCAAACAAATATAGAAAGTTTTGTCAATATTGAGGGCGAGTTTGTTGGCAGTTAGCCAGTGATGGACTTTATTTAGCTCAGTATTCACTGACATTTAGAGCAAGGGGGTCAGGACTGGAGTAAATGAAGGTCGTATCGTCAGCAAATAGAATTGGTTTGAGATGTTGGAGGCATTTGGAAGGTCATTAATGTAGATGAGAAAGAGGAGATGGCCAATATGCTGCCCTGGGGAACACCAATGTTGATGGGTAGGGTGGGAGAAATTGAATTATTCACAAACATACTGGAGCCTGTCAGTAAGTTAGACTTAATGTACTGCAGGGAGTGACCTCTGACTCCATAATGTTGTAATTTAAGAAGAAGGTTTTGGTGGTTAAGTGTCAAAAGCCTTATGCAGGTCCACAAATAACCCAACAGGGAACTCATTTTTATCAAGAGCTGTATGGATCAAGTTAATCATACTAATAAGTGCATCGTTAGTGCTTTTTTGGGGTCTGAAGCCATATTGACAAAAGATAAGTATATTGAGTTTGGCTAGATAAGAGTAAAGCTGCGTATAGATTAGTTTTTCAAATATTTTTGATAAGTTTGGCAGAATTGATATAGGTCTGAAGTTGTTATCAGTGGATCACCACATTTGTGGACAGGGGTTACTCTCGCTTTTTTTAGAATATCTGGAAAGGTTTGGAGTTAAAGTGACTTGTTGAAGAGCAATGCAATGGCAGGAGCTAAAAATCTGGAGGCTTTTTGTAAATAAGAGTTGGTATCTCCTCAAGGGCACTAGACTTGGTTTTAAGGGAAAGGATTGTCAGTAACATCAGTGGAATGAGTAGGCATTAGGTACAGAGACTGTGGATAGTTTCCTGTAAAATAGTCCTGAATATTAGTACTGGATGATGGAATATCATTTGCAAGGGATGACCCAATGGAAGAGAAGAACCTATTGAACTCAAGAGCAGTGTCAGAGGCTGAAAGCAGACCATCATTATTTGATAGGAGTATTGGTTTGTTATTTATAACCTTTTTGATCCCAATATTTGAGAAATTGTGCTCCATGCTTTCTTAATATTGCCCTTTGTGTGGGTAAATTTGTCTTCGTACTATTTAATTTTGGCTCTCCTAATTATTTTAGATAGCAATGATGAGTAATTCTTTGAGAATTCTTAGGAGACAATTCCTAACCTATACTTCTTCTCAAGGTCATGTTTTTTATTAATGGATTTAAGTATCCCCTTTGTAAGCCAAGGATTGTTTAGCCTTTTAGTTGTGACTAGTTTCTTTAGCATTACGACAGTGGGTGTTATAAAGGCTGAGAGTTTTTTGAAGAAATGATTGCACTGCTAGGTTGATGTCCCCTATGTTCCCTAATTCAGATTCGCAGTTATTAGCAGCAGCAGCTATAAAATTGCCTATAGCAGTTTCATTGTGCGGCCTAAAGCTTATCTCCCTTGCCTCTAGAGGTGGTTTGTTAATGTTGGTTAGGAGAATAGTGGGGTAATGTTCTGTAGTGCTATCGAGGATTATCCCTGAAGTGGAGAGGTTACGTTGGTCCAGATGTGATCAAGAGCCGTGACAGTACTGTCAGTGATTCTAGTAGGTCTAGTGATTACGGGTATGAGGAAGCAGGAATTCATACAGTTGAGGAAACTAGCAGCAGGAGAGTTATTAGGCTTGCAGAGGTCAACGTTAAAGTCACCAGAAATAATAGTGGTTTTTGTTCAGTTGGTTCTCTAGTATAAGATTTCTAAGGTTTGAGTTAAATTCAGTCACATCAGTGTTAGGAACCCTGTAGACTGCTTCCACAGTCAAGACAGCATCATTACCCTTGACTCTGAAACAGGCAAATATATACTCTCCATAAGGGTCTCTAGATTTAATTACTTTTAATAAGTCAGTGCATGGTGGTAGTAAAGAGAAGTACCACCACTTCTTTGTATAGGACGACAGTTGTGAATTGGAAGACAGTTGGAAGCAGTCTGTCTGCCATTGGAAGACAGTTGGAAGCAGTCTGTCTGCCATCTACTAGGTCAGGCACCCAAAAAGGTAGGAATCCCAAAACAAACTACAGCTGGTTAAAAATTCCAAACCGAAAGCCAGATGAGCAAGCAGAACTCCCCCAATCAGAAAACAATCAAACAAGTATGACTTCACCACAGCTGCTGTGCTGCTGTCTGTGCAGCTTCCCCCTCCCCGGGAGGGGGAAGGGGGAGGCCAGACCTCCCATGCCGGCTACCCAACCCCAATTTAGAAGCCGAATGTCAAAAAGTGAAAAACTGCCGACCGGAGGTAGGGGTGCCGGGGAGCCTCCAGTCCCCCCACCCCCACGATCTAGGAACACATTTTAACAATTTAGAATTATTTGTGCACGCACACACCAGGGGTCCCAGCTGTAAACAGGTGTACAGCAGAGAGGTTATCATATTCATTGATGGAAAAAAAAAAATTCCCTCACTTGTATCCTTAAGCTGCCTAGGGGTCCTGAGGAGATTTAGATGGCTAGTAAGATATGGAACAATTGTTTGAGTCTGATATTGTTGGCAAGGTTAGTCCCTAATTGATGAAAAGCTATTGAACTGTGTTGATGTTTTGGACCCTGTTAAAGATGCTAGTCTTTTGTGAGTTTATTAGTTGGACCAAAGAATGTTGGTGATAATTATCCATGCTTCCTCTGGGTTTTAAATCCAAACATTTTCATAAAAGGTTAGTTAAATTTAACCAACCTTTAAATAAGATGTCTTAACATCTTATTGTGAAATGTTGGAAGTTAAAACTAATTGCTTAGATATGCTCTCTGTAAACCATGGATTATTAATTCTGAAAAGTACAGTTTGTGTTGTAGAGATATCAGATCTGAAAGACCAGCTACTGTGTATCATCTCTATAAAGCTAGGAAATCTGCCCATGCTTACTGTTGATTATGACTTTATTAATACTTTAATTACTGTGTAAAAAAAATAATTTAACTGTGTATTCCTAATGTGAATTTGATCTTTCAGGGATGATGAAATGGATGGAGAGTGGGAAGCTGCCTTGATAAACAATCCTATATGTACTGAAGCCCCAGGTTGTGGAGAGTGGAAGCCTCCAATGATTGACAATCCAAATTACAAGGGTAAATGGCGCCCAACAATGATTGACAATCCTAACTACCGTGGCAAGTGGAAACCCCGTAAAATCCCAAATCCTGACTACTTTGAAGATTTGGAGCCTTTCAAAATGACGCCCCTTGTAAGGACTAGTGGTTATGATTTAACTGGATGAATTTAAACATGTTACATATTTCATATTTCTAGAAAGTTTTTCTTCGATAAGTTTTCTTAACTACATCATCTTTGTTCACAGGATGCAGTTGGAATAGAGTTGTGGTCAATGTCTGATAACATACTCTTTGACAACATAATTATTACGGACAATATTGGTGATGCAAGTCGGTTGGCTCAGGAGACAATAGACCTCAAAGTTATGAAGCTGGAAAAAGGACAGGTATATAAATTTGTTATTGTTTATGAATTGGCTATTTTTTGAATTCTTACTTTGCCAGGAAGATAAATAAATATATATATATATTATAATATAATATAATATATAAAATTGTGTGTGTGTAAATCACAAAGTAAACACGTGATTAAAAATGTGACAGTGTTAGACCACGGAGGAAGAATTAAAGCAGGAATTTCCTTAAGTACTTTCATATATTACTACATCTTCAGAAAGGACTCCTTCTGAAGGTGTATTAATATACAAAAGTACTTAAGGAAATTCCTGTTTTAATTCTTTCTCCGTGGTCCGACAGTCATATATATAATAATAAATCGGTCATTCATCCCATAATACCTTCTGGCTCGCTTCCCTTTTCTATTAGCCCTATCTTGCCCCATCTTTGTCTGTTGCCCCTGATCTCTTAACTTTCTCACTCAAAATTGCTTCATTGGTACTGCCATTCTCCTTAATAGAGTACCCTCGCATGGCAGAGTGCTGCAGCATCAACAAGGATCCTTTTAATTCTTCGCACCATTTTCTATCTTACTCATTCTCATAGTCGTTATAACAAATATTTCATACACTGTTAAATATTACCTATTCCAAGTTTCTTTTTTTATTGTACTATGCTTTTAGCAAATATATGTTCAAATATATTTCTAAATGGCCCGAATCTCCATTTAGGTGTCATTTTGGAAGAAGATCTCCGGAAATAGACAAGTTATGTGGACCATGTACATTATCTACATTTTGGTACCATTATCATTGATTATCTATTGTATAGTCAAAAGAGTAATCGAGGTATTACAATTTATTATGCAATTTTTTCCTTAATTTGTTTTTAAATACCATTAACCAATTACTGTATTTAAAGTAGCTTATTTAGATGCTTACGTAATAGTGTATTATATATCCTATAATTTACACGTTGAAAACTGCATTGAAACTTGACCTAATAATGGGTTGCCATTGCATGTTGCCCAGCAATTTGTTGCTGGGCAGCAGAAATTGGTCATACTTGTGTATACCACCCATTCAACCTTTATGGTTAAAATATTGCCAAAAGGCCATTACAAATATCCACATTAATCGGGTGGCATGAACATTTTTGCTTTAAGCAGTGGTAAAATAATTTTTTTTTCAAGGTGTATACTTTATTCACAGAAGACATGTTGCATTATATTCCAGATGCTTTTTGTCACAGCAAGTGTTTATTTGCTAGGGGAACCTTGAACTGATACAGTACTGTAATTACGATTACTCTAAAGTTGCTAAATTTTCTGGTAATATAATACAGTAATTTGTAGATTTCAATAATGCTTTGAGCATATATTATGGAAAGGCAGCCAGAATGTGAACATTAACACTTTCGCTCACCCCGCTCACCACCTTTCAACTGTGGGTGGTGGGTCCCCGCGTGTCGCGGGAGCGCGCGTTAATTCCGTAAAGTGTATACTCTCTTCAACTTTGTCACCTCAATTCTCGTTCTACGAGATTAAATTTGGTATCATTGTGTTCGCAATAGAATTCTCTACAGCACTAAATGCATATAAACTCCAAAAGCCTGGCTAATTACCCGCAGAAAACAGAGAAAGTGCGAACGAGTTACCCAGGAGCGCGCGAAAGCGATAAAATGTTTTCACTCTGGTCACCTCAATTTTCGTCCTAGGTCTTTCATTTTGGTATCAATGGGTTCGCAATAAAATTCTCTAGAGGAACAATAGCATATAAAATAAAAAACCTGGTCACGCTCCAACCGCCAACGAGTTGAAGACGGGCCACGTTAGCCGCGAGTGAGCGCCCAGACGCCTTCCAGCTAAACTCCCAATTCCTGCCCACAAATGTTTGTACTATTGTGTGTTGAACATGACATAGGCGTGTAGGGAAGGCATAGGCGCGCATTTTAAAACCAGTCCCAAAAAAAATCGGATAAAAACCTGATTTTTGGCGATTATTTAAAGTGGATGACGCAATGCTGCGTCATGCCCGGCAGCACCGCCAGTAAACGGATGACGCAATGCTGCGTTATGCCCGAGCGAAAGTGTTAAATAATTAATAACAATTGAGTGAGGAAGAGAATCTTAAGTACTGTAGTAGGAATATTAATATGTATGAATGTTTAAAATATGATTCTGGTATTTGAATAGAAGGGTTAGTAGTTCTCTCGTTAAACTCTGCTTAGATTATTCAGTTGTTTTAAGTACTGTATTGGATTATAAAATGTTCATGCGTAAATCTTTAGTGTGTGCAGGGGATTTAATTTCTTAGGAATTGGGAGTCTTCCTTGAAGAGGCTTAAGAAATTATGAGAGGAACTGAGTTAGAGGACACATGATTGAAGAATACAAATGGATGAAAAGGCATGACAAGTGGATTTAATAGAATGCTAAAAAAAAAATCACTTAATCAAGTTTACATTTTGAACAGAAATGTAAATATTGGCTTGGAAATTATTTAGGTTTAAGGCACTAGTTCCTGAACAGCAAGAAATACTGGGTCACAGGGTAGGTTAATCCTTAAACCGCGCATATCATATATGATATCAGTGACAACCAAAATGCACACATATTTATATGATTTCGTGTCTAGCGCTATAATTTAAACGCCCCGCCTGGGATAGGGGCAGCTATAGCACAGTCACGACCGATAGTTGCCAGATGCCACCTAGAAAAAAAATCCAGGCCAACATTCTTGGGTGTTAGAGCGTCGGTATTGAGCAAGCTACCAAGGCTGGCGCACGCAGCACGAGCTCACAGCACCGCTGTTCAGCTTGTGACCACAGCATCGCCTGCAAATGCCATAATATAAATGATACTGCTATTATTTAGCAGTGATAGTATTACTGAAGCCCCCTGACTGATAAAACTGACCAGGATTCTGATAATAGCACGAGTGTGGTGATATTTAGTGCTGTGCTCTATGGAGGGAGGAGTAAGGCTGTGGAGGGAGGGTTGTGGCATTGTCTTCTGACTGTGTGGCCACCATTTATTGACTGCACTCACCATACCAGCTTAGTGGTTCGCTATGGTGAACACAAATGTAGGTACTTGTATATAACGTGTGTATAGTGTGAGAGAACAGCGAGAGGAATAGGTTGGGAGCCGCCATTTTGGTGAGGGCGGAGCGTCGTCTGCACGACTTGGCATATTATTTACTGATGTCCACTATGGTCTTTGGGCACCATACCAGCTTATTTGTACAGGTATGGTGAATAAAACAGGTAGATACTTATATATAATGTGTGTATATAGCATAATAACACCACAACCAATATTGTTGGAGGAGAAATATTAGTGCGTCTGGCCTTGAGGGTGGCCGCCGATCAGCTGACTGTGGAGTAGCTACGTCTTTGTGCCTTTACTCACCATACAAACTTAGATGTACAGTTATGGTGAACAAAACATGTAAATACGTATATATAACGTTTTTGTATAGTGAATAAATGCAAAACAGTATTGTGGGAGGAGAATGAGGTTGAGGGAGGGAGTGGCAGTGTGTGGCGGTCACTCCTCGTTGCTTTTTGACTCGCAAGACCAACTTAGTATAGTAGTTCGTTATGGTGAACATAACATGCAGATACTTATATATGACCTGTGTATATAGTATAACAGCAAAACTATTTGTTTATTGTTTTATGAACATAATAATTGAATCATTAATATGCACACCATAATTTTGAGTACAGCGATGGTTCACACATTTTATTATATAAATATACCACAATTCACTGTATGAAATAATATTACTGCAAAAAACTAAGAAAAAATCAGAGGCGTTGAAATAATTAGGTAATAATATATTTGTGGCAACTGCCGTCTGACAGCTCAGGCGGAGTAGACCTCGTCTGGCGAAGGTTCTGCCAACGCCCCTTTTTTGCCACACTTCCCTACCCTACTGCGGCTAAAATATGCCACCTACGATTTTTTTGTTATTTTTTCCGTGATCAGGGAACAAAAATAAACACTTCTATAAGATGAAAGAATTTTTTTTTTTTTTTTTTGCACCTGTGGGTGTGAATTCCATTTGGGCCCCTAGCGATTTGAGGGTTAAAGCCAGGTTGGACATAAACAGAACCCACACCCATGCAAAACTGTCTTAAAGTTCTCTTTATTCTCATCATCTTGGAGAAAGACAGAATTTGCAAGAAATTTTTCTTGGCCAATGAACAAATGAAAGTTTGATATGAGTAGTATAGTTTATAGTTGATTTAGAAAGTAATGTAGTGTAGTAACCTGAAACTGAGGCTTGTGTTTTAGGTTGGAGTTTTCAGGCGCATCATAAACTACTCAAATAAGCATCCCTGGCTGTATGGTATCTACGTTCTGCTTGTGGCCATTCCTGTAGTCTTGATAATTACTTGTTGCTGTGCAGAAGTAAGGTAATATTTTGCCATTTGTTACAATTGCAATTTTAGGTTATGGAAAATGTAATAAATTACTTGCTAATACTTAACCAATATTGTGGATTTCATTAATGTTTGTGAAAGTTCAATAAATTTGAGTTTCTGATATTTATTCTTGGGATATTGTGATGTTTAACCATTCATTGCTGTGCTAACAAAACTTGTGTGCATCAGGACACGAAAGCTGATAAGGATGCTGAGCGTAAGAAGACAGACGAACCTACTGCAGATGATCTGCCAGGAGAGGGTGAGGCAGCTGAGGAGGAGGGAGATGCAGCTGAAGAGGAGGGAGATGCAGCTGAAGAGGAGGGAGATGCAGCTGAAGAGGAGGGAGAGGCAGCTGAAGAGGAGGGAGAGGCAGCTGAAGAGAAGCATGCACACAGTAGTGACCTTAAAAGTGAAGATACAAGTGAGAAACAGGTTGAAGAACATGTAGAAAGTGATGCTGATGAGGAAAATGAGAGAGATGAAGAGGAGCAGCAGCAAGAAAATATAACCAAAGACAAAGAATCAGAGGTAAGAAAGAAAGGGGATTATCGGGGGAAAGTACCAGGCCATTATGACTATATAGCACTTGGAAGGGCCAGGTAAGGATTTGGGATGGGATGGGGGAGGGGAGAAGGAATGGTGCCCAACCACTTGGACGGTCAGGTATTGAACGCAGACCTGCATGAAGTGAGACCGTTGCTCTACCGTGCAGCAAAATTGGTTGGGCAGAGATAAGAAGCAGAAAAGTTAATGTAGTCATGTAATAAGGATGAATAGTAGTGTGTTGGGAAAGTGTGTACCGTAATATTTTAAAAATCCAGTTCTACTGTAGTAGATGCAGTTATTGGAGAGGGCTTCCTCACCCTGTGTGCTATGTAGTCCTGCCAACTTGGTGCCTCTATTTTGATACTTTTCCACCTCGGGTAAATAAAAGGCTTGTACCAGATTTGCGAGGATTAAACTATCAAGGAAGACTAGGGAACTGAATCTCTACTTGGAAAAACAGAATTTAGGAGATGTGACAATGACATGAAAGATGCTCTGGATTTGACAATGATAGCAGTAATGTAAGTATACGGACAGTAGGAAAAGGAACAATGAGACTTGAGCAGATAAGCCACAGGGATGTTGGCAACAAATCTTTTAGTGTAGTATTAGTGAGAAAATAGTGGACTAGGAGAAATAGCATAACACAGTTAGGCAACTATTAGTGCACTCAAGCCAAGCAAAACAGATGGCAGAAGTTCTCAGAATTTTTGGGAAAAGGAGGATGATGACTAAAAACTGTGATCGTTAAATACAGGTCCTCGTGAAGAGGATAGGCACAGCGTTTATTAATTTTCCTACTAAATAAATTGTCATCCACACCTGCCGTGGAAATAAACATTCCACTCACCTGGGGCTGTATGTGGGTCTAACCATGGACCCCACAAGTGAGAGTCTGAAGCTCTATCGACTGGGCTATGAGTAGTCTTAAAAAGGAAAGTTTCCTGAAATAGCATCCTGCCAAACTGGAATTTTTACTTCTCTGACTACTACTGAAGCTCCAAGGAAATACTGACCCACACCAACGTCATATAAATTGTCATCCACACTTATGAAAATAAACATTCCACTCACCTGGGCTGTATGGGTCTTGAACCATATTCTAGTTTGGCAGCAGGATGCTGCTTCTGGAAACTTTCCTTTTTTTTTTAAGACTACTCAGAGCCCAGTTGATAGCTTCAGCCTCACACACATGTGGGGTCCACATCGAGACACATACAGCCCAGGTGAGTGGAATCTTCCCAAGACTTTTGTCATTCGATTTTGAATTTAAACAACTTTGCTTCCTTGAACTTTATATTTACATCAGTACGATGCATCACTTCTGAAATAGTACAATGTTGGGGTTTATGGCCACCATATTTGATGCGTGGTGAACCAATCAGTGGGATATACATGCATGCATGTCTGCCTATGCACAAATAAATCAAATTGTACAATTAATAAAAAAAATTCTTGTAGAATGATTTTGGATTGAAAAATGTAAGGCAGAGTGGAAAAAAGTATCTACATATTTACTGG
>WNGS01165318.1:22095596-22107303 GCA_020271785.1 Procambarus virginalis | reverse complement strand
CTCTATGCGTGCCCTGCCATATTGTTCGTTACTAGCTCAATTTTGACCTCTGGTTTCCATCTAAAGAACCCAGAGTCGTAACACATTTTTATACCAATTGACAGTTAATTTCAATAACACGATCAACAACCGCTCAGAATATTAAGTTCCTTTCTCATATTAAGTATCTTGTGGTACGAGGGCACCCAAGGATTATCCTCAGGGCTTCGTTCTGCAATTTTTCAAGCCCTCCAAGCTTTCTTTCAGGCATCAAAACAAGCAGAGGTGCAGCATAATCCACTAAAGATCTGATGTATGCAAGGTACATCATTTTGACAATTCTGACATTGGCACCATAGCCTGAGTGATAACCTGCAACAGCCTTGAGAGCTCGGAGCCTCTCTTTATACTGACGACAGAGTCTGAATACAACAGGGCCATACAGTGGCACCTCAAGGCCAAGGTATTTGAATCTGTTACATAGTCAAGCTGGGAGCCATCAGATAGTTGCATCTTGCGAACAGCTCCTCCCTGCCTGGGTGGGCGCCGATTTAGTATCTTTGTTTTTCTCTGCTGAGATAATTAAACCTAGGTCCTGACATGAATCTAATACAGAGTTAAGAGTGTTCTGTGTGTTAGCATACCCAGTGGTGTGTATCATTATATCATCAGCATAGCTAATGATGTGGACGTTGGGTTTGCTCGGTATAGAGTTTAACAGCGTGTTTATTAAGATATTAAATAAGGTAGGACTGAGGACACCACCCTGCAAGGTACCTAGTTCAAAGTCTCTTGTTACACTCCTATGCCCCTGGAAAAATACAGATGACTTCCTGTTGGATAAGTAACCCCTGATCCAACAAAGAAGCCGACCACCAATATTCATTCTTGCAAGCTCACTCAAGATAACATGTCTATTTGCAATATCAAAGGCAGACTTAAGATCTAGGAAGGTGGTATATGACTTTTCAGTGTGCAGGGTAAGAAAGGTGGTGATGCAATGATGCACACTCCTTCCATGCATGAAGCCATATATCTGGGGGGATAGCATGGTTCTTATTCTATGGAGGAGACGGTTTAGGACCATTCTCTCGAATGTTTTGCAAATGCAGCTAGTAAGGGAAATTGGGCGGAAAGCATTCTCTTGATTACCCACCAGAAATAAATATCTCTTTGATATCCCCAGAGTCAAACTTAATTTGTGTAAACACTATACAAATAAAGGGACCCAGTCTATGGAACTCACTCCCTAATGAATTGAAAAGCTGTCCAACTTTTGCGTCATTCAAAAACAAAACTAAAAAGTACCTAATTTCATCTTCGTAGTTTTTTACCTTGTTGCTTTAAAATTGCACTGTATCTATTGCTACCCAATCTCCCAATCTTTATGTACCCAATCCGAACATCTTTACCATTGTGATCATTGCTGTCTTCTTATATGTGCTATCAATCTGCTGTATGGTGTCTATTAATCTTGTTTAAATTACCAATCAAGCTGTCAATGTAATCAATCAGAGCTTTAATATACCAATGTGCTTTAATATATTTACTAATCTCTCTCATCTCATTTTTTTCTTGTAATGTATCTGTTATCATTTTATTAATTCTGCTAGAATTTACCTACTTAAAATTATCTGTTAGATTAAGGACCTGCCCGAAACGTTGCGCGTACTAGTGGCTTAATTTACAAGATTGTAAATACTATGCTATGTATTCTCACAAACCCAATGTACCTTCTTGTATATAAATAAATAAATAAATATATAAGATTGGGATTCTATGCCGGTGTCGCCTCATATTCCAGAATTGGTCTCGCATAAACTATACAAGATCCTGAATAACTCTGTTGGATTCTCAAAGTTATAGTTTTTATATTAGTCAATATTTTGTATGCAGCTGATTCTTTTGATGTGGACTTATGCTGACAGAACCCAACCACTTGGACTAGACGGCAGAGCTACAGCCTCGCGTCTTGCAGGATGGCATTCAATCCCCAGCCATACAACTGATTGGGCACAATTCCTTTCCTTTGTCCAATCCTAAATCTTCATCCTATCCCTTCCAAATACTATACAGTCGTAATGTCTCAGTGCTCCTCCTTATGACTAATTGCCTCATTTTATCTTCTAACAAGTTCGATGTAATATCAACCCATAACCTTCCCAATCATGCCAAAGGCTGTACTTCTCTCAACCAGTTTAATTTAAAAACTAAGTACTACCTAATAAACTCTATGTAACCTACCTTACCTCCTAAATGTCAACCTATGTCTTGCTATTTTCAAACGTTATTAATTATTGACCAACTTGTTTAACTGCTGATATCTGCCAAGTACAAACGTAAAGACAATTGTAATCTGTTTATTTAGTTAAAATTCCTTCTTCTGTTTTGTTGCATTTTTGTTGTTCTATCCGTCATATAATTATTATTCTTTTTATTTTTTCCTTTTTACAATTCAATTTATACTTTTGATCTCAATTAGTATTAAGTTTTAGTCTGTTTTTGTCCACACCTTGCCCGAAACGCTGTGCGTGTTAGTGGCTTCAGGCATGTATGTATATAGCTCTATCTATTATTCCGACATTATGTTTGTAACTAATTTTCAATTCTATGTACCTTTACCTGAATAAATATCTTATAAGTATGTTTCTCTATGCGATTCCAGGAGGATTTCCTCTCCCGTGTGATACCTAGTGTCTGGCTTCCTGTTTCATGTACCCAGTTTCATTACTTTGCACTTGCTTGATTTGAACTCTAGTAGCCCCTTGACCACACTTTCAAATTGCTACTAAAGTAAATGATGACGTGGAAGTGGTAGGTGGGAATGTGATAGAATGTGGTGATAAAGGTGGTTGATGGGTAAATACTGGTTCAACTTGGGTAAATACTGGTTCAGTAACAGGGTTGTTGATTTGTGGAACCAATTGCCGCGTAACATTGTGGAGGTGGGGTCCCTCGATTGTTTCAAGCAGGGGTTGTACATGTATATGAGTGGATTGGGTGGTTATAAATAGGAGCTGCCTCGTATGGGCCAATAGGTCTTTGTTCTTATGTTCTTATGATGGGAGGTGGGGGATTGAGTGGCAGTAGGCAAGAGAGGGGGATGGGGTGAGGTTGTAGTAGATGGGAGAGTGTATGGGGATGCTGTTGTAGTGGTTGTTGGTGGAAGGGTGTGGATGAAGTTGTAATAGGTAGGAGGGTGTGGGGATGAGGTGGAGGTTGTGAGGTGTTGCATCAGCAGAGAGCTAGGAAGCCCTACTAAAGAATACACTACTGCACTGCTATTTTTATGATGAGTGAGGTGTTGCATCACCCAACTCTTGTTTACAGGCTGACAAACATACATACATACCTGCATACATACATACCTGCATACATACATACATACATACATACATACATACATACATACATACATACATACATACATACATACATACATACATACATACCTGCATGCATACATACATACATACATACATACATACATACATACATACATACATACATACATACATACATACATACATACATACATACATACATACATACATACATACATACATACATACATACACATACATACATACATACATACATACACTCGGTACATACAACATATGTACAACATCACATACAACATCATCATACAACATCACATACAACATCATCATACAACATACATACAACATCACTCGGTACCCCTACTCAAATCTCTGAATATGTTAGATATTAAGTCACTGCACATTCTCTCATGTGTATCATACATATATAAAACGCTGAACTGTAATGCCAATCCTGAACTCAAAAGCTTCATTGCTGGTTGTAGCAGAACCCATGAGCACCACACCAGAAATAAATACAGTTTTGATATTCCAAGAGTACGGCTTAATCAAACTAGAAATGCTCTACAAATCAAGGGACCCAGAATGTGGAATGACCTTCCCAACCATGTTAAAGACTGTACCTCTCTCAACCAGTTTAAGAATAAAACTAAACACTACCTAATAAATTCCCTGTAACCTACTGTGAGGAGATGTAGAATCTCCTCAGCTAGTTTTCCTAGTTTCTAGAATAGGCTAGTCGCTCTAGGGACTCTAGAAACTGAAGCTTTCAAATTTCATATACTTGTTGGGTGTCATATGAAAGCTTATGTTAAATGCTGTCAGTTAAAACTAGTTAGAGGTCTGTGATTGCTCTGTAGAGAGAATTACAGCAAAATTTTCCTGTTCTGTGAAACAGAGAGATGGTAGTATAACAAAAACCGTTAGAGGTGGAGGGGGGACAGTGGGGCGAACGCTGCCTCCCCCCCACCAAGGGAGACGTTGTGTTAGGCCTCACCCTCCTTGTGACGTCACGCCACGCCACAGGCGAGGGGCACGTGTGATTGGTCTAGGCACCCCTGCTCCTATGCCGAGTTTTGGCGCGAAGAACTGTGATTGGAAGCGGCATGAGGAACAGTGCCGGCTTCCTGCTGATTGGTCAAGACAAGGTAGGGGGAGAGAAATAGGGGGATGTGAGCCTCTCGGGCCCGCCAAAGAGTCAGTTTGAATTGGGCAGCCAGGGTGTGAAGAGTGTCTAGGTGCGGGGTGGCGGGCCTGCCACCCCCACCACCGTTATCGCTCCTGTCGTTCTGTTTACTCATATTGCATGGCACTCCAGCCACCCTGGGTGTGTCGAAGCCCAAATTGCGAGAAACTGGGACTTGGACTTTGAATTCCGCCCGACGTCGTCCATGTGGTAGGTGACGCCGGCCAGTGTCACCCTGTCACCCCAGTGTAAGAGCGAGTCATGCTCTGGTATGATGGGGTTGTTAGTGATTCCCCATCCTCATGTGTGTATAACACCAGGCGCCACGTGGCCACCCCTGGCCACCCGTGCGGCCCGGCCCGGCCCGGCCCAGTCACCCACCCACCCACCTTACCCCGCGCGCGAGCTGCCCGGGTGGGGTGGGGTGCTGTGACGTCACGCGCCACCCGTGGCCACCCTCCTGAAGGCCACGCAGTGGCCACATGTTGGCCACCACCTTTGGCCACCCCCTTGGCCACATTCCCAGGACAGCCTAAGGCCACATCTTGTCGACGCACGAGGAGCAAGCTAAGTGTTGACAGCCAGGTGGTAAGGACCTGGGAAATGAGGAAATGTGTGGACGGAAACGTGAGTACTTTACAGTGTATAACAGGGTCTCAGTTAAAAGAGAATAAGAGAAAAGTTGTGTGGGCCCCTAGCCCGGCCAGGCTAGGGAAGTAGCTGAGACGCCCGTCTGTGGCACGCCCAGGTGACTGTGGGGCAGTACCTGGAGAGGGAAATTGTCACTGTAAATCATGTAGTGATATAATTGTACATCTGTAGAGATGTTGTGTGTAGACTGACTAGAGTTTGGGACCAGTCAGTGTAGAGAAATCATCATATAAATGATCCAGTCTGGCGATTCTGTATAATCGTCCAGCCTTGGTTAGTGCCATGGTACCTCATTATGTAATTAGGCCAGGTTAGAGTTAATTAAGCAGGCCCGTGGGGCAGGGTTATTAGTGGATATCCTGAGGTCTGTATATGTCCTGGTGATTAATTTACATTGTTTATGGAGGCCATTTCCATATGTTTCATTTGCATGTTGCATGTATTATGTTGTGTGGTGAGTCAGTAGATGTGATCGCTGACTGATTGCCTAATGATGTCATTAGCATGGGGGGCATGCTGACGGTATCATTATGTGCAGGTTTGTGCAGTGTATCAGGTATACGTTATTACTGTCCTAGGAACTGTGTTGAGGATTTAAGGGACCCTTTGAGTATTCAGGGAAATTCTCAGTCACTTAATGGAGCGAGCAATTTGTTAATTTGCCTAATTATGGGAGAATTAGTGCCAGCTGTCCGCGTAGAGCGACGGTGTCTTATATTAACGTAATTGTCTTGCTGAAGCCACCGGGATCGGGCGATCTTTTGCAACGTTTGCAAGATTAGAGGGACAGTAAGATTGGTATACCTTGATTGTTGCAAAACCGTGTGTCATTACTGTGTGGGCATAGTAATTAACGAGTTGCAGTAGTCGCAACCGTATGTGGGCAGTGCTATTTTATGTTTTGCATGCCATTATATGTGTGACCTATGTAACCTTAGGGTTACTTTGTTTCTTTAAGTTGTGTTGAGAACTTGAGGATTCAGTGAGTTAATTAGGGGTAATTAACTGGATAAGGGGGTGCACACTTGAAGTTGTTGAATGAGTGAGTGCTGTTATGGGAGAACAGTGTTGAACTTGAGCTTGTGGGAATACGTGTCCGGTGCAATTAATTGTCCGTGTGACAATTAATTGACCACTCTAGCTAATTATGTAATTAGCATTCTCATCATGAATTCACGTAGTGGGAGAGGATCTGTCAGAGTCTGTCAGTGATAGTGTTAACGTCAGTTGCTCGAGACTAACTGCCTTTCAGGGTTGGGGCAATTAGTGGCTCATGATAATTAGTGGAGTAATTAACGTCTGGAGTCTTGAGGACTCAGATGACTCGGTAAAGCGAGGTCATGGGGTTAGCATAATACGTTATATTAATCATATTCTGTCTGGTGACAGTGGATTAAGTTGCACTCATTGTTAATTAGGGTAATTAACTCCTCTTCCGTGAATTCACAGTGTTTGATGAGACCTGCTTAGGCAGTGCGGAGTGAGACGTATTTATGTATGATTAATTATCGGTCCTGGTGACAGTTAATTAATTGCTCAAGGCTAATTAGGGTAATTAGCACTCATTAGTAAGTAAACGTAATTAGTGATACACAGACTGTTGAGAAGCCACCCACTTGGGGTAGGCTTAGTTAACGTAACTCAATTGGGATGTAATTAGTGGTCCGTTTGACCTTAATTAAGAATTACTCACTGAATACTTGCAAGGAGTCAAGTGTGATGTAATTTAAGAGTTGAGTTATTGTGACAAGAGGACTTGTGTTAACGTAGAGTACTATCATGTTGTTGTCTAGAGTGAGACACTTGTTGTGATTAAAGTAGTACTTGTTGCTGACTGCTGTGATCAGTCAATTTCCATCATTATTCACATAATCAATGTTGTAATTGATTAAGGCAATTTCTTTTGGTTATCGTCTAGTGACGAGGGTAAAGTAACTTAGGGATGAGTGGAGCTGTGTCCCAGAATCCCACCTTGCCTGACTGTGTTCACTTTAGTTGTGATAGGGGGAGTCACTGTTAGACTACCCACCTGATTACGGGGGTCGCTCCTGTTGGGCGGGAGGACCTTAAGCTTGTGATTAGAGTAGCTGCCACTAGGAAGTCGTGTCACTATTGATTGCTTGCTTGTGTCATCAGTGGATGAATTGTTCAGTTAGTTCATGTTGTCAGCCCGAAGTGTCAGCAGGATGGAGCCTGCTGTCATTTCTCGAGGGGCTGTTGAATAGCTGTGTTGCAAATGCCACTGGTTGGACTTAACGTAATTAAATCACTCGCTGTGGTGTAACTTAGTCTGTGATATTTTTCTTTGAGTTTGCAATATTGCGTCATCAGTGGGCACACCTGTGTTCAGGTTAGTTCAGTATGCAGCCACACAGCAAGGGTTGCTATTTAGCTGTTGGTTATGGTGCCACTGGATGGACATTAACGTAAAGATTAATTTGAGGAAGGGTGCTGGAGTTGCCAGTGAACCCATTAGTTATTGATGTCATTGAAAGGCTACTGATTTGATTGCATTGCAACCGCTATTGCAGGTGTAGACTGCACTGAGGCGTAGAACAGTTAGGAGGTTACTGGAGACGTGTTTCAGAACTCACTGTGTCATTTGTTGTAATTGTGATTATAGATCTGTTAGTTCTTGCTTGCGTGTTGATTCCTCTGTGGGCACGCTTATGTTCGAGTAAGTAACGTCATTGACATTCTTTTGTTTTAATGTAGTAGTCTAGTCTCTTGTTATAATAAATTGTTATTTGTTAACAGTCTTTGATGTCAACCTTCAACTATTCTGTACCACTCCCATTGTTCTGATATATTTGATATTGTTGTTTTAAATCTTTGATATGACGGCTGCGCTCTTGGGAATTCGAATTCCAATTCATAGCGCCACACAACAAATATAAAATTTGATTGTGAGAACCCGTCGGTTACCCTTTATTGGTTTTAACGTCATGTTTAACTAGGAGGAACCAGCGGCCTATTGTGGACAGGTTTTCACCCCTGCTGGTGGAAGCCTGGCGGTTTGCTCCCGCTTCTCCTTTTTCTACTGGACTCATGCTTAACTGCCAAGAGCAGCCTTTAAACTTGTAGTCCACCTCCTAAGGGAGGTAGGCGTAGAGAAAAATCTCACACCTACCTTACCCCTCTAGTTCAACCCATGTCTGTTATTTTTTAATCAACACTGTTTGTCAACCTTTTGTATTTGTGCTGCTTTTTCAGTCATGTTCCCCCTTTTTTTTTTACCTTTATATGTATTTGTTCTCAACAACATTTTATTTTTTATGCTCTATTAATATTAAGTTCTAGATATTAATGTTCTTCCTGCCCGAAACGCATTGCGTAATAGTGGCTTTAGGCATTGTATGTACTAGCTCTACCTATAATTCGATCCATTAATGTAACCTCACTGTATGTATATACCTTACCTGAATAAACATATTTATTTATTTATTTATTTATTTACATACATACATACATACAATACATACATACATACATACATACATACATACATACATACATACATACATACATACATACATACATACATACATATATAAATGTTCCCAGTCAGACTCGGGGGTATAGGTATTTGCAAGGCGACACAGTTAGCATTGCCGGCATTCTTATCCTCGACCAGTGCTACCAGTGAATTAGTGAATGAGATACTACCCGAGTACCTAAGAGACTCCACTAGGATTTATGATCCCAAATTCACTGAAGGAGCTGGCCAGTGGGACAATCTTGCCAACTCAAAACCGTGACCAACTTTTCCAAACGACTGCAAACAGGCCAAATGGGATAACTCCATAGTTGCCACAGCATTGCTGGAAGCAGCTTCTGGGAAGGACAAAGCATGCCTCCTAGGGAGCCGGTCGGCCGAGCGGACAGCACGCTGGACTTGTGATCCTGTGGTCCGGGTTCGGTCCCGGGCGCCGGAGAGTAACAATGGGCACAGTTTCTTTCACCCTATGCCCCCTGTTACCTAGCAGTAAAATAGGTACCTGGGTGTTAGCCAGCTGTCACGGGCTGCTTCTTGGGGGTGGAGACCTGGTCGAGGACCGGGCCGCGGGACACTAAAGCCCCGAAATCATCTCATGGTTCTTATTCTATGCTATCCTTCAAGAGGATAGCATAGAATAAAAACCATGCTATCCCCCCAGATATATGGCTTCATGCATGGTAGGAGTGTGCATCATTGCATCACCACCTTTCTTACCCTGCACACTGAAAAGTCATATACCACCTTCGTAGATCTTAAGTCTGCCTTTGATATTGCAAATAGACATGTTATCTTGAGTGAGCTTGCAAGAATGAATATTGGTGGTCGGCTTCTTTGTTGGATCAGGGGTTACTTATCAACAGGAAGTCATCTGTATTTTTCCAGGGGCATAGGAGTGTAACAAAAGACTTTGAACTAGGTACCCCGCAGGGTGGTGTCCCTCAGTCCTACCTTATTTAATATCTTATAAGCACGCTGTTAAACTCTTACCGAGCAAACCCAACGTCCACATCATTAGCTATGCTGATGATATAATGATACCACCACTGGGTATGCTAACCGCAGAACACTCTTAACTCTGTATTAGACTCATGTCAGGATCTAGGTTTAATTATTTCAGCAGAGAAAACAAAGATACTAAATCGGCGCCCACCCAGGCAGGGAGGAGCTGTTCGCAGATGCAACTGTCTGATGGCTCCCAGCTTGACTATGTAAACAGATTCAAATACCTTGGCCTTGAGGTGCCACTGTATGGTCCTGTTGTATTCAGACTCTGTCGTCAGTATAAGAGAGGCTCCGAGCTCTCAAGGCTGTCGCAGGTTATCACTCAGGCTATGGTGCCAATGTCAGAATTGTCAAATGATGTACCTTACATACATCAGATCTTTAGTGGATTATGCTGCCCCCTCTGCTTGTTTTGATGCCTGAAAGAAAGCTTGGAGGCTTGAAAATGCAGAACGAAGCCTTGGGGATAATCCTTGGGTGCCCTCGTACCACAAAGATACTTAATATGAGAAAGGAACTTAATATTCTGAGCGTTGTTGATCGTGTTACTGAAATTAACTGTCAAATTGGTATAAAAATGCTTAGGCTAACTCATCCTAATCCTTGCACAGAAGCCCTCCAGAATTACTTTATTGAAGAGCAGCATTGTTCCAATGGATAACAAAAAACTGAACTCAACTCGAGAATGTATCAGGGTCATGATTGTACCAAGAGAAACAACAACGGCACTTTCCTGCACCGTGGGAGGTTACACCCTTTCCAGTTTTAATCCCTCCCTTTCCACCCAAGAAGCAAATTAGAGATCAGCCCAAGCTTCGTCTTGAGGCAAAGCTCAACGCCTTAAGCCATATTGATGCTCTGTCCACAGAGCATTCTCTCTCTCAAATCATATACACTGATGGTTCCCTACACCGCACCACGGGTGCAGCTGGAAGTGCAGTTGTTCTGACAATGGGCGATGGCTTGTACTTTGAGTGGGGAGTCCGTATAAACAATTGGGCCTCTACCCTTCAGACTGAACTATTTGCCTTGATCCTTGCACTGAAATGTGTACAAGTCTCCAAACTTGATACATTAATTGTAAGTGACTCCTTATCATCCTTAAATGCTCTCAACTCTTTAAGACATAACTGTAACATGCTCGTGTCCGAAGCTAGACACAATACAACAAAATTATTAAGGATGGTAACAGAGTCCATTTCATGTGGTCTCCATCTCATGTGGCCTCCGAATGCATGATAGAGCTGATAAGTTAGCCAAAGAATCTGCCTTTAAAGGAGCCGTTGAGTGTAACCTTGGATTGTCAATGAGCAATCTGAGAGCAGCAGTACACCGAGAACTTCAACAAGATCTTGTAGATCTGAGGCAAAGTGAAATTGACACCAGTAATTCCATCTATCATCATACTATCATGCAAGAGGAGCCACACATCTATGGATCATCCAATAAAATCAGCAGACTTCTAGATGTTACTACTGCTGCTCGGCTTAGACTCGGTTACAAGTATCTCTGGGAATTCTCATTATCTGCCGATGTAGACCTGACCAATGTAAACTGTGTCAACAAAATTATTCGCACACCCTCCGTCACTATGTGATGGAGTGCGAAAAGATACGTGAATTTAGAGACAATTCTATAACCAATGTTCCAGCGATGTGTAAATATTTCATTCAAAATGATCTGCTACCAGAAATTTTAGCCAAATATCCCCAGTTTGCTAACTGTAGGTAGTAACTGAGTGATTGTAACCTATCCACCGCTGCCCACTGGATGGGGGGCGGTGTGCAGGACAAACATATAAATTGTGACACTAGCTCTCCACATATGTCAGTTGCTTAATTTAGAACCTGTACTTGAGGTCGATCTCGAACCCATTGTTGATGTGACGACTTATATTGAATTTTGTAACTAGCTCATCAAGATTGTAACTTGCTTAGCTAAATGAATTGTGGGGTTCAGTCCCTGAGCCCATTATGTGCCTCTGTAACCCTTTCCACTACCGCCCACAAGATGGGTATGGGGTGCATAATAAATGAACTAAACTAA
>WNGS01165318.1:22084208-22094596 GCA_020271785.1 Procambarus virginalis | reverse complement strand
TGCAACACAGACGCTGTCTGTACTCTGAACAGTAATAACATCAGGAGAGTACTGGAGAACAAACAGAGAAAATCTCTCGTAAGACTCCGGGTCAAGGTGTCAGTGACCCAACAGGCAGCATGACGGAGGTAAAAGTGGCGACTGTCACCCGGAGACAAGGGCACAGCAACCAACGATCCCGTACAAGATGGGTTGGAACCCGGAAGACACATTCAATGGTCCCCCGAGCCCAGACAGGGGTTTCCAGGGCACGTAGGGGAAGCCCGGGCAAGGTGTTGCTAACCGGATAAGAAACCCAAAAATAACAAGAGGGTAGAGGATAACACTGAAAACCCCTGCGACGTGTACAATCACAGGGGCCTAGCAGAGGGCCGCCAAACACTACCAGTGGAACTATAGCCACACTAGGCAGACCCCCACCAGGCATGAAAAGAATAACAAAAGAAAAACCCTGCAAAAGTACACCGTTTCCAGAGGCAAAAGGAACCGGTCGCCGCTTAGGTGGCAGGCTGTGCAACACCTCGACGCCCTAACCAGCACAATACCAATCCTTACCCAAGGCCAAAAAAGGGCCCCCAGCCCCAGCTGGTCCCAAGGGCGAGGCAAATGCCGAGCAGCAAGAACCTCTACGGGAATGGTTCCCGAACGCCCCAGGGAAGATAACCCTGTTACGCAGGGGCAGTACTCACAGGGCACTTAGGGAAGTCAGCCACTAAGCGCATGCAGCCCTGGCACTGATGAGGTACTCCTGACCACCACACAACACACGGCAGTGAACGCCACACAAGGCAAACACCTCCTAGGAAATTGAGGCCAGAGAAGCGTCTATCCCAGTTGACATTAGCTTACGAACTGACGCTTAGCAGCCGGCATGGTAGGTCCGGGGCTCCCCCCTCCCCCTCTCGGGCGGGGAGGGCTGTGTGGACGATCGGCGCAGCAGTAAAGTGTGATGTTTGCTTGTTTGCTTGTTTCCTTGTGATTGTAGAGAGTTTCTACCTCTCTGTTCGTTTTTTTGTTTTAGTTTTTTACCATGTGGGGTTTGTTTTGTTATGCCTACCTTTCTGAGTGCCTAACCCCGGTCGATAGCAGATAAGGAAAACCCCAACCACAAAGGGGTTTTCCAGGGCCATTGCTCCCTAAAACCTCTCTGAAGGGGCCAGGTTCTGGCGCTGGTCCCTGGTAGGTCTGAACTCCTTAGCCAATGTCCCGGTCTAATATAACATACATTAGCCCGATAAGCTCCAGGGAGCCGTAGGGGCTCCCCACAGAAAGATACATTGGATTGTGAGCTTACATAACATTGGTGTTCTTACATTCTTGCAAAGCCACTAATACATATAGTGTTCGGGCAGGAACATTGATGTTTCTAATGTTAGAATTAGAATGAGAAATGTCACTTCTCTCCAAGTGTTCTAATGTGAGATGTGTGATACTGTACCTTCAATTACCCACAGTGCCAAGGGGGGCAGAACCTGTCTGCAGTCTGTTCCCTCTATTACTCTGTGAACACAAGTATGCAGCAATATAACCTGAGCACGAGTACATGGCCGAAGCAAGAAGAACAATTCCTTATAAGATATGAGGAATGGAAGGACAGCAAGTGAGGAGTGTACAGTCGTTGGAACAGTCTACATTGCATAATTCTAAAGAAAGTGAGCTATGGCAACAGTGCCAGCTATAAAACCAGGCAGATTCTGTCCCTTCTGTAATAGGATGTTCCAAAGAACAGAGAGGAATTTATTTTATGTATGCTTATGTATGTGCTTCAAGTGACATTTGAAGTAATTTTTTGGGTTATGACATTTTCGTGTTGATACTACAATTTATGGAATTGATTTAAAAAACCAGCGATGAATATAATGAAACGCCATTTTCTGGGAGAGACCCGGAGGCTCCCCGGAGCTTATCAAGGCTGATATGCTAATGTCAGACTTTGGCATCAGTCATGTGTATGGAGTTCTGTGGGCCTACTGGGGACCTCGAGCCAGAACCTGGCCCCCCTCAGAGAGGCATGAGGAGCAATGGCCTATAGAAACCCCCATGTGGTTGGAAGCATTCTATGTCTGCCATCAACCGCGTGAGGCACCCAGAAAGGTAAGCGTCCCAAAACAAACATCTATTCTGGTGAAAATTGCTACCAAAAGTCGAACAAGTGGATAGAACTCCCCAAAAAGAAACGAGCATGACATCACACGTCGTCACACTGCTGTCTGCGAAGTGCCCCCCTCCTGGGAAGGGGGAAGGGGGAGCCTCAGACCCTCGCGCCGGCCATCCACCCTTCAGTTCTGAGGCTGGACATCAAAACATGCGAAAAACCGCTGACTGGGGAGAGGGAGGGATGCTGGGAAGCCTCCAGGTCTTGCCCAGAAAATGGCATTTCATTACATTCAATGCTGGTTTTCTGGGTGGGAGCTCCTATGGCTCCTCAGAGCTAACTACCCAAAGAGGAAATAGAGGGACTTACCCGGGAGGCGGTTGCTGCTCACTCCTGAACTCGAAGTCGAGACAACTGGCTGCAACCGCCGACCCAAAATGACACAGGCCCGACTAGGTCCAGGAACGTTCACGAGATATTGAGCAGCCAGGACCCTGTTCGACTGCCAAAACCCCTACGCCCGAATGTCAGCCCAGGACATGTTGCCAAAGACGACAGCAAGAGCAGCGAACTTACGAACGACATGGGCACGGGGATAAACCACAGGCTGGCTAGCCTTAATAATCCTGCGGGCAACCTGGGAGACCCGCACCCGCGAACAGGGAAGAAGGGAAACCAGATCAACCCAAAGCGCGTCCCCGGACACAGAAGCCGTGGTGCACAAATAACGGTGGGGGGCTGCAACCAGACACAAAACATGATGCACCCCGGCCTAACCAACCAAACATCAACAACCCATGGACCCCTCCAGAAAGAAAGCAGTCTCATTCTTCGCCAAAAAAGACGGAGACGGCTGCAGACGAACAAACCTATTGCCATGACCGAAGGAGCAGAAACCCCTGCGCCGGAGGAGAGCATGAAGCTCTCCGACCCGAGCCTCAGAGGCCAATGCCAACAGAAAAAAGAGCCTTCGAGAAACAATCCTGAACCGAAGGGGCCACAACAAACCGAGGAGAAGAAAGAAAAGAGAGCACTCTGTCCAATGACCAGGACGACTCAGGCGGCGCATGAGCAGGCCGGAGGTAGAACAACGCCCGAGACAACTTGCGAAACAGTGCAGACGTAACATCAATACCGAAAGCATGCAGAAGCAGTTCCGCCAGTGCCGCATGATATGAGGCAACAGTGTTAGGCATAAGATGACGGACCTGGAACAACAAAGAGAGAAAGGACAACACCACCCTAACATACAGCGAATCACAATGACGAAGATGCAAAAAGAACCGGAAGGGCCGCCAAGAAACTTCATACTGCCGTTAAGAAGAAACCCGGACCACTAACAAGGAAGCCACCTGAGCACCATAGAGATGATGATAAACTCAAGTAAAAAAATACCATACATGAAGACTTGAGGAGAAGATCGAACCAGCCACCTGACGCTCTGGTCCGATCTGCTGGAAATCTGCGGGAAAACCTCCGGGTCCGGACACCGAGCAAACAACACCTGACACCTCAGCTGGGCTGGCCACCACAGGGCCAAGAGGACGACTCTCCCCTGGTAAGTCTCCAAGCAAGTCCGGACCTGGAGCAACAGCTGATCTAGGGGAAAAAGATACAGGACCCCCACCTCGGCCAGTCATGCCAAAAAGCATCGACCCCGACGGCCTCGCAGTCGGGGGAAGGACGCCACATATAGAGGAAGGCGCCTCGACCACGCCGACGTGAAGAGGTCCACCTTGGGGCGTCGGGACGTCTGGCAAAGCCAATGAAAGAAGTCGACGTCGACCGTCCATTCCGTGGACAGGGGAATGAGACGAGACAGGCCATCAGCCAAGACGTTGGACACCAGAGCCAAACCCAGAGAACTCAGCAGAAGAGTCACCCGAAGCGACCAGCACCAAAGAGCCAAAGACTGCATCGAACCCCCCTTGGTTCAGGCAATGAACCACCGGGGAGCAGTCCGAATGGAACCACATCGTCGATCCGCAGGCGACCTGAACCCTCTGAAGAGCAAACCACACCACTGCAAACTCTTGCACCGTGCTGTGGGCTCAACGGAAGGACGGACCCCACCGTCCCTGGCTTGCTTTGTGAGCACTGGTCACAAAACCCCAGCTGAGAGACAACACATCCGTGAACGCATCCTGCGAGGGCTCGGGCAGGCGCCAAGGCACTGAATCCCAAAAAACCCAAAGAGGAAGCCGGTGATGCAGCAGCCGGCTTCCTTATGCAAGGCCCCCAGGGGCCGAATCCAACGATCGCGAGAGGCAGAAGGGACGTCCCTGAAGGAAGCAGCACAGCCGACGAAGCCAAACTCGACCCAGCGGGTAGACCATCATCGCGAAGTTCAGGCTCCAGCACAGACCCTCGAGCAACTGCCGGGTGACCCAGGAGCCCCCCAGAAACAGGCGCATGCCGGACCGCAGCTGTAGGAGAGACTCCGGAGGAAGAGACAAGGAAGCGGTCCGAGAGTCCCACACAAGAACCAGCCACATCCGAACCAGGGAGGGAACCAGATGAGACTTCCTCCAGTTCACCAAGAACCCGAACCCAGCAAGTTGGGAAAGAACCAAGTCCCTGGCTAGCAGACAAAAGGACTGGCTGGGAGCCCCAAGCCAGCCAGTCGTCGAGGTAGGCCAACACTCGAACACTGAAGAGACACAAAACGGGCCACGACGACCTGGTAAGGTGTGTGAACACGCGAGGTGCCAAGTTCAACCCGAATAGGAGACAACGAAAGCGGCAAACCTGATGCCTCACAACAAAACCGAGCCAATCCCTGAACCCCGGATGAATCGGGACGAGCCAATAAGCATCCCGGAGGTCCAGAGACACCATCCAAGAGCCCAGCGCCAAGAGGAGCCGAACATGGGATAGCGTAGTCATCCAAAAGGAGGGGCAATGAACCCGGTTGTTCAGACGGAATAAGTCCAGAATGAACCGCAGGTCTGCACAGTCCCATTTCGGGACTGGGAACCGACGGGAAACCCATCTGAGGGACGTCGTTGTTTCGACCACGCCCAAGCAAACCCATTCCAAGATGGGTTTGCTGCGCAACAGAGCGCAGATCGTGGGACCAGGCATGAGCAAACAGCGCAAGCCTCCCCCCATTGCCCTGTCAATGGGGCGAACCGCGAAAAGGCTGGCGCCCGTTACGAGACCCAGAACCTCGCACAGAGCGAACACCACGTCAACCAAACGGAGGTGGGTCTGAAGGCAGCACTGGACCCGAAACTGGGCACCGAAACTGAGAAAGTCACCCCTAGACCCCCAGAGAACCAACAAGTCAGACATAGGTCAACAAGAAGCTGAAGCAGCCTGTATATACTGCGCCACGGCAGAAGTCTCAAAAAGAAGAGGACAAAATGGGGAAGACATTCTAAGAGCCAGGGCCCAGGCCGATTCCAGAGAGGAGGCCAGCACCACCTGCCGACACGTGAGCTGGGAAGCATAAAACAAGGAAATCGCATCCCACAAGATTGGCACAAAGAGCTTGAATAAGGCACCAAACCCAGGAACGGCCCCAAGCGTCCCAACATCCTCCGCAAGCCAGTCCGAAGACAGCTCCAGGAGAGAAATGATACGCAAGGCTGAAGCCAAGAGGCCAAGGGTGCGCAAGTCCTCAGCAATCGGTGCAGCCAAAAGGGAGAGAACCTGCACATGGAGCTGCACTACGCCAACATCCCGAGAAAGGGCTGGGGCACACAAGCACTCATTGAGATGCTCAAGATCGCCCCCCACGAAAACCTGAACCACCAGATTTTCTGGCAGTTTTTCTGGTGAAAACCTGAACCACCACCACCAGAACCTGGTGGTTCCATCAGGAACCACTGTCGAAGCCTTGCGCCACTCAAGCATGTGGGAACAGCAAAGGAATGCCAAGCCTCCAAAGGAAACACAGGACGGTCTGCCAGCCAGGACGACTCCGGAACCTCGTAACGGACCCAGAAAGGAAACGATGGCCCAAACCTGAAAGAAGACGGATACATAAGCGAGGCATAATCCGGGTCGTGCAGGAGGTAAGTCGCTAGGGCTGCCCGCACTGCAGACGGTAGGATGCGGTAAGCCGAAAACCTCCAGAAAGACGGAACTGACGCACCCGGGGGGGGGGGGGGGGGACACGAAACCGAACCCGGGAGGGGCAGACACCAAATCCAACTCGTACGTAGAGGAGGAAAAAAGAGAACCCCACTCCTTGTAACTATAAGCCCCGCTCAGTGGGCAAAAAAAAACCCAGACGAGGTCCAGTGGGACTCATGGCCCCCAAGTCAGCCCCTCCCCTGCCCCAGGATCCTCCTCCACAGGACCCGGGGCTGAGTCATCCCCAAAGCCCCGGCCTCGAAAGAAAAGGTCGGTGCAGCCGTATAAGCCGGATGGAAGGGGGCACACTGGTCAGAACCGGAGCCTGCGGCAGGGAGATCGAACTCGAATGTCTCCATCGCCATACCGGAAGGGGTATCCCCGAGACTGCCAGAGTTTCAAGTCCATCTGAACCCTTCCCCGACTCCGAAACCGTCAAGACGCTTCGGGGCTCGAAACAGGGGGGGGGGGGGCAGAATAAACAACAACAGGGGAAGGACGAGGGGGCGGCAGCCTTGGGCAACCTCAGGACATATGGTGTGAGCAACCAACTGAACGCGTTGCAACAACCTAAAGCGTACATGCAACACCTGCGCTGCCTGTACCTGTAGAAGATAGTCAGTGGACTGGGTAAACTGAGTCACCAGCAAGCAACAGAACTCGCAGGACTCCAGGTCGAAAGTGTCACCGACCCAAAAGGCAGCATGACGGAGGCAAAATGGTTTGAGTCACCTGAGACAAGGGGACCGAGCAACCTCGAACTCGCACAAAGCGAGGAAGGGGGGGGGACTCCGGGGGTCACATCTATTGGACACACGTGCCACCATGGGGTTTCCCAACGTCCAGAGACGGAACTCACGCTCAGGGAATCCCAGGCAGGGTACTGCTAACCGGTGCCAAAACTACCAAGCAACTTTCTAAAGCTGAAACTCAGGGAGGTGAACAATCACGGGGGACCTAGCAGGGGGGGGGGGGGGCATACTAGAAGAAAACCTTATTAGGTAAAACACCAAAGGACCAAGCAAGGCAGACTCCCCCCCCCCCCACATGGCACAAACAAAAAACCAGCGTTGAATGTAATGAAACGCCATTTTCTGGGTGAGCCCGGAGGCTCCCTGGAGCTTATCGGGCTAATGTATGTTATGTTAGACCGGGACACTAGCTATGGAGTTCAGACCTACCAGGGACCAGCGCCAGAACCTGGCCCCTTCAGAGAGGTTTCAGGGAGCAATGGCCCTGGAAAACCCATATGGTTGGGGGTTTTCCTTATCTGCCATCGACCGGGGTTAGGCACCCAGAAAGGTAGGCGTAACAAAACAAACCCCACATGGTAGAAAACTACAACAAACCGAACAGAGAGGTAAAAAACTCCCTACAATCACAAGGAAAACAATCAAACAATCACTTTACTGCCGCGCCGGTCGTCCGCGCAGCCCTCCCTCCCCGGGAGGGGGAGGGGGGGGCCCCGGACCTCACCGCGCCGGCTGCCGTCAGTTCGGAAACTAGGCTTCAACCAACGCGAAAAATCCGCCGACCGGATGGGAGGGAGGGTAGCCAGGGAGCCTCCGGGGCTCACCCAGAAAATGGCGTTTCATTACATTCAACGCTGGTTTTCTGTGGGGAGCCCTAGGCTCCTGGAGCTACATACCCAAAGAGAAGGAAAAAGGGGACTTACCCGGGAGGCGGCGGCCACAAACTCCTCAACGCGAAGTCGAGACAACTGGCTGCAACCTGCGACCCAAAGCAACACAAGAACGCCGAGGAGCAGGGACGTTCACCAAATAACGGGCGGCCAGGACCCTGTTCGATTTCCAAAAACCACGCGCCCGAATATGTGCCCAAGACATATTACCAAACACAGCAGCCAAAGCCGCAAACTTCCTAACGTCATGGGCGCGAGGATAGACCGCAGGCTGGCTAGATTTAATAACCTGCGGACAACCTGGGAGACCCGAGCCCTGGAACAGGGAACGAGGGAAACTGGATCAACCCAAAGCGCATCCCCAGCCACACGGCCGAAGCGCGCAAGTAACGGCGAAGTGCCGCAACTGGACACAACACATGATGCACCCCGGCCGAACCAACCAAGCATCAATGACCCATGGACCCCTCCGGAAAGCAGCCGTCTCGTTCTTCGCCAGAAAAGAAGGAGAAGGCTGCAAACGGACAAACCTACCCCCAGGACCAAAAGAGCAGAAACCCCTGCGCCGGAGGAGAGCATGAAGCTCCCCACCCGGCCCCCAGAGGCCAAAGCCAACAAAAACAAAGCCTTGGAAAAACAATCAGGAACCGAAGGGGCCACCACAAAACGAGAAGAGGAAAGATAGGAGAGCACCCGGTCCAAGGACCAGGACGGCTCAGGAGGCGCATGAGCAGGCCGGAGGTGAAACATAGCACGAGAAAGCTTACGAAACGGGGCGGATGTGACATCCACCCGAAAGCAAGTGCGAGCGGCTCCGCCAGCGCCGCACGATACGAGGCGACAGTATTAGGCATCAAATGACGGTCCTGAAAAAGCCAAGAAAGAAAGGACAAAACAACCCGATCCGAAAGAAAAGACAACCTACGAAGAGCCAGAAAATGGCGAAAAGAACGCCAGGAAACTTCATACTGTCGCCGAGACGAAGCTCTCAGGTGGGACACCATCAATGAAGCCACCTGATCACCATAGAAATGGGATACACCCGCGTCAAAAAGACCAGACGCGAAGAGCAGAGGAGAAGGGCGAACCAGCCCTGTACCGGACCGGACCGACCTGCTGAAAGAGGCGGGCCGCCGCGGAAACGTCCCGGGTTCGGGCACCGAGCGAAAAGCACTGGAAACCAAGGCTGGGCCGGCCACCAAGGGGCCACAAGGACTACTCTCCCTGGGAAGTCTCCAACCGAACCAGAACCCGAAAGCAACAGCTGGACCGGAGGAAAGAGGTAAGGTAACCCCACCTCGACCAGTCCTGCTGAAAGGCATCCACCGCGAACGCCTCGCAGTCGGGGAAGGGAGTCACATAAATCGGGAGACGCCGAGACCACGCCGACGCGAAGAGGTCCACATCTGGGAGACCGTACGTCTGGCAGATCCAACGAAGCGAGTCGTCGTCGACCGTCCACGGAGTGGACAGGGGAATGAAGCGAGACAGACCGTCCGCCAGAACGTTGGACACTCCCCGGACGTGAACCGCCAGGAGAGCCAAACCCCGAGAATCCAGTAGACGAACCACTCGAAGGGACCAACCCCACAGAGCCAAGGACCGAAGAGAACCCCTGCGGTTCAGGCAATGAACCACTGGAGAACAGTCCGAATGGAGGCGAATGGTCGAACCCTGAGCGACCCGAACCCTCCGAAGAGCGAACCAGACAGCCGCGAACTCCCGAACCGTGCTGTGAGCCCGACGGAAGGACGGACCCCACCGACCCTGGCCTGCCTGGTGAGCACTGGTCACAAAATCCCAGCCGAGGGACGATGCGTCCGTGAACACATCGAGCGAGGGCTCGGGGAGGCGCCAAGGCACCGAACCCCGAAAACCCCGAAGAGGAAGCCGGTGACGCAGCAACCGACGTAAGAACCCCGGAGGATGAACCCAACGATCGCGAGAGAGGCGGAAAGGACGTCCCAGAAGGAACCAAAACAGACGCCGAAGCCAAACCCGACCCGGCGGGTAGACTAGCATGGCGAAGTTGAGACTCCCGCACAACCGCTCGAGCAACCGCCGAGTGACCCGGGACCCCTTCAGAAACAGCAGACGGCGGTCCCGCAGCCGCTGCAACGCCCCAGGAGGGAGAGACAAGGAAGCGGTCCGAGAATCCCAAATAAGACCCAGCCAGGTCCGAACCCGGGAAGGAACCAGATGGGACTTCCTCCAGTTCACCAGGAACCCGAACCTGGCGAGCTGGGAAAGAACCACATCCCTGGCGAGCAGACAAGCGGACCGACTGGGAGCCCCAACCAGCCAGTCGTCGAGGTAGGCCAAAACCCAAATCCCTAGAAGACGCAGACGGGTCACCACAACCCGGTCAGACGCGTGAAAAAGCGAGGTGCCAGAGATTCAAGCCAAAAGGGAGGCATCGAAAACGGTAAGCCTGATGCCCCACCACGAAACCTAACCATTCCCTGAACCGGATGAATAGGAACGTGCCAATACGTCCTTGAGGTCCAGGGACACCATCCAGCACCCGGCTCCAACAGAAGCCGGCCCTGAGACAGAGTAGTCATCCGAAGG
>WNGS01165318.1:22040742-22044769 GCA_020271785.1 Procambarus virginalis | reverse complement strand
CCTTTCCAGCTATCGGTTGTTTACAGCAATGACTCCTGTCCCATTTCCCTATCATACCTAGTCTTAAAAGTATGAATAGTATTTGCTTCCACAACCTGTTCCCCAAGTGCATTCCATTATTCCACTACTCTCACGCTAAAAGAAAACTTCCTAACATCTCTGTGACTCATCTGAGTTTCCAGTTTCCACCCATGTCCCCTCGTTCTGTTACTATTCCGTGTGACCATTTCGTCTATGTCCACTCTGTCAATCCCCCTGAGTATTTTATATGTCCCTATCATATCTCCTCTCTCCCTTCTTTTCTCTAGTGTCGTAAGGTTCAGTTCCTTCAGTCGCTCTTCATATCCCTTCCCTCGTAACTCTGGGACAAGCCTCGTCGCAAACCTCTGAACCTTCTCCAGTTTCCTTATGTGTTTCTTCAGGTGGGGGCTCCATGATGGCGCGGCATACTCTAAGACGGGTCTCACGTATGCAGTGTAAAGCGCCCTAAAAGCCTCCTCATTTAGGTTTCTGAATGAAGTTCTAATTTTCGCCAGTGTAGAGTACGCTGCTGTCGTTATCCTATTTATATGTGCCTCAGGAGTTAGATTAGGTGTCACATCCACTCCCAGATCTCTTTCTCGACTCGTTACAGGTAGGCTGTTCCCCTTCATTGTGTACTGTCCCTTTGGTCTCCTATCACCTGATCCCATTTCCATAACTTTACATTTACTGGTGTTAAACTCCAGTAGCCATTTCCCTGACCATCTCTGCAACCTGTTTAAGTCCTCTTGGAGGATCCTACAATCCTCGTCTGTCACAACTCTTCTCATTAATTTTGCGTCATCCGCAAACATTGACATGTATGACTCCACTCCTGTAAACATGTCATTTACGTAAATTAGAAAGAGGATTGGTCCCAGCACCGATCCTTGAGGTACTCCACTTGTTACTGTTCTCCAGTCCGACTTCTCGCCCCTTACCATTACCCTCTGGCTCCTTCCTGTTAGGTAGTTCTTCACCCATTCTAGGGCCTTTCCGCTTACTCCTGCCTGCCTCTCAAGTTTGTATAGCAGTCTCATGTGTGGTACTGTATCAAAGGCCTTTTGGCAGTCAAGAAATATGCAGTCTGCCCAGCCTTCTCTGTCCTGCCTTATCCTTGTTACTTTATCATAGAATTCTAAAAGGTTTGTTAGGCATGATTTCCCTGTCCAGAAACCATGTTGGTGCTTGTTTACAAATCCAATGCTCTCCAGGTGCTCAACAAGTCTTAGCCTAATTATTCTTTCAAGTATTTTGCAGGGGATGCTTGTCAATGATACGGGTCTGTAGTTAAGTGCCTCCTCCCTGTCACCTTTCTTGAAAATCGGTACGACATTTGCCTCCTTCCAGCAACTGGGCAATTCTCCCGACATAAGTGACTCATTAAAGATCATTGCCAGAGGCACACTGAGAGCCTGCGCTGCCTCTTTAAGTATCCACGGTGAAACTTTGTCTGGTCCAACAGCTTTGTTTGCATCCAGTGTTGTCAACTGTTTCATTACCTCCTCTGCTGTCACCTCTATGTCTGATAGTCTGTCATTTAGGGTAATCGCTTCTAACAATGGGAGCTGCTCAGGCTCGGTTGTGAACACTCCATGGAAATTTGCATTCAGTACCTCGCAGATTTCCTTGTCGCTTTCTGTATATGCCCCTTCTGTTTTCCTCAGTCTTGTCACTTGGTCATTTACCGACATCTTCCTTCTTATATGGCTATGTAGTAATTTAGGTTGCTTTTTCGCTTTGACTGCAATATCATTCTCATAATTTCTTTCCGACATTCGTCTTATGTTAATGTAATCATTCCTAGCTCTGTTACATCTAATCCTGTTGTCCTCTGTCCTTTGTCTTCTGTACTTCCTCCACTCCCTCCTGCTTCTCACCTTTGCTTCCTTACATTGTCTATCAAACCATGGGTTATTATATTCCCTCCTGCTTTTTTCCTTTATTGTTGGAATAAATCTCTCTTCAGCCTCTTTGCATTTCAATATGACTTGGTTCATCATACCTTGCACTGTTTTTCCTATAAGCTCTTCCTCCCACTGCACTTCTCCCAGGTATTCCCTTATCCTTCTGTAGTCCCCTTTTCTGTAATCAATTCTCCTTCCCTGTACAGTGTAGTGTAGAGTGTGTAAATGTGTGGTAAACATACATAAATGAACCTGAAACATTGGTGTGAATAACAGTATGGTGGGAGGGGTGATGGCGAGTACGATGTTGAAGGAGAGAGGGAGGACTGGTTGGGGAACAGCACCAGAACCGGGTCCCCTCAGAGAGGCAAAGAGGAGCAATGGCCTACAGACACCCCTGTGTAATTGGAAGCAGCCTACAGTGACACCTCGGCTTACGAATGCCCTTCTATATGAATTTTTTGGGTTACGAGACCAATTTCTTCATAAAATCCGAATCGAGTTACGAACTTTGTCTTGGGTAGCATTGTTTGTTGATACGCGTATGGCCGACCTAGCACGTGGTGGTACAGCGATCGTGCCTCAGTTTACCAGTGCCTCCCGCCTAGTGACAATTGCACCTGAATTCTTTGTAAAGAATTTCAGTGTTTTTTGGATTTTTGGGTATTGGAACACAAAAGTAATTATTATACATCTCGCCATGGGTCCTAAGAAAGTCAGTGGTAAGGATCAACCTAAGAAAATAGTTGTGAGTAGAGGCAGTAGAGGATGTCCCTTCCTCATTAAGAAAATGTGTGAAGTATAGGAAGAACTGCAAAAAAAAAAAACCAGCGTTGAATGTAATGAAACGCCATTTTCTGGGTGAGCCCCGCAGCCAGTCATCGAGGTAGGCCAGGCACCGAATCCCAAGCAGACTCAGACAGGGCACCAAGATCCGGTAAAGATGCAAAAATACACCAAGTGCCAATTACAAAATAGGGAAAGCAACAAAACCGGCAAGCCTGAAGCCCCACTACCAACTGTGCCAGTCCCGGAAAACCGGAGAGGAACGTGCCAAGAATTGACCTGGAGGTCCAGGTACCCGGCCCCAACAGAAGCCGGACAGGAGACAACAGTCCTCCAATGAGGGCATAGCATCCAGGGCGCAGACTGAAGAAGTTCAAAAGAACCGCAGATTCGACAGGCCCATGTCTGCAAAGAGCAGACGGGAACCCCAGAAGGATGGGGCCGATCGACCATGTCCAACGCACCCACTAAGATGACATGACGAAGCACAGGGGATGAAGCCCACCCTGCCAGCCCTGAACCCCCCAAAGGGGGAGAAGCCGTCCACTGCCGCCACCAGAGGCCGGAAGACAACCAAAAGCGCCCACTAACTGCGGGACCATGCGAGAGTCAACAGAGCGAGCTGCTCCCCCCAGCGCCCCGTCAACAGAGAAGGGAACAGAGCCCCTTGCAAAAGAAAAAGTACACATACACATATATACAAGGTATGTTACACACACACGTGTGTATGCACATACACATGTGCACACACATGGTATACAGAATTACCATGTGTGTGCATGGTAATATATATACACACATGGTATACAGAATTATATGAATATGTTTGCTGATGATGCTAAGATAATAGGAAGGATAAGAAACTTAGATGATTGTCATGCCCTTCAAGATGACCTGGAGTATATGGAGCACCACTTGGCAAATGGAATTTAATGTTAATAAATGCCATGTTATGGAATGCGGAATAGGAGAACACAGACCCCATACAACCTATATATTATGTGAGAAATCTTTAAAGAATTCTGATAAAGAAAGATCTAGGGGTGGTTCTAGATAGAAAATTATCACCTGATTATCACCTGGTGGTTCTAGATTATCAAATTATCATATATATATATATATATATATATATATATATATATATATATATATATATATATATATATATATATATATATATATATATATATGCAAACAAGCCTGAATGGTCCCCAGGACTAGATACAACTGAAAACTCACACCCCAGAAGTGACTCGAACCCATACTCCCAGGAGCAACGCAACTGGTATGTACAGGGATGCCTTAAACCACTT
>WNGS01165318.1:22030742-22038242 GCA_020271785.1 Procambarus virginalis | reverse complement strand
CTTTCTAAGTTTTCACTGGCATTTCTAACATTCCATGGATTTCATCTGTAAATCCTTCAAAATCCATTCTGCATCCTCCTCATTTCTAATCGTAGACTGAGGATTTTTTCCAGGAATTTTTCAAAGTCTATTCCTTTAATTCACTCCACACCTTGGCCCAGTTATAGATGGCTTCCTTAATTGTATAGTTCTTCAAATTCTGAAGGTTTTTTTTCGCCCTGTTATCCACACCGAGTTCAATATCTTCTGGAAGAGGCAAACCACCAAAACTTCGTTTAGCATCTTTTTTGTGTACAATCTCTTTGTGGCACAGATAACTCCCTGATCCATAGGCTAAATGAGAGAGGTGTGTTAGGAGGTAGTGCCATACACGTTATCTTGCCATCATGTGAGGTTAACGTGTCAATTCTGGGGTGGGCAGGCGCATTATCAAGCAACAGTAAAGGCCGAACTTCGCTTGGCTTTATTTTGAGTTTCTTAATTTGATAGGCACGAACTTCCCTGCAGAACACGTCATGAAACCAGGAAAGAAAGATCTCCTGTGTAAACCATGCATTTTTTGAGTTATAATATTTCACTGGCAGTCTGTCCAAGCAATGTTGCAAGGCTCTTGGTTTCTAGATTTGCCAACAATTGCAAACGTGATTCTGTCTGTGCCGTCGGCATTCGCACACATCATGGCTGAGAGCCTGTCTTTGCAAACCTTACGCCCTGGCACACAACCCTCACTCCTCATTGCAAGCGTTTTTTCTGGCAAACTCCTCCAATACAACCCAGTTTCATCTGCATTATAAATTTGATGCGAATATATATTATTTGCCACAATATATTCTCGTAATTTATGTTTAAATGGTTCTACACTGCTTTCATCTGCACTCAATTTTTCACCGACAATTTTCCTCTTCACAATATTGTGCCTGCCCTTGAACCTTGCAACCCACCCTTCACTGCTTCAAAATTCTTTATTCCAAGGCTTGCAGCAAACCTGCTTGCAGCATTTTGTATTTCTGGGCCGCGAATTGTCACGCCAGCTGTGCGGTGCTGAGCAAACCACTTGTACACAGCCTCATCCAACTGCACATGCGTCAAAGTTTTCATAGTTTTTCTAACACAACCTCTGCTAGTGCTCGCACCTTCACTTTCACAGTTGAAATGAATTGCATAAGTTTCTCTTTTTGTTTCCTTATATCAAAAACAGTACTAGTGCCTATATTAAATTCCTTGGCAACACTTGAGGTCGACCGGCCATGTTCACAAAGTTGTATAACACGTAGCTTGTCCTTAAGTGTTAGGACAACCTTCTTCCTCTTACCACCTCCAGAATGATTCATGCTGCTAGCAGACATGGTCTTGGCCAAAAATGTTCAAAGTTACTATGAAAATAAAAAGTTATTTAAAAAATATTTCACTAATGGCGCGGCACTGTGGAGTAACACGAGGGTAGAGCACATGGGTTGACCAGGCCTGGACGGGTCCAGTCGGGCAGGGAGGAGGCACGTTACGTAGGCCGCCACAGGAAAAAAAATAAATATTTTTGAAGGAAACTTCAGCCTGTGCAAATTGTTTTTAGGAAACTTGTATGGATTTTTTATTACATAATTACTAGTATTTCTTTTGATTTTGGCTATGATGAATTGTACTAAAATTGATAGTAATTACTGTACTGTAGTGTATAGGCCGCTCCCCACCCCCCCTTATCCCCCAGGTGGTCCCTCCCACGCTCCCCTCTCTCCCGAACCACCACCCACCCCCCCACCCCCTCCTACACCATGCGCCTCGAGTCCGGCAGACGGGATTAATACCATATGGCCCGCCTCATGTTTCATATACGGAAAAAGACTCGATCATCCNCAAACTAGTATTGACCCAGACCTAAACCTCTTATCTAGTATCAATGACAATCATCACTTTAATGATTAAAATTGCAGGTATTATACAGCTATGATGTGAACAATGTTTTAATATGTAATCACAATGTTTCTGTAATTAACTTGAATGTAAGATCTCTAAGCAAACACTTTGATGATGTTAATGCCCTGATTCAAACAGTTGACAACAAATTCTCTTTTATTGTGTTTACTGAAACGTGGTTAAAAGAGGATACTACTAAACTCTTCAACATACCTAACTACTCTGTTATTCACAACTGTCGTCCTGTACAAAGAGGTGGTGGTACTTCTCTTTACTACCACCAAGAACTGACTTGCTTAAAAGTAATTAAAACTAGAGACCCTTGTGGAGAGTATATATTTGCCTGTTTCAGAGTCGAGGGTAGCGATGCTGTCCTGACTGTGGGAGCAGTCTACAGAATTCCTAACACTGATGTGACAGAATTTAACTCTAACCTTAGAAATCTATACTAGAGAACAAACTGAACAAAAACCACTTAATTATTTCTGGGGACTTTAACATCGACTTTGCGAGTCTGATAACCCTCCTGCTGCTAGTTTCCACAACTGTATGAATTCCTGCTTCCTCATACCCTTAATCACTAGACCTACTAGAATCACGGATAGTACTACCACAGCTCTTGATCACATCTGGACCAACATAACCTCTCCGTTTACTTCAGGGATAATCACTGATAGCACTTCAGAACATTACCCCACATTTCTCCTAACCAACATTCACAAACCACCTCAAGAGGCAAGGAGATAAGCTTTAGGCTGCACAATGAAACTTATATAGGCAATTTCATAGCTGCTGCCGCTAATACCAACTGGAGTCCGAATTATGTACCATAGGGGACATCAACCTAGCAGTGCAATCATTTCTTCAAAAAACTCTCAGTCTTTATAACACCCACTGTCCTGTGCTAACGAAACAAGTCACAACTAAAAGGCTAAACAATCCTTGGCTTACAAAGGGGATACTTAAATCTATTAATAAAAAACATGAACTTGAGAAGAAGTATAGGCTAGGTATCGTCTCCAAAGAACTTTCAAAGAATTACTCATCATTACTATCTAAAATAATTAGAAGAGCCAAAATTAAATACTACGAAGATAAATTACTCAAACAAGGGCAACATCAACAAAACATGGAGCACAATTTCACAAATATTGGGATAAAAAAAGATTTTAAATAACAAATCAATAATCCTGTCCAATAACGATGTCTGCTTTCAGCCACTGATACTGTGTGGGAGTATGTCTCCCAAGATTCTCCCACAGCTGACTTGAATGGCTCATTGCAGTGCACAGTGCACTGATCTTCGTGCACAAAGCCTATCTCTCTTAATCCTAGATAGTGACCTGGTATGTTGGGTATCTCCAGAATGCCCACTTAACCAGGAACACTGTCATAATACGGAGGTCGCCGTATGTCCAGGCAGGAAGTAGATACAGGGAGTTAAGCATATTTGCCACCAAAGGGTCAGTGAGTACATGGCTGGTGCCGCGTGAGAGACAGAGGTAGACGCCAGACCGTCTGACCTCTGGGTCAACCGGCGCGATGGACAATAACAGCTATGACGTGGTTGTGACGTGTTCATGACGTCACTCCTGCTACTGCTCATCGAACGAGCTAATATGATTGGTTCCCGCTCATTTGCTGCAATGCTATTGGTCAAATTGTAACTCTTTTGTGGTGTGTGCCCACGAGACGCCCTGAGCTTCAGGCAAAATCATTCACGTGAGGGGGCCATTAAACCCAGAGACGTACCTTTCAGTCTATCGGCCAATAGACTGAACACCGTCTATTCCTCACCGTCAAGTTAACTCAGCGTCTTTGCGATATACCACACTCGCCCAGAATCACGAGTGAGTATATTGTTCAGAAGCCTAAAGTGACAAATCTCCAGAGCGAAACAGACTGGTATCAGGTAACCCCTGGTGACAAAGATCGTTGTGAGTGACTTAGAGTGAACTAAGGCAGTGCCGCCGCCTAAGTAACCTGTGTGTGACTTTACCACAAGTGTACCTGCATGGTACCACAGCGCGCCAGCCGCCACTCGCCCGAGCGTGTACCTCAGTACCTCGAGCGCCCCGCCGCCGCCCTCACTCCTACGTGACGTCACCACCTTACGCACCGCCAGTGCCAGTGTGTGTGCGTGTGTCTGTCTGTTAAGCATACAGCACGCCCTACTCACGAAATCATCTCAAGATACTGCGAGTACCCTCCGTGTCTACGAGCGAAACCAGCTATCAGGCCACCTACGAGTGCTTGTATAAATGTGCCTGACTGAGTGAGTAAGGAAAGGTACCTTATCTGTAAGTACAAGATCTTGTCATTGTTTATTGTGTCTGTGTTGATCTGAGGTATCAACCACAGTTCTCATCTTCTTATACCTGTCGCAGGTTATAGGTGAATCGACGGTGAATGCGTGTTTATCTGTGTGGTATCACGGCATTTCATTCGTCTGTGAATGTGAGCTTCACATACACCACACATTTAGTTATTGTGTGATTATTATTGTGCATGTTATTGCCTGTCCCATTGACAGGGCCATTGTGTTTATTGCATATCATCATTACCGAGTATCTGGTTGGAACTCTTGTGATCCCTTTGCATACCGGCAGTTAGGTTGCCGTGTTAATGATTGGCTGTCAACTGTGTTAAGTTAGGTGTTTCTCCACGAGTGGATACGAGTCGATTAGCCAGACGTCAAGAGTCTCGCTAATGCAACCATAGCTTTGTTGACGCCAATCTAAAGTAAATCAAGCACCCTGTGTATTAGTGGTTAAGTTAGTAAATAAACTACTGTTAAGCTTTATGCGGTGTTTCCGTTGAACCACTTCTGAATACTGCCAATATTACTCAAGCCTTCAGCTCTAAGTGTCTTCAACACCGAGTTGCCCAAATCACTAAACTATAAATTTGATGAGGACCCTAGGAGTCCCTTAAAGTGTTACATCATTGAGGAGATTCCAACGACCAACGTGGAGCAGGACCAGGTGAGGCTAGTCTGAGAAGAGACCCTCAAGGACTCTAACTCGACCTTGCTCCCAGGCCCTGTACGGTTGCTCTCGTATTTTCTATTCTGCTAATTCCGACAGTTTCGTGAAGCGTCTGCCACATGTACATTGGCGACGTACGCATTGCAGTCGTGACAGCAAAAAAAGAAAACCCCCACATCTAAAGATTTTAAATAACAAACCAATAATCCTGTCCAATAACGATGGTCTGCTTTCAGCCACTGATACTGCTATTGAATTCAATAGGTTCTTCTTATCCATTGGGTCATCCCTTCCTAATGATATTCCATCTTCCAGTACTAATGTTCCTGGCCGGGGAGGATTTACTGGGCGCAATTCCTTAACTGTAGCCTCTGTTTAACGCAACAGTAAAATGTGTACTTGGATGAAAAAACGATTCTTCGCGGCAGGGAAACGTATTCTAGGGACCTGCCCGAAACGCTACGCGTACTAGTGGCTGTACAAGAATGTAACAACTCTTGTATATATCTCAAAAAAAAAAAAAAAAAAAATGTTCAAACTATCTTACAGGTAACTACCCACAGTCTCTGTACCTAACGCCCGCTAATTCCACTGATGTAAATGAGGTAATCCTTTCCCTTAAGACTAAGTCTAGAGCCCTTGCGGAGATACCAACTCTAATCTACAAAAAAGCCTCCAGATCTTTAGCCCCTGCCATTGCATTGCTCTACAATTCACTTGAACTCCAAACTTTTCCAGATATTCTAAAAAGAGCGAGAGTAACCCCCAGTCCTTAAATGTGGTGATCTCACTGATGCCAACAATTTCAGACCTATATCAATTCTGCCAAACTTATCAAAAATATTTGAAAAACTAATCTACAAGCAGCTTTACTCTTATCTAGCCAAACACAATATGCTAAGCTCTTGTCAATATGGCTTCAGACCCAAAAAAGCACTAACGATGCACTTATTAGCATGATTAACTTGATACATGCAGCTCTTGATAAAAATGAATTCCCTGTTTGGATATTTGTGGACCTGTGTAAGGCTTTTGACACTGTCAACCACCAAAACCTTCTCCTTAAATTACATCATTATGGAGTCAGATGGCACTCCCTGCAATACCTCAAATCTTACCTTACTGACAGGCTCCAGTATGTTTCTGTGAATAATTCAATTTCTCCCACCCTACCCATCAACATTGGTGTTGATGGGTAGTCCCCGAGGCCCCGAGACACTAGAGGCCTCGGACTGTGCTGCCCACGTCCTGCCTGCCGTGGCGTGCCAGGTTTGGCTCTCGGTGAGTGGCCTGGCGTCCCCTTGCGGCGACGTCATGGGGCCAGTTTTGCATGCATGCGGGAACAAGAGTGGCCCTCGCCCCGTTCGGTGGCGAGGCCCTTCGCAGCCACCCTACGGGTTGGCCGCGAAAAACCCCGGGTTTTCTATATCCGCATGCCCCTTGGACTTGTCCCTAGGGGACCTGTTTGGTGTCCCACCCGGTTGTGGGCGCCCGATTGGGCTCTATGCGAGCGGCCGGGCGTTGCCTTTCGGGGCGATGCCACGTGGCCGGGTCCATTAGTCCTTTGTCCTTAGGGCTAGGCCCTGGGGGCCCATTGTTAGCACAAGCCCTGTTCGGCGTCGCCCTCGGGGCATGGCGAGTGAGTTCCGTGCCATGGCGAATGGCCCAGGGGCGCCTACGCCCCTGGGCCATTCGGCCCGGGGTGGGCGCCCGTGGGTCCGCAACGACTGTGGACGGGGTCCTGACACGTGCGGGAGTGACGCCCTGCATGCGGTCGGCTCGCGTCGCTCCCCCCCCCTCTTGTTTTGGGGATGCCCAGGGCGCCAGGGCGCGCCCAGGCGTGCCTGGTGCACTTTGTCATCAGGCCTGGTCTGCTTATCTTGCCTACTCTGGGGCGCTAAGCCACGTGGATTTACGGCGAGGGCCCCAGGGGCAGGGGCTGGGTTCGCTCAAGTGCTGCGCCAGGTGTGCACGCGCGCGGTGGGCGCGTGAGGGGGTTTCCTTCACGTCTCAGCTGGGTCCTGTCCCTCCCCTGGAGGAAGGTGCGGCTTTCGGCGCTGTTTCCAAGCGTTTGTCTGCCCGGTGTAGCCCGGAAGTTCGGCGCCTCCTAGCCGGTAGTTCCCAGGCGCTAGCCTGCCCGGTGTAGCCAGCACGTTTGTTCCCAGACGTTTCGTCTGACCGGTGTAGCCGGTTCTCCTGTAGTTTCCTTGGTTGCAGTGTACTAGACGTTGGTCTGCACGGTGTAGCCCGGCAGAACGGGCCCCGTTTCCGTTGCTAGTTCTCAGCAGTTTCGTCTGCCCGGTGTAGCCCGGAGGAATCTACGGGGTTAAGCCGCTGGGTTCCCCAGACGTGCTGTCTGCAGGTGTGGCCCGGGTCCTCCTACTGGCTTGGCCAGCCGTCCTACCCAGCTGGTGTGGGGTTTGCTGACGTGTGGTCTCCATCTCATGTTGGCCTCCGAATGCATGATAGAGCTGATAAGTTAGCCAAAGAATCTGCCTTTAAAGGAGCCGTTGAGTGTAACCTTGGATTGTCAATGAGCAATCTGAGAGCAGCAGTACACCGAGAACTTCAACAAGATCTTGTAGATCTGAGGCAAAGTGAA
>WNGS01165318.1:22004448-22024893 GCA_020271785.1 Procambarus virginalis | reverse complement strand
GTCGTCTTCACTCATCACACCATATCCTGGGTCATTGGCATCTTGTTTCAAGCCAATCAACCATATCCTGTCTTTCTAAGTTTTCACCGGCATTCTAACATCCATGGATTTCATCTGTAATCCTTCAAAATCCATTTCTGCTCCTCCTCATTCTAATCGTAGACGTGAGGAGTTTTTGCCAGGAATTTTTCAAAGTCGATTCCTTTAATTCACTCCACACCTTGGCCCAGTTATAGATGCTTCCTTAATTGTAAGTTCTTCAAATTCTGAAGGTTTTTTTTCGCCCTGTTATCCACACCGAGTTCAATATCTTCTGGAAGAGGCAAAACCACCAAAACTCGTTAGCATCTTTTTTGTGTACAATCTCTTTGTGGCACAGATAACTCCCTGATCCTAGGCTAATGAGAGAGGTTGTGTTAGGAGGTAGTGCCATACACGTTATCTTGCCATCATGTGAGGTTAACGTGTCAATTCTGGGGTGGGCAGGCGCATTATCAAGCAACAGTAAAGCCCGAACTTCGCTTGGCTTTATTTTGAGTTTCTTAATTTGATAGGCACGAACTTCCCTGCAGAACACGTCATGAAACCAGGAAAGAAAGATCTCCTGTGTAAACCATGCATTTTTTGAGTTATAATATTTCACTGGCAGTCTGTCCAAGCAATGTTGCAAGGCTCTTGGTTTCTTAGATTTGCCAACAATGCACACGTGATTCTGTCTGTGCCGTCGGCATTCGCACACATCATGGCTGAGAGCCTGTCCTGCAAACCTTACGCCCTGGCACACAACCCTCACTCCTCATTGCAAGAGTTTTTTCTGGCAAACTCTCCAATACACCCAGTTCATCTGCATTATAAATTTGATGCGAATATATATTATTTGCCACAATATATTCTCGTAATTTATGTTTAAATGGTTCTACACTGCTTTCATCTGCACTCATTTTTCACCGACAATTTTCCTCTTCACAATATTGTGCCTGCCCTTGAACCTTGCAACCCACCCTTCACTCGCTTCAAAATTCTTTATTCCAAGGCTTGCAGCAAACCTGCTTGCAGCATTTTGTATTTCTGGGCCGCGAATTGTCACGCCAGCTGTGCGGTGCTGAGCAAACCACTTGTACACAGCCTCATCCAACTGCACATGCGTCAAAGTTTTCATAGTTTTTCTAACACAACCTCTGCTAGTGCTCGCACCTTCACTTTCACAGGTTGAAATGAATTGCATAAGTTTCTCTTTTTGTTTCCTTATATCAGAAACAGTACTAGTGCCTATATTAAATTCCTTGGCAACACTTGAGGTCGACCGGCCATGTCACAAAGTTGTATAACACGTAGCTTGTCCTTAAGTGTTAGGACAACCTTCTTCCTCTTACCACCTCCAGAATGATTCATGCTGCTAGCAGACATGGTCTTGGCCAAAAATGTTCAAAGTTACTATGAAAATAAAAAAGTTATTTAAAAAAATATTTCACTAATGGCGCGGCACTGTGGAGTAACACGAGGGTAGAGCACATGGGTGACCAGGCCTGGACGGGTCCAGTCGGGGCAGGGAGGAGGCGTTACGTAGGCCGCCAGCAGGAAAAAAATAAATTTTTGAAGGAAACTTCAGCCTGTGCAAATTGTTTTTTAGGAAACTTGTATGGAATTTTTTATTACATAATTACTAGTATTTCTTTTGATTTTGGCTATGATGAATTGTACTAAAATTGATAGTAATTACTGTACTGTAGTGTATAGGCCGCTCCCCATCCCCCCCTTATCCCCCCAGGTGGTCCTCCCAACGCTCCCCTCTCTCCCGACACCACCCACCCACCCCACCCCCTCCTACACCATGCGCCTCGAGTCACGGGCAGACGGGATTAATACCGTATGGCCCGCCTCATGTTTTCATATACGGAAAAAGACTCGATCATCCAAGCAACTGACCGGATAGTGTAATTTCGGCAGGACATTAACCTTTAAAGTGCGCCTCACGTCATATGATGTGCTAGGCGTTTTACCAGTAAACTGCGCCTCACATCAAATGACGTGTATGGGTACCGCGCACGATTTGAATGTCCCGCCAGGTATCTGGGGTTCCCATACGCTGCCCACGGGCTATAGTAAACAGCGGCCATTTTGAAAAAAATTCCCGCTCACGCTCCGAAGGCCTGGGAGGCCTCAGTTTAGCGACGGTCACCATGGCGAGCGCACGGTCAAACGCCTCACGGGCACGCACCACGCAATCCCTCACCCCAGAGCAAATAGCCCACGAATTATTTTCTGAAGGTGAGGAAAGTGTGTTTGATGGTTCTGACAACGACGAGGATTATACACAGTTGTCGGGTGATAGTAGCAGCAGCAGTGAGAGTGAGAATTCTCGCCATGCCAAGGCGAGGCCTCTACCCTCACCCTTGCCTCCTCGCCCAGTTTCTACCCCAGTTCTACCACGACCTCACAGTTCCTGTGGATATTATCTGTTTGAGGATGACGAGTCAGAGGGAGGTGACTCCTTTTCTGGGTTTAGTGACTCAGATCACAGTTTTATTGAGCCTGTGGCTGGTACCAGTGGTGTAACTGGGCGAGAAATTGTCGCGTCAGCAGCATCTCGCCCAGCCAAGCGCTACCGCATGGCAGCACATGAGGGACCAAGACCCTCGTGTTTACGTGCATCCACCTCACGTGCACCCACCTCACGTGCATCCACCTCACGTGCATCCACCTCACGTGCATCCACCTCACGTGCACCCACCTCACGTGCACCCACCTCACGTGCACCCACCTCACGTGCACCCACCTCACCGCATCCACCTCACGTGCATCCACCTCACCAGAACCCACCTTACGTGCACCCACCTCACGTGCACGTAGCCGCCGTGCTTCTCGCAGACGGTGTTCAGCTCCTGGTCGCCGGTATGCATCGCTTCCTCGCCGTCTTTCATCTGCATCTCGCAGGACGCCTGGTGTACTTGAGTGGAGTGATGGTGACGATTTTATTCCTAATATTCCTCACTTTGACGATACAGATGTAGGGATTACAAACCTTTTCCCTAATCAAGGTGAGGACATGGCTGAGATGGAATATTTTACAGCATTCTATGATGAACCACTCATGGAATACATTGTACACCAAACGAACCTGCATGCTGCTTACCTGATTGAGAGGGAAATCACAGAATTTTCACGACTGCAGCGTTGGAAAAATACCACAGTTGCGGAAATGTATGTGTTTTTGGCACTCTGTTTGTTGATGAAGCACTGTCACAAACATGCAATAAGTGACTATTGGAGCAAGGACCATACAGTGCCAACACCTTTATTCGGTAAATATATGTCACGAGACAGGTTTCAGATACTCCTCAGGTGTTTACATTTGGAAGTGTTCAGGACCGAACACCTGATGATAGACTGTGGCGAGTGAGGCACTACATGAACGATGTTATTGGAAAATTCAGAGATTTTTACGTACCAGCACAGAAGCTGGTGGTTGATGAATCTCTCGTACTTTTCAAGGGACGTGTTCCATTCAAACAGTACATTCCCTCAAAACGAAACCGATTTGGCCTGAAATTTTTTGTTCTTTGTGATTGTGAGACAGGATACGTGTTACACATGATTTTGTACTCGGCTAGTGATGTAGACATTCCCGGTAACGACGAACATGGATTCTCGGGTAGTGTAGTGAAGACCATCATGGCTCCGTGGATGAACAAGGGACACATTTTATACACGGATAATTACTATACAAGTCCCTTGCTAGCTCGGTTCTTGCTAGAAAATAGAACCGGATTGGTTGGTACAGTAAAGCCACAACGAAGGGAAATGCCTGTGTTTGACACCGACATTGCAGTTGGTGAGTGTCAGAGAAGGAAATGTGATCAAATTCTGTCAGTTCGGTGGAAAGACAAACGAGAGGTGAACTTGTTGACAACAATTCATGATGGAACAATGGTGAACAGTGGGAAAGTGAGCCATAAAACAAACGCACCACTATATAAGCCAAACTGTGTTTTAGACTATAATATCAACATGCGGTTGATTGATAAATCAGACATGATGATTGGCACTGCAGAGTGTGTGTGGAAGACATGTAGGTGGACGAAAAAAGTGTTCTTCCATCTTGTGGACATGAGCATGCTGAACTGTTTCAACATGTACCTTGTGAGGACTGGACGTAAGCCCACTTTCCGTGACTTTGTATTTGATGCTGCAATACAGTTATTAGGAAAGTTTGCAAGAGATGTCCCAGGGATTCAGCGGCCCATCATAAACCCACTGTTGCAGCATGCTGGTACTCCACGCCTCGCTCACATTGAAGGCTTCCTAGCTCACAGACTCGAGTATTTGCCACCAGCTGGGAAGCGTGCAATAGGCCAACGTGATTGCTTGGTGTGTAAAACAACGACACGTAGAGACCAGAAACGGAAGCTTGTACAAACATGGTGTGAAACGTGTGGTATCCCATTATGTGCTGTCAAGTGCTTCAATGACTACCACAGTCTAGAAAACTTCTAAGTGTGCTGCAAAGTGTGTACAGCGTGTGCGAGTGTGTAAATATGTAAACATATAAGCAGTTAGCGTGTGCGTGTGTGTAAATATATAGAAATATAAGCAGAACATACAATATAATAGACTGTAATGACATATTATATTGCCGTAATTGAAAACATATGTGTGCGCCTGTGTATACTCAAATATGCAACAATTATTGATACAAAATATGTTCAAACATTATTTGAAACAAATTTAGTGCAAAATAAATGGATAAAATGCGCCTAGACATTGTAAATAAATAGCGCGAAAATATATTTGTGGCAACTCTGGCTGTTGCGGGACGCCGCGCAATGCCTCTGGGGCGTGTACTGCATGAGCTAACATGCAGAGTGTGACGTCACCACGCAACTTTACGGCTCTATTGCAACAAAAGTAAGTACAATAGAATTTTTTTTTATTTTTCCCGTGATCAGTGAACGAAACTTAACAGATTAGCAAAAAAAAAATTTTTTTTTTTTTCAAAATGACATGCGCCTGTGCAGATAGCAGTATATTAGACCCCGAGCATGTTAAGGGTTAACCGGGCCCCAAAATTTTATCCGTCCAAACTCTCGTTAATCCGGTTCCTGTGGCTATTTTGGCCGGATATTGTGATAACTTTATCCAATTGCGATTTTGGCCGTATAAAGGCGTTTTTCGGATGTTCGAATCCCGGATAATCGCGGGGTTACAGTATATATATATATATATATATATATATATTATATATATATATATATATATATATATATATATATATATATATATATATATATGAATGAAAACTCACACCCCAGAAGTGACTCGAACCCATACTCCCAGGAGCAACGCAACTGGTATGTACAGGGACGCCTTAAACCACTTGACCATCACGACCGGACAAAAGGAAGTGATAGCCTGAGCTATATGAACCACTTCCCCGCCGGCACTTGGATGGTTATCTTGGGCATAGCATTTTATCAAATCACCTCATTTTTTGGGGCAACACGTGAGGAACACAAATGCGAACAAGCCTGAATATTAATGAAAGGAGGGAGAAGGCCACAAAGGCCATTGAGAAGGGAGGTCTCTATAGGCCATTGCTCCTCGTGCCTCTCTAGAGGGGGCCAGGTTCTGGCTCGTGGTCCCCGGTAGGCAAGAACTCCATGCATTGACTGATGCCAGAAAGTTACACATATCCATTCAGCCTGGATAGCTCCGGGGAGCCTCCGGGACTCACCCAGAAAATGGCGTTTCATTACATTCAACGCTGGATTTTTTTTTTCAAAATTACATGGGCCTGTGGGAAACAAAGGATATTATACCCCTAGCATGTTAAGGGTTAATGCATGTGTCTGTAATTTCCTTGCCAGTCTCTCATGTGGTACCTTATCAAAAGCTTTAGTAAACTCCATGTAAGCTACATTTACTGGAAGTCCTTTGTATGACTAGCTGGTTACCGTTTCCAGAAATGTGTGCAGGTTTCTAATGCTGATCTATTTTTAACAAACAATATTGTGTTGATTTTACAAGACTGCTCTCTGTGAGATGTTGTGTGATTCCCTCCCTTAGGATTCTCCCTATGAACATGCAGATGTGTGATGTAAAGCTGATTGGACGGCAGTTTTCTGCCTTTTTTTGAATATATGTAGTAGCAACATTTGTATATCTCCAATCCAGGGGAACTATCCCTTGGTCCAGGGATTTTCTGAAAAGGCATTTCAGTGGTATGCATAGTGCATCTGCCAGTTCCTTCATGAATTTGGATTGAAATCCATCCACACCTGGGGCTTTTAGTTTGTCAATGCTCTTCCTGATTGTGTTGCATGTAATGGGTATATCCCTTAATTCATTCTCTACACCTCCTTCAAACATTTGTGTGGGTGATGGGATGTCATTCAAAAGATGTAATGACACTGAACACCGACAACAATGGCTTTGTCAAAGTTGAGCGGTATGAGATGACAGTATTAGGTATAAGATGCCAATTAAATTAATGAACAATGAGGACAAAAAGGACCAACCCACCAGAACTGACACAGAAGAAACACAATGAAGAGAGACAAAAGGGCAAAAGGAGCACCAAGAAATGTCATACTGAAATCGTTCCCTATGCCTCTGTGAGGGGGGACCAGGTTTCAGCTCTGGTCCCCAGTAGGCCATACAGGATGTCTATGGCTGATTTGACTAAGCACAGGGAAGTCATCTCAGCATGATAGCTTCAGGGAGCCACCAGAGGCTCCTCCACAGAATACAAGCACTAAACCAGTATGACTATACTGTATAGTACTTAAAAGCAACATGAGGACAAGGAGCTGGAATATGAGGAGAGAGCCCAACCACTTGAACCATCAGGAGCTAACTGCCAACCTTGCAGGAAGCGAGGCAATTGTTCTACTGATCAGTCCAAGTGGATTGATGTTATACCTATAAAAATTGTATAACAAATTACTTACTTTGTAATGTTAATGATGCAAGTTTGTTATTCCATTTTTCTTCAGCCAACTTTCTTGCTTCTGCACTCAGCACATGTCTGTCAATATGTTGTGCTGCAGAGTTTCTCTTATCTACACCTCTGCAAAACATTATACAGTATATGGAAGTGTTGCATATAGAACCTAGCAAAATGTGGTATAAATTATTTAAACTATTGAAAAATCTAAAATAGCAAATGTGTAATACTTTACAGTAAGAAAATATTATTAGTATATTAAATGCCTATCTTGAGGTTATCTTGAGATGATTTCAGGGCTTTTTAGTGTCCCCGTGGCCCGGTCCTCGACCAGGCCTCCACCCCCAGGAAGCAGCCCGTGACAGCTGACTAACACCCAGGTGCCTATTTTACTGCTAGGTAACAGGGGCATAGGGTGAAAGAAACTCTGCCCATTGTTTCTCGCCGGCGCCTGGGATCGAACCTAGGACCACAGGATCGCAAGTCCAGCGTGCTGTCCACTCGGCCGACCGGCTCCCTATGGTGTAAGTTACAGTACAAATACTGTATACTACATGTAATACAGGCAGTCCCCAACCTAGAACAGAATGCATTCGAAAAAGGCACTATTAAGTCATCTGTTCTTAACTTGGTCTAAATTTTTCATATTCACAACGCAATAAATGGAGAACGCATTCTAGGACCACTAAAAATCAACACATTATTTTTCTAAATGTTTTTATTTTAAATGTAAGAATCATTGGTTTTTCTGGGGGGAGCCTTTTCGGCTTTCTGGAGCTATAGTAAGTAGTTATCAAAAGAAGGCACCAAACCGGGAAGGCTATGTAGTACAGTGGAACCTCGATTAACGAGTGGCTCTATTAACGAGTTTTTCCAGTAACGAGCAAGCCACTCGCAGCAAATTTGTCTCTATTGACGAGCTCGCCTCTATTAACGAGCAAAACCACATGGTGCTTCCTAGCGTCTAGCGGGTTCTCGCAAATTCTCGGACGCCTCCGACGCCAGTGTTGTTGTATCTCACACGACAAGCATCCCTCTGGATTTATTTGCTCTTTTCTTTGGGTTTTTAGTGGTTTTGCGACTACAATTTGTAACACACGATGTCTCCAAAGAAGCTGCTTGCTAAAGATAGTGTTGTCAAGAGGAAGAAAGATACAATTACTGTGGATTTGAAGAAGGAAATTATAGCAAAGCATGAGCGTGGTGTCTGTGTGACTGATCTCACAAGAGAGTATGGCAGGTCCTCATCAACAATTTACACCATTAGTAAGGGAATGAGGAGGTAAGGGAGGATGCTGCCTCTTCCACTGACATCACCCTGATCAAGCAGTGACAACCCGGTGTGTGAACATGTTTAATGACAATTTGCTGTCTCGTTTTACGGACATCCTAAAACAAAGACAAAAGCAATTGTCAATAGAAAAGTTCTTTCCAAAAGTAGAGAAAAGAAGAGCAAGTGATAGTGAACCACAACTTGGTCCCAGTGGGGTGAAAATCCCAAGAAGAGAGAGCCCGCCTGACTCAGAGGTGGATTCTCCTTCCACACCATAACCCCTCTCCTCCATCCCACCTCCCCATCGTCTCCTTCAAGCCAGCAACGACTCTTCATAAGGTAAAGTAAACATTAAAACAGTACAACAAAACATTTATAATTACATGTGCAGTATTATATTTACATTAAAAAATGTCATACAAGTATGGATGTTTTTGGGAGTGGAACGGATTAAATTTATTTCCTTTATTTTAAATGGGGAAATTTGTTTCCAAAGACGAGTTTTCCAGGTAACGAGCTCGGTGCCAGAACGGATTAAACTCGTTAATAGAGGTTCCACTGTACCATCAAATGTGCGGAATAATCAGAAGGTGCTAAATATCACCAAGGATGCCAATACGAGAACAGAAACGCATAAGGCGAATGATATCAAAAGTATCAGATTCTCCCAAGAATTCTATCGAGGGACAAGCGACCGCAAGGGACGATCGGAAAGCAAGACACGTGCTCATTCTGGAAGCCAGGACATTCAACCAGGATATGCACGACTGTAAGAGGGACAATGCAATTTGGACAATAAGTGGCAGGGTGGCGCTCCATTAAGTGACCGTGAGTTAAGCGTGTATGGCCAATACACAACCTCGCTAGAGCCATTTCCCATCGCCGGTTACAGTGGTAGGAGGAAGGCCATGAGGACACACTACTCTTAAGAGTACGCAGTTTGTTACCAGTAACAGAAGATCAACAATCCTGGCAACGGGTAAGGATGGAGGAATGAATAACTGGGTAAAAGTCGGAATAAGGAATACCTTTACGGGAGATGGGATAAGAGCGGACAGCTTCCCTTGCGGCAGCATCCACACGGTCATTTAAAGAGACACCAATATGGCTGGGCACCCAGCATAACTCAACTGACTTAAATTTACTGTTAATAAGAAACAGCCAATGTTGAGTTTCGACGACCACTGGATGGACCGGATTAAAGAACCCGAAAGCCATGAGGGCACTACGAGTCAATGACAATATGTGTCGCCTACCTCCGGAAACTAGGGTCTTCACAGCGGAACGTTATGCTATTCGCTGTGCTCTTCGTCTCTTGCTTTCTTGATGTCAATCTTCCTTTGTGGTTGTAATTACCTAAGTGTAATTACCTAAGTGTAGTTACAGGATGAGAGCTACGCTCGTGGTGTCCCGTCTTCCCAGCACTCTTTGTCATATAACGCTTTGAAACTACTGACGGTCTTGGCCTCCACCACCTTCTCCCCCAACTTGTTCCAACCGTCTACCACTCTGTTTGAGAAAATTCACTTTCGCAAACAGAGTGGTAGACGGTTGGAACAAGTTGGGGGAGAAGGTGGTGGAGGCCAAGACCGTCAGTAGTTTCAAAGCGTTATATGACAAAGAGTGCTGGGAAGACGGGACACCACGAGCGTAGCTCTCATCCTGTAACTACACTTAGGTAATTACACTTAGGTAATTACAACCACAAAGGAAGATTGACATCAAGAAAGCAAGAGACGAAGAGCACAGCGAATAGCATAACGTTCCGCTGTGAAGACCCTAGTTTCCGGAGGTAGGCGACACATATAAGTGTGGTCATGAAGAACAACAGAGTAGCTAACACCGTCTGCAGACTTAGACCCATCAGTAAAGATGGAAATGGAGTGGGAATGTGAAGAAAAGTGTTCAAGGGAAAGGTGTTTCAGAACCATAGGCAGGATAAAAACTTTAGTGATAAGGGTCAGGGATGTACCAAATTTAGGAAGGGGGACCCTCCACTGTGGAAAGGACAGAATAATACAACGAGAAACATTGGTAATACGAATTGAAAGAGAATAATGTAAGCGAGATAACTGGACAGAAAGAGGGAGGTGGTGAAGACGAACAGGATCGACAGGAGGGGTAAATGTCAAGGCACGACAGAGGCAAGAGTAAGGATGTTGTAAAGACCGTGCAAGATAGCAAGGACAGAAGTGATCACGGCGGTCCTGAAGAGATAGGAAGCCAGTGTCAATATACAAGCTGAGGGCGGGAGTCAAACAAAAGGCACCTGAGCTGAGGCGCAACCCAGAATGGTGCAAAGCATCAAGACGGCGAAGAGTAGAAGGAGATGCAGACGAGAAGCAGGGCAACCATAATCGAGTTCTGACAGTCCGAGAGAGGAATGTAAAGAGAAGAGCATGCGCCTATCTGCTCCCCAAGAAGTATGGGACAAAACCTTAAGGAGGTTAAGGGCCTCAGAGCATTCAACTCGGATCCTGGAGCTATAGGACTGATATTCGCTATATTAGTCTGGGGCTTCAGTCAATGGAGTCCTGGAGTCCTGCCTACCGGGGACAGAGCTGGAACCAGGCCGCCCTCAGAGAGGCATAGGGAGCATTGGCTTAAGGAGATTAAAGGTAGGCATCTGTACGGGAATAAAATTCCCAGCTAGTTTTTCTAGTTTATGTTAGAGTGTATGGTGCACTGTATACAAGTAGTTCCCACACTACATACCCTTGTGTAGAGTCTGAAGAAAGCCCAAGCTGAGGGATGTTCAATAAGACTACAAGAAAGTCTGTAACTGCTCTGTGGAAAGAGTTATAGCAATTTACATGTTTTACTTATAAAAATGTGTAGTCAGAGAGAAAACGTGCAGGGAGGTATGTGAAACTGGGGCCAACGGTTTTGGGAGAGGAGGGGGGCTGGTTGTCACCCGGCTGGGGATGTGACGTCATTCCCCAGGCCTACCTCCGGGGCCGGCCGGCCAAGCGGACAGCACGCTGGACACGTGATCCTTTGGTCCCGGGTTCGATCCTGGGTGCCGGCGAGAAACGATGGGCAGAGTTTCTTTCACCCTATGCCCTTGTTACCTAGCAGTAAATAGGTACCTGGGAGTTAGTCAGCTGTCACGGGCTGCTTCCTGGGGGTGGAGGCCTGGTCGAGGACCGGGCTGCGGGGACACTAAAGCCCCGAAATCAACTCAAGATAACCTCAAGAAGATACCTCGCTTACGTCACCGGTCTCATAGCGAGAGGAAGAGCGGTGATTGGTAGCGGCCTCTCTCCATCTACCGGCTTCTCTTTTATTGGTGGAAGTCAAACAATGAGGGAAGCAGCGTGTCCGGTCCTGCCTTGGTGCGCAAATTCAGTTGGAGGCAGGAAATTGTTTAGGGTGGAGGTGTGAAGGATATGCAGCTGCCCACGGCCGCCCAGCCTCCACCACCATGGGCGTTTCCATCATTTTGTCTGTCCATTGTAAGGTACGCAATTGAAAGCCGTACCCTAAAGTATCGCTAACAACACCCGCTCTTACTTTCTTATAAATAATGGAAGTGCAGGGGTCTATGTAGTAATAATCACCAGTTCTAACTATATGGGATGAGAAATACACCTTGGGGTACAATTTTACAAAAAGGATTTTATTTAACAAATACCAGATTTCCTCACACTTCTTAGAATAGGGGAGGGGGTTACTTGGATCCACCACAGGATTTATACAGACAAAAAGGGGGAGGGAGGTTCCTTCTCCCTCTACAACCTGGAACTTAACACTATTGCGCGCGCCACGCGTGCACCGCAGACTTTGACGTCATGGGGCTAATAGTGCGGGCGAGTGTGCGGCGACGCTTAATTGTGTATACTCGTTTCAGTTTTCTTACCTTAATTCTCGTGCTACGTCGTTTGTTTTGGTATCATTGTGTTCGGAATTAAATTCCCTGCAGATATATATGCATATAATGTCCAAAAGCCTGGCGAGACTCCCTGCAGCAAAGCCTAAAGTTACCCGTGAACAAGCACCAATTTGCATACCACAACCTAATGTGTATACTCGTTCAGTTTGATAACATCAATTTTCATGTTACAGCGCTCTTTTGGTATCAAATTGTTCGCAATATAAAGGCACGCATTTTAAAACTAGCCTCATAATAATAGAGCAATAACTGGAATTTTAACAAATATTTTAATTTTGGACGCTCATCATCAAAATTATTTATATCTTTCCAGTGTTCTGACATCAATTTTTACATTACATCGCTAGTTTTGGTATCAAATTGTCTGCAATATAATGGCGCGCATTTTAAAACTAGTGCTATCCCATAAAAATAGCACAATAAATAGAATTTTAACAAATATTTTATAATTTAAAATTTAGATCCAAAAACGTATTTATAATCTTTCAAGTGTTCTGACATCAAGTTTCGTGTTACATCTTTCATTTTGGTATCAAATTGTGCTCATTCTAAAGGCGCTTATTTTGAAACTAACCCGAGGTCGATCGGATAAAAAATGAATTTTATACAAATATTTTTGTAGTGGACGTGAGTCCTGTCCACAGCTAGGTCTCAAGGGGAAAAATACCCAGCGTTGAATGTATTGAAACGCCATTTTCTGGGCGAGCCGTGGAGGCTCCCTGGAGCTTATCGGGCTAATGTATGTTATATTAGACCAGGACATTAGTTAAGGAGTTCAGACCTACCAGGGACCAGCGCCAGAACCTGGCCCCTTCAGAGAGGTTTCAGGGAGCAATGGCCCTGGAAAACCCTTGTGGTTGGGGTTTTCCTTATCTGCCATTGACCGGGGTTTGCACCCAGAAAGGTAAACATAACAAAACAAACCCCACATGGTAAAAAACTAAAACAAAAAAAAACCAACAAAGAGGTAGAAATTCCCTACAATCCCAAGGAAACAAGCAAACATCACACTATACTGCCACACCGATCGTCCGCGCAGCCCTCCCTGCTCCGGGAGGGGGAGGGGGGAGCCCCGGACCTCGTCGCGCCGGCTGCCTAGTATCAGTTCGGAAGCTAAGCGTCAACCAACGCGAAAAAAAACGCCGACCGATGGAAGGGAGGGTTGCCAGGGAGCCTCCGGGGCTCACCCAGAAAATGGCATTTCATTACATTCAACGCTGGTTTTCTGTGGGGAGCCCCTACGGCTCCCTGGAGCTTTATACCCAAAGAGAAGAAAAGAAAGGGCTGACCCGGGAGGCGGCTGCCACAAACTCTGCAACGCGAAGCCTAGACAACAGGCTGCAACCTGCGACCCAAGGCAACAAGAACGCACAGGAAGCATAAAGAATGGGCGGCCAAGAATCTGTGTGACCCTCAAATCCCTGCGCCCGAAATGAGCCCTAGACAACACCAACACAGCAGCAAAAGCTGCAAACGTCCGAACAGCACGGGCGCAAAGACAGACCGCAGGCTGGAAGACTTAAAAACTCTGCGGACGACCTGGGAGACCCTAGCCCTGAAAAAGGGAATGAGGGGAACCGGATCAACCCAAAGCGCATCCCCAGACACGGTACGCAGGTAACGGCAAAAAGTATAACCGGACAACACAGGACGCACCCCCGGCCAACCCAATCAAGCATCAAATAACCCAAGAACCCCTCCAGAAAGCAGCCCTCTCGACCTTCGCCAGAAGGACAGAGAAAGGCTGCAAACGTACAAACCTACCACCAGTACCAAAGAGCAGAAACCTGAACCGAAGGGCTACCACAAACTGAGGAGAAGATAAGAAGGCACCCTGATCAAGGACCAGGACGGCTCAGGCGACGCAAGAGCAGGCCGGAGGTGAAACAAAACTCGAGAAAGCATACGAAATGGGGCAGATATGACGTCCACTCCGAACTCAAGCCGAAGCGGCTCCACCAGCGCCGCACAAAACGAGGTGACAGTAAGAAACATCAAAACTGTAGTCCTGAAAACCCAAGAAAGGACAAGACAACCCGATGTGAAAGAGAAGACAACCTACGAAGAGCAAGAAAAAGTGCATATTAACACCAGAAACGTTATACGGGTACTGTTGCCGAGACGAAGCTCGCAGGTGGGACACCATCAACAAAGCCATCTGATCACCACAGAGATGATGATACCTGCGTCAAAATACCAGACGCGAAGAGCCGAGGAGAAGGCCGAACCAGTCACGTACAGGACCGGTCTGACCTGCCGAAAGAGGCGGAGCCGTGGGAAAACGCCCTGGGTTCAGACACCTATCAAACAGCATCTGAAAATAAAGCTGGACTGGCCACCAAGGGACCATAAGGACTACTGTCGTGGGAATGGGCTCCAACCGAGCCAGAACCCGAAGCAACAGCTGGATCGGGAGAAGAGGGACAGGTACCCGCATCTCGACCAGTCCTGCCGAAAGGCATCCACCGTGAACGCCTCGCAGGCGGGTAAGGGCGCCACATAGAATGGGCGACGCCTAGACCACGCCGACTCGAAGACGTGCATGGCCAGGAGTCCATATGTCCAGCAGAGCCAACAAAACGAGTCGGCGACGACTGGCCAGTCCGTTAACAGAGGAATGAACCGAGACAGGTTGTCCGCCAGGACGTAGGACACACCCCGGACATGAACCTCACGGTTAGCCAAACCACGAGAATCCAGGAAACGAGCCACTCGAAGGGGCCAACTCCAAAGGCAAACACCTAAGAGAAACCCAGTAGTTCTGGCAAAGAGAACGGTTCAAATGGAGCTGAATGGTAGAGCACCGAGTGACCCGAACCCTCCGAAACGCAAACCAGACTGCCACGAACTCCCGAACCGTGCTGTGACCCTGACGGACGGACAGACCACACCATCCCTGGCCGACCTGGTGAGCATTGGTCACAAAGCCCCAGCCGAGAGATGACCCGTCCGTGAACACATCGAGTGAAGGCTCGGGGAGGTGCCAAGGCACAGAACCCCGAAAACCCCAAAGAGGAAGCTGGTGACGCAGCACCAACACAAGATCCTCGCAGGAACAAACCCAACGATTGCAAGAGAGGCGGAGGAGAGTCTCCGAAGGAACCAAACAGACGCCGAAGCCAAACCCGACACTGTAGGCAGACCAGCACGTTGAAGTTCAGACTCCCGCACAACTGCTCGAGCAAACGCCGAGCCACCCGGGACCCCCTCATGAACTGTCGAAGGCGGGACCACAGCCGCAGCAACACTTCTGTAGGGAGGGACAAGGAGTGGCCCAAGAGCCCTAAACAAGACCCAGCCAGGTCCGAACCCGGGCTGGAAACAGATGGAACGGTCTCCAGATCACCAGGAAACCGAACCCAGCTATCTGGAAAGAACCACACACCTGGCAAGCAGACAAGTGGAACAACTGGGAGCCCACACCAGCCAGTCGTCGAGGTAGGCCAGACACCGAACCCCAAGCAGGCTCAGACAGGGCACCAAGATCCGGTAAAGATGCGTAAATACATCAAGTGCCAATTACAAACAAGGGAAGGCAACAAAAGCGGCAAGCCTGAAGCCCCACCACCAACTGTGCAAGTCCCGGAAAACTGGAGAAGAATGTGCCAAGAATTGACCTGGAGGTCCAGGGCCACCATCCAGGCACCCGGCCCCAACAGAAGCCGGACAGGAGACAACAGTCCTCCGATGAGGGCAAAGAATCCAGGGCGCAGACTGGAGAAGTCCAGAAGAACCACAGACTCGCCAGGCCTATGTCTGCATAGAGCAGACGGGAACCCCAGAAGGATGGGGCGGATAGACCACGTCCAACGCACCCACTAAGATGACATGACGAAGCGCACAGGAAGAAGAACAATCCGCCAGCCCTGAACCCCCCAAAGGAGAAGAAGCCCTCCGTCGCCGCCACCAGAGGCTGGAAGACAACCAAAAGCGCCCACTAACTACAGGACCATGCAAGAGTCAACAGAGCAAGCTGCTCCAACAGCGCCCTGTCAACAGTGAAGCGAACAGAGCCCCTTCCGAAAGAAAACGTATACATACTTATATACACACATATACACATATTATGTACATATACACACATATTATGTACATATACACATATTATGTACATACACATATACATACATACATACATACACACACACATAAACACACACGCAAAGGTGTATTACACACACGTGCATATGCACATGTACATGCGCACACATACACGTGAAAAGAAAATTACAAGCCGCCGACCAGTGGGCAGAGAGCACCACGCCGGCCAGGCGAAGATGGCACAAACTGCATCAAAAGGCCCACCTTGACAACAAAACCCAGAGTCCCAGCCCGACCACAACATATGCCAAGACCCAAAAAGATCAGTCTGAAAGCCAGGAAGACCCCGGAACCCCAGAAGGCAGAGTCAGGTCACACACGAGGAAACAAATTCCCTTGAACCCACAAAGGGTGTCCAAGAGGAAGAAACCTCCGGAACGAAACCAAAGAACTCAAAGGAACCTGGAATCGAACCAGGGGAAGCCCAAACCACCACATTTGCCGGCGGAGATACACCACAGAAAGGCAAAGCACAGCCCTCAGACAGAACCCCCAGGAAAACAGTCAAAACAGACCGAAACCGAGGGACAAGGTGTGGGAGCAAGCATAACAGACAGGGACACTGAGCCCAAACCCTAGGGCCCAGACCCAAAACAGACAAAACAAAAAAATCCGGTGTAAAATCAACACTCAAACGTTTCCAGAGGAACAGAAAACAGGCAGAAAACACCAGAAAAGCAAAGAAACGACAACAGGAAAATAAAACCCCCGAAAAAGGTGAAAAAAACTCACCCAAGACGCTCGCTCGCACACCCAGGTGTATGTAAACACACCGCAACACCGCCCTGGTGGCCACTTGGAGCCAGTCGGCCGAGCAGACAGCACACGGGACTTGTGATCCTGTGGTCCTGAGTTCGATCCCAGGCGCTGGCGAGAAACAATGGGCAGATTTTCTTTCACCCTATGCCCCTGTTACCTAGCAGTAAAATAGGTACCTGGGTGTTACTCAGCTGTCACGGGCTGCTTCCTGGGGGTGGAGGCCTGGTCGAGGACCGGGCCGCGGGGACACTAAAAGCCCCGAAATCATCTCAAGATAACCTCAAGATAACCACGCCAAGAAACCGGCAGAAGAAAATGGCCACCAGAACAGGGGGCTGTGACCGACGCAAAAGATACGAAAACATGCCAGCAAAAGTGGGAAGCAAGCAGACTGGATGGGCAAAAAACTCCGCCCAGAAGGAGAATACCCCGGCAGGGTCAAACAGCCCCAGAACTGCTAGCAGGCATCCCACACAGCCCTGGGAACCCGCAACAGAGGCCCCGGGGCACAGCCATCCTCCAATCCCTCCACCCTTAAAGAAAAGGAAGAGTCCATACGAAAGGCAGCAAGAAAGGGCTGCTGGTAAGACCCAGAAGCCTTGGCAGGAGGAACAGGCTCGAAAACCTCCGTCCCCAACCCGTACGGGGCAGCCCCCCGAAACTGCCCGAGTCTCGGCCCCAACTAAATCCCGTCCTGACCCCGAAACCCGCAGACAGTCAGGACCCGGGAACAGGGAGGGAAAGGGGCGAACAGCACCTAACCAAAATGGGGCGGCTCCGGGGCATTCGAGTGGGAAACCAACCTAGCGTGTTGCAGCAACCTAACCTAGCTTGTAACACGGATGCCGCCTGTACTCTGAACAGTAATAACATCAGGAGAGTACTGGAAAACAAGCAGAGAATCTCTCTCGCAAGACTTCGGGTCAAGATGTCAGTGACCCAACAGGCAGCATGACGGAGGTAAAAGTGGCGACTGTCACCCGGAGACAAGGGCACAGTAACCAATGATCCCGTACAAGACGGGTTGGAACCCAGAAGACACATTCAATGGTCCACCGAACCCCGACAGGTGTTTCCAGGGCCCGTAGGGTAACAACTACTGGAAGCCCGGGCAAGGTGTTGCTAACCGGTTAAGAAACCCCAAAATAACAAGGTGTAGAGGACAACACTGAAAACCCCTGCGATGTGTACAATCACGAGGGCCTAGCAGAGGGCCACCAAACACTACCAGTGGAACTATAGCCACACTGGGCAGACCACCACCAGGCAAATGAAAATAAAAACAAAAGAAAAACCCCGCAAAAGTACACCGTCTCTAGAGACAACAGGAACGGGTCGCCGCTTAGGTGACAGGTTGCGCAACACCTTGATGCCCTAACCAGCATAATACCAGTCTCTACCCAGGGCCAAACAAAGGCCCCAAGCCCCAGCTGGCCCCAAGGGCGAGGCAAAAGCCGAGCAGCAAGAACCTCTACGGGAATGGTTCCCAAACGCCGCAGGGAAGATAACCCTGTCACGCAGGGGCAGTACTCACAGGGCGCTTAGGGAAGGAAGCCCCTAAGCGCATGCAGCCCTGGTACTGATGAGGAACACCTGGCCACCGCACAACACAACACACAGCAGTGAACGCCACACAAGGCAAACACTGCCTAGGAAACTGAGAGAAGCATCTATCCCAGTTGACATTAGCTTACGAAGTGATGCTAGGCAGCCGGCGCGATGAGGTTTGGGGCTCCCCCCTCCCCCTCTCGGAGCAGGGAGGGCTGCGCGGACGATCGGCGCGGCAGTAAAGTGTAAAGTGTGATGTTTGCTTGTTTGCTTATTTCCTTGGGATTGAAGGGAGTTTCTACCTCTCTGTTCAGTTTTTTGTTTTAGTTTTTTACCATGTGGTGTTTGTTTTGTTATGCCTACCTTTCTGGGTGCCTAACCCCAGTCAATGGCAGATAAGGAAAACCCCAACCACAAGGGGGTTTTCCAGGGCCATTGCTCCCTGAAACCTCTCTAAAGGGGCCAGGTTCTGGCGCTGGTCCCTGGTAGGTCTGAACTCCTTAGCTAATGTCCCAGTGTAATATAACATACATTAGCCCGATAAGCTTCAGGGAGCCATAGGGGCTCCCACAGAAAACCAGTGTTGAATGTTATGAAATGCCATTTTCTGGGTTTTTTATTTCTTCAAGAACTATTTTGCTTTATTTTTTCTTCAAGCAGTATCTTGTTCTGTTTTGTAAAATCTGTTTGGTTTGTTTTCCTTGCTTTTGGGTAGATCTCTTGACTCTCAAGCTTGCCTCATTTCATAGGGAGACTACCCAGTAGGTCGGAATCCTGCTACACTTCTAAATGCACTTAAACTCTGAGGAGCTATGAAGGGCCCGACCAAAAAGAGAGAAATAAATACTATACATACTGTCTTGTAGCAATGTTGAGAGATCTTGCAGCACTTTCTTCAAGCATTTGTTTCCTGTCTAGTTTCTGAAACATAATATTTTCTAAATCATCCCATGACTCATTCAGAGTAAATGTGGAGTTATCGGCCAAGTCCAATTGTCTATTGTCTTTTATTTTTGTTAACTCACTGTTTTTGGTACAAGGTGAATGGTTTTTATCCTTGTTACATTTTGATGGTGAATGTTTTTTTCCACTTTCATTTTCAGCCCATTTATAAAAATCCTGCATTAAACCTTCACTGTTACTATCTCTTACTGCAGTTTTACTAATTTCTTTCAACATATGTGCTTCCTTAATCTCAGTAGTACATTTAGTTTTCTCACATTCACTATTTTCCATGCACAAAATTCTATCATCAGGTGTACTTTGTACCCCAACTTTTTGTCTGTCTTCACTTATATTCAGCTCATGTTTTGATTTAGCAATACCAGCGGTTACCACAGCAGTTGCAATACTGCTAGAAAGTTGCAGTGCTTGAGCCAGCGTCGATGATGGACCCTGAACCGGATAAGCCAAAACTGCATTGTTGTCTTCCTCAGAGTCTGAAAACTTTCCATCTGTTGACAAAAAATTATAATCATTAGGAAATAAACTATTTCATCATATGATGCCTAATCTATGCAGATTCAATTTTATTTTCAACATTACTATACAGTGTGACCTGGAAAATGCATTTTGTTCTTGTTCTTGTTATCTTGTTCTATTTTGCAAAATCTTTTTGGTTTGTTTTCCTTGCTTTTGGGTAAATCTCTGACTCTCAAAGGAAACAGAGAAAACCTTAAAATCTAAAAGTATTTTGCTATCCAAACAACTGTTAAAAATCCCAAAGATGGACATAAATCAGGCACTATTTATAGTAGTAATCATATTTTTTTGAACAGTTTTGCTTATATTTTGCCTTTAGTATTATTAGCAAATAAGAGTCACTAAACACTTAAAACTCTCTCAGAGAATTTTTGTTAAGTATGTATACATAATACATATACAAAAAACCAGCGTTGAATGTAATGAAACGCCATTTTCTGGGTGAGT
>WNGS01165318.1:21992484-22004438 GCA_020271785.1 Procambarus virginalis | reverse complement strand
AACTCGAAGGGACCAACCCCACAGAGCCAAGGACCGAAGAGAACCCCGCGGTTCAGGCAATGAACCACTGGAGAACAGTCCGAATGGAGGCGAATGGTCGAACCCTGAGCGACCCGAATCCTCCGAAGAGCGAACCAGACAGCCGCGAACTCCCGAACCGTGCTGTGAGCCCGACGGAATGACGGACCCCACCGACCCTGGCCTGCCTGGTGAGCACTGGTCACAAAACCCCAGCCGAGGACGACGCGTCCGTGAACACATCGAGCGAGGGCTCGGGGAGGCGCCAAGGCACCGAACCCCGAAAACCCCGAAGAGGAAGCCGGTGACGCAGCAACCGACGTAAGAACCCGGAGGACGAACCCAACGATCGCGAGAGAGGCGGGGAAAGGACGTCCCAGAAGGAACCAAAACAGACGCCGAAGCCAAACCCGACCCGGCGGGTAGACTAGCATGGCGAAGTTGAGACTCCCGCACAACGCTCGAGCAAACCGCCGAGTGACCCGGGACCCTTCAGAAAACAGCAGACGGCGGTCCCGCAGCCGCTGCAACGCCCAGGAGGGAGAGACAAGGAAGCGGTCCGAGAATCCCAAAGAAGACCCAGCCAGGTCCGAACCCGGGAAGGAACCAGATGGGACTTCCTCCAGTTCACCAGGAACCCGAACCTGGCGAGTGGGAAAGAACCACATCCCTGGCGAGCAGACAAGCGGACCGACTGGGAGCCCACACCAGCCAGTCGTCGAGGTAGGCCAAAACCCGAATCCCTAGAAGACGCAGACGGGTCACCACAACCCGGGTCAGACGCGTGAAAACGCGAGGTGCCAGATTCAAGCCAAAAGGGAGGCATCGAAAACGGTAAGCCTGATGCCCCACCACGAAACCTAACCAGTCCCTGAACCCCGGATGAATAGGAACGTGCCAATACGCGTCCTTGAGGTCCAGGGACACCATCCAAGCACCCAGCTCCAACAGAAGCCGGACCTGAGACAGAGTAGTCATCCGAAAGGAGGGGCAAGGAATCCAGGGGTTCAGGCGGGACAAGTCCAAAATGAACCTCAGATCCGCACAGTCCCGTTTCGGCACTGGAACAGACGGGAAACCCATCTGAGGGACGTAGTCGTTTCGACCACGCCCAAGCGCACCCACTCCAAGATGACTTGACGAAGCGCAGGGAAGAAACCTGCCCTGTTAACCCCGAACCCCCCAAAGGAGGACGAGTCGCCCAACGCCACCGCAGGCCGGATGACACGACCGAAAAGGCCCACAAATCGTGGGACCAAGCGTGGGCAAACAGAGCGAGCCTCCCCCCATCACCCCGTCAACGGGGCAAACCGCGAAAGGGCCGACGCCCCTACGAGAACCCAACCGTCGAACAGAGCGATCACTGCGCCGACCAGACGACGCTGGCCCCGAAGGGAACGACGGCTCAGAAACTGGCACCAATGGCCTACCCCGACCAGCGGACCCGGAACCCTGGCACGACCTCTCCGAGACCGACGAGAAGTACCGCTCGGAGAAGCAACAAGTCCGCCATAGGGCGACAACTAGACGAAGCCGCGTGCAGAAACTGAGAGACCACAGACTCTGCAAACAGCAACGGGCAAAACGGAGACGAAAACCTAAGAGCCAGGGCCCAAGCGGAATCCAAAGAGAGGGTGAGCACAGCCTGACGGCACGCGAGGCGAGAAGCAAAGAACAGAGACACCTTCAGGATGGGCGCAAAGAGCTTCAACAGAGCAGCGGAAGCCCGAGCTGCCGAAGACAGCGCCCCGGACGAAGGCCCTTCACTCAACGCTCCCACATCCTCCTCAAGCCAAGCCGAAGACAGCTCGAGAAGGGAAAAGAAACGCAAGACCGAAGCCAAATGCCCACGGGAGCACAACTCCTCCGCAACCAACGAAGCCGAAAGCTGAGGAACCTGCACATGAAGCTGGAAAAGACCAACATCCCGAGAAAGCACGGGAGCGAATAAGCACGCATTAAGGTGCTCAAACTCGCCCCCCAAGTAAACCTGCATAAAAATAGCAGTTTCTCGCCAATCAAGCGTGCGGGTCCGACAGAACCCATGCCACGCCCCCAACGAAAAGAGAGGGCAGTCTGCTAGCCAGGAAGACTCCGGAACCTCCAAACGCACCCAGAAACGGGAAGAAGAACCGAACTTAAACGAGGACGGATCCATCGGGGAGGCAAAATCCGGGTCTCGGAAGAGGTATGCAGCAAGAGCTTCCCGAGCCACCTTCGCGGAGAGACGGGAAGCAGCAAACCCCTGAAAAGACGGACCCGAAGTACCCAAAGGCACCCGGAACCGAACCCGGGGAGGAGCCGAACCCAAATCATACTCATACAGGGAAGGGGGGTAAGAAAACCCCTCCCCCTGCAACAGTAAGCCCCGCGGGGAAGGCAAAAGCACCCAAGCAGGGTCACAAGGAGCCCAAGGCCCCCAGGTCGACTCCTCCCCAGCCCCAAGATCCCCCACATCGGGACCCGGAGCAGAGCCGTCCTCCAAACCCTCTACCCCTGAAGAAAAGGCAGAGTCCAAGGGAAAGGCTGACAAGAAGGGGGTCTGCTGGTGGGACCCAGAAGCCTCGGTAGGAGGGATCGGCTCAAATGCCTCCGTCCCCCACCCGGATGGGGCAGCCCCCGAAGCAGCCCGAGTCTCACTACCAACTAAACCCTGCGCCGACGCCGAAACCTTCCGACGTTTCGGAGCCGGACACAGAGGGGAGGTGCAGGATGAACCACAGGGGAAGGACCAGGGGGTGCGGCTGGAGTCAGAGCCATAGTGACCAACGCCCCAGGTCAGGGTCCCTAAAACCAAAATGGGGCAGCCTCGGGGCATCCAGGTGGGAAACTAACCTAGCGCGTTGCAATAACCTAAACCTAACATGCAACGCTGATGCTGCCTGTACCCTAATAGGAACATCCTCAGAGTAAAACTGGAGCACAAGCAGAGAACATGACTCGCAAGACTCTGGGTCAAAGGTGTCATTGACCCAACAGGTAGCATGACGGAGGCAAAACAGGTGACAGTAACCCTGAGACAAGGGCACACTGCAACCGTCAAACCCGCACAAGGCAGGCTGGAACTCGGGAGACGCATCCATGGGTCCCCGAGCCCCGACAGGGGTTTCCAGGGCCCGTAGGTTAGCAACTACGGGAAGCCCGGGCAAGGTGTTGCTAACCGGTTAAGAAACCCACAAACAAGGGTAAAGATTAATACTGAAAACCCCTGGGACGTGTACAAGCACGGGGGCCTAGCAGAGGGCCACCAAAAACAATACCAGGGGAACTATGGACCCACAAGGCAGAACGTCCACCAGGCAAAGGAAAACAAAACAAAAGAAAAACCTCGCAAAAGTACACCGTCCCCAGAGGCAACAGGAACCGGCCGCCGTGTAGGTGGCAGGCAGCGCAACACCTTGGCGCCCTCACCAGCACAACACCACTCCCTACCCAAGGCCAAACAAGGGCCCCAAGCCCCAGCTGGCCCCAAGGGCGAGGCAAATGCCGAGCAGCAAGAACCTCTAAGGGAGCGGTTCCCGAACGCCCCAGAGAAGATAACCCTGACGCGCAAGGGCAGTACTCACAGGGCGCCTAGGGAAGGAAGCCCCTAGACGCATGCAGCCCCGGCACTGATGAAGTACTCCTGGCCACCGCATACCACAAAAACAGCAGAGAACGCCACACGAGGCAAAAACCGCCAAGGAATTTGAGGCCAGAGAAGCGTGTATCCCGGGTGACACTAGCTTGCGAACTGACGGCAGCCGGCGCGGACGACCGGCGCGGCAGTAAAGTGATTGTTTGATTGTTTTTCTTGTGATTGTAGGGAGTTTTTCTACCTCTCTGTTCGGTTTGTTGTAGTTTTCTACCATGTGGGGTTTGTTTTGTTACGCCTACCTTTCTGGGTGCCTAACCCCGGTCGATGGCAGATAAGGAAAACCCCCAACCATATGGGGCTTCCAGGGTCATTGCTCCCTGAAACCTCTCTGAAGGGGCCAGGTTCTGGCGCTGGTCCCTGGTAGGTCTGAACTCCATAGCTAGTGTCCCGGTCTAACATAACATACATTAGCCCGATAAGCTCCAGGGGGCCGTAGGGGCTCCCCACAGAAAGAAAAACAAAACCCCGCAAGAGGACAACATACCCAAAGGAACAGAGCTGGCGGCTATGAATGGTGAATACAAGCTGCGCAGCACCCTGCACCCCTTACCAGTGCAAACTGCCACTTACCTAAAGGTAAACAAGGGAGACAAAACACCCAAGCACCCAAAGAGCGGCCAAAAAACCGAGCAGTGAAACAGCCCAGCAGAGGCAGGACTCAAGGAACTTGCGCAAGGTAACCTCAAGCCCCAAGGGCAGTACATACAGGGCACCTAGGGAAGGTAACCCTAGGCGCATGCAGCCCGAATACTGAATAATAACTTCTGGCTGTCGCACCCCTGGAAGACAGCAACCACACTCAAAACACAGAGCTGAAAAATCACTGGAGCCAGAGCACACAACCTAAGCCTCTAGCATTAACCTTAGAACTGAAGGGTGGACGGCCAGCACGAGGATCTGGGGCTCCCTCTTTCCCCTCCTGGGGAGGGGGGGAGCTGCGCAGACAACGGCCCGGCGACGTGTGACGTCATGCTTATTTGCTCGTTTCTTTTTGGGGAATTCTATCCACTTGTTTGGCTTTTGGTAGCAATTATCACCACAATAGGGGTTTGTTTTGGGACGCTTACCTTTCTGGGTACCTGACCCTATCGATGGCAGACACAGAATGCTTCCAACCAACATGGGGGTTTCTATAGCCATTGCTCCCCATGCCTCTCTGAGGGGGCCAGGTTCTGGCTCGTGGTCCCTGGTAGGCCCACAGAACTCCATACACATGACTGGTGCCAAAGTCTGACATTAGCATATCAGCCTGGATAAGCTCCGGGGAGCCGTAGGGGCTCCCCCTCAGAAAATCTGATTTTGAGGCAAAAGCCTACTTGCTTGCAGAGAACCATGTGATCATAAGTTTTGATTTAAAGTAACAAAAGGTTTTCTTATCATTAGTAGTAACCTGTGCTGTAACCTGTGCTTTGATTCAGCTTTGATTTAAGTTCTACTAGTCAAGTAGAGTGCCATGATATTTTGAAGTGAATGAGGCTACTTAACTATAACCTGTTTGATCCTCTTGGCTGTCCCTTGCCAGTGAGAAGTGTTCAAGGGCTGGGGGAATTGAAATTCTTCCCCATGTACAGTGATTATTGCATTATTAAATGTTATATTTTTATATAACAGTGTGTTTCTGTTCTCCATGCTCTCTGGTTAATTGCCTGACTCAAGAGATGAATACAATACACATTAATTACACTAGTTATTGGGAAACAATTATTCATGCATTGATGTGGGTAAGGCTATTAGCTGAAATTGAGTTACTAGACTCTGTCGAGTGTGGCAGGAGGCCTGGTGGTGTGTAAAGGTTCTGAGTGATGAGATTTAATGCGGCCAGCGAGGACAACACCCAAAATGATGCCAATGACATGAGCCAAGGCTAGAGTATCTGTTTAATTGGTAAGATTTGGGTAGGGGCACATTGCCTATCACAGGTATTTGACAGTTTAAGGAGAGCCCCCAAACTGATGACCTTGTTTGTTTATACAACAGTTTTGTGGTGCACTGAGCGCAGGAATCTATGTACCCTGACGTGTCAATCCCAGGACTTCCGTCTCTACCTCACTCTGTACAGCCCTTGAGGAGTGGCTCCTTTGTGATCTTGACTGGGGCCCCTTTTGTGGCCTGGATGCCAAAGAAGGGGAATATGCACTACAGTAACTATCAGAGCTGAAACTACAGCAACAACTGTACAAACTAATAATCCTGATCTTATCTTATCTGGGATGTTTATCTCAGAAGAATCCTTAATGCTACCTATAACAAAAATAAAATGTTGAATGTAATGAAAAACATTTTCTTGTTGGGCCTCTCTGCAGCTTCCCAAGCTTAAGCTTTGGTATTATCAAGACTTTGGAAATTGCATCGAGCCTCTGAGACCACTCTGGTTTACTGGGAGCCAGGACAAGAATCTAGTTCTTTCTCTATGAGGTGAGAGGTACTTGTACATCAAAGATGTACCTAAAACCAAGAAAAATCCACCAGAAAGGTTAGGCGCAACAAAGCAAACAATTTTATGAAGTAAGAGATGAATGAACCTGGAGGTAAACAAGATGCAGGCTAATGGGAATGTAGAGTGACCGAGAGACCCTACCCAATAAGATTTCTGGGAGGACTCTCTAGCTTATATAGATTACCCCAATGGTGCCTTGGAAGAGGAGCATACCTTCTCAGAAATGAAAGCTAAGGAAAGGAATAATAGAAATGGCATAAAGGGCTGACCCATGTGAGGTGACATAATCAATATGGTGGGGGTTTCCTTGGTTTAGGGAAGATCCTTGATTTTCAAGCTACGCTCACCTCACACAAGCATTATAAGACAGAGTGCTGGAAAGATGAGATACCACAAGCATAGCTCTCTCAAGATCACTTAGGTATTACAAAAGGGCAGATTCTGATCTTGGCCCCTAACAGGGTACAGTGTGTCAAAAAGGTCTAATGCAATTTCCTAATGTCTGGTAATACCAGTGGTCAAGCTTGGAGAGCTACTGAGGGGGCCCTCCCAGAAATTCTTTAAGGATAGATAAAAACAATTTCCTAAGTTTGAGCTCTAAAGAGTAGTAAAGCCATACCTGTTGGAATTTCTTCAGGCCTCATTTGATTTAAGCCCAGCTCATTTAATCCGGGCAATTCCAAATTCCGTAAGGTTTTCTTACGAGCACCCCTCATAATACTGCTCGCCAAAGCTTTGGAACGCCGTTGTCCAGATACAGAATTGTATGGACTGAACTCGGAGAGTGTTCCTCGAGGGTGGTGATACATAGGTGAATTTATCTCTAAGTCATCCTTTGCCAATGATACCTAAAAAGAATCTCACATGATGTTAATTTAGAGCAAAAATATCTAAAACATTATACACATAATACAGCTTTATATGAGCAACAAAAATATGGTGTTAAATGAAACGTTTTTTCATGAGCATATAGGTACTTTAGTTCTTCAATCAAACCAAAACTTAACCACTTAAGCGACTCAGCTAATAAAAAGTCTAACATCATGGTGTACATGACAAAAAAACCTGCATTGAATGTAATGAAATGCCATTTTCTAGGTTGAGCCCCAGAGGCTGCCTGAAGCTAACGAACTGATGTCCATTATATTAGTCTAGAGCATCAGTTAATTAGAGTTTTGAGCTTACCAGGAACATGAGCCAAAACCTAGTTCCCTAATTGAGGTGAAGGGAGCAATGACTTATGAAACACTCCACTTTGTGAGAGTCAAGTCATGTCTGCCATCGACAGGGGTATCACCAAGAAAGGTAGGAGGATCATTACAAACCTCAACTGGAAAAACATTGCATATATACAAATACAAATATTTATTCAGGTAAAGTACATACATACAAGGTGAAATACAAAAGTTGATGGATTTATAGATAAAGCTAGTACATACAATGCCTAAAGCCACTATTACGCAAAGCGTTTTGGGCAGGAAAAACACTAAAACTAAAACTTAATACTAATTGAGATTAAAGTATAAATTGTGTTGAGAAAAAATCTGAAAAAAATGAACAAAAGGGGGGGGGGGGGAAGAAACATGGCAGAAAAAAGCAAAAATACAATTTGGTCAACAAACAGCATTGTTTAAAATCGTAGACATGGGTTGACATTTAGGGGTGAGGTAGGTTACATTGAGTTAATTAAGTGGTACTTAGTTTTTATCTTAAACTGGTTGGGAGAGGTACAGTCTTTAACATAATTGGGAAGGTCATTCCACATTCGAGGTCCCATGATTTGTAAAGCATTTCAAGTTTGACTAAGTCGTACTCTTGGAATATCAAATAGGTATTTGTTTCTGGTGTGGTGCTCATGGGATCTGTTACAACCTTCTAGGAAGCTTTTAAGGTCAGGATTGACATTACAGTTCAGCGTTTTATATATATAAAATACACATGAGAGGATGTGCAGTGACTTAATATCTAACATATTCAGAGATTTGAGTAAGAGTACCGAGTGATGTCTGGGGCCAGAGTTAGATATTGCCCTAATAGCAGCTTTGTGTTGAGTAATTAGAGGATGTAAATGATTTTGGGTAGTAGAACCCCAAGCACAAATACCATAGTTGAGATAAGGATAGATGAGAGAGTAATAGAGTGTCACCAGGGCAGGGCGAGGTACATAATATCTGATCTTAGAAAGAATGCCAACAGTTTTTTAAACTTTTTTGATATACTGTATTTAGAATGTGTCCCTGGAAATTCAGCTTGTGGTCAATGAAAACGCCAAGGAATTTGCCATCTACTTTGTTACAAATTTTGATATTGGTAATCCTGAGATTTATTTGATTTGAGGATTTATTGCCAAACAAAATATAGAAAGTTTTGTCAATATTAAGGGTGAGTTTGTTGGCAGTTAGCCAGTGATGGACTTTATTTAGCGAAGTATTCACTGTGATATTTAGAGCAAAGAGGTCAGGACTGGAGTAAATGAAGGTCGTGTCGTCAGCAAACAGAATTGGTTTGAGATGTTGGGAGGCATTTGGAAGGTCATTAATGTAGATGAGAAAGAGGAGAGGGCCAAGTATGCTGCCCTGGGGAACACCAATGTTGATGGGTAGGGTGGGAGAAATTGAATTATTCACAGAAACATATTGGAGCCTGTCAGTAAGGTAAGACTTAAGATACTGCAGGGAGTGACCTCTGACTCCATAATGTTGTAATTTAAGAAGAAGGTTTTGGTGGTTGACAGTGTCAAAAGCCTTACGCAGGTCCACAAATAACCCAATAGGGAACTCATTTTTATCAAGAGCTGCGTGTATCAAGTTAATCATACAAATAAGTGCATCGTTAGTGCTTTTTTTGGGTCTGAAGCCACATTGACAAGAGCTAAGTATATTGTGTTTGGCTAGATAAGAGTAAAGCTGCTTGTAGATAAGTTTTTCAAATATTTTAGATAAGTTTGGCAGAATTGATATAGGTCTGAAGTTGTTAACATCAGTGAGATCACCACATTTGTGGACAAGGGTTACTCTTGCTTTTTTTAGAATATCTGGAAAAGTTTGGAGTTCAAGTGACTTGATGAAGCGCAATGCAATGGCAGGAGCTAAAAATCTGGAGGCTTTTTTGTAAATAAGATTTGGTATCTCCTCAAGGGCACTAGACTTGGTTTTAAGGGAAAGGATTATGTCAGTAACATCAGTGGTATTAGTAGACATTAGGTACAGAGACTGTGGATAGTTACCTGTAAGATAGTCCTGAATATTAGTACTGGAAGATGGAATATCATTTGCAAGGGATGACCCAATGGAAGAGAAGAACCTATTGAACTCAAAAGCAGTGTCAGAGGCTGAAAGCAGACCATCATTATTTGATAGGAGTATTGGTTTGTTATTTATAATCTTCTTTGATCCCAATATTTGTGAAATTGTGCTCCAAGTTTTCTTAATGTTGCCCTTTGTGTGGGTAAATTTATCTTCGTAGTATTTAATTTTGGCTCTCCTAATTATTTTAGATAGCAATGATGAGTAATTCTTTGAAAATATAATATACATATATAGATGAATATATATATACATGTGTGTGTGTGTGTGTGTAATTACCTAAGTGTAATTACCTAAGTGTAGTTACAGGATGAGAGCTACGCTCGTGGTGTCCCGTCTTCCCAGCACTCTTTGTCATATAACGCTTTGAAACTACTGACGGTTTTGGCCTCCACCACCTTCTCACTTAACTTGTTCCAACCGTCTACCACTCTATTTGCGAAGGTGAATTTTCTTACGTTTCTTCGGCATCTGTGTTTAGCTAGTTTAAATCTATGACCTCTTGTTCTTGAAGTTCCAGGTCTCAGGAAATCTTCCCTGTCGATTTTATCAATTCCTGTTATTATTTTGTACGTAGTGATCATATCGCCTCTTTTTCTTCTATCTTCTAGTTTTTGCATATTTAATGCCTCTAACCTCTCCTCATAGCTCTTGTCCTTCATTTCTTTTATCCTTCATTTGAAGAGTATCATCTTCGGTATAGCATCTCTAGTGTGAAAGGTTCTTGTTATCTAACCTGTCATTTTTCTTGCAGTTGTGACAGCTACTTTATTGTGTTCTTTAAGGGTAAGATCTTCCGACATGAGTCCACCCAAATCCTTTACATTGCCTTTTTTTTTTAGATATATACAAGAGTTCTTTAATTACATTCTTGTACAGCCACTAGTATGTCCCCCCCTGCCTCTAACCTCTCCTCATAGCTCTTGTCCTTCATTTCTGGGAGCCACTTAGTGGCATGGCGTGTGTGTGTGTGTAATTACCTAAGTGTAATTACCTAAGTGTAGTTACAGGATGAGAGCTACACTCGTGGTGTCCCGTCTTCCCAGCACTCTTTGTCATATAACGCTTTGAAACTACTGACGGTCTTGGCCTCCACCACCTTCTCCCCCAACTTGTTCCAACCGTCTACCACTCTGTTTGCGAAAGTGAATTTTCTTATATTTCTTCGTGTGTGTGTGTGTGTGTGTGTAATTACCTAAGTGTAATTACCTAAGTGTAGTTACAGGATGAGAGCTACGCTCGTGGTGTCCCGTCTTCCCAGCACTCTTTGTCATATAACGCTTTGAAACTACTGACGGTTTTGGCCTCCACCACCTTCTCACTTAACTTGTTCCAACCGTCTACCACTCTATTTGCGAAGGTGAATTTTCTTACGTTTCTTCGGCATCTGTGTTTAGCTACTTTAAATCTATGACCTCTTGTTCTTGAAGTTCCAGGTCTCAGGAAATCTTCCCTGTCGATTTTATCAATTCCTGTTACTATTTTGTACGTAGTGATCATATCGCCTCTTTTTCTTCTATCTTCTAGTTTTTGCATATATAATGCCTCTAACCTCTCCTCATAGCTCTTGTCCTTCATTTCTGGGAGCCACTTAGTGGCATGTCGTTGCACCTTTTCCAGTTTGTTGATGTGCTTCTTAAGATAAGGGCACCATACAACCGCTGCATATTTCAGCTTTGGTCTAATAAAAGTCGTGAACAATTTCTTTAGTATTTCTCCATCCATGTATTTAAAAGCAATTCTTAGGTTAGAAAGTGTAGCATAGGCTCCTCGCACAATGTTCTTCATGTGGTCCTCGGGTGACAGTTTTCTATCTAAAACCACCCCTAGATCCCTTTCTTTATCAGAATTCTTTAAAGATTTCTCACATAATTTATAGGTTGTGTGGGGTCTATGTTCTCCAATTCCACATTCCATAACATGGCATTTATTCACATTAAATTCCATTTGCCAAGTGTTGCTCCAAATACTTATTTTGTCCAGGTCTTCTTGAAGGGCATGACAATCATCTAGGTTTCTTATCTTCCCTATTATCTTAGCATCATCAGCAAACATGTTCATGTAATTCTGTAATCCCTCTGGTAGATCGTTTATGTAGACAATGAACATTACCAGTGCAAGAACTGAACCCTGTGGTACTCCACTCGTGACATTCCTCCAATCCGATACCTTGCCTCTGATTACGGCCCTCATTTTTCTGTCAGTTAGGAAATTTTTCATCCATGTTAGTAGCTTACCCGTCACCCCTCCAATATGTTCCAGTTTCCAGAACAACCTCTTATGGGGAACTCTGTCGAAAGCCTTTTTTAGGTCCAGATAGATGCAGTCAACCCAACCATCTCTTTCCTGTAAAATCTCTGTTGCTCGATCATAAAAACTGAGTAAGTTCGTTACACAGGATCTTCCAGATCGAAAACCATACTGTCGGTCTGATATTATATCATTTCTCTCCAGGTGTTCTACCCATTTAGTTTTAATTATTTTTTCCAATATTTTGACTATTACACTTGTCAATGATACAGGTCTATAATTAAGGGGGTCTTCCCTGCTTCCACTT
>WNGS01165318.1:21980064-21992459 GCA_020271785.1 Procambarus virginalis | reverse complement strand
ATTTTGTATCGCATTGGTACTATGTTAGCCTTTTTCGAGTGATATAATATAAGCTATAAGTGATTTAATAGTATTAATAAGTGATGTAAATACAGCTGCAGCACCAGACCATTGTTTGCACTCACGGAGCACAAAGACTTGAAGATTCTATTGTAAAGTGAGGTCATATTCCCACAGGGGCCTTTTATTGACAATCCTACCATTGTTTTAGGAGACGGGACAGAAAAATCAGGCGAAAGAGCGTGGCGTTGCTGTGCTGTGTGTTAAAGAACGTCAAAGGTGAAGAAATAATGACTCGCCAATCCACAACTGTTGACGATAATAGCATACTGAAAGTCTAGCCATGAGGGATGAAAAGCAGATGATATAAGATGTATAGTCCACCAGCTAACAGCCGAGTCAAAGAGAGGGCTAATAGTAAACGAGAACGTCTTATAACAATAATGAGAGAGATATAGCCAAGAGGAGAGTAACCGATGATGTCACGACCGTTGATAGTCGGGCGACTTCAACTTGAATCCAGTAGACTGGGAACATATGAAGCAAAACAGAAGATTTGGACCTGTAATTTGTAGACCCATCCTGGAAACCTTCTTTATCAATGTAAACAGCTACGAGGATGAGGGAATGAGACGTTCCCTCTAGCTAGATTTGATATTTACCAGGAAGGAGGAGAATATTTGACATTCCAGTACCTTCCTCCCTTGGATAAAGTGACCATGTCTTTTTGAATAAAGTGTATTGCATGCGTATAAATCTCTGAGAAAATATTAGGTCATCATTGAAAAACCGATTAGTGAGGACTTATGGCTGACCTTAAAAATTTTTTAGGTTAGTTATTTTGGACAGACTTGTTGCTAGGCAAGGAAGTGAATGATATGTATGTCAGTTTTGTGAAATAATGATAAAGGAACAAAAAAATCTTATATCCAAAAACAGAGATGCAGAACTACAAACAGGACATTGGTTCAACAGAATTGCGAGAGGAGCAGAGACCAAAAGTACACAAAAATGGAATCAATACAGGAAGGGCAAACCCCCAAACATACAGAGTACAAAGATGCGCGAAACACTACACGCAGTGAGAGAGAGAGGCAGAAAGAAATTTTTGAAACAAAGGATGCAGCAAAGCTGTAAACAGACCAGGTCTATTCTATAAACTCATAAACAAAATTGCAGGTAAAAGGTAATATCAGAGGTTGAACTGGGAAATAGATTCACAAAATGAAAGGAAAGGTGTGAAAATTAACGACAGTTCCCAAAGGTGTTTGTACAAATGAAATCTAGGGAACCAGACACAATAAGAATTCCAGAGAACACACATAGTACACCATAGAGGTTCAGAGACGAAGGGAAAAAACTGCTCAGGAGCTATTAAGAACAAAGCAGTTGGTCCAGATGATTTCACCATGGGTTCTGAGAGAAGTGCCCTGAGCTCAGATTCCACTTCAACTGGATTTTTCAGGCATCCCTGTTTACAGGAGTGTAGCTGATGTGTGGAAAAAGGCTACAATAGTTCCAATCTACAAAGTGGAGCAGGGAAGCCCCCTTCAATTATAGACCGTATCTTGACACAAGTGTAATAGTCAAAATATGGAAAAAATCTAGATTAAAACTAAATGGGTAGAGACACCTGAGGAAATGATATAATATCAGACAGCAGTATGGGTTTTCGATCTGGAAGATCCTGTGTAACGAATTACTAGTTTCTTATGACCGAGCACAGAGATTCCTGATCACGAGAAAGAGATGGGTGGTTGACTGACATCTATCTGGACCTAAAAAAGCTTTTCGAGCAGAGTTCCCCATAAGAGGTTAGTTCTGAGAAACTGGAAACATATAGTTAGGAGTGACGATTTGATCGGAGTAAGTCCTGATCATTTGGTTGCAAAGAAAAGGAGATAAATCTAGGTCAGAAAGAGCTGGCGAAGAAGAAGCTAAAGTAGTAGATAAAAGTTGGCCTCGTAGAAGGTCTCACTACCATAGAGAATGTGTGCGACTACAGGAGAATAGGCAGGTACGTAAAAGGGAAAGATCGACCTTTGAGGATCACCCTAAACGGTGCCAAACATGGAAGAAGTACTAAGGACTGCTAGAAAATTGAAAGTGATGAGGATGGGAAAGGGTGGTCGTTAGACGAGATCTTTCAAAAGAAGACAGAGAGAAGCTGAAACTGAACTTGCGAGGCAAACGTTAAATGAGAACAGGAATGAAGAAGAATCAATTCTTTTTTCTACAAAGTGTTAGGGGTAGGCAAACCAGTAAAGTGGTACATAAAGCAAACCAACAAAATCAATAGAGAGAGGGGAGTGAAGAATAAGGAAGGGGGAACAAGTTCCTGAAGATTGCATACACCAACATAGATGGAGTAAGGTCAAAGATACTGGAGTTAAGTGATATAATACAGCTGCAGACACCAGACATTGTTGCACTCACGGAGACAAAACTTGAAGATGTTATTTTAATGAGGTCATATTCCCAAGGGCTACTCAATTTGGAGACGGGACAGAAAAATTAGGAAAGGCGGTGGCGTTGCTGTGCTGGTAAAAGAACACCTAAAGGTGAAGGAATAATGACTGCCAATCCACAAGAAGTTGACATATAGCACTAGAGATCTGCCATGAGGATGATAAACTAATGATAATAAATGCATATAGTCCCCCCAAGCAGCACATGGTCAAAGGAGGAGCTAGATAGTAAACGAGAAGGTCTTATAACAATAATGAGAGAGATTATAGCGAGAGCGGATAACGATAGATCACGACTGTTGATAGTCGGTGACTTCAACTTGAAATCCATAGACTGGGAAGCATATGAAGCTAAAACAGAAGATTTTTGGACCTGTAGATTTGTAGACCTCATCCTGAAACATTCTTGTATCAACATGTTAAACAAGCTACGAGGATGAGGGAAGGGGACGTTCCCTCCATGCTAGATTTGATATTTACCAGGAAGGAGGAAGAGATATTGACATTCAGTACCTTCCTCCCTTGGGTAAAAGTGACCATGTCTTTTTGGGAATAAAGTATGCAATGCGTTATAATCTGGAAGAAAATAAAGAGGTTGAAGCAGTTGAGAAACCAGACTTCAGGAGAGGACATTATGGCACCTTAGAAATTTTTTAGTGAGTATAATTGGACAGACTTGATGCTAGGCAAGGAAGTGAATGAGATGTATGTCAAGTTTGTGAAATATATGATAAAGGCACAAAAAATTTATACCAAAACAGAGATGCAGAACTAGAAAACAGGATTGGTTCAATAGAAATTGCGAGAGGGCTAGAGACCAAAAGACACAAATTGGAACCAATACAGGAAGAGGCCGAACCCCCAAACATACCACGATACAAAGATGCGAGAAACAACTACACGGCAGTGAGGAGAGAGGCAGAAAGAATTTTGAAAAAGGGATTGCAGACAATGTAAAACAGAACCAGGTCTATTCTATAAATTCATAAACAACAAATTGCAGGTAAAGGATAATATTCAGAGGTTGAAATGGAAATAGATTCACGGAAGATGAAAAGGAAATGTGTGAAACACTAAACGAAAGTTCCAAAGTGTGTTTGTACAAAATGAAATCTTTAGGGAACCAGACACAATAAGAATTCCAGAGAACAACATAGAGCACATAGAGGTGTCTAGAGACGAAGTGGAAAAAATGCTAAAGGAGCTAGGTAAGAACAAAGCAGTTGGTCCGGATGGAGTTTCACCATGGGTTCTGAGAGATGTGCACCTGAGCTCAGCATTCCACTTCAACTGATTTTTCAGGCATCCCTGTGTACAGGAGCTGTAGCTGATGTGTGGAAAAAGGCTAACATAGTTCCAATCTACAAAAGTGGAACAGGGAAGACCCCCTTAATTATAGACCTGTATCATTGACAAGTGTAATAGTCAAAATATTGGAAAAAATAATTAAAACTAAATGGGTAGAACACCTGGAGGAAAACGATATAATATCAGACAGACAGTATGGTTTTCGATCTGGAAGATCCTGTGTAACGAACTTGCTCAGTTTTTATGATCGAGCCACAGAGATTTTACAAGAAAGAGATGGTTGGGTTGACTGCATCTATCTGGACCTAAAAAAGGCTTTCGACAGAGTTCCCCATAAGAGGTTGTTCTGGAAACTGGAACATATTGGAGGAGTGACAGGTAAGCTACTAACATGGATGAAAAATTTCCTAACTGACAGAAAAATGAGGGCCACAATCAGAGGCAAGGTATCGGATTGGAGGAATGTCACGAGTGGAGTACCTCAGGGTTCAGTTCTTGCACCGGTAATGTTCATTGTCTACATAAACGATCTACCAGTGGGAATACAGAATTACATGAACATGTTTGCTGATGATGCTAAGATAATAGGGAAGATAAGAAACCTAGATGATTGTCATGCCCTTCAAGAAGACCTGGACAAAATAAGTATTTGGAGCAACACTTGGCAAATGGAATTTAATGTGAATAAATGCCATGTTATGGAATGTGGAATTGGAGAACATAGACCCCACACAACCTATAAATTATGTGAGAAATCTTTAAAGAATTCTGATAAAGAAAAGGATCTAGGGGTGGTTTTAGATAGAAAACTGTCACCTGAGGACCACATTAAGAACATTGTGCGAGGAGCCTATGCTACACTTTCTAACTTCAGAATTGCTTTTAAATACATGGATGGAGAAATACTAAAGAAATTGTTCACGACTTTTATTAGACCAAAGCTGGAATATGCAGCGGTTGTATGGTGCCCATATCTTAAGAAGCACATCAAAAAACTGGAAAAGGTGCAACGACATGCCACTAAGTGGCTCCCAGAACTGAAGGACAAGAGCTATGAGGAGAGATTAAAGGCATTAAACATGCAAAAACTAGAAGATAGAAGAAAAAGAGGTGATATGATCACTACATTCAAAATAGTAACAGGAATCGATAAATTGATAGGGAAGAATTCCTGAGACCCGGAACTTCAAGAACAAGAGGTCATAGATTTAAACTAACGAAACAAAGCTGCCGGAGAAATATACGAAAATTCAGTTTTGTAAACAGAGTGGTAGACGGTTGGAACAAGTTAAGTGAGAAGGTGGTGGAGGCCAAGACCGTCAGTAGTTTCAAAGCGTTATATGACAAAGAGTGCTGGGAAGACGGGACACCACGAGCGTAGCTCTCATCCTGTACCTACACTTAGGTAATTACACTTAGGTAATTACACACACACACACATGGTGTGTGTTTACACTATTTTGTTTTTACCTATATTTATTTTTACACTGTGTTGTGTTAACACTAACACAGTGTTAGAGTGCTGAGTAGACGGGACACCACGAGTGTAGCTCTCATCCTTGTAACTACACTTAGGTAATTACACACATTTTCGTAGCAGAGTACTTCTGCCAGCTGTTATTCAGTGGTGGAGTGAATTACTCTTTCCACAGTCTTCCCTTCCAAACTACATGACACAACCATTTGTAGTTACTTCATCATGGAGAGACAAGTTGACTAGAGCCTATCAAGTGAATTGTATACTAGGTGCACCATCCAAGCTCTGGCTTGATGAGCAACTGAAGGGCCTTGCTCAGAAATGGATTATAATTACAATAATTATAGCAGGAAAAAAAAGTGTCACTAACAGCTTATGACAAGAATTTCTACAGAAATGCACTATACAACAACAAATTTTTACTCATTGTGTATACCTCTTCCTTTTCAAAGTTTCTGTGAGTATCCTTTGTTTCAATACTCAGTACAGACGAATTTTCCAGCAGGTTGTAATGAGCTTCTTTTGATTGTACTGATTGAACAACAGTCTGCTGCTTTCTCTCCCTCACAAGTGATAGGAAAAAATCACTTGCAATTCCAAGGCCACTATCAGATATTTTTGTGCCTGAATATTTAAAACCAATGAAAGTTGTGCTAGTTGCTAATTCTACAGAACCCAAGCCTTAGTCAAATAACACAAGAAGTCACGAGAGAAGAAAAGAGGGGATGAGTTGCTGTCCCAGGACCTAAAAGCATGTGAACCATGTGAAAGAGTAGAGTGCAGCACAGCTGGTGACACTTGTTAAATTGCTTGTACAAGTGTTGGTTAATACAGTTAACCAATACTGTGTAGAATTAACAATGTGTAGAGAAAAATCTTTAATGAATGCTGCTAGTTAATTAAAGAAAATACAAAGCATTACAACAGGCAATCAGAGTACTGTTGTTCTGGTACAGGGATGCTTACTCATCAGTAGGTACTGATAGGTAAGTGCAGTTGGGTCACAGCCCAACCCGTCCTCTTAAAAATAACGTCACTTTTCGCTCGTATGTAGGCTATGACCAAATTTGGATGTAATTGAAATGAAACGACTCACAAAAGTGACTACTGTTCCATTTCTGTTTGAGTCTCCGGCCTACGCGACAGGTTAAGAGGAACTTTCAATCACAGTTTTTTCATAAGTTTGACACCTTTATGAAAATTTTTCTGCCCACCTTACCTCCAAGAGGACCCGTAACCCCTTAACATGCTCGGGGTCTAATATCCTGCTATCCGCACAGGCGATGTCATTTTGAAAAAAAAACCAGCGTTGAATGTAATGAAACGCCATTTTCTGGGTGAGTCCCGGAGGCTCCCCGGAGCTATCCCAGGCTGATATGCTAATTTCAGACTTTGGCATCAGTCATGTGTATGGAGTTCTTAGGCCTACCGGGACCACGGCCAGAACCGGGCCCCCTCAGAGAGGCAGGGGAGCAATGGCCTATAGAAGCCCCCGTGTGGTTGGAAGCATTCTATGTCTGCCATCGACCGGGACAGGCACCCAGAAAGGTAAGCGCCCCAAAACAAACCCCTATTCTGGTTAAAATTGCTACCAAAATCCGAACTAGTGGATAGAACTCCCAAACAGAAAAACAAGCAAACTAGTGTGACGTCACACGTCACCGCGCCGCTGTCTGCGCAGCTCCCCCCTCCCCGGGAGGGGAAGGTGGAGCCCCAGACCTCCCACGCCGGCTATCCACCCATCAGTTCTGAGGCTGGATGTCAAGACACGCGAAAAACCGCCGACCGGAGGGAGGGAGGGTTGCCGGGGAGCCTCCGGGACTCACCCAGAAAATGGCGTTTCATTACATTCAACGCTGGTTTTCTGGGGGGAGCCCCGTCGGCTCCCCGGAGCTAACTACCCACAGAGGAAGATCAAAGGGACGGAACCGGGAGGCGGACACCACCCAAACAACCAAAACGCTAAAACCAAAGGAGCAGGAAAACACAGCGACCCGACCCCCAGAGGCAAATGCCCAAAAGGAAAAGAGCCGACGAAAAACAAACCGGAACCGAAGAGGCACTACCAACCGAGGAGAAGACAGAGCACGCTGACCAGAAACCAGGATGGTGCAAGCGGCGCACGAACAGCCGGAGGGGAAACGAAGCACAAGACAGCTTACTAAGCGGTGTAGAAGCAAGACCGAAAGCAAGCCAAAGCGACTCCGCCAGCGCCGCACAAAAAGAGAGAGGCGACAGTATGTGGCACGACGACGGCCCCCAACCCCCACCAAAAACCAGGCCGACGCTAACAAGAGGAACCACCTAAGAAGGTACAGGAAAAGGAAGGACCGCCAAAACACCCCATACTGCCGCCAAGAGAAACACGCAGGTGGGACACCGACCACCAGCCGGAGGCGAGACCACGAGGCAGACGGAAGCAGCCCCGACAAGGCCCCTCCGAGCCCAGGAAAAGGCGGAGCCGCAAGAAGATCTCGGGCGCGACCACCGAACTCAGGTGGTACAAGGAGATGGAACGTCTGCCGAACAGACAAATCCCAAAGCAAGCAAACCCGCCAGGAGAACAAATGACGGGTCCGACGCGAGACATCGCAAGACCCCAAAAACCAAGTGGCAGGGCAAGCAAGGAAACCAAAGAAGGCGGAAGGGTTGCCGCCAGAACCCTACCCGAACCAAGAGGTACGAGCAACAGCAACAGACCGAGACAAAGAAGCACACCACAGGACACAGGCCGAAAAAAGCCCAAGAAGCCAAGGAACACACGCAGAACACCCCTGTGGCAGAGGAGGAAAACAAGGGAACACACAAACAATGAAGTGGTGGAAACCGACCACGTCCCCCAACATAGCAGCAAGTGCAGGCAAAACTGACCAAAGGAGATGCCAGGAAAACGACTGGGGAGGCAGGACGAAAGAGCAGAAGCATAAAAAACCCCAGGAGTAAGGACACGCCACTGCGAAACACGGTACTAATGCACACGCGCAGTAGTAGCAACATACAACCTGGTGGATAAAGACAGGCTGTTTAACACAAGGGGCACACGCCCTAGGGGACGCAGGTGGAAACCGAATGCCCAAATGAGCCACAGAGATATTAGAAAACTTTAGTGTCAGAGTGGTTGACAAATGGAATGCATTAGGAAGCGATGTGGTGGAGGCTGACTCCAAACACAGTTTCAAGTGTAGATACGATAGAGCCCAATAGGCTCAGGAAACCGTACACCTGTTATAAGATTGACGTTTGAGAGGCGGGACCAAAGAGCCAGAGCTCAACCCCCGCAAGCACAACTAGGGGAGTATACACCACCGCAACATGCCACAGGTAAAGAGCAACTCGCTCCGGCAAAGGCAGAGAACGGAGCAGATAGACCCCAGACAGGGCCCACGAGACACGACAGAACCCAGCAGGCCCAGGAACCCGCCTACCAGGCGACCGACGGCGGAGAAACCCCGCTCAAAACCGGCTGGATGGGGAACCGGGAGCTCATGTACACCCCAAGCCCGGCCCGAGGCCAGGCTAGACCGGCCAAAGGGAGGCCCACCAGGAAGACGCATGGGGCGGCCTGCAGGCCCACAGACTCCCCACAACCAGGATGGGCCATAACTAAGTCGAAGGCAAGCTAGTGTGCCCCGAAGTCCACAGACCGTACCATAGGGCATAACTTGCAATCCCCTCACAGAGTTCAGTGGCATACCGATAATAGGTTAAGTAACAATTGTAATTACGAAACCATAAGATGCTTATTGTAACCTACTAAGTAGGTCAGGTAAGGTCGGTGTTTTCCACGAAGTTTTTTAAGGGAAACCATTATGTTTAGTATGGCACCTATGCACGGAACGAAGAAGTCAATATTGACGTAATAAAGATGCGGGACGGGTTGGTGCAAGAGAGAACCGGATCAGCACCTCCAAGGATACCCGATCAACCAGGCTGTGACTCATACGTCGGGCAGCAAGCAGCCATGTCCAACAGCCAGCATGACCAGTCCAGGAGGCCTGGTCGATGACCGGGCCGCGGGGACGCTAAGCCCCGGAAGCACCTCAAGTTAACCTCAAGATAAGGTACCAGCGAGAAGGCGTATGCTCGCAAGGAGGTCGTGTAACAACTGCAGACCTCTGATGGATATACAGTGTTCCCGAGTGTGCCTATGGCACCACTGCACTCCACTGGTACTATCCCGCAAGTTCTACCAGATAGGCGGGACCCAAAAGCCAGAGCGCATAAACCTTGCAAGCACAGCCAGAAGCCCTACCAGGCGAGTACAGAACCAACACCACAAACCCCCACACCACATAACACTAACAAAGGTGGGACCCCTGAATGACCCTAGCATGGGATGGACATGCACAAGAGTGGGACAGGAAGGGGTGAAAAAAGGGGACCGACACTGGTGTGCGAACGGTCTCAGTCGTACAAAAGAGACCTAAAGAAAGACAGGCATATAACACCATCCAGCGCCCTGCCAAAAGACGCCAGACCGCAGAAACTCACCTGGCAAACGGTGGCTCGAAGTGACACGACTCAACCGAGCCCAGAAGAACCTGGGAGCACCGCCAGGTGAAGAAGCCAGAGCCGGACCTGCAGGAGAGCAAGGAAGAGGCGAAGAAGGCGGCCACACCCATGACACAGGGGAAACCTCGGCGGCCTCCCCACAACTGGAACCCAGGACACCCCCGGAGCGAAAAGGGCACATACCGCGGCAAGGGAGAAGAGCGAAAGGCGAAGCACTGGAGCAAAAAGACGACGAACACCGGCACTACACACCGCCCAGACCAAAACAAACTCCGCGGCGCACGCGCATGACATGCCGGCCGAAAACGCGCAACCTACCCTGCGGGAAGGCGGCAACCAAGACTACTGCACAAGAAAAGTAGCCAAAAGAGTGAGCAGGAACAAGAAAACCGGCCAAAGAAGCGAAGACAGAGCCCAAAAAGGCACGCAACCGGGCCACAAGTAGCCCAACAGGCCACAAGTCCCAACAGGGCCACAAGTAGCCCAACAGGGCCACAAGTAGCCCAACCGGGCCACAAGTAGCCCAACAGGGCCACAAGGAGCCCAACAGGCCACAAGTAGCCCAACAGGGCTACAAGGAGCCGACAGACGTTCCAATAACGCGGGAAGGAGGAAAAACCTTCCCGAACCCTCGAGAACACGGAAGCCAAAACCAGTCCCGAAGGCACACAAAGGCGCATGCGCACCCGAGACCAGTAGTCATGTAGAACCCCCAAACGGGGAAACATGACGAAAACACCGTCCCAAAAAAAAGGGTGGGGGAAACATCCACCCACAGGACGGAACCAACCGACTCAAAGGCCAAGGAACCGAGCCCGGGGAGGGGCCGACGCCCAACAGCACGTACGGCGAGTGGAGAGGAAAACCCCACTCCGCGTAACCACAAGCCCCGCCGAGAGGGGGATAAAACCCCCACGGGGTCCTATGGGGCCAAGGCCCCCCAAGTCAGCCCCTCCGCAGCCCCGGGAACCCACACAACAGGCCCCGGGGCCGAGCCGTCCCCCTAAAGCCCCGGCCGTACCAGAAACCGGGACAGCCGTGAAAACACTAAGGAAGGGAGCCCACTGGCAGACTCTTACAACACGGCTGGAGGAACAGGCTCGAATGCCCCCGTCACTACCCCGGAAGGGGATTTCCCCGAGACTGCCCGAGTCTCAACACCACCAAACCCCGCCCTGAACCTACAGACGGTAAGGAACCGGATGCAGGCAGGAAGGGGAATCCAGGGGAAAACAAGAACCAAAACGGGGCAGCCCCGGGGCTCCCGGGGAGTTACCACGAGAGCGTTGCCACCACCAAGGCTCAAGTGCAACGCCTCTGCTGCCCGCACCAGCTGAGCACAACTGGGTAACCGAGCCATAACGAGCAACAAACTCGCAGGACTCCGGGTCGAAGGTGTCACCGACCCCACAGGCAGCAGACGGAGGCAAAACAGAGAGTCACCCAGACAAGGGGTGAGCAACCCTCAAACTCGCTGGAAGCGAGGGGGGGGCTCTGGGGTCACATCCATCGGACCCACGCGCCCCCAGGGGTTTCCCAGGGTCCCGAGCGTTTACTATAAGAGGACTCGCGCTCAGGTAATCCCAGGCAGGGTACTGCTAACCGGCACCCAAAACTACCAAACAACTTTCTAAGAGCTGAACCCCCGGGACGTGTACACTCACGGGGACCTAGCAGGGGGTACCACCAGAAAACTCAGAACACAAGGACACCAGGGGCAAGAACGAAGGCAGACCCCCCCACCAGGTAGATAAACAAAAAGAAAAAGAAAACCCCGCAAGAGGACAGCGTACCCAAGCGGAACAGAGCCGGCCGCTATGATTGGGAAAAGACAAGCTGCACAGTACCCTGCGCCCCACCAGTGCAAAACTGCCCCTTACTCTAAGGCGAACAAGGGAGACAGAACACCCGAGCACACAAAGAGCGGCCGAAAACCAAGCAGTAAACGGCCTAGCAGGGGCAGACCCCAAGGAACTTGTGGAAGGTGGCCCCAAGTCCCAAGGGCAGTACTTACAGGGCACCTAGGGAAGGGAACCCTAGGCGCATGCAGCCCGAGTACTGGAGAATCACTCCCGGCTCGCGCACCACCTAGAAAACAGACACCACACTCTAGGTGCAGTGCTGAAACAACCACTGGAGCCGGAGCACATAACCGGTGCCTATAGCATCAGCCGAAGAACTGATGGGTGGATAGCCGGCGTGGGAGGTCTGGGGCTCCACCTTCCCCCTCCCGGGGAGGGGGAGCTGCGCAGACAGCGGCGCGGTGACGTGTGACGTCACACTAGTTTGCTTGTTTTTCTGTTTGGGAGTTCTATCCACTAGTTCGGATTTTGGTAGCAATTTTAACCAGAATAGGGGTTTGTTTGGGGCGCTTACCTTTCTGGGTGCCTGTCCCGGTCGATGGCAGACATAGAATGCTTCCAACCACACGGGGGCTTCTATAGGCCATTGCTCCCCTGCCTCTCTGAGGGGGCCCGGTTCTGGCCGTGGTCCCCGGTAGGCCTAAGAACTCCATACACATGACTGATGCCAAAGTCTGAAATTAGCATATCAGCCTGGGATAGCTCCGGGGAGCCGACGGGGCTCCCCCCAGAAAAAACATTATTTTTTCTTCCTAACCTGTTATTTGT
>WNGS01165318.1:21951686-21979964 GCA_020271785.1 Procambarus virginalis | reverse complement strand
GGACAGTATCAGGCATCAATCGACCGTCCTGAACAAGCCAAGAAAGAAAGGACAAAACCTGATCCGAAAGAAAGACAACCTACAAAGAGCCAGAAAATGGCGAAAAGAACGCCAGGAAATCCATACTGTCGCCGAAACGAAGCTCTCAGGTGGGACACCATCAACGAAGCCACCTGATCACCATAGAATTGGTGATACACCCGCGTCAAAAACCCCAGACGCGAAGAGCAGAGGAGAAGGTCGAACCAGCCCCGTACCAGAGCGGACCGACCTGCTGAAAGAGGCGGAGCCGCGGTAAACGTCCCGGTTCGGGCACCGAGTCAACAGCACCGGAAACCAAAGCCGGGCCGGCCACCAATGGGCCACAAGGAGTACTCTCCCTGGGAATGTCTCCAAATGAACCAGAACCCGAAGCAACAGCTGGACCGGAGGGAAGAGGTACAGGGAACCCCCTTTAGACCAGTCCCGCCGAAGGCATCCACCGCGAACGCTGCGCAGTCGGGGAAGGCGTCACATCGGGAGACGCCGAGACCACACCGACGCGAAGAGGTCCACATCTGGGAGACCGTACGTCTGGCAGATCCAACGAACGAGTCGTCGTCGACCGTCCACCCCGTGGAGAGGGGAGCGAGACAGACCGTCCGCCAGAACGTTGGACACTCCCCGGACGTGAACCACACGGAGAGCCAAACCCGGGAATCCAGCAGACGAGCCACTCGCAGGGACCAATCCCAAGAGCTAAGGACTGAAGAGAACCCCCGCGGTTCAGGCAAGGAACCACTGGAGTACAGTCCAAACGGAGGTAAGGGCGATCCCCGAGCGACCCGAATCCTCCGAAGCGCGAACCAGACAGCTGCGAACTCCCGAACCGTGCTGTGAGCCCGATGGAAGGACGAACCCCACCGTCCCTGGCCTGCCTGGTGAGCACTGGTCACAAAGCCCCAGCCAAGAGACGACGCGTCCGTGAACACAACGAGCGAGGGCTCGGGAAGGTGCCAAGGCACCGAGCCCTGAAAAACCCCGAAGAGGAAGCCGGTGACGCAGCAACCGACAAAAGACCCCCGGAGGGAGAACCCAACGATCGCGAGAGAGGCGGAAAGGAAATCCCCGAAGGAACCAAAACAGACGCCGCAGCCAAACCCGACCCGGCGGGTAGACTAGCACGGCGAAGTTCAGACTCCCGCACAACCGCTCAAGCAACCGCTGAGCAACCCGAGACCGTCTCATGCACCGCCGAAGGCGGGACCACAGCTGCAGGAACACGTCTGGAGGGAAAGAATGAGTGGCCCAATAGCCCTAAACAAGGACCAGGCCCGAACCCGGGATGGAAACATATGGAAAAACCTCCCGATCACCAGGACACCAAACCCGGCGATCTGGAAGGAACCACACCCCTGGCGAGCAGACATGCGGACTGACTGGGAGCCCACACCAGCCAGACGTCGAGGTAGGCCATACACCGAATCTCAGACAGACAGGGAACCAAGATCCGGGAAAGATGCAAAAATTTCAAAGTGCTCAGCACAAAATAGGGCAGGCAACAAAAGCAGCCAGCCGGAAGCCCCACCACCAACCGTGCCAGACCCAGAAAAACCTGGGAGGAACGCGCCAAGAGGTGACCTGGAGGTCCAGGGCCACCATCCAGGCACCCGGCCCCCAACAGAAGCCGGACCCCAGAAGGAAGGGACGGACCGACCACGTCCAACGTACCCACGAAGATGACACGACGAAACGCAGGGGAAGAAGCCCCCCCCGCCAGCTCTGAACCCCCCAAAAGGGGGAGAAGCCGTCACCGATGCCACCAGAGGCCGGAAGACGACGCAAAGCGCCCAACAGCAGGACCATGCGAGAGGCAATAGAGCAAGCTGCTCCCCCAGCACCCCGCCAACAGAGAAAAAAAAAAAAATAAAATATATAAATAAAAGTACACATACACATTATGCATATACATATACACAAACAAGATATGACATGTATACAAATGCATGCACACACACACACAGCGTACACATGCACAAGCATACACCCAGGCATTAGGAAGCAATGTGGCGGAGGCTGACTCCCTACACAGTTATAGTGTAGGGATGATAGAGCCCAACAGGCTCAGGAACCTGTACACCTGTCGAACGACGGTTGAGAGGTGGGACCAAAGAGCTAAAGCTCAACCCCCGCAAGCACAACGAGGCGAGTACATACAATGTAAATGTAAAGTACAAGTTGCCGACCAGTGGGCAGAGCACCACACCGGCTAGGCAAAGAAGGCACTAAACTGCATCAAAAGGCCCACCTCGACAGCAAAACCCCAAAGGCCCAGCACAACAACATGTGCCTAGACCCAAAAAGAGCAGTCTGCAAGCCAGGAAGACCCCGGAACCCCAGAAGGCAGAACCAGGTCACATGAGGAAACAAAGCCCCCTGAACCCACAAAAAGGGGGCCCAAGAGGAAGAAACCTCTGGAACGAAACCAAAGAACCCAAAGGAACCCAGAATCGAACCAGGGGGAAGCCAAACCACCACAATTGCCGGCGGAGAACACCACAAAAGGCAAGCGCAGCCCCCCTACAGAACCCTCTGGGCAACAGTCAGAACAGACCGAAAACCGAGGGACAAGGTGTGGGAGCAAGCCTAACAGCCAGAAACACTGAGCCCAAACCCATGGGCCCAGAAGCCCGGTGGAAATAAACACCCAAAGGAACAATAACGGGCAGAAAAAAAAAACCAGAAAAAAAAAAAAAAAACGGCAACAGGAGAAGAAAACCCCCTGAAAAAAGGGTGAAAAACTCACCCCAGACGCTCGCTCGCACACCCAGGCGTATGTAAACAAACCGCAACGCCGCCCTGGTGGCCACGCCGGGAAACAGGCAGACGAAAATGGCCGCCAGCAGGGGCTGTGCTGGACGCTAAGAGACAAAACACGCCAGCAAAAGTGGGAAGCAAGCAGACTGGATGGGCTAAAAACTCCGCCCAAAAGCAGAAAAACCCCGGCAGGGGCAAACCGCCCCAGAACTGCTAGCAGGCATCCCCCACAGCCCCGGGAACCAGCAACAGAGGCCCCGGGGCAGAGCCGTCCTCCAAGCCCTCCGCCCTTAAAGAAAAGAAAGAGTCCATGGGAAAGGCAGCAAGAAACGGGCCGCTGGTAAGCCCCAGAAGCCTTGGCTGGAGGAACAGGCTCTAAAACCTCCGTCCCCCAACCCGAATGGGGCAGCCCCCGAAAACCGCCCGAGCCTCTGCCCCAACTAAACCCCGCCCCGACCCCGAAACCCGCAGACAGTCCGGAACCGGGAACAGGGAGGGAGGAGGGCGAACAGCACCGAACCAAAACGGGGCGGCCTCGGGGCATCCGAGTGGGAAACCAACCTAGCATGTTGCAGCAACCTAACCTAGCTTGCAACACGGATGCCGCCTGTACTCTGAATAGCAATAACATCAGGAGTACTGGAGAACAAGCAGAGAAACTCTCTCGCAAGACTCCGGGTCAAGGTGTCAGGGACCCAACAGGCAGCATGACGGAGGTAAATGGCGACTGTCACCTAGAGACAAAGGCACAGCAACCAACGATCCCGTACAAGACGGGTTGGTACCCGGAAGACACATGCAATGGTCTCCCGAGCCCAGACAGGGGTTTCCAGGGCCCGTAGGTTAGCAACTACGGGAAGCCCGGGCAAGGTGTTGCTAACCGGTTAAGAAACCCGAAAACAAGGGTAAAGATTAATACTGAAAACCCCGGGACGTGTACAAGCACGGGGGCCTAGCAGAGGGCTGCCAAACACTACTAGTGGAACTATAGCCACACTATGCAGACCCCCACCAGGCAAGAAAATAAAAACAAAAGAAAAACCCCGCAAAAGTACACCGTCCCCAGAGGCAACAGGAACCGGCCGCCGCGTAGGTGGCAGGCAGTGCAACACCTTGGCGCCCTAACCAGCACAACACCAACTCCCTACCCAAGGCCAAACAAGGGCCCCAAGCCCCAGCTGGCCCCAAGGGCGAGGCAAATGCCGAGCAGCAAGAACCCCTACGGGAGCGGTTCCCGAACGCCCCAGAGAAGATAACCCTGACACGCAAGGGCAGTACTCACAGGGCGCCTAGGGAAGGGAACCCCTAGACTCATGCAGCCCCGGCACTGATGAAATACTCCTGGCCACCGCAAACCACAAAAACAGCAGAGAACGCCACACGAGGCAAACACCGCCAAGGAAATTGAGGCCAGAGAAGCGTGTATCCCGGTTGACACTAGCTTACGAACTGACGGCAGCCGGCGCGGTGAGGTCCGGGGCCCCCCCTCCCCCTCCCGGGGAGGGGAGGGCTGCGCGGACAACCGGCGCGGCAGTAAAGTGATTGTTTGATTGTTTTCCTTGTGATTGTAGGGAGTTTTTCTACCTCTCTGTTCGGTTTGTTGTAGTTTTCTACCATGTGGGGTTTGTTTTGTTACGCCTACCTTTCTGGGTGCCTAACCCCGGTCGATGGCAGATAAGGAAAACCCCCAACCATATGGGGTTTTCCAGGGCCATTGCTCCCTGAAACCTCTCTGAAGGGGCCAGGTTCTGGCGCTGGTCCCTGGTAGGTCTGAACTCCATAGCTAGTGTCCCGGTCTAACATAACATACATTAGCCCGATAAGCTCCAGGGAGCCGTAGGGGCTCCCCACAGAAAGGGGACCGACACTGTGCGAACGGTCTCAGTCGTACAAAAAGAGACCTAAAGAAGGACGGCATATAACACCACATCCAGCGCCCTGCCAAAAGACGCCAGACCGCAGAAACTCACCTGGCAACCGGTGGCTCGAAGTGACACGACTCAACCGAGCCCAGAAGAACCTGGAGCACCGCCAGGTGAAGAAGCCAGAGCCGGCCTGCAGGAGAGCAAGGAAGAGGCGAAGAAGGCGGCCCACACCCATGACACAGGGGAAACCTCGGCGGCCTCCCCACAACTGGAACCCAGGACACCCCCGGAGCGAAAAGGGGCACATACCGCGGCAAGGGAGAAGAGCGAAAGGCGAAGCACTGGAGCAAAAAAACGACGAACACCGGCACTACACACCGCCCAGACCAAAACAAACTCCGCGGCGCACGCGCATGACATGCTGGCCGAAAACGCGCAACTACCCTGCGGGAAGGCGGCAACCAAGACTACTGCACAAGAAAAGTAGCCAAAAGAGTGAACAGGAACAAGAAAACGGCCAAAGAAGCAAAGACAGCCCAAACAAGGCACGTAACCGGGCCACAAGTAGCCCAACCGGGCCACAAGTAGCCCAACCGGGCCACAAGTAGCCCAACCGGGCCACAAGTAGCCCAACAGGGCTACAAGGAGCCGACAGACGTTCCAATAACGCGGGAAGTAGGAAAAAACCTTCCCGAACCCTCGAGAACACGGAAGCCAAAACCAGTCCCGAAGGCACACAAAGGCGCATGCGCACCCGAGACCAGTAGTCATGTAGAACCCCCAAAACGGGGAAACATGACGAAAACACCGTCCCAAAAAAAGGGGTGGGGGGAAACATCCACCCACAGGACGGAACCAACCGACTCAAAGGCCAAGGAACCGAGCCCGGGGAGGGGCCGACGCCCAACAGCACGTACGGCGAGTGGAGAGGAAAACCCCACTCCGCGTAACCACAAGCCCCGCCGAGAGGGGGATAAAAACCCCCACGGGGTCCTATGGGGCCAAGGCCCCCCAAGTCAGCCCCTCCGCAGCCCCGGGAACCCACACAACAGGCCCCGGGGCCGAGCCGTCCCCCTAAAGCCCCGGCCGTACCAGAAAACCGGGACAGCCGTGAAAACACTAAGGAAGGGAGCCCACTGGCAGACTCTTACAACACGGCTGGAGGAACAGGCTCGAATGCCCCCGTCACTACCCCGGAAGGGGATTTCCCCGAGACTGCCCGAGTCTCAACACCATCAAACCCCGCCCTGAACCTACAGACGGTAAGGAACCGGATGCAGGCAGGAAGGGGAATCCAGGGGAAAAACAAGAACCAAAACGGGGCAGCCCCGGGGCTCCCGGGGAGTTACCACGAGAGCGTTGCCACCACCAAGGCTCAAGTGCAACGCCTCTGCTGCCCGCACCAGCTGAGCACAACTGGGTAACCGAGCCATAACGAGCAACAAACTCGCAGGACTCCGGGTCGAAGGTGTCACCGACCCCACAGGCAGCAGACGGAGGCAAAACAGAGAGTCACCCAGAGACAAGGGGTGAGCAACCCTCAAACTCGCTGGAAGCGAGGGGGGGGGCTCTGGGGTCACATCCATCGGACCCACGCGCCCCCAGGGGTTTCCCAGGGTCCCGAGCGTTTACTATAAGAGGACTCGCGCTCAGGTAATCCCAGGCAGGGTACTGCTAACCGGCACCCAAAACTACCAAACAACTTTCTAAGAGCTGAACCCCCGGGACGTGTACACTCACGGGGACCTAGCAGGGGGTACCACCAGAAAACTCAGAACACAAGGGACACCAGGGGCAAGAACGAAGGCAGACCCCCCACCAGGTAGATAAACAAAAAGAAAAAGAAAACCCCGCAAGAGGACAGCGTACCCAAGCGGAACAGAGCCGGCCGCTATGATTGGGAAAAGACAAGCTGCACAGTACCCTGCGCCCCACCAGTGCAAAACTGCCCCTTACTCTAAGGCGAACAAGGGAGACAGAACACCCGAGCACACAAAGAGCGGCCGAAAACCAAGCAGTAAACGGCCTAGCAGGGGCAGACCCCAAGGAACTTGTGGAAGGTGGCCCCAAGTCCCAAGGGCAGTACTTACAGGGCACCTAGGGAAGGGAACCCTAGGCGCATGCAGCCCGAGTACTGGAGAATCACTCCCGGCTCGCGCACCACCTAGAAAACAGACACCACACTCTAGGTGCAGTGCTGAAACAACCACTGGAGCCGGAGCACATAACCGGTGCCTATAGCATCAGCCGAAGAACTGATGGGTGGATAGCCGGCGTGGGAGGTCTGGGGCTCCACCTTCCCCCTCCCGGGGAGGGGGGAGCTGCGCAGACAGCGGCGCGGTGACGTGTGACGTCACACTAGTTTGCTTGTTTTTCTGTTTGGGAGTTCTATCCACTAGTTCGGATTTTGGTAGCAATTTTAACCAGAATAGGAGTTTGTTTTGGGGCGCTTACCTTTCTGGGTGCCTGTCCCGGTCGATGGCAGACATAGAATGCTTCCAACCACACGGGGGCTTCTATAGGCCATTGCTCCCCTTGCCTCTCTGAGGGGGCCCGGTTCTGGCCGTGGTCCCCGGTAGGCCTAAGAACTCCATACACATGACTGATGCCAAAGTCTGAAATTAGCATATCAGCCTGGGATAGCTCCGGGGAGCCGACGGGGCTCCCCCCAGAAAAAAAATTATTTTTTCTTCCTAACCTGTTAATTTGTATTCACTGATCACGGTAAAAATAATAAAAAAATCGTAAGTGCCATATATTGCCCGCTATAGGGCGGGGAAGTCTGGCAAATTATAGGCGCTGACTCAGCATGCGTCCCAGGCGGTCTGTTGCTCGCCAGCTGTCAGGCCAGAGTTGCAACAAAGAGATAATTACCTAATTATTTCAATGTCTCTGATTGATGTTTCATAGTTTTTTTGCTGTAATATTATTCAATAGTGTGTAGTTTGATATATTTATATAATAAAATGAGTGAATCATTGCTGTACTCGAAAATATGGTGTACATATTGTTGATTCAGTCATGTTCATCAATCAGTGAACAAATCCTTTGTCGGTTATTACACTATAAGCACAGGTTATATATAAGTATCTGCATGTTTTGTTCACTATAACGAACCACTAAGTAGTTATTATGAGTCAAAAAGTAACGAGGAGTGACCGCCGTGTACCAGCCAGCCACTCCCGCCCTCCCTCCAGTCATCTGACTCGCCCACATTCTCCTCCCACAATACTGTTTTTGCTATAATTCACTATATACAGACGGTATATATAAGTATCTACATGTTTTGTTCACCATAACTGTACATCTAAGCTTGTATGGTGAGTAAAGTCACAAAGACATAGGACCTAACACAGTCAGCTGATGGCTGCCGCCCTCAAGGCCAGATACACTAATATTTCTCCTCCAACAAAACTGTGTGGTGTTATTACACTATATACACACATTATAAATAAATATCTACCTGTTTTATTCACCATACTTGTACAAATAAACTGGTATGGTGCCCAAAGACTATCGTGGTAACCAGTAAACAACACCGTCGTCTGCACGGTGGCGTCGTGCAGACGACGCCACCGCCCTCACCAAAATGGCGGCTCCAAACCTTCTCTTGCTGTTTATACCCTCTATACACACGTTATATATAAGTATCTACATTTGTGTTCACTATAGCGAACCACTAAGCTGGTATGCTGAGTGCAGTCAATAAAAGGTGGCCACACACAGTCAGAAAACATCGCCACCACCCTCCCTCCCACAGCATTACTCCTCCCTCCATGGCGCACAGCGCTAAATATCATCGCAATCCTGCTATTATCAGAACCATGGTCACTTTTATCACAGTCAGGGGTCTTCTGTAATAATATCATCGCTACATAATAGCATGAACAAGTATATTATGGCATTTTTAGGCGATGCTGTGGTCACAAGCTGAACAGCAGTGCTGTGAGCTCATGCTGCGTGCGTCAGGCTTGGTAGCTTACGCGATACTGAGGCCCCTAACACCCGGGAGTTTGGCCCACGATTTTTTTTAAAAAAATGGCGTCTGTTTACAAGAGCCCTGATGAAGGTGTGGTGAACCCCGTGTATCCGCGGGCCGTTTAAATCTTGCGTAGTGCTCCAACACTTCATATGAAGTGTAGAGCAGTCGACTGGTAAAACGCCTAGCACTTCATATGAAGTGATGCGCACTTTAAGGGTTAACTTAATGTTGTTGAAAAAAAAATCCCAAATTTATTTTCATTTTTTTTTTTCATTTTCAAATTACGTCCACTTTCGGCCATACGGGTAAACGGCCAAAAGCGACGTTATTTTTAAGAGGACAGGTTGCACAGCCAAATGGTCACAGGTTCAATCATTGTGGCAGGACAACTGTTTGGGTAACATTTCCCTTACCTGACTGATGCTTCTGTTCACCTCATTATGAACAGACCTCATGATCTCACCTTATGGAACAGCCAAATTAGATAGTACAAAAAACCAGCGTTGAATGTAATGAAACGCCATTTTCTGGGTGAGTCCCGGAGGCTCCCTGGAGCTATCCCAGGCTGATATGCTAATGTCAGACTTTGACATCAGTCATGTGTATGGAGTTCATAGGCCGACCAGGGACCACGGCCAGAACCGGGCCCCCTCAGAGAGGCAAGGGGAGCAATGGCCTATAGAAGCCCCCATGTGGTTGGAAGCATTCTATGTCTGCCATCGACCGGGACAGGCACCCAGAAAGGTAAGCGCCTCAAAACAAACCCCTATTCTGGTTAAAATTGCTACCAAAAGCCGAACTAGTGGATAGAACTCCCCAAAAGAAAACAAGCAAACTAGTGTGACGTCACACGCCGCCGCGCCACTGTCTGCGCACCTCCCCCCTCCCTGGGAGGGGGAAGGAGGAGCCCCAGACCCTCCACGCCGGCTACCCACACCTCAGTTCTTGAGGCTGGATGTCAAAAACGTGAAAAAAACGCCGACCGGATGGAGGGAGGGATGCCGGGGAGCGTCCGGGACCCACCCAGAAAATGGCGTTTAATTACATTCAATGCTGGTTTTCTGGGGGGAGCCCATTCAGCTCCCGGAGCTCCGAATATCAGACCAAGACATATTCCCAAAGACGGCAGCAAGAGCCGCGAACTTACGAACGTCATGGGCACGGGGATAGACCGCAGGCTGGCTGGACTTAACACTTTCGCCCTTTGGTGCCGATTCGGGTCATCAACTATTTTTATTACGGTTCCGCTGGTGTGCGATTCTATGGAGTCACGAGAAAAATATTTGTTAAATTCCATTTTGATTCGATCTACTTGGGGATAGTTTAGAAATGTTCACCATGAAATTTTACGTTTTCTTTAATAACCGAAGAGTTATTAGAGAAAACGGCATGGCAGTGAATCATCGTGGTAAAACAATTGTATTATTGACATGACGAGTATATCGACTAGTTTTCATATTTGTTGCTGGTCGAACGCATCCTTATGTGACGGTTTATACTTATGTTCTTCTAGAACATTCTATGCGAACACATTGGTACAAAAGTTAAATACGTACATCGAAAAATAATGTCAGGACAGTGAATTGAATATGCACTTTTCGATGCGGTTTCGCGGATATGCCGCCGCGGGTAACACTTCAGCCACTTCCCACATTCTTGTGGGTTAAATACGACGTACGCCTACAATTAGTGTCACGACAGCCAAAAGAGTATACACTTTTCGGTCTTACCGCTTAGGCGCGAAACGCCGAAAGCACAAGGCTGACGTTTTTTTTCAGTACGCCGCAAGCCCGAAAGTGTTAATAATCCTGCGGACGACCTGAGAGACCCAAACCCGCGAACAGGGAAGAAGGGAAACGGATCAACCCACAGCGCGTCCCCGGACACAGAAGCCGTGGCGCACAAATAACGGCGAAGCGCCGCAACCGGACACAAAACATGATGCACCCCCGACATGACCCACCCATGGACCCCTCCGGAACGCAACAGTCTCATTCTTTGCCAGAAAAGGAGGAGACGGCTGCAAGCGAACAAAACAATCACCACGACCAGAAGAGCAGAAACCCCTGCGCCGCAGGAGAGCATGAAGCTCCCCGACCCGACCCCAGAGGCCAAATCCAACAAGAAAAAGAGCCTTAGAAAAACAATCCTGGACCGAAGGGGCCACAACGAAACGAGGAGACGAAAGGAAAGCGAGCACTCTGTCCAAAGACCAGGACGACTCAGGCGACGCATGAGCAGGCCGGAGGTGAAACAATGCACGAGACAGCTTGCGAAACGGCGCAGACGTAACATTGATACCGAAGGCAAGCTGAAGCGGCTCCGCTAGCGCCGCACGATACGAGGCGACAGTGTTAGGCATAAGATGACGGCCCTGAAACAACCACGAGAGGAAGGACAAGACCACCCAAACAGACAAGGAACTAACACGACGAAGACGCAAAAAGAAACGGAAGGACCGCCAGGAAACTTCATACTGCCGCCGAGAAGAAGCCCGCAGGTGGGACACCAACAAGGAGGCCACCTGATCACCATAGAGATGATGATAAACTCAAGTCAAAAACCCATACGCGAAGACTCGAGGAGAAGATCGAACCAGCCACGTGACGTACCGGCCCGATCTGCGGAAAGAGGCAGAGCGGCAGAAAAACCCTCGGGTTCGGACACTGAACAACCAACGCCTGAAACCAAGGCTGGGCCGGCCACCAAGGGGCCAGAAGGACAACTCTCCCCTGGTAAGTCTCTAAGCGAGTCAGGACCTGGAGCAACAGCTGAACTGGGGGGAAAGAGGTACAGGAACCCCCACCGTGACCAGTCTAGCTGAAAGGCGTCGACCCCGACGGCCTCGCGATCGGGGAAGGGCGACGCATACACCGGAAGACGCCGCGACCACGCCGAAGCGAAGAGGTCCACCTCGGGACGCCCGAACGTCTGGCAAAGCCAACGGGAGGACTCGTCGACGACCGTCCACTCCGTGGAAAAAAGGAACGAAGTGAAACAGGGCGTTGGCCAAGACGTTGGACACGCCCCGTACGTGAACCTCCAGGAGAGCCAAACCCCAAGAACTCAGCAGACGAGTCACCCGAAGCGACCAACCCCAAAGAGACAAGGACCACATCGAACCCCCGCGGTTCAGGCAATGAACCACCGGAGAGCAGTCCGAATGGAGCCGGATCGTCGATCTGCGGGACACCCAAATCCTCCGAAGAGCGAACCACACTGCCGCGAACTCCCGCACCGTGCTGTGAGCTCAACGGAAGGACGGACCCCAACGCTCTTGGCCGGCCTGGTGAGCACTGGTCACAAAACCCCAGCCGAGAGACAACGCATCCGTGTACACATCGAGCGAGGGCTCGGGTAGGCGCCAAGGCACTGAACCCCGAAAAACCCGAAGAGGAAGCCGGTGATGCAGCAACCGATGCAAGGCCCCCGGGGGGCAAACCCAGCGATCGCGAGAGAGGCGGAAGGTGGAACCCCAAAGGAACCAGAAAAGCAGACGAAGCCAAACCCGACGCGGCTTGTAGACCACCATCGCTAAGTTCAGGCTCCCACACAGCCCCTCGAGCAACCCCCGGGTGACCCGAGGGCCCACCAGGAACAGACGAAGGCGGGACCACAGCCGCAGGAGAGACTCCGGAGGGAGATACAAGGAGGCGGTTCGAGAGTCCCAAACGAGACCCAGCCAAGTCCGAACCTGAGAGGGCACCAGATGGGACTTCCTCCAGTTCACCAAGAACCCGAACCCGGCGAGCTGGGAAAGAACCAAATCCCTGGCTAGCAAGCAAGCTGACCGGCTGGGAGCCCAAACCAGCCAGTCGTCGAGGTAGGCCAACACCCGAACACCCGAGACACAAACGAGCCACCACAACCCGTGTAAGGCGCGTGAACACGCGAGGTGCCAGGTTGAACCCAAACGGGAGACAACGAAAGCGGTAACTCAGACGCCCCACAACAAAACCGAGCCAGTCCCTGAACCGCGGATGAATCGGGACATGCCAATAAGCGTCCCGGAGGTCCAGGGACACCATCCAAACGCCGGGCTCCAAAAGGAGCCGAACCTGAGACAGCGTAGTCATCCGAAAGGAGGGGCAATGAATCCAGGGGTTCAGATGGGACAAGTCCAGAATGAACCGCAGGTCCGCGCAGTCCCGTTTCGGAACCGGAAACAGACAGGAAACTCATCTGAGGGACGACGTCGTTACCCACTCCAAGCGTACCCACTCCAAGACGACTCGACAGAGCGCAGGGGAAGAAACTTGCTCTGCCAGCCCCGACTCCCCCCCAGGGGGGAGGGGTCACCCAACGCCACTGCAGGCCGCCAGACACGACCCAAAAGGCCCATGAATCATGGGACCAGGCGCGGGCGAACAGCGCAAGCCGCCCCCCCCATCGCCCCGTCAATGGGGCAAACAGCGAAAGGGCCTGCGACCCTTACGAGACCCAGAACCCCGCACAGGGCGAACACTGCGCCGACCAGACAAGGGAGGGTCCGTAGCAGGAGCTGAACCAGAACCTGACACCAGAGGCCTACCATGACGAGAGGAACACTGAGCCCTGGCACGACCCTTCCAGGAAGACCCACCCCGGGACCCCCGGAAAACCAACAAGTCCGACATCGGACGACAAGCCGCCGACGCAGCCTGAATAAACTGCGCCACGGCCGACTCCTCAAACAGAAGAGGACAAAAAGGTGAAGAACGAGGAGCAACCAACTGAGCGCGTTGCAACAGACGAAACCTAGACTGCAACGCACGCGCCGCCTGTACCCGAAGAGAATCATCAGAAGATTGGGTAAATTGAGTCACAAGCAAGCAGCAACACTCATAGGACTTAGGGTCCAAAGTATCACCAACCCAACAGGCAGCGTGGCAAAGGCAAAAACAATGAGGGTAACCCTGAGACAAGGGGACCAAGCAACCCTCAAACTCGCACACAGCAAGTGGGGACTCCGGGGTCACATCCATCAGACCCACGCGCCCCCTAGGGGATTCCCAGGGTCCTGAGCGTTTACTTTAAGAGGACTCGCACTCAGGTAGTCCCAGGCAGGGTGCTGCTAACCGGCGCCCAAAACTACCAAGCAAACTTCTATAGCTGTACCCCAGGGGCATGTACACTCACAGGGACCTAGCAGGGGGCGCCACCGAGTAGAACCGTGGAAGGGCAAAAACTAATGAATTAATAGGACAGAACCCCAAACCAGGCAAAAACAAAAAGAAAACAAAACCCCGCAAGAGGACAGCGAACCCCAAGGAACAGAGCCGGCCGCTATGTCGGGAATACAAGCTGTGCAGCACCCTGCGCCCCTACCAGTGCAAACTGCCTCTTACCTGCCAGTAATAAGGGAGAACAGAACACCAAAGAGCCCAACAGGCGGCCAAAAAACCGAAAAGGTAAAACGGACCAGCAGAGGCAGACCCCAAGGAGCCTGTGGAAGGTGGCCCCAAGCCCCAAGGGCAGTACTTACAGGGCACCTAGGGAAGGAAACCCTAGGCGCATGCAGCCCGAGTACTGAAGATAACTCCTGGCTCTCGCACCCACAAAAAACAAACACCACACGCAAAGCACAGTGCTGTAGCGACACCAGAGCCAGAGCACACGACCTTTGCCTATAGCATCAGCCTCAAGAACTGAGGTGTGGGTAGCCGGCGTGGAGGGTCTGGGGCTCCCCCTTCCCCCTCCCGGGGAGGGGGGAGCTGCGTAGACAGCGGCGCAGCGGCGTGTGATGTTACACTAGTTTGCTTGTTTTCTGTTGGGGAGTTCTATCCACTAGTTTGGCTTTTGGTAGCAATTTTAACCAGAATAGGGGTTTGTTTTGAGGCGCTTACCTTTCTGGGTGCCTGTCCCGGTCGATGGTAGACATAGAATGCTTCCAACCACACGGGGGCTTCTATAGGCCATTGCTCCCCCTTGCCTCTCTGAGGGGGCCCGGTTCTGGCCGTGGTCCCCGGTAGGCCTAAGAACTCCATACACATGACTGATGCCAAAGCCTGACAATAGCATATCAGCCTGGGATAGCTCCGGGGAGCCGACGGGGCTCCCCCCAGAAAGAGAAAAGAGGCAAGACGAGATAAGAGAGAGAGAGAGTGCGAGATGAGAGAAATTAAATTTTCAAAGCAATTTTAGTTTATCTGAATTTTCATATAGTGTATGGAAAAATCTTTCCTCCTCATGTGTCTCAGCCTTACAGGATTTCCGAAGCAGAAGAAAATGTTTGCGAGTCAAGTAACCACGCACTACAGCTTGAATTCTTGTGGCTGCAAAATCCATAATTCTTGTGACTGATAAACCACCAGCTTCCATTAGAACTTGTGCCACCTCCAGTTGTTCAGCTACATAAGCACAGTCTAGGGGAGTGTATCTAAAACAACAATTTAAAACAGGGCATTAGGATACACTTGTTATAATATAATGCATAAATCTACATGATATATAATAGTTATTGACCATTTTTTCAACAGGCACTTTCCAAAACTAGGTGATTTTTCAACTAGCAAATTTTATAGAAAAGCTCCAGAGCTTAGCAAACAGAGCTTAGCAAACAGAGCTTAGCTAACAGAGCTATCCTGATAGAGCTGCTTATGAGTGACAGCTGGTTTATGGTAACTTGTGCAATCAACAGATATATCTAGACATGGCCTGCCCTCTTGAGAAAACATCCCACAGTACTCTCTAACATTCATTACGGTCAACTGACATCTATTTAACATAAATAATAAAACCAAGTCACAAAAATATGCTAACACTCTAAGTTATCATGCAAATATGCAAGATTTTGGATGAACCAAGTGATGATAAATGGGCAATGCAGATGCAAAGTCAATACTGCAGTGTTGGAAAGAAGCAGGAGTGAGAATGTAAGTAATGTAAATGCTAAATTTTGTATTATTTGTATCTTATTTTGACTGAAATAAAGTCAGTATGACAGCATTGCTCTTATTAAAATTAAGGATGGGTACCTTAACATTATGCTAACAACGAAACTGGCAAGTCTATTGACTTAAGGAAGGCAATCAGCAAGCCATATGTATTGATTGTGAATGCAATGTAGGAATTGGAAAAACCAGCATTGAATGTAATGAAACTGCCATTTTCTGGGTGAGCCCCGGAGGCTCCCTGGGGAGCTTATGTGCTAATGACCGGGACATTAGCTATGGAGTTCAGACCTACCAGGGATCAGTGTCAGATCCTGGCCCCTTCAGAGAAGGTTTCAGGGAGCAATGGCCCCTGTAAAACCCCCTTGTGGATTGGGGTTTTCCCTTATCTGCCATCGACCGGGGATAGGCACCCAGAACGGTAGGTATAACACAACAAACCCCACATGGTAAGAAACTAAAACAAAAAACTGAACAGAGAAGTAGAAACTCCCTACAATCCCAAGGAAACAAGCAAACATCACATTTTACTGACGCGCCGATTGTCCGTGCAGCCCTCCCTGCCCCGAGAGGGGGAGGGGGGGCCCCAGACCTCACCGTGCCGGATGCCTAGCATCAGTTCGGAAGCTAAGCTTCAACGCGAAAAAACTGCCAACCGGTGGGAGGGAGGGTTGCCAGGGAGCCGTAGGGGTTCACTCAGAAAATGGTGTTTCATTACATTCAACAATGGTTTTCTGTGGGGACCCCCTATGGCTCCCTGGAGCTATATACCCAAGGAGAAGGAAAAGAAAGGGCTGACCCAGGAGGGAGGCCACAAACTCTGCAATGTGAAGTTGAGACATCAGGCAGCAACCTGCAACCAAAAGCAACACAAGAACACACAGGAGCAAATATGCTCACAAAAGAACAGGCAGCCAGGAACCTGTGTCACCAACAAATCCTCACAACCGAAATGAGCCCAAGACGTCACCAAACATGGCAGCGAAAGCTGCAAACGTCCGAACAGCACAGGCGCAAGGATAGACCGCAGGCTGGTAGACTTAAGAAACCTGCGGACGACCTGGGAGACCCCGAGCCCTGAAACAGAGAACAAAGCCAACTGGATCAACACAAAGCGCATCCCCAGCCACGGCACGCAGGTAACGGTGAAGAGCTGCAACCGGACAACACATGACACACCCCCAGCTGAACCAACCAAGCATCAATAACCCAAGGACCCCTCCAGAAAGCAGTCGTCTCGACCGTCGCCAGAAGAACGAAGAAAGGCTGCAAACGTACAAACCTATCACCAGTACCAAAGGAGCAGAAACCCCTGCAGAGGAGAGCCTGAGCTCCCTGATACGACCTGCAGAAGCCAGTGCCAACAAAATACAGTATAGCCTTTGAAAAATAATCTTGAACCGAAGGGGCTACCACAAACTGAGGAGAGGAAAGATAAGAAGGCACCCTGATCAAGGACCAGGATGTCTCAGGCGGCGCATGAGCAAGCCGGAGGTGAAACAACATGAGAAAGCGTACAGAACGGAGCGGATGTGATGTCCACCTCAAATGCAAGCTGGAGCAGCTCTGCCAGCACCGCACGAAACGAGGCGACAGAAAGAGGCATCAATTAAAAGTCCTGAAAACCCAAGAAAGGACAAGACAACCCGATGCAAAAGAGAAGACAATCTACGAAGAGCAAGAAAATGGCGAATAGAAATGCCAGGAACGTCATACTGTCGCCGAGACGAAGCTCGCAGGTGGGACACCATCAACGAAGTGACCTGATCACCATAGAGATGGTGATACACTCGCGTCAAAAGACCAGATGCGAAGAGCCGAGGAGATGGCCGAACCAGTCACACAAAGGACCGGTCCGACCTATCGAAAGAGACGGAGGCGCAGGAAATGTCCCGGGTTCAGACCCCTGTCAAACAGCGTCTGAAAACAAAACTGGGCCAGCCACCAAGGGACCACGAGGACTACTCTCCTTGGGAGGGACTCCAACTGAGCCAGAACCAGAAGCAATAGCTTGACTGGGAGAAGAGGAACAGGTAACTCCACCTTTATCAGTCCTGCTGAAAGGCATCAGCGCGAACGCCTCACAGGCGGGAATGGGCGCCACATAGAATGTGAGACGCCGAGACCACGCCGACGCGAAGATGTCCATGTCCAGGAGTCTGTACGTCCGGCAGTGCCAACGAAACGAGTCGGCGACAACCGGCCAATCCGTGAACAGAGGAATGAACCGAGACAGGCCGTCTGCCAGGACATAGGACACACCGCGGACATGAAACACATGGCTAGCCAAACCCCAAGAATCCAGCAGATGAGTCACTCAAAGGGGCCAACCCCAAAGGTCAAGAACCTACGAGAATCCCCATGGTTCTGGCAATGACCCACCGGAGAACAGTATGAATAGAGTCGGATGGTAGAGTTCTGAGTGACCCGAACCCTCTGTAGCGCAAACCCGACAGCCACGAACTCGCGAACCATGCTGTGAGCCTGACGGACAGACAGACCCCACCTTCCCCAGCCGGCCTGGTGAGCACTGGTCACAAAGCCCCAGCCGAGAGATGACCCGTCCATGAACACATCGAGCGAAGGCTTGGGGGGGTGCCAAGGCACAGAACCCCGAAAACCCCAAAGAGGAAGCTGGTCACGCAGAACCAACACAAGATCCCTAGAGGAATGAACCCAACGATTGCAAGAGAGGCGGAAGGAGAGTCTCCGAAGGAACCAAACAGATGCCGAAGACAAACCCGACCCTGTGGGCAGACCAGCACGTTGAAGTTCAGACTCCCGCACAACTGCTCGAGCAACCGTCAACCCGAAGGCGGGATCACAGCCGCAGCAACACTTCTGGAGGGAAAGACAAGGAGCGGCCCAAGAGCCCTAAACAAGACCCAGCCAGGTACGAACCCGGGACGGAAACAAATGGAACGGCCTCCAGATCATCTGGAAACCAAATCCAGCGATCTGAAAAGAACCACACCCCAAGAGAGCAGACAAGCGTACCGACTGGGAGCCCACACCAGCCAGTCGTCAAGGTAGGCCTGACACCGAATCCCAAGCAGACTCAGATAGAGCACCAAGATCCGGTAAGATGCGTAAATACATTTGTACACCAAGTGCCAATACAAAATGGGGAAGGCAACAAAAGCGGTAAGCCTGAAGCCCCACCACCAACTGAGCCAGTTGCGGAAAACTGGAGAGGAAACGTGCCAAGAATTGACCTGGAGGTCTAGGGCCACCATCTAGGCACCCGGCCCCAACAGAAGCCAGACAGGAGACAACAGTCCACCGATGAGGGCATAGAATCCAGGGCGCAGACTGAAGAGGTCCAGAAGAACCGCAGATTCGACAGGCCCATGTCTGCATAGAGCAGACGGGAACCCCAGAAGGATGGGGTGGATCGACCACGTCCAATGCACCCACGAAGATGACATGACCAATCGCAGGGGAAGAAGCCCACCCCGCCAGCCCTGAACCCCCCAAAGGGGGAGCAACCATCCACCGCTGCCACCTGAGGCCGGAAGACAACCAAAAGCGCCCACTAGCTGCGGGACCATGCGAGAGTCAGCAGAGCAAGCTGCTCCCCCAGCGCCCCGTCAACAGACAAGGGAACAGAGCCCCTTCCGAAAGAAAAAGTATACTGTACATACACATATATATATACATACTATGTATATACACATACACATACATATACACATACAGGCAAGAGCTACGAGGAGAGGTTAGATACATTAAATATGCCAAAACTTGAAGACAGAAGAAAAAGAGGTGATATGATCACTACATACAAAATAGTAACAGGAATTGATAAAATCGACAGGGAAGATTTCCTGAGACCTGGAACTTTAAGAACAAGAGGTCATAGATTTAAACTAGCTAAACACAGATGCCGAAGAAATATAAGAAAATTCACTTTCGCAAACAGAGTGGTAGACGGTTGGAACAAGTTAGGTGAGAAGGTGGTGGAGGCCAAGACCGTCAGTAGTTTCAAAGCGTTATATGACAAAGAGTGCTGGGAAGACGGGACACCACGAGCGTAGTTCTCATTCTGTAACTACACTTAGGTAATTACACACATGCGTATGCACATACACATGTGCACACAGTGTACACATGTACATGCACATGTGAACACATACAAGTGAAAAGAAAATTACAAGCCATCGACAAGTGGGCAGAATTTAATAAACAAACGTCACACTCCACTGCCACGTTGCTCGTCCGCACAGTCCTCCCATCTCCGCGCCAACTACCTAGCGCTCCAGTTCGGAAGCTAAGCATTAAACAACGCAAAAAAAAACAGTGTTGAATGTAACGAAACGCCATTTTCTGGGTGAGTCCCGGAGGCTCCCCGGAGCTATCCCAGGCTGATATGCTAATGTCAGACTTTAGCATCAGTCATGTGTATGGAGTTCTTAGGCCTACCGGGGACCACGGCCAGAACCGGGCCCCCTCAGAGAGGCAAGGGGAGCAATGGCCTATAGAAGCCCCCATGTGGTTGGAAGCATTCTATGTCTGCCATCGACCGGGACAGGCACCCAGAAAGGTAAGCGCCCCAAAACAAACCCCTATTCTGGTTAAAATTGCTACCAAAAGCCGAACTAGTGGAGAGAACTCCCCAACAGAAAAACAAGCAAACTAGTGTGACGTCACACGTCGCCGCGCCGCTGTCTGCGCAGCTCACCCCTCACCGGGAGGGGGAAGGGGGAGCCCCAGACCCTCCACGCCGGCTACCCACACCTCAGTTCTTGAAGCTGGATGTCAAAAATGCGAAAAAAACACTGACCGGAGGGAGGGAGGGATGCCAGGGAGCCTCCGGGACTCGCCCAGAAAATGCCGTTTCATTACATTCAACGCTGGTTTTCTGGGGGGAGCCCCGTCGGCTCCCCGGAGCTAACTACCCACAGACGGAAAAAGAGGGACTTACCTGGGAGGCGGTCGTCGCTCACTCCTCAACTCGAAGCCGAGACAACTGGCTGCAACCGCCGACCCAAAGCAACACAGGCCCGACGGGGCCCAGGGACATTCACAAGGTAACGAGCAGCCAGGACCCTGTTCGACTGCCAAAATCCCTGCGCCCGAATATCAGACCAAGACATATTCCCAAAGACGGCAGCAAGAGCCACGAACTTACGAACGTCATGGGCACGGGGATAGACCGCAGGCTGGCTGGACTTAATAACCCTGCGGACGACGTGAGAGACCCGAACCCGCGAACAGGGAAGAAGGGAAACCGAATCAACCCACAGCGCGTCCCCAGACACAAAAGCCGTGGCGCGCAAATAACGGCGAAGCGCAGCAACCGGACACAAAACATGATGCACCCCCGGCCTGACCAACCAAGCATCAACCACCCACGGACCCCTCCGGAACGCAGCAGTCTCATTCTTTGCCAGAAAAGAAGGAGACGGCTGCAAGCAAACAAAACAATCACCACGACCAAAAGAGCAGAAACCCCTGCACCGGAGACCCGACCCCCAGAGGCCAAAGCCAACAAGAAAAGAGCCTTGGAAAAACAATCCCAGACCGAAGGGGCCACAACGAAACGAGGAGACGAAAGGAAAGCGAGCACTCTGTCCAAAGACCAGGACGGCTCAGGTTGCGCATGAGCAAGCTGGAGGTGAAACAATGCACGAGACAGCTTGCAAAACGGCGCAGACGTAACATCGATACCGAAGGCAAGCTGAAGCGGCTCCGCCAGCGCCGCACGATACGAGGCAACAGTGTTAGGCATAAGATGACGGTCCTGAAACAACCACGAGAGGAAGGACAAGACCACCTGAACAGACAAGGAACTAACACGACGAAGACGCAAAAAGAAACAGAAGGACCGCCAGGAAACTTCATACTGCCGCTGAGAAGCAGCCCGCAGGTGGGACACCAACAAGGAGGCCACCTGATCACCATAGAGATGATGATAAATTCGAGTCAAAAAACCCATACGCGAAGACTCGAGGAGAAGATCGAACCAGCCACGTGACATACCGGCCCGATCTGCTGAAAGAGGCGGAGCCGAGGAAAAACCCTCGGGTTCAGACACCGAGCAACCAGTGCCTGAAACCAAGGCTGGGCCGGCCACCAAGAGGCTAGAAGGACAACTCTCCCCTGGTAAGTCTCTAAGCGAGTCAGGACCTGGAGCAACAGCTGAACTGGGGGAAAGAGGTACAGGAACCCCCACCTCGACCAGTCCAGCCGAAAGGCGTCGACCCCGACGGCCTCGTGATCGGGGAAGGGTGACGCATACACGGGAAGATCCCGCGACCACGCCGACGCGAAGAGGTCCACCTCGGGACGCCCGAATGTCTGGCAAAGCCAATGGAAGGACTCGTCGTCGACCGTCCACTCCATGGAGTGGGGAACGAAGCGAGACAGGGCGTCGGCCAAGACGTTGGACACGCCCCGTACGTGAACTGCCAGGAGAGCCAAACCCCGAGAACTCAGCAGACGAGTCACCCGAAGCGACCAACCCCAAAGAGACAAGGACCGCATCGAACCCCCGCGGTTCAGGCAATGAATCACTGGAGAGCAGTCCGAATGGAGCCGCATCGTCGATCCGCGGGTCACCCAAATCCTCCGAAGAGCGAACCACACTGCCGCGAACTCCCGCACTGTGCTGTCAGCTCGACGGAAGGACGGACCCCAACGCCCCTGGCCTGCCTGGTGAGAACTGGTCACAAAACCCCAGCCGAGAGACGACGCATCCATGTACACATCGAGCGAGGGCTCGGGTAGGCGCCAAGGCACTGAACGCCGAAAAACCTGAAGAGGAAGCCGGTGATGCAGCAACTGACGCAAGGGCCCCGGGGGTCGAACCCTGCGATCGCGAGAGAGGCGGAAGGGGGAACCCCGAAGGAATCAGAACAGCCGACGAAGCCAAACCCGACCTGGCGGGTAGACCACCATCGCGAAGTTCAGGCTCCCGCACAGCCCCTCGAGCAAATGCCGGGTGACCCGAGGGCCCACCAGAAACAGACGAAGGCGGGACCGCAGCCGCAGGAGAGACTCCGGAGGGAGAGACAAGTAGGCAGTTCAAGAGTCCCAAACGAGACCCAGCCAAGTCCGAACCTGAGAGGGCACCAGATGGGACTTTCTCCAGTTCACCAAGAATCTGAACCTGGTGAGCTGGGAAAGAACCAAATCCCTGGCTAGCAAACAAGCTGACAAGCTGACCAGCTGGGAGCCCAAACCAGCCAGTCGTCGAGGTAGGCCAACACCTAGGAGACGCAAACGAGCCACCACAACCCGTGTAAGGCGCGTGAACACGCGAAGTGCCAGGTTCAACCCAAACGGGAGACAACGAAAGCGGTAACTCAGACGCCCCACAACAAAACCGAGCCAGTCCCTGAACCGCGGATGAATCGGGACATGGCAATAAGCATTCCGGAGATCCAGGGACACCACCCAAGCGCCCGGCTCCAAAAGGAGCCGAACCTGAGACAGCGTAGTCATCCGAAAGGAGGGGCAATGAATCCAGGGGTTCAGACGGGACAAATCCAGAATGAACCGCAGGTCCGCGCAGTCCCGTTTCGGAACCGGAAACAGACGGGAAACCCATCTGAGGGACGACGTCATTTCGACGACGCCCAAGCGTACCCACTCCAAGACGACTCGACAGAGCCCAGGGGAAGAAACTTGCCCTGCCATCCCCGACCCCCCTAAGGGGGGAGGGGCCACCCAACGCCACCGCAGGCCGCCAGACACGACCCGAAAGGCCCACGAATCGTGGGACCAGGCGCGGGCGAACAGCGCAAGCCGCCCCCCCATCGCCCCGTCAATGGGGCAAACCGCGAAAGAGCCTGCGACCCTTACGAGACCCAGAACCCCGCACAGAGCGAACACCGCGCAGACCAAACGAGGGAGGGTCCGTAGCAGGAGCCGAACCCAAACCTGACACCAGAGGCCTACCACGACGAGAGGAACCCCGAGCCCTGGCACGCCCCTTCCGGGAAGACCCACCCTGGGACCCCCGGAAAACCAACAAGTCCGACATAGGACGACAAGCCGCCGACGCAGCCCGAATAAACTGCGCCACGGCCGACTCCTCAAACAGAAGAGGACAAAAAGGCGACAACAGCCTAAGAGCCAGAGCCCAAACAGATTCCACAGAGGAACCCAGCACTGCCTGCCAACACGCGAGATGGGAAGCATAAAACAGGGAAACTACATCCTGCAAAATTGGCGTGAACAGCTTCAACAAGGCAGCCGACGAACGCGCAGCTGAGGACAAGGTGCCGGACCCTGGGACGGACCCAAGCGTCCTCACATCCTCCACGAGCCAATCCGAGGACAGCTCCAGGAGGGAAAAGAACCGCAAGCCCGAAGCCAAAAGGCCCCGGGTGCGCAAGTCCTCCGCAACGAGCGCCGCCGAAAGGGTGGGAACTTGCACAAGGAGCTGAATAACGCCCACATCACGGGGAAGGGCAGGGGCAAACAAGCACTCATTCAGGTACTCAAGCTCGCCCCCCAGGAAAACCTGAAGCACTGTGGAAGCTTCCCGCCACTCCAGGGTACGGGAACGACAGAAGGAATGCCAGGAATCCAGAACAAACAAGGTGCAGTCTGCTAGCCAGGAAGACTCCGGAACCTCGTAACGGAGCCAGAAAGGGAACGAAGTCCCAAACCTGAAATCGGACGGATCCATTTCCTAAGTATAATCTGGGTCACGCAGGAGGTAAGCTGCAAAGGCCGCCCGCACCACAGCAGGTTGGATACAATCAGCCGAAAACCTCCAGAAAGACGGAACCGACGTACCCGGGGGAACACGGAACCAAACCCGGGGAGGGGCCGACACCAAATCCAACTCGTATGCAGAGGGGGGGAAAGAAAACCTCACTCCTTGTAACAACAAGCCCCGCTCAGAGGGAAGAAAAACCCAAGCGGGGTCCAGCGGAGCCCAAGGCCCCCAAGTCAGCCCCTCCCCTGCCTCGACGTCCTTCACCACAGGACCCAAGGCCGAGTCCTCTCCCCAAGCCCCGACCCCACAAGACAAGGACGGAGCAGCCGGAAAAGCTGGAGGAAGGGGGGGGCCACTGGTCAGACCCAGAAGCTTCGGGTGGGAGACAAGACTCGAATGCCTCTGCAGCCCCCTCGGAAGGGGCACCCCCGAAGCTGCCCGAGTCTCGAGATCAAGTAACCCCTGCTCCGACCCCGAAACCCTCAGATGCTTCGGAGCTGGAAGCAGGGGGGGGGGGGACCAAGTTCGGGTCTCGAAAAGCAAAGCGGGGCAGCCCCGGGGCATCCGGGTGAGCAACCAACCGAGCGCGTTGCAACAGACGAAACCTAGGCTGCAACGCACGCGCCACCTGTACCCGAAGAGAATCATCAGAGGATTGGGTAAATTGAGTCACAAGCAAGCAGCAACACTCACAGGACTCAGGGTCGAAAGTATCACCGACCCAACAGGCAGCATGGCAGAGGCAAAAACAATGAGGGTCACCCTGAGACAAGGGGACCGAGCAACCCTCAAACTCGCACACAGCGAGTGGGAACTCCAGGGTCACATCCATCGGACGCACGCGCCCCCTAGGGGGTTTCCAGGGTCCTGAGCATTTACTTTAAAAGGACTCGCACTCAGGTAGTCCCAGGCAGGGCGCTGCTAACTGGCGCCCAAAACTACCAAGAGAACTTCTATAGCAGTACCCCAGGGTCATGTACACTCACGGGGACCTAGCAGGGGGCGCCACCGAGTAGAACCGTGGAAGGGCAAAAACTAATGAATTAATAGGACAGAACCCCAAACCAGGCAAAAAGAAAAAGAAAAACAAAACCCCGCAAGAGGACAGCGAACCCCAAGGAACAGAGCCGGCTGCTATGTCGGGAATACAAGCTGTGCAGCACCCTGCACCCCTACCAGTGCAAACTGCCTCTTACCTGCCAGTAACAAGGGAGAACAGAACACCCAAGAGCCCAACAGACGGCCGAAAAACTGAAAAGGTAAAACGGACCAGCAGAGGCAGACCCCGAGGAGCCTGTGGAAGGTGGCCGCAAGCCCCAAGGGCAGTACTTACAGGGCACCTAGGGAAGGAAGCCCTATGCGCATGCAGCCCGAGTACTGAAGATAACTCCTGGCTCTCGCACCCACAAAAACAAACACCACACACAAAGCACAGTGTTGTAGCGACACCGGAGCCAGAGCACACGACCTTCGCCTATAGCATCAGCCTCAAGAACTGAGGTGTGGGTAGCCGGCGTGGAGGGTCTGGGGCTCCCCCTTCCCCCTCCCGGGGAGGCGGGAGCTGCGCAGACAGCAGCGCGGCGGCGTGTGACGTCACACTAGTTTGCTTGTTTTTCTGTTGGGGAGTTCTATCCACTAGTTTGGCTTTTGGTAGCAATTTTAACCAGAATAGGGGTTTGTTTTGGGGCGCTTACCTTTCTGGGTGCCTGTCCCGGTCGATGGCAGACATAGAATGCTTCCAACCACACGGGGGCTTCTATAGGCCATTGCTCCCCTTGCCTCTCTGAGGGGGCCCGGTTCTGGCCGTGGTCCCCGGTAGGCCTAAGAACTCCATACACATGTCTGATGCCAAAGTCTGACATTAGCATATCAGCCTGGGATAGTTCCGGGGAGCCGACGGGGCTCCCCCCAGAAAATGCTAACCGAAGGGAGGGAGGGAGGGATCTATCAAGGAGCCTCCGAGGCTCACCCAGAAACTGGCGTTTCATTAGGTTCATTACATTTTTTTTAGTGAGTATAATTGGACAGACTTGTTGCTAGGCAAGGAAGTGAATGAGATGTATGTCAAGTTTTGTGAAATATATGATAAAGGCACAAAAAAATTTATACCAAAACAGAGAAGCAGAACTAGGAAACAGGATTGGTTCAACAGAAAGTGCGAGAGGGCCAGAGACCAAAAAAGACAAAAATGGAATCAATACAGGAAGAGGCCAAACCCCCAAACATACCAGCGATACAAAGATGCGAGAAACAACTACACGGCAGTGAAGAGAGAGGCAGAAAGAAATGTTGAAAAAGGGATTGCAGACAAATGTAAAACAGAACCAGGTCTATTCTATAAATTCATAAACAACAAATTGTAGGAAAAGGATAATATTCAGAGGTTGAAAATGGGAAATAGATTCACGGAAAATGAAGAGGAAATGTGTGAAACATTAAACGAAAAGTTCCAAAGCGTGTTTGTACAAAATGAAATCTTCAGGGAACCAGATTTAATAAGCATTCCAGAGAACAACATAGAGCACATAGAGGTGTCTAGAGACGAAGTGGAAAAAATGCTCAAGGAGCTAAATAAGAACAAAGCAGTTGGTCCAGATGGAGTTTCACCATGGGTTCTGAGAGAATGTGCACCTGAGCTCAGCATTCCTCTTCAACTGATTTTTCAGGCATCCCTGTTTACAGGAGTTGTAGCTGATGTGTGGAAAAATGCTAACATAGTTCCAAATCTACAAAAGTGGAAGCAGGGAAGACCCCCTTAATTATAGACCGGTATCATTGACAAGTGTAATAGTCAAAATATTGGAAAAATAATTAAAACTAAATGGGTAGAACACCTGGAGAGAAATGATATAATATCAGACAGACAGTATGGTTTTCGATCTGGAAGATCCTGTGTATCGAATTTACTCTATGATCGAGCAACAGAGATATTACAGGAAAGAGATGGTTGGGTTGACTGCATCTATCTGGACCTAAAAAAGGCTTTCGACAGAGTTCCACATAAGAGGTTGTTCTGGAAACTGGAAAATATTGGAGAGTGACAGGTACACTTCTAACATGGATGAAAAATTTTCTGACTGATAGAAAAATGAGGGCTGTGATCAGAGGCAATGTATCGGACTGGAGAAATGTCACAAGTGGAGTACCACAGGGTTCAGTTCTTGCACCAGTGATGTTTATTGTCTACATAAATGATCTACCAGTTGGTATACAGAATTATATGAACATGTTTGCTGATGATGCTAAGATAATAGGAAGGATAAGAAACTTAGATGATTGTCATGCCCTTCAAGAAGACCTGGACAAAATAAGTATATGGAGCACCACTTGGCAAATGGAATTTAATGTTAATAAATGCCTGTTATGGAATGTGGAATAGGAGAACATAGACCCCACACAACCTATATATTATGTGAGAAATCTTTAAAGAATTCTGATAAAGAAAGAGATCTAGGGGTGGTTCTAGATAGAAAACTATCACCTGAGGACCACATAAAGAATATTGTGCGAGGAGCCTATGCACGCTTTCTAACTTCAGAATTGCTTTAAATACATGGATGGCGATATACTAAAGAAATTGTTCACGACTTTTGTTAGGCCAAAGCTAGAATATGCAGCGGTTGTGTGGTGCCCATATCTTAAGAAGCACATCAAACAAACTGGAAAAGGTGCAAAGACATGCTACTAAGTGGCTCCCAGAACTGAAGGGCAAGAGCTACGAGGAGAGGTTAGAGGCATTAAATATGCCAAAAACTAGAAGACAGAAGAAAAAGAGGTGATATGATCACTACATACAAAATAGTAACAGGAATTGATAAAATCGATAGGGAAGATTTCCTGAGACTGGAACTTTAAGAACAAGAGGTCATAGATATAAACTAGCTAAACACAGATGCCGAAGAAATATAAGAAAATTCACTTTCGCAAACAGAGTGGTAGACGGTTGGAACAAGTTAGGGGAGAAGGTGGTGGAGGCCAAGACCGTCAGTAGTTTCAAAGCGTTATATGACAAAGAGTGCTGGGAAGACGGGACACCACGAGCGTAGCTCTCATCCTGTAACTACACTTAGGTAATTACACTTAGGTAATTAC
>WNGS01165318.1:21919003-21951586 GCA_020271785.1 Procambarus virginalis | reverse complement strand
AACATACCAGCGATACAAAGATGCGAGAAACAACTACACGGCAGTGAAGAGAGAGGCAGAAAGAAATTTTGAAAAAGGGATTGCAGACAAATGTAAACAGAACCAGGTCTATTCTATAAATCATAAACAACAAATTGCAGGTAAAGGATAATATTCAGAGGTTGAAAATGGGAATAGATTCACGGAAAATGAAAAGGAAATGTGTGAAACATTAAACGAAAAGTTCCAAGTGTGTTTGTACAAAATGAAATCTTCAGGGAACCAGATACATAAGAATTCCAGAGAACAACATAGAGCACATAGAGGTGTCTAGAGACGAAGTGGAAAAAATGCTCAAGGAGCTAAATAAGAACAAAGCAGTTGGTCCAGATGGAGTTTCACCATGGGTTCTGAGAGAATGTGCACCTGAGCTCAGCATTCCTCTTCAACTGATTTTTCAGGCATCCCTGTTTACAGGAGTTGTAGCTGATGTGTGGAAAAAGGCTAACATAGTTCCAATCTACAAAAGTGGAAGCAGGGAAGACCCCCTTAATTATAGACCGGTATCATTGACAAGTGTAATAGTCAAAATATTGGAAAAAATAATTAAAACTAAATGGGTAGAACACCTGGAGAGAAATGATATAATATCAGACAGACAGTATGGTTTTCGATCTGGAAGATCCTGTGTATCGAATTTACTCTATGATCGAGCAACAGAGATTTACAGGAAAGAGATGGTTGGGTTGACTGCATCTATCTGGACCTAAAAAAGGCTTTCGACAGAGTTCCACATAAGAGGTTGTTCTGGAAACTGGAAAATATTGGAGGAGTGACAGGTAAGCTTCTAACATGGATGAAAAATTTCTGACTGATAGAAAAATGAGGGCTGTGATCAGAGGCAATGTATCGGACTGGAGAAATGTCACAAGTGGAGTACCACAGGGTTCAGTTCTTGCACCAGTGATGTTTATTGTCTACATAAATGATCTACCAGTTGGTATACAGAATTATATGAACATGTTTGCTGATGATGCTAAGATAATAGGAAGGATAAGAAACTTAGATGATTGTCATGCCCTTCAAGAAGACCTGGACAAAATAAGTATATGGAGCACCACTTGGCAAATGGAATTTAATGTTAATAAATGCCATGTTATGGAATGTGGAATAGGAGAACAGACCCCACACAACCTATATATTATGTGAGAAATCTTTAAAGAATTCTGATAAAGAAAGAGATCTAGGGGTGGTTCTAGATAGAAAACTATCACCTGAGGACCACATAAAGAATATTGTGCGAGGAGCCTATGCCACGCTTTCTAACTTCAGAATTGCTTTTAAATACATGGATGGCGATATACTAAAGAAATTGTTCACGACTTTTGTTAGGCCAAAGCTAGAATATGCAGCGGTTGTGTGGTGCCCATATCTTAAGAAGCACATCAACAAACTGGAAAAGGTGCAAAGACATGCTACTAAGTGGCTCCCAGAACTGAAGGGCAAGAGCTACGAGGAGAGGTTAGAGGCATTAAATATGCCAAAACTAGAAGACAGAAGAAAAAGAGGTGATATGATCACTACATACAAAATAGTAACAGGAATTGATAAAATCGATAGGGAAGATTTCCTGAGACGTGGAACTTTAAGAACAAGAGGTCATAGATATAAACTAGCTAAACACAGATGCCGAAGAAATATAAGAAAATTCACTTTCGCAAACAGAGTGGTAGACGGTTGGAACAAGTTAGGGGAGAAGGTGGTGGAGGCCAAGACCGTCGGTAGTTTCAAAGCGTTATATGACAAAGAGTGCTGGGAAGACAGGACACCACGAGCGTAGCTCTCATCCTGTAACTACACTTAGGTAATTACACTTAGGTAATTACTGGTTTTCTGTGGGGAGCCCCTACGGCTCCCTGGAGCTACATAACCAAAGACAAGGAAAAGAGGGACTTACCTAGGAGGCGGCCGCCACACACACTTCTCAACGTGAAGTCGAGACAACTGAACGCAACCGAAGACCCAAAGCAACACAGGAACGCCCAGGAGCAGGAACTTTAACCAAATAACAAGCGGCCAAGACCATGTTTGACCTTCAAAATCCCCATGCCCAAATATCAGGCCCAAGACACGTTGCCAAACACAGCAGCCAATGCAGCAAACTTCCTAACGTCATGGGCATAAGGATATACCACAAGCAGGCTAGACTTAATAACCCTTTGGATGACCTGGAAGACCAGAGCCGTGAAACAGGGAATGAGGGAAACTGGATCAACCTAAAGTGCATCCGCAGCCACCGTACCTGAAATCCACAGATAACGGTGAAGAGCCACAACCGGACACAATACATGATGCACCCCCTGGCTGACCAACCAGGCATCAATGACCCAAGGACCCTTCCGGAAAGTTGCAGTCTCGTTTTTGGCCAGAGAAGGAGAAGGCTGCACCCAAACAAACTGACCACCATGATTGAAAGAGAAGAAACCCCCTATGCTGAAGGAGAGCATGAAGCTCACTGACCCGACCCCTAGAGGCCAATGCCAACAGAAACAGGGCCTTGGAAGCACATCCTTGAACCGAAGGGGGCATCACAAACCAAGGAAAGGAAAAATAGGAGAGCACCCTGTCCAAGGACCAGGACAACTCAGGCAGCGCATGAGCAGGCTGGAGGTGAAACAAAGCATGAGAAAGCTTATGGAATGGGCAGAAGTGACATCCACTCTGAACGCAAGCTGAAGCGGTTCCACTGGCGCCGTGCGATATGAGGCAACAGTATTAGGCATCAGTTGACGGTCCTGAAAAAGCCAAGACAAAGGACAAGACAACCCGAACAGAAATAGAAGACAACCTACGAAGAGAGAGAAAATGGCAGAAAGAATGCCAGGAAACTTCATACTGTCGCCAAGACAAAGCTCTCAGGTGGGACACCATCAACGGAGCCACCTGATTACCAAACAAATGGTGATAAACCCGCGTCAAAAAGACCAGATGCAAAGAGTGGCGGAGAACACCGAACCAGTCGTGCACCGGACCGGACCGACCTGCTGGGAGAGGCAGAGCAGCGGAAAACGCCCCAGGTTCGAACACGGAGTAAGCAGCGCCTGAAACCAAGGCTGGGCCAGCCACCAAGGGGCCACGAGGACTACTCTCCCTTAGTAGGACTCCAACTGAGCCAGAACCTGAAGCAACAGCTGGACTGGAGGAAAGAGGTACAGTACAGGCAACCCCAAATTGACCAGTTCTGTTGAAAAACATCCACAGTGAATGCCTAGCAGCCAGGGTAGGGCGCCACATAGATTGGGAGACGGCGAGACCACATCAACGCGAAGAAGTCCACACGTCCGGGTGTCAATATGTTCGGCAGAGCCAACTGAAGGAGTCGGCGTCGCCCGTTCATTCCGTGGACAGGGGAATGAACCGAGACAGGCCATCTGCCAGGACGTTGGACACTTCCCGGATATGAACTGCACAGAAAGCCAAACCCCGAGAAGCCAGCAGATGAGCCACTTGAAGCTACCAGCCCCAAAGAGCCAAGGACTAAAGGAAACTCCGCAGTTCAGGCAATGAACCACTGGAGAACAGTCCAAATGGAGCTGGATGATCGAACCCTCTGAATCGACAGCCAAACTGCCGGCAACTCCCACACCGTGCTGTGAGCCCGACAGAAGGATGTACCCCATCACCCCTGGCCAGCCTGGTGAGCACTGGTTACAAAGTCCCAGCCGAGAGACGACGTGTCCATGACCACATCGGGTGAGGGCTCGAGTAGGTGGCAAGGCACTGAACCCCGAAAACCCCAAAGAGGAAGCCGGCAACACAGCAACCGGCGCAAGGCCCCCGGAGGACGAACCCAGTGATCACAAGAGAAGCATAGGGAACCAGAACAGATGGCGAAGCCAAACTTGACCCAGCGGGCCAGCACAGTGAAGTTCAAACTCCCGCACAACTGTTCGAGCAACCACTGAGTGACCCGGGTCCAAACCTGGGACAGAAGCAGATGGGACTTCCTCCAGTTCACCAGGAACCCAAACCTGGCAAGCTGGGAAAGAACCAAACCCCTGACAAGCGGACCGACTGGGAGCCCACACCAGCCAGTTGTCGAGGTAGGGCAGGACCTGAACCCCAAGCAGGCATAGACGAGTCACCACAACCCGGGTAAGACGCGTGAATATGCGAGGTGTCAGATTCAAGCCAAAAGGAAGGCAACGAAAGTGGTAAGCCTGATGCCCCACCACAAAACCTAACCAGTCCCTGAACCCTGGATGAATAGAAATGTGCCAATACGTATCCTTGAAGTCCAGGGACACCATCCAGGCACCTGGCTCCAAAAGAAGCTAGACTTGAAACAGAATAGTCATCCGTAAGGAGGACAAGGAATCCATGGGTTCAGACAGGACAAGTCCAGAATGAACCTCAGATCCACACAGTCCCATTTCGGTACTGGAAACAGGCGTGAAACCCACCTGAGGGACAGGGTCAATTCAACCACGCCCAAGCACACCCACTCTGAGATGACCTAACAAAGCTCAAGGGAAGAAGCCTGCCCAGCTAGCCCCGAAATCCCCGAAGGGGAAGGAGCCGGCCAACACCACCACAGGCCGGATGACATGACTGAAAATGCCCACAAATTGTGGGACCAAGCACGAGCAAACAGAACGAGCCTCCCCCCATTGCCTTGTCAATGGGGAACCGGAAAAGGGCCGACACCGCTTACAAGAAGCCGGCGTATGAACAGAGCTGTCATCGTCTTGACAAGACTACACCGGCTCCGAAGGCAACGTCAACTCAGAAAATGGCACTAATGGCCTACCTCGACCTGCGGAACCCCGAGCCCTGGCACAACCCTTCCGAGAAGACCAAGAACGGCTGCCTCGGAGAACCAACAAGTCTAACATAGGACGACAACTAGACGAAGCCGCCTGTAGAAACCATGTGACAGCAGACTCCACAAACAGAAACAGACAAAACGGCGACGAAAATCTAAGAGACAGGACCCAAGCGGATTCCAAAGAGAGAAGCGAGCACAGCCTGACAGCACGCGAGGCGAGAAGCAAAAAACAGAGACACCGTCTCCTTCAGGATAGGTGCAAATAGCTTCAACAACGCAACTGACGCCTGAGCTGCTGAGGACAGCACATCAAATGAAGGCCCAGCACTTAATGCCTCCACATCCTCCTCAAGCCAGGCTGAAGAAGGAAAAAGAAGCACAAAACTGAAGCCAAATGCCTACAGGTTCACAAATCCTCAGCAACCATGGACACCGAAAGGGTAGGAAACCTGCACGTGCAGCTGCACAAGGCCAACATCCCGAGAAAGCACAGGGGTGAACATATATGCATTAAGGCACTCAAACTCGCCCCCCCAGGTAAACTTGCAGAATGGAAGAAGTTTCTCATCACTCAAGCGTGTGAGTCCGTCACAACCCATGCCATGCCCCCAATGAAAAGAATGGGCAGTCTGCTAGCCAGGAAAACTCTGTAACCTCCAAACGCACCTAATACGGGGAAGAACCAAACTCAAATAAGGACGGATACATCACGGAGGCAGAATCTGGGTCTCGCAGGAAGTATGCCACAAGAACCTCCCGAGGGAAGATACGAGAGGCAAAAAACCTTCGGAAGGATGGGGCCATGGAACCCAATGGAGCCCGGAACCAAACCTGGGAAGGAGCCAACCCTAAATCATACTCATACAGGGAAGGAGGGTAAGAAATCCCCTCCCCCTACAACAGCAAGCCCCGCAAAGAGGGCACCAACACCCAAGTAGAGTCAAAGTGGGCCCAAGGGGCCCAACTTCTCCCCAGCCCAGTGAGCCCCCAAGTTGGTACCAGGGGCAGAGCAGTCCCCCCCATACCCTCTACCCCGAAGAAAAGGCAGAGTCCAGGGAAAAGGCAGAATAGAAGAGGGCCTGTTGGTTGGACTCCGAAACCCTCAGACGTTTGAAGCCAGAAGCAGGAAGGGAGGGGGAGGGGCAGGGTGAACAACAGGGCAAGGACCAGGGAGCCCGGACTGAACCAAAGTCGAAGCGAATAATGCTCCCAGGTCTGGAGTCCCTATAATCAAAGCGGGACAGCCGCGGGGGCATCCGGGTGGGGAAACCAACCTAGCGTGTTGCAGGAACCTGAACCTAGCATGCAATGCAGATGCTGCCTGTACCCTAACAGTAATGTCATCAGAACACTCGCATGACTCCGGGTCAAAGGTGTTGTCAACCCAACCCGCAAACCTGCACGAGGCGGGATGGAACTCAGAAGATTCATCCGTATGTCCACCATGCCCAGACAGGGTTTTCCCAGGGCCCATAGGCTGACTGCTATGGGAAGCCCAAGCAAGGTGTTGCTAATCGGTTAAGATCCTAAGCTAACAAGGAGGAGATCAAAACACTAAAACCCCTGCAATATATACAATCACGAGGACCTAGCAGAGGGCCACCAAAACATTAGAAGTGGAACTATAGCCACACCAGGCAGACCCCCCCCCACCAGGCAATAAAAACAAAAAAGAAAAACCCTGCAAAAGTATAAAGTCCCCAGAGGAAACATGAGCCCGATAGTTCCAGTGAGCCGTAGGGGCTCCAACCAGAAAAACTGGTGGATTCTCCACCCCAGTCCATGTAAAATATCTTGTTCCTGGCTGATCAAAATGACTCCAAACCTTCATTAGAAACACAAGAACACTCCAGTGCATCAAATTTCCCAATTTCTAACAATTAATGTCAATGAAAACTACAGTACAACAATTACCAAAATCTAAAGTAGAACAATAACAACATTTGGTAAACACAAATTTCCTGGTTTCACTGCAAAAGTTGTCCGTTTTCTTAACATTTGGATATTTAATGAAGTTACATTAAAACTTGTTTGATTCCAAAGTCAATGACAGTACCATATGTTATTATCATTGAGAATAAAAGCTGAAAATAGGGAGCAGCTTTCAAGCAAAGTTTTAAAATGGTACAATGTACAATCTATCCCATGTCATATTGCATCAAACTTTTCACCTGTCATTTGTTGTTTGTGTGTAGTTTGGATAAGCATGAAAATCAAGCAAAGTATTAACAGCCCCTAGATGTCCCTGCTGTGCAGCCCAGTGAAGAGGACTCTGTCCCTGTAAAGACATTCACATATGATAAAACCAGCGTTGAATGTAATGAAACGCCATTTTCTGGGTGAGTTCCAGAGGTTCCCCGGAGCTTACTAGGCTGATATGCTAATGTCAGACTTTGGCATCAGTCATGTGTATGGAGTTCTTATGGGCCTACCGGGGAACACGAGCCAGAACCTGGCCCCCTCTAGAGGGGCAAGGGGAGCACTGGCCTATAGAAATCCCTGTGTAATTGGAAGCATTCTATGTCTGCCATCGACCGGGTTAGGTACCCAGAAAGGTAGGCGTCCCAAAACAAACCCCTATTCTGGTGAAAATTGCAACCAAAAGCCGAACGAGTGGATAGAACTCCCCAAACAAAAACGAGCAAACTAGTATGACGTCACCCGTCATCGTGCTGCTGTCTGCGCAGTCCCCCCCTCCCCGGGAGGGGGAAGGGGGAGCCCTAGACCTACTGCGCTGGCGATCCACACCCCAGTTCTGAGGTTGGATGTCAAAACACGTGAAAAAAACACCGACCGGAGGGAGGGATCCAGGGGAGTCTCCGGGACTCACCCAAAAAGTGGCGTTTCATTACATTCAACGCTGGTTTTCTGGGGGGAGCCCCCTACGGCTCCCTGGAGCTAACTACCCACAGAGGAATAAGAATAGGGACTAAACCGGGAGGCAGTTGCTGCTCACTCCTCAACCCGAAGTTGAGACAACTGGCTGCATCCGCCGACCCAAAGCGATACAGGCCTGACAGGGCCCAGGAACGTTTACTAGGTAACGAGCAGCCAGGACCCTGTTCGACCGCCAAAATCCCCACACCCGAATGTCAGCCCAGGAATATAGGCTGTATTGCAAAAGACGGCGGCAAGAGCCAAGAACTTGCAGACGTCATGGGCACAGGGATAGACCGCAGGCTGGCTAGCCTTAATAACCCTGCGGACGACCTGGGAGACCCGCACCCTCAAACAAGGAAGAAGGGAAACCGGATCAACCCAAAGTGCATCCATGGACACAGAAGCCGTGGCACTGAAATAACGGCGGAGAGCCGCAACTGAACACAAAACATAATACACCCCCAGCCAAACCAACCAAGCACCAACAACTCAGGGACCCCTCTGGAACGCAGCAGTTTCATTCTTCGCCAGAAAAGAAGGAGAAGGCTGCAGACGAACATACCGATCACCCTGACCGAAGGAGCAGAAACCTCTGCGCCAGAGGAGAGCATGAAGCTCACCCACCTCGACCAACAGAGGCCAATGCCAACAGGAAAAGAGCCTTCTAAAAACAATCCGGAACTGAGGGGGGCCACAACAAAACGAGGAGAAGAAAGAAAAGAGAGCACTCTGTCCAATGACCAGGACGGCTCGGGCGGCGCATGAGCAGGCTGGAGGTGAAACAATGCCCGAGACAGCTTGCGAAACGGCACAGACGTGACATCAATACCCGAAGTAAGCTGAAGCGGATCCGCCACCGCCGCACGATACGAGGAGAAAGTGTTAGGCATAAGTGGACGGTCCTGGAACAACCAAGAGAGAAAGGACAACACCACCTTAACAGAAAGCAAATACAACGACGAAGACGTACGAAGAACCGGAAGGACTGCCAGGAAACTTCATACTGCTGCCGAGACGCAACCCGCAGGTGGGACACTAATAAGGAAGCCACCTGATCACCATAGAGATGACAATAAACTTGAGTGAAAAATACCATATGCGAAGACTCGAGAAGAAGATCGAACCATCCACATGACGTGCCAGTCCAATCTGCTGGAAGAGGCGGAGCCGCGGAAAAACCTCCGCGTTCGGACACCGAGAAAGCAGCGCCTGAAACCAGAGCTGGGCCGGCCACCAAGGGGCCAAGAGGACAACTCTCCCCTGGTAAGTCTCTTAAGTGAGTCAGGACCTGGAGCAACAGATGAACCGGGGGAAAGAGGTACAGAAACCCCCACCTCGACTAGTCCTACCGAAAGGAGTCGACTCCGACGGCTTCGCAGTTGGGAAACTGCCAACATACAGGGGAAGGCAGCGCGACCACGCTGACGCGAAGAGGTCCACCTCGGGGCGTCCAAACGTTTGGCAAAGCCAACGTAAGGAGTTGGCGTCGACCATCCATTCCGTGGAGAGGGGAACGAAACGAAACAGGCCGTCAGCCAAGACATTGGACACTCCCTGCATGTGAACTGCCAGGAGAGCCAAACCCCGAGAACTCAGCAGACGAGTCACCCGAAGCGACCAGCGCCAAAGAGCCAAGGACCGCATTAACCCCCCCCCCTTCGGTTCAGACAATGAACCACCGGGAGCAGTCCGAATGGAGCCAGATCGTCGACCCGCGGGCGACTCGAATCCTCCAAAGAGCAAACTACACCACCATGAACTCCCGCACAGTGCTGTGGACTCAACGGAAAGACGAACCCCACCATCCTTGGCCGGCCTGGTGAGCACTGTTCACAAAGCCCAGCCAAGAGACGACGTGTCCGTGAACACATCGAGCGAGGACTTGGGTAGGCGCCAAGGCACTGAACCCCGAAAAACCCGAATAGGAAGCCGGTGACACAGCAAATGACGCAAAGCCCCCGGGGTCCGAACCCAACGATCGCGAGAGAGAGGCGGAAGGGATGTCCCCGAAGGAACCAGAACAGCCGACAAAGCCAAACCCGACCCAGTGGGTAGACCAGCATTGCAAAGTTCAAGCTCCCGCACAGACCCTCGAGTAACCGCCGGGTGACCCGGGAGCCCCCCAGAAACAGGCACAAGCGGGACCACAGCCGCAGAAGAGACTCCGGAGGAAGAGACAAGGAAGCGGTCCAAGAGTCCCACACAAGGCCCAGCCAGGTCCGAACCTGGGAGGGAACCAGAAGGGACTTCCTCCAGTTCACCAAGAACCCGAACCCGGCGAGCTGAGAAAGAACCAGATCCCTGGGTAGCAGACAAGCGGACTGGCTGGGAGCCCAAACCAGCCAGTCGTTGAGGTAGGCCAACACCCGAACACCTAACAGACACAGATGGGTCACCACGACCCGCGTGAAGCATGTGAAAATGTGAGGTGCCAGGTTCAAACCGAACGGAAGACAACGAAAGCAGTAAGTACAAAGCCCCACAACAAAATCTTGCCAGTCCCTGAATCCCGGATGAATCGGGACATGCCAATAAGCGTCCCGGAGGTCCAGGGACACCATCCAAGCGCCCAGCTCCAACAGGTGCCGAACTCGGGTCAGCGTGGTCATCTGAAAGGAGGGTCAATGAACCCAGGGGTTCAGACGGGACAAGTCCAGAATGAACTGCAGGTCCGAGCACGGGACTGGAAACAGACGGGAAACCCATCTGAGGGACGTTGTCGTTTAGACCACGCCCAAGCGAACCCACTCCAAGATGACCTGACAGAATGCAGGGGAAGAAGCTTGCCCCTCCAGCCCTGAACCCCCTGCAGGGGAAGGGCCACCCAATGCCACCAGAGGCCATGTGAAACGACCTGAAATGCCCACAAATCGTAGGACCAGGCATGAGCGAACAGCGCAAGCCTTCTCCCATTGCTCTGTCAATGGGGCAAACAGCGAAAGGGCTGGCGCCCCTTATGAGACCCAGAACCTCGCACAGAGCGAACACCGCTTCAACCAGACGAAGGAGGGTCCAAACCAGAAACTGACACCAGTGGCCTACCACGACGAGAGGAACCCCGAGCCTTGACACGACCCTTCCGGGAAGGCCCATCACAGGGCCCCCAGAGAACCAGCAAGTCCAACACAGGACAGCAAGAAGCCGAAGCAGCCTGAATATACTATGCAATGGCTGAAGCCTCAAACAAGAGGGGGCAAAGAGGGGAAGACATCCTAAGAGCCAAGGCCCAAACGAATTCCACAGAGGAGGCAAGCACCGTCTGCCAACACGCGAGCCGGGAGGCATAAAACAGAGCCACCACATCCCGCAAGATCGGCGTGAAAAGCTACAGCAAGGCAGCCGACGAGCAAGCCGCCAAGGCCAAGGCGCCAGACCCAGGAACAACCCCAAGCGCCCCCACATCCTCCGAGAGCCAGTCGGAAGACAGCTCCAGGAGGGGAAAGAAGCGCAAGGCCGCAACCAAAAGGCCTCGAGCACGCAAGTCCTCTGCCAACTGCGCTGCCGAAAGGGAGGGAACCTGCACATGGAGCTGAACAACAACAATATCCCGGGAAAGGGCAGGAGCAAACAAACACTCATTGAGGTGTTCATGGTCACCCCCCAGGAAAACCTGAAGAACCGTCGAAGCCTCCCGCCACTGAAGCGTGCAGGAACAGCAGGAGAAGTGCCAAGCCTCCAAGGTAAAAACAGGACAGTCCGCCAGCCAGGATGACTCCGGAACTTCATAATGGAGCCAGAAAGGGAACGAAGTTCCAAACTTGAAACCCGAGGGATCTATTGCCAAGGCATAATCTGGGTCATGCAGGAGGTTCGTCACAAGGGCCACCCGCACCGCAGCAGGTTGGATGCGATAAGCCAAAAATCTCCGGAAAGACAGAACCGAAGCGCCCAGGATAACACGGAACCGAACCAGGGGAGGGGCAGACACCAAATCCAACTCATATGCATAGGGGGGAAAAGAAAACCCTACTCCTTGTAACAGTAAGCCCCGCTCGGAGGGCACAAAAACCCAGGCGGGGGGTCCAGCGGGGCCCAAGGCCCCCAAGTCAACCCCTCCCCAGCCCCAAGGTCCTCCTCCGCAGGACCCGGGACCGAGTCCTCCCCCCAAGCACCAACCCCACTAGACAAGGCTGGCGCAGCCGTAGAAGCCGGATAGAATGAGGCCCACTGGTCAAACCCAGAGGATTCGGCCGGGGGAGGAGACTCGAATGCCTCTGTCGCCACACCGGAATGGGCATCCCCCGAGGCTGCCCAAGTTTCAAGACCAACTAACCCCTGCCCTGGCTCTGAAACCCTCAGACGCTTTGGGGCCGAAAGCAGGGGAGGGGGACCAGAACGAACGATGGGAGGGGAAGGACTAGGAGGTGCAGACTGAACCAGGGTGGAAGCGACCCCCACCCCCAATAAGCATAATGGGGCAGCTGCGGGGCATCCGGGTGAGCAGCCAACCTAGTGCATTGTAACAACCAAAACCTAGAATGTAACACCTGTGCTGCCTGCACTTAAAGATGATCATCCACAGATTGGGTAAATTGAGTCACCAGCAAGCAACAATACTCACAGGACTCAGGGTCGAAAGTGTCTCCGATCCATCAGGCTGCATGACGGAGGCAAAAAAGTGAGGGTCGCCGTGAGACAAGGGGACTGAACAACCCTCAAATTCGCATGAAGCAAGGGGGGACCCCAAGGTCACATCCATCGTACCCACGCGTCCCCTAGGGGATTCCCAGGATCCTGAGTGTTTACTTGAAAAGGACTCGCACTCAGGTAAACTCAAGTAGGGTACTGCTAACCAGCGCCCAAAACTCCCCAACAAACTGTCTAAAGCTGAACCCCAGGGATGTGTACACTCACGGGGACCAAGCAGAGGGCACCACCAAGTATCAGGGTGAAGCCAAACACTAGTGGCAAATAGGGCAGAACCCCCCCCCCCACCAAGGCAAAAACAACAAGAAAAACAAAACCCCACAAGAGGACAACGTACCTCAAGGAACAGAGTCGGCCGCTGTGATATGTGACAACTAGCTGCACAGCACCCTACACCCCTTACCAGTGCGAAAACTGCCTCTTACCCTAAAGTAAACTTGAGAGACAAAACACCCAAGTACCCAAAGGGCGGCCGAGAAACCGAGCAGTAAAACGGACACACATAGGCAGACCTCGAGAAACTTGTGGAAGGTAACCCCAAGCTCCCAGGGCAGTACTTACAAGGCACCTAGGGAAGGGAAACCTAGGCATATGCAGCCTGAGTACTGAGGAATAACTCCTGGCTCTCGCACCCCTGGAGTACAGCAGTCACACACAAGGCACAGTGCCGCAAAAGTACTGGAGCCAGAGCACACAACCAAGCCAATAGCATCAGCCTCAAGAACTGGGGTGTGGATTGCCAGCGCGGTAGGTCTGGGGCTACCCCTTTCCCCTCTCGGGGAGGGGGGGCTGCGCAAACAGCGGCGCGACGACGGGTGACATAATAGTTTGCTCGTTTTTGTTTGGTGAGTTCTATTCACTCGTTCAACTTTTGGCTGCAATTTTCACCAGAATAGGGGTTTGTTTTGGGACGCCTACCTGTCTGGGTGCCTAACCCGGTCGATGGCAGACAGAGTGCTTCCAATTACATGGGGATTTCTATAAGCCATTGCTCCCCTTGCCTCTCTAGAGGAGGCCAGGTTCTGGCTCATGGTCCCCGGTAGGCCCATAAGAACTCCATACACATGACTGATGCCAAAGTCTGACATTAGCATATCAGCCTAGTAAGCTCCGGGGAGCCGTAGGGGGTCCCCCCAGAAATTGTTTAAGCTAATAAAATTAAATTCTTTAACTATTTTGCAAGATGCACAACAGTAACAATTATAAAAACTCAAGTTTTAAGTGAATAAGGAAGCTCCTTCCTGAACAAAACACTCAGATGCTTCCTAAGACAAGATCCCTGAAAGTCACACAGACAAGATCATGATAAGTCTCGGTAGTACAGTTGGGTTCATTCTTGACTCACAATCGAGAAATCCAGGTTTGAATCCCAGGTGGCACAGAAATGGTTAGGTGCATTTCCTTTCACCTCATGCCCCTGTCCACCTAGGAGTAAATAGGTACCCCCCAGTAGTTAGTCCGCTTGGTGTGGGGTTGCATCCTGGACGAGGTCAGTAATTTGACCCTTGGGGTGGGGGGGGGGGGACTCGGTATGAGTCTAACATGTATTGTATGTATGACCTGGCTTCCTGTTCCCTGACACAATGAATTATAATTATACTAACTCACTGCACATATATGAAGAGAGAGAAAAGTGACAACTTTCCTTTTAGCAACTTGACAAGGGTCCAGGACAGACTGAAATGTTGTCACCTTACTTTCTTTTCCTATGTAATGGTTGGCTTATTCATTTTCAGCCACAATACTGTGACTTATTCTCTTTAAGATCATGATAGTCTACACAAGCGGGTCATCCTGTACTAGCACAACAGGGATTCTTTCAAATATACTGGTATATTTTGAGTCATACTGGCACTAAGCATGCATTGCAGATATGCTTCAGCCAGCCAATATGAATAAAGAAATTTTATTAACAAGTCCTCAATGCATTTTCAAGACCATCTTGGCATCACAAGGACTGCAAAGTATTGCTCTTGTAAGCCAGGTTGCTCAACATGCAGCTGCCACTAGATAAAGCACCTAATTTTAAGTTCATTATCTAGTGATCCATCAAAGTCTGACTGATGTTAAGAAAAAACTGTGTACAGGGAAAGTAGGAATTCAAGAGAAAAAATCAAGTGGTGAATGTACAATAATTAAATGCCTATTTCTGGTGGAGTATTAGGTAGCTCTCTGAGCAATAGCACTTGGGCTGCTAAACCTTATGGACCCATCTGAATCCTTCAGATATTAGGACCAAAATCTGGCTGTCTCTATTAGGTGAGGGAAGCTTAGTTTTTCAACCCAAAACTAAGACAAATCTAAATGTTTCCATGTGCTCTCCTTTTCTCCTGCTCTCCTTGGAGTGTTCTCCTTTTTCTGGTGGTCATTTCTCTTGGTACTGTGGTGATTCTAGATTCTCAGGCTTCTCTTATCCTCTTTATGGGAGTCAAATTGTAACCCTCCTTCTAATAGGCATGTAGGATTCACCAGAGGCCTGGTGTGGTTCATAACATAGCATAGAGGAGCTACTAAAGAGGTCTTCACAGAAAGATTATTATGCTAAACAAAATACTTTCATTTTTTTTATCAACAGGCCCTGCATGAAAGAATGAATCTCATGCACTGCCCAACAGAAAGGTAATTCAAGGGAAGTCAAAATGGTAAAGAAGGAAACCCTTTACTTCTCAGAGAAGACATCTCTAGTGGGATATTGAGAAATACATGCCAATTCCTGGGAGGGGACCATGGCCATGGTCAGAGCAAAATAAAGTTAGGGCACACAATGTGGGTAGCATAAACACAAGCATAAAATGCAAAAATAAATTAATAAAGCAATAGCTCCCCCAGTGGAATCAGAGTTCTGGCAAAAGTCAACCCCACTTGGCTGAAAGCAAGAAACTCTCGAGGGCCCAGTAGAGACCAAAGCAGTGATGATAAAGTCACACCAGGTGAACAAGTGAGGAGGTAGGCATGCTGGGACTGTAGGTGACCCAGGCTACCACCTTGTGGCAGTCAGATGCATGAATGTTAGAATTGTCCCATTGTGGCAATAAATGCTTGTCTTACTTTCTAGGGAATCAGTTTTCCATTCAAGCAGTCACTTGCTTAATTGCACCTATGCTTTCTCTGATCCCCAGGCTTCCCTTCACCTCATTTAGCAAATCAGATTCTGGTCCTGGTTCCTGAAAAGTTATGACTGGGAGCTCAGAGGCCTTGTGGTGGGAAATAAGGTTTAGTTACCCAGAATATAAACTAGGGAAGCTACTAGGGATCCTCCCAGAAACACTATTAGAGAACACTTTGAACATAAGAGCTCTCCAGCCTATTACCAGAAAATACAAACAATATTTAACGAACGAAGACTGAAATGTTCAAATCGTAACATGACAAGTTTCTGCAAGAGTTACCAGGTTAGCTGGGATGTGATAGCTATGTGAGTATGTGGGCAAGCACAAATAACTCATAACTAAAATAAACTACAGGTAAACCAGATACTGTAGTTGCTTGGTGAACATCTAGTCATAAGTTGTTAGGACTAATAGAGTAATAAGTACTTGGTAGACCTTTTGATTTCAAGTATTGCTTAGAGAAGGTTTAAGAGGAATGTACCCACTAACAGGAGAAAATGTTAAAATGTTTTCAGGAGAAAATGTTGAATTCTTCAGCCTCTCCATTTCCTATTATGGCCAGGCAGGGACATTTACAGAAAATACTTGTTGTGAAATATGCCAGTTAATTTGAAATTCTTAACATTTACTGTAGAAATGGTTGCAATTCTTCTGTGGATATTTTGCTAGTCGTGTAAATAGCTTACCATAATGATTACCGAATGTGAAAGATGGGACAAATATTTGGGCATCACCCTGTTCATCTTTAACCTTCTCATAGCTTAACTTTTGTTCGTCATTTATTGACAGGCTACCCTACAGTAGGAAATAAAGGTATTGACTGATTTATTTCAACATTATATAATTAAACATTTGAAAACATATTGTATAATATAAATATAGAGGGGGAATATGAAGTAGAAAGTTTATAAATCATAGCCAAGACTCAATAATAACCCATAAAATATCATTATATTTACTGTACCTGATAGTCTCTAGCATTAACATCACCACGATTCTCCAACAGCAGAAACATTATGTCACTCAGCCCTCTGAATGCAGCCATATGAAGAGGGGTACGACCCGAGTAGTCTTGAACATTCACTGAAGTGCCTAAAAATGTATGCAAAATACTGTACAAAAGTTCAATCATTTAACAAATTCGTATTTTAATACAAATTATGGGAGGGCCCTTTCTTACGAATATCTAACTTAAGAACATCTGATTTTATGGATGTCCTTTTAAATCCTTATTTTAGTCACTTGATCTGCAATGTGAACTCACTCTGACAACCTTGTGATATAGTGCTATTTTACATCTGCATGACTCACAGGTGCTATAAAGGCCGATGCATTATACCCAGTCAACAATGGTTTTGGCAGAGTACAGTTGACCCAAGATGCTTTCTGTGAACTTTTTCAGCTATTTATCGAGGAAAATATCCTTAATAATAAGAAGTGCTCATAATATACCAAGGAAGAGATGATAAAAATCCTACAAACAAAACTGCAGATAATAAAGCACTCTGAGAAGAGAGATATGCCAAAATAAATTATATGTATGAGTCATTAATCACTCCACAATTGGAACTATTATCAAGGCAGGTAGAAATAGCCTAAGCTACTCTATCCTTCTGAGATATATCTTAGTGTCTCAATAAACAAACTTGAACTTGAACTATTATCAAAGGTAAAACTCAGATTTTACAGCCTGTGCAGGGTTCTGCACCAATGAAATTGACAATAATAACAAGGACAAAATTTCTTGTGATTTGTAACCTGGAAGAGCTACTAATATGGACAGCAGCCAGAAACACTGAAGATAACCTATCAATCTCTGCTACCCATTCATCAACACTTTCTACCACTTTTCTCTAATAATTAAACTGATGGAGACAGAAACCAGAAACCTGGTTGTGAAAACCCTATTAGACCTCCAAAATCACCATGCTCAAACAATAGCCCAAGATACGTTCCTACACACAGCCAACAGGGTGGCAGACTTCCACACATCATGAGCACAGGGGTAGACCGCAGGCTGGCGAGACTTAACGACACTGCGGACAACCAGAGCCCTGGAACAAGGAACAAGGAACCAGGGGGGAACTGAAGAAACCCACATATCAGCCACCAACACAAAACCAGGGGCCTGTAGGTAAACCCGCAAGGCAGACACAAAAACAAGACACACCCCCTACCAAACCAACCAAGCAACTACAACCATAGGACCCCTCTGCAACTCTGCCATCTCCATCTGCGCCAGAAAAAAAGGAGCAGGCTACAACTGAATAAAACAACCACCAAGACCTAAGAATAAAACCCCCCGGCACCAAAGATGAGCATGAAACTCCCACTCCTGACCGGGACAAGCCAAAGCCAACAAAACAAGGCCTTCCAAAACAATCCAGAACCAATGGGGCTACCACAAACCGATGGGAAGAAAGAAAAGAAAGAACCCAGTCCAAAGACCAAGCGGACGCAGGCGGCGCAAAAGCAGGCTGTAGGCGAAAAAGCACAAGAAAGCTTGCAGAATGGATCAGAAGTGCAACCACCCCCAATGCAAGCAGAAGCGGTTATGTCAATGCCACACAAAAAGAAGCAACAGTATATGACAAAAGACCCTGATCCAGAAAAGCAAAGAAAGGGCAAAACAACCCTGTAAGACCCAGAAGAACCTCATTAAGAAAACAAAAAAAAGAGGAAACCCCTTGGAACCCTATACTACCGCTGAGAAAACCACAGGTGGGACACCTTAACCCAGCCACCTAATCACCATACAAATGACAATAAAAACCAGTGTTGAATGTAATGAAAAGCCATTTTCTGGGTGAGACCCGGAGGCTCCCTGGAGCTTATCGGGATAATGTATGTTATATTAGACCAGGACATTAGCCATGGAGTTCAGACCTACCAGGGATCATGAGCCAGAACCTGGCCCTTTCAGAGAAGTTTCAGGGAGCAATGGCCCTGGAAACCCCCCCGTGGTTGGGGTTTTCCTTATCTGCCATTGATCAGGGTTAGGCACCCAGAAAGGTAGGCATAACAAAACAAACCCCACATGGTAAGAAACTAACAACAAAAACCGAACAGAGAGGTAGAACTCCATACAATCCCAAGGAAACAAACAAACAGGCAAACGTAACACACTACTGCCATGCCGCTCGTCCGTGCAGCCCTCCCCCTTCCCGAGAGGGGAAGGGGGTGCCCCCGGACCTCACCACGCCGGCTGCATAGCACTCTAATTAAGAAGCTTAGCTTCAACAAACGTGAAAACACACCGACTGGTGGGAAGGAGGGTTGCCATGGAGCTTCCGGGACTCACCCAGAAAATGGAGTTTCATTACATTCAATGCTGGTTTTCTGAGGGGAGTTCCTGCGGCTCCCTGGAGCTTCATACCCAAAGAGAAGGAAAAGAAACGGCTGACCCGGGAGGCGGCCGCCACAAACTACGCAACTCGAAGTCGAGAAAACAGGCTGCAACCTGCGACCCAAAGCAACACAGAATGCCCAGGAGCAGACACGCTCACAAAATAATGGACAGCCAGGAACCTGTGCAACCTTCAAATCCCTGCACCCGAAATAAGCCTAAGACACGTTACCAAACATGGCAGTGAAAGCTGCAAACGTCCGAACGGCACGGGCATGAGGTTAGACCGCAGGCTGGATAGACTTAATAATCCTGCAGTCGACCTGGGAGACCCGAGCCCTGGAACAGGGAACGGGGGGAAACCAGATCAACCCAAAGTGCATCCCCAGCCACGGCACACACAGGTAATGGCGAAGAACTGCAACCGGACACAACACATGATGCATGATGCTAAGATAATAGGAAGGATAAGAAACTTAGATGATTGTTATGCCCTTCAAGATGACCTGGACAAAATAAGTATATGGAGCACCACTTGGCAAATGGAATTTAATGTTAATAAATGGCATGTTATGGAATGCAGAATAGGAGAACATAGACCTCACACAACCTATATATTATGTGAGAAATCTTTAAAGAAATCTGATAAAGAAAGAGATCTAGGGGTGGTTATAGACAGAAAACTATCACCTGAGGACCACATAAGGAATATTGTGCGAGGAGCCTACGCCACGCTTTCTAACTTCAGAATTGCTTCTAAATACATGGATGGCGATATACTAACGAAATTGTTCACGACTTTTGTTAGGCCAAAGCTAGAATATGCAGCGGTTGTGTGGTTCCCATATTTTAAGAAAGGTGCAAAGACATGCTATTCAGTGGCTCCCAGAACTGAAGGGCAAGAGCTATGAGGAGAGGTTAAAGGCATTAAATATGCCAAAACTAGAAGACAGAAGAAAAAGGGGTGATATGATCACTATATACAAAATAGTAACAGGAATTGATAAAATCGATAGGGAAGATTTCCTGAGACCTGGAACTTTAAGAACAAGAGGTCACAGATTTAAACTAGCTAAACATAGATGCCGAAGAAATATAAGAAAATTCACTTTCGCAAACAGAGTGGTAGACGGTTGGAACAAGTTAGGTGAGAAGGTGGTGGAGGCCAAGACCATCAGTAGTTTCAAAGCATTACATGACAAAGAGTGCTGGGAAGACGGGACACCACGAGCGTAGCTCTCATCCTGTAACTACACTTAGGTAATTACCCCCGGCCGAATCAACCTAGCATATATAACCCAAGGAGCCCTCCGGAAAGCAGCCGTCTCGGCCTTCCCCAGAAAAAACGGAGAAGGCTGCAAACGTACAAAGCTACCACCAGTACCAAAAGAGCAGAAACCCCTGCGCCAGAGGAGAGCCGGAAGCTCCCCAACCCGACCCCCAGAGACCAATGCCAACAAAAATAGGACCTTCGAAAAACAATCTTGAACCGAAGGGGCTACCACAAACCAAGGAGAGGAAAAATAATAGAGCACCCTGAACAAAGACCAGGACGATTCAGGCGGTGCATGAACAGGACGGAGGTGAAACACAGCACAAGAAAGCATATGGAACGGGGCGGATGTGACGTCCACCCCGAACACAAGCTGAAGCGGCTCCACCAGCGCCACACGATACGAGGCGACAGTAAGAAGCATCAATTAATGGTCCTGAAAAACCAAGAATGGACAAGACAACCCGATGCAAAAGAGAAGACAACCTACTAAGAGCAAGAAAATGGCCAAAAGAAACGACTGGAAACTTCATTCTGTCGCCGAGACGAAGCTCACAGGTGGGACACCATCAACAAAGCAACCTGATCACCATAGAAATGGTGATACACCCTCGTCAAAAAACCAGACGCAAAGAGCCGTGGAGAAGGCCGAACCAGCCACGTACTGGACCGGTCTGATCTGCTGAAAGAGGCAGAGCCGCGGGAAGAGCCCCGGGTTCGGACACCAAAAAAGCAGCGGCTGAAAACAAAGCTCGGCCGGCCACCAAGGGGCCATGAGGACTACTTTCCTTAGAAAGTAGTCCTCATGGAAGGACTCCAACAGAACCAGAACCTGAAGCAACAGCTGGACCGGTGAAAAAGGTACAGGTAACATCACCTCGACCAGTTCTGCCGAAAGGCATCCACCGCGAACACCTTGCAGGCAGGGAAGGGTGCCACATACTACAGGAGATGCTGAGACCACACCGATGTGAACATGTCCAGGAGTCTGTACATCCAGCAGAGCCAACGAAATGAGTTGGTGACGACCAGCCAATCTGGGAACAGAGGAATGAACCAAGACAGGCCGTCCGCCAAGATGTTGGAAACTCCCCGGACGTGAACCGCACAGAGAGCCAAACCCTGAGAATCCAGCAGACGAGCCACTCGAAGTGACCAACCCCAAAGGGGCGAGGATCGAAGAGAACCCCAGTGGGTCCGGCAATGAACCACCGGAGAACAGTCCGAATGGAGTCGGATGGTAGAGCCCCGAGTGACCCGAACCCTCCAAATTGCAAACCAGACAGCCACGAACTCCCGAACCGTGCTGTGAGCCTGATGTAAGGACAGACCCCTCCATCCCCGGCCAGCCTGGTGAGCATTGGTCACAAAGCCCCAGCCGAAAGATGACCTGTCCTTGAACACATCAAGCAAAGGCTCGGGGAGGCACTAAGGCACGGAACCCCGAAAACCCCAAAGAGGAAGCCGGCAACGCAGCACCAACACAAGGTCCCCAGAGGACGAACCCAACCATCACGAGAGAGGCAGAAGGGGCGTCCCCGAAGGAATCAAACCCGACCTGGCGTATAGACCAGCACGGCAAAGTTCAGACTCCCGCACAACCACTCAAACAACCGCCGAGTGACCCGGGAACCCCTTAGAAACAGCCGAAGGTAGGACTGCAGCCACAACAATGCCTCTAGAGGGAGAGAAACGAGACCCCACAACAGCCAGCAAGCAGTCAGGGAGAAACATCGGTGAGCCATAGCTAGCTGACGAGCAAGCAATGCTGAGCCATTATGTGCCTTACCAGCCAACACCACTTCCATACACAGGGTGAGATGGAAGACCTAAAGACCCACGACACCCCAAGAGTGTAGACCACCACAAGCGAGGAAGTCTTCAAACAGGGACCGATTCCAGAATGCCCCAGGGAAGAAAACCCTGGTCATGCAGGGTCAGTACTTATGGAGCACCTGGGAAGGTGACCCTAGATGCATGCACCTCTAGTACACTGAAAACTCTTGGCTAAACACACACCAAAGTATATAAACAATGCCGCAAAGGCGAAAACACAAAAGAAAATGGGAACAGAGAGCCAGAGCGACAGCGACCACTCGGCAAACCGAGTGGTCACTGTGGTCGCTCACAATGTGTCAAGAACTGTTGGGCCAGCTCCTCCCTCCCCCCCAACGGGGAAAAGGACATGGAGCTAATGAGTGGGGAATAATTGGATGAAGTTTTACTTGCTTGTTTTCTTTGTGGGAGAGTTCTTTTGATATTTTGAGGGCATAGGTCGCATTCTTCAACCAGGCAGTAATCTGTTTTGATTCCCTTCTCTTTCTGGGTGTGATGGCCAGATGACAAACTTTACATTTAAAGTGTTCATATGCCATTGCTCCCTGCACCTCTCTGAGGGAGCCAGGTTCTGGCTCGTGGTCCCATACAAGAACTCTGCAACTGATGACACTTGAGTATTACGGCACTTGATCAGTAAAATAGCTTCAGGGATCCAGAAGGGCTCCCCACAGAAAACTTCTGGTAATCCAAGGTGAATCCAAGAGAAAATAGGCAAGCAAAAGTTTGCAAGAGAGAGAGGCACAGAAGTTTTTTTAAATTATGAAATCCCCCTCAGAGCAGTCAAACCCCACAGGGATCAGAAAGACCCAGGACTTCCGAAGGAAGGGGCACACCCAACCATGCCCAAAACCAACCAAAATATAAAGTCTGTGTAAAGCAGAGGGAAGAAGAATGAAACCCACAAATTCAAAGAGAAGAGGAGGGGAACAAAAGTCACCAGAAAGCTTTGGAATTCCTCCAGAAACCCCTGAAAGGGAGACTGGGAAGGCCAAAAAGGTATCGACACTCCCCACCGCACAATCAAAGGGCCGAACTGTGAAAGGGCAGGAGGGAGGAAATTCCCGGAAAGGTGGTCTTCTTCTAGGCCAACCGAAATCCCACAAGAGGCCTTTCTTGACTACACAGGTGATGCTCCTCCACCCTGGGAATGGAAGGGTCTAATCCTTGGCAAGTATGGGCCACAACGCAAACCACGCAAGGAAAAAAACACCAACCAGGCATGGAACTTGTAAACAGCCACCGCTGAAGCTAGACAAGGGCAAGACTGACAATCATGCACAATAAAATCACATTAATTTGATGTATCAATGAGAAAATCAGTAGGAGCCATGAGAAGGATTTGAACCTACACACTTGGTACTCCTAAGCCCATGCCCCTAGACCACTACACCATGACATGGTCTAAAGCAATGTAACTGGGGATTCAAATGACTCCTCTAGGGGTCTTGAGGCTTTCACTGGGCTTGAGAGTACCAAGTGTGGGTTCAAATCATTCTCATGGTTCCTACTAATTTTCTCATTTATACATCACATTAATGTGATTTCATTGAGAATTTGAAGAGGAGCGTTGAAGGTAGAACTCCTAGACAATGACCAAAGAGCATGAGGGGCAATGTGAAACCCTGATTTAGGCTTCACTTGGAAGCCTCAGGACCCCTAGAGGAATCAGGTGAATCCTAGGTTGCATTGCCTTTGACCATGCCATGGTGTAGTGGTCTAAGGCGTTTACTTGGGAGTACTCAGAGCATAGGTTCAAATCCTCCCATGGCTCCTACTGATTTTCTCATTATATATTTTGTCATTACTACATAGTGATAAATGTGAAGTTATGAGAAGTTAACTGTTAACTGAGTTTGGAGCTTAGCAGGAAAATTCATTTGTTTATTTTATTATCTGGTTCCCAGAAATATTTGCTGGATGTTGAGATATTTTTTATTGCCGACATATATATAGAGAGCATCCAAAGGGAAATGAGAGGCAAAATGGATACATTCTTGCTATAAACTGTACTGTCAAATATCTAACCAAGTGCATTATGAATATACTGTAATTTTTTGGTTTATCTTGGCTGTCAGAAAAAGGAGCAGAGAGCTTTGAACAGTTAGTTGCACTTTCTGCAAATCTCCAAGGGTCACAGACATCATTTTGTGTTTTGTGTGTGATTATTCTTATTAAAACAGTAAGCGTTTTTGCACATGTAAGTTGTTGCCGAGTGTGAGACCTAATACAGTGGTTATGTTGGAGACAGATGTTTAAATGGGTGTGGATTTTCCTCTAGACAATTCTAGTATATAAATGACTAAATACACTACAATTTTTTAAGCAAGAAACTGCTCCAATACTGTGAATTTCCAATAAAATCGTACTTAACCACTGCACTGCACAGAACGCCTTGAGGAGCTAGATCGGGGGCGGGTGTTCACATCAGTTTCCTCAGGGCTCTCATAAACAGATGCCTTTTTTTTTTTTTAATTTTGGGCAACATTCCATGGTGCGAGCTTCAGTACTGAGTGAGCAACCAAGGCTGGTGCATGCAGCATGAGCTAACAGCACTACTATTCAGCTTGTGACCACAGAATTGCCTAAAAAAGTCAAAATATATATGTAACCGGTATTATTTAGCCATCATAGTATTACAGAAGAGTCTGACTGATAAATACTTTATACAATGTTCAGATATCAGTGAATCAATGCTGTTTAAGATGTTCACAGTGCTAGCCACTGCACACTGCCATTATTTTGTCCATCTAAGAATCTTCAAACAACTTCCAATGTTCCTTTACAAAATAAACTTATGGAAAATTATTCATTTACAGGATTTAGTGACCAGGATTCTGATAATTGCAGCATTGTGGTGAGAATTAGCAATGTGCGTAGTATGGTGTGAGGAGTAATCTTGGTGAGGGAGGGAAAGGTGGCGTCGTCTGCTGACTGGTGTGTGACGACCTGTTATTATCTGGACTCGCTATACCAGCTTAGTGGTCCACTATGGTGATTACAATTGTAGATACTTATATATAATGTGTGTGTATATAGTTTATTGGTGAATATAGTGAATTGTGTATGTGTGTTGGGCTCCTCCCAACAGCAAAAAGGAGTCTGTTGGGAGGAGCCATTTTATTGAGGGAGGTGGCATTGTCTGCAGCTGCTGTGTCTCTTGCCATGCAATTTTGTTGTGGCCACTATGTTGTTTGGACACCATACCAGTTTAGTTGTACAGTTATGGTGAATAAAACATGTAGGTACTTATATATAATGTATGTATATAGTGTAAAAACAGCAGAAACAGTATAGTAGGAGGAGGAATGTTGGCGAGTGAGGGAGGGAGCATCAGCTGACTGTGTGGTGACCTCAATTATTATCTTGACTCACCATATCAGCTTAGAGGTTCACTAAGGTGAACACAAATGTGGATACTTATATATAACGTCTATATATATTGAAATAACAGCAAAAGGAGTATGTTGGGAGGAACCATTTTGGTGAAGGTGGTGTTGGTGAGGAGTGAGGGAGGCTGTCATCTGCTGGCTGCTGTGTGACTTGTCATGCAGTGTATAATGGCCACTATCCTGTTTGGACACCATACCAGCTTAGTTGTATAGTTATGGTGAATAAAACATGTAGATACTTATATATCACATGTGTAAATAGTGTAATAAAAACAATAACAGTATGGTGGGAGGAGGAATGTTGGCGAGTGGGTGTTGAAGGAGGGAGGGAGATGGCATCTGCTAACTGCTGTGTCGTGGCCACTCTTCTTGTTTTGACTCACCATACCAACTTCGTGGTTCATTATGGTGAACACATATGTAGATAGGTATATACAATGTGGGTATATAGTGTAATAACAGCAAAAACACTGTTTGATTGATCGTAGAATATTATATATATAAATGTCACATATATGAGGCCCATAATTTTGAGCATGGCAATGTTCCACACATTGAACTATATAAATTCCATAAATTACACACTTTTGAATAATATTGCAGCAAAAAAACAAAGAAACGAATGAGAAACATTAAAATAATTGTGAAACATTATATTTGCGGCAACTGCCACCCCGCAGGGTGGCGGGGTCAAGTGACTCCGAACGCTCCATCGCTCAGCCCCCATAATTTGCTCAACTTCCCAGCTCCATCACAGCTAAAGTATGTCACCTACAATTTTTGTTTAAGTTTCCCATGATCACAGACTGCATTTTAACAATATAAAAAGAGAGAATAACTTTTTGGAAAGAATTTATTTTCAGCGCACCATGGGGTTGTCATATTTTAATGCAGAGCAGTGCAGTGGTTAATATAAATTTATCAAGGTGTGACCTGATTGTTAACAACGAATTCCTACCCAGGATCACTCAATGATGTACCTGCCCTGATGAGTATTTGTGCAAGAAATAGATGGCCACTTAAAACTGCATGGTGGAGAGCACACTGTCCTTCATTATCCCGGTGATCCAATGATACACCTGCTTTGGCCAAAATTTTCACAATCTGTGCATGTCCAGCCTGAGCTGCATGAAGCAAAGGAGTACGTCCATCTTTGGCACACACATCAGGAGGAGCACGAAGTCGGAGCAGAACACCAACGGTGGAGACATGTCCGGCTCCTGCAGCAATGTGTAATGCTGTGCATCCTCTAGGATCAGCCTGAGTGAGAGAAGCTCCATGTCTCACCATCACTGTCAGAGCAGAGTCTGCACCACTTGCTGCAGCCCACAAAAGGGCTGTATGGCCTTCATTTGTGGGGTCATCTCGAACACAAGGTCGCCTTACCAGCTGCAATGATACAAAAATAGAGTACTGAGTATAATTTAATGCCTCATTCTGGGCAGCTCCTCAATAGCTCCACTGAACTTATGGTACTGGCTCACTAGGCATATTGAGTATACCAGAATCCAATGGCTTCTCTTGACACACTGAGGACAAGCAACTTTTCAAACTGTAGTGTCCTCTCTGCTGGGTGAAGTAAGCATGTTGATTATAGATCAACCAACTATTGGGGTAAACCTCCTTTTAAAAGTTGAAAATAAGTCACAAAATACTCAACCTCAAAGCAAAGTTTGGCAACACCATGGAAAACTCTGAAACACCTTAACTAGGTAACTATTTAGCAGAGGAAACAGTTTTCTTGGAAAGAAATATCAGAGCAAAAACTGGGTGTTGGCTTCTTTCTACTTGGTTAATGTCCCTCAGCCATACCATACTTAAGAGACACTTGGGCATTTTTCACAGAGTTTATGTTCTTCTGATATAAGCCCTACTCTCCTGCTATCTTCTGCCATGGGTAAGCCCAGCTCATCTTTTCTGCTTTATTAATCTGAGATCCCAAAATCATAGGCCCAGTCCTTCCACCCAAAAATTAGAAGAATTCCTCACAAGCAACCTACATAACAACCTGTACATTTGAACCATCCTACCTAAGAGCATTGGGCATACAGCCCAATTGACCTAGAGTAAACAGCCCAACACTTCTTAAAAAAGTCGAATCCCCGATTTGTATGATGGCAAATAAAAGCTCTTATCACTGAACCACAGGTGGGGTCTTAGCACTTCACCAACACTGACCAGTTTTGCAATAAACACAGAATTAGGCCAACAGCAAGCATGAAACCCTGTCAAAACCCCACGTCTTTGACCAGGTAGCGCGCAGCCAGGACCCTGGTCGACCACCAAAAACTCCGCGCCTGAATGTCAGCCCACGACATGTTACCAAAGAAAGCGGCAAGAGCAGCAAACTTACAAATACTGTGGGCACGGGGATAGACCGCAGGCTGGCAAGACCAAATAATTCTGCAGACAACCTGGGAGACCTGAACCCTGGAACAGGGAAGAAGGGAAACTGGATCAACTCAAAGTGCGTCCCTGGACACAAGCCGTGGTGTGCAAATAACGGCAGAGCCCCGCAACCGGACACAACACATGATGCACCCCTGGCCTGACCAACCAAGCATCAACAACCCAAGGACCCCTCCAGAAAGCAGCCGTCTCATTCTTTGCCAGAAAAGGAGACGGCTGCAAATGAACAAACCTATCACCAGAACCAAACGATCAGAAACTCCTGCACCAGAGGAGAGCACGAAGCTCCCCAACCCAAGCCCCCCAGAGGCCAATGCCAACAGGAAGAGAGCCTTAGAGAAACAAGTCCAGAACCGAAGGGCCACAACAAACTGAGAAGACAGAAAAGAGAACATACTGTTCAAAGACCAGGATGGCTTAGGCGGCACATGAACAGGCCGGAGGTAAAACAACACCAGAAACAGCTTGTGAAACGGTGCAGAAGTAACATCAATACCGAAAGTAAGCTGCAGCGGCTCTGCCAATGCCTCACGATATGAGGCGACAGTACAGTATTTGGCATAAAATGACAGTTCTGAAACAACTATGAGAGAAAGGACAAACAACCTTAACAGAAAGGGAAGTACAGTACACCGACGAAAGAAACAGAAGGACCGCCAGGAAATTTCAGACTGCCGCCGAGACAAAGCCCGCAGGTGGGACGCCATCAAAGAAGCCACCTGATCACCATACAGATGGTGATAGACTCGAGTCAAGAAGACCAGACACAAAGACTCAAGGAGAAGATCGAACCAGTCTCATAACAGATTGGAGCGATCTGCTGAAAGAGGCGGAGCCATGGGGAAAACCTCTGGATTCGGACACTGAGCAAGCAGCGCCTGAAACCAAGGCTGGGCCAGCCACCATGGGGTCATGAGGACTACTTTCCCATGGTAAGTCTCCAAGCAAGCTAGGATCTGGAGCAACAGTTGAACTGGGGGAAAGAGGTACAGGAACCCCCACCTCGACCAGTCCTGTCTGAAGGCATCGATCCTGATAGCCTCACAGTCGGGGAAGGGAATATACCAGAAGTATAGGTGGACCTCTTTGCCTGACAGCTGGGTGGACAGCGCTTCGGATTCGTAGTCCTGAGATTCCGGGTTCGATCCCCAGTGCAGGCGGAGACAAATAGTCAAAATGTTTCTTTCACCCTGATGCCCCTGTTACCTAGCAGTAAACAGATACCTGGGAGTTAGACAGCTGCTACAGGCTGCTTCCTGGGAGTGGAGGCCTGGTCGAGGACACTAAAGCCCCAAAATCATCAAGATAACCTCAAGATAAGACCATGCTGATGTAAAGAGGTCCACCTCCAGTCGCCCGAACGTCTGGCAGAGCCAACTGAATGAGTCGGCATCGACTGTCCATTCCATGGACAGGGGGATGAACTGGGACAAGCCGTCCACCAGGATGTTTGAAATCCCCCCCAGACATGAACAGCCAGGAGAGCCAAACTCCAAGAACTCAGCAGATGAGTCACCTGAAGCGACCAGCCCAAAAGAGCAAAGGACCGCATCGAACCCCCTCAGTTCAGGCAATGAACCACCGGGGAGCAGTCCGAATGCAGCCGGATCGTTGATCCGCGACCGACCCGAACCCTCGAAGCGAAAATCACACTGCTGTGAATTCCTGTATCGTGCTGAGGCCCGACGGAAGGATGGACCGCACCGCTGCCGGCCCGCCTGATGAGCACTAGTCACAAAGCCCCAGCCAAGAGATGACACGTCCATGAACACATTGAGCGAGGGCTCGGGTAGGCGCCAAGGCACTGAACCCACAAAAACCCGAAGAGGAATCCGGCGACATGGCAGCCAACACAAGACCCTCGGAGGCCAAACCCAGCGATCGTGAGAGAGGCGGAAGGGACGTCCCCGAAGGAACCAGAACAGCCGACGAAAACAAACTCAAATCGGCAGATAGACCATTATCACAAAGTTCAGGCTCCTGCACAAACCTTCGAGCACTTGCCGGGTGACTCGAGAGCCCCCAGAAACAAGCAAAAGCTGGACTGCAGCCGATGGAAAGACTCCGGAGGAAGACACAAGGAAGCGGTCTGAGAGTCCCACACAAGCCAGAGCCAAGTCTGAACCTGAGAGGGGACCAGATGGGACTTCCTCCCGTTCACCAGGAACCTGAACCCGGCGAGCTGGGAAAGAACAAAATCCCTGGCGAGCAGACACTCTGATGAAGTGGGAGTCCAGACCAGCCAGTCGTCGAGGTAGGCCAACACCCAAACACCTAAAAGGCACAGACGGGCCACCATGACCCGGGTAAGATGTGTGAACACGCGAGGTGCCAGGTTCAACCCGAACGAGAGACAACGAAAGTGGTAACCGAGACACACCCACAACAAACCCGAGCCAGTCCCTGAACCCCGGATGAATTGGGACGTACCAATATGCAATTTTGAGGTCCAGAGGCACCAGCCAAGTGCCCGGCTCCAACAGAAGCCAGGCCTGGGAAAGACTAGTCATCCGAAGGGAATGGCAAGAGACCCAGGGGTTCAGACGGGACATGTCCAGAATGAACCGCAGGTCCGCTCAGTCCCATTTCGGGACTGGAAACAGGCGGGAAACCCACCTGAGAGACGTTGTCGTTTTGACTAAGCCCAAGCGCACCCACTTTGAGATGACCTGACAGAGAGCAGGAGAGGAGGCCTGCCCTGCCTCTTCCCGAGGGAAGCGGGGGCCACCCAACGCCACTGTAGTCCATCGGAAATGACCCAAAAAGCCTACAAATCGTGAGTCCAGGTGTGAGTGAACAGAGCAAGCCTTCCCCCCCAACCCCCTCACCATCGCCCTGTCAATGGGACAAGCCGTGAAAGGGCCGACACCCATTATGAGAACCCGCATTTCGCACAGAGCAAACACCGTGCCAACCAGACGAAAACGGGTCCAAAGGTGGTGCCGGCTCTGAAACTGGCACCAGCGGCCTACCCCAGCAAATGGAACCGTAAGCCCTGGCACAACCACTCTGAGGAGGAACCCCCCGGGGACCCCTGAGAACCAAGTCCGACATCAGACGACAAGTAGACAAAGCTGCCTGCAGAAATTGCGCAACCGCAGACTCTGCAAATAGCAAAGGACAAACAGGCGACGAAATCCTAAGAGCCAGGGCTGAAGCAGATTCCACAGAAGAAGCCAGAACCACCTACAGACACGTGAAGTGAAAAGCAGGGAAATCGCATCCCGTAGGATCGACGCATACAGCTTCAACAGTGCAGACGACGCACTCGCCACTGAGACTAAAGCCCCAGACCAAGGAACAGTCCCAAGCGCCTCCACATCCTCCTGAAACCAACCCAAAGACAGTTTCAGGAGGAAAAATAATTGCAAGACCGAACAGCAGGCCACGAGCACACAAGTTCTCGGCGATCAGGGCAGCCAAAAGGGAGAGAACCGGCACATGCAGCTGCATGACGCCAATATCCCGCTTAAGAGCTGGGGCGAACAAACGCTCATTGAGGTACTCAAATTTGCCCCCCAAGAAAACCTGGACTACCGTCAGCTCCTTGCACCACTCAAACGTGCGGGTACGACAGAAAGCATGCCAAGCATCCAAAGAAAACAACGGGCACTATGCAGGACAACTCCAGAACCTCATATCGAACCCAGTAGGGAGACAAAGATCAAAACCTAAAGAGGATACATAACAGAGGCGCAATCCGGGTTGCACAGAAGGTAAGCCGCAATGGCCTCGTGCACCTCAGATGGTGGGATGCAGGAAGCCGAAAATCTCCAGAAAATCAGAACCGACGGACCCGAAGATATACGGAACCAAACCCAGGGAGGGGTTGACGCCAAATCCAACTCGTACGAGGGGGGGATGGGGGAGGAAAACCCCCATTCTTTGTAACAATAAGCACTGCTCGGAGGGTAGAAAAACCCAGGTGGGGTCCAACCAGGCCTAAAGCCCCCAAGTAATCCCCTCCCCCACCCCAGAACCTCTATACTAGGACCCGGGGGCCGAGTCGTCCTCCAAAACCCCGGCCTCAAAAGAAAAAGCCAGGGCAGCCGAAAAGGCAGAAAGAGAGGGGGGCCCACTGGTCAGACCCTGAAGCCATGGCCGGAGGAATCGACTCAAATGCCTCCATCGCCACCCTGGAAGGGGCATCCCGAGACTGCCCGAGTCTCAAAACCAGCTAAACCCTGCCCCGACACCGAAGCCCTCAGACGCTTCGGAGCCAGAAGCAGGGAGGGAGGGGAAAAGACCAGGATGAACCATAACTGGGGAAGGACGAGGGGGTGCGGACAGAACCAAGACCGAAGCGAACAACACCCCCAGGTCCAGGTCTCTTATAACCAAAACGGAGCAGTCTCAGGACTTTCAGGGAAACAATCAACGTAACGTGTTGCAACAACCTAAGCCTACAGTGCAATGCCTGAGGCTGAATACACCCGAATAACATCATCAGTGGACTGGGTGAACTGAGTCACAAGCAAACAACAAAACTTGCAGGACTCAGGGTCGAAGGTGTCACCGACCCAACAGGCAGCATGACGGAGGCAAATCCAATGAGAGTCACTCAGACAATGGAACAGAGCAACCCTGAAACTCGCACAAGGTGAGAGGGAACTATGGGTCGCATCCATCGGACCCTAGCCCCCCGCAGGGTTTTTCCAGGGCCCTTAGATCTGTACCTCTAAGGAAACCCCAGGCAGGGTACTGAAAACTAGCACCCAAGACTACCAAACAAACTGCTAAAAAGCTGAACCCCTGGGATGTGTCCACTCATGGGGCCTAGCAGGGGACACCACTATACAAAATTATACCCAAAATATAGCCAGGGGAAACCAACAAGGGCCGACCCCTCCTACCAGGCACAAACAAAATCAAAAGAAAACCCT
>WNGS01165318.1:21897118-21918003 GCA_020271785.1 Procambarus virginalis | reverse complement strand
CTGTCACCTCTATATCTGATAGTCTTTATCTAGGGTAATCTCTTCTAACAATGGGAGCTGCTCAGGCTCGGTAGTGAACACTCCATGGAAACTGGCATTCAGTGCCTCACAGATTTCCTTGTCACTTTCAGTATATGTCCCCTCTGCCTTCCTTAGTCTTGTCACTGGTCATTCACCGACATCTTCCTTCTATATGACTGTGTAGTAGCTTAGGTTGCTTTTTCGCTTTGACTGCAATATCATTCTCATAATTTCTTTCCGACATTCGTCTTATGTTAATGTAATCATTCCTAGCTCTGTTACATCTGATCCTGTTGTCCTCTGTCCTTCGTCTTCTGTACTTCCTCCACTCCCTCCTGCTTTTCACCTTTGCTCCCTGACATTGTCTATTAACCATGGGTTATTATATTCCCTCCTGCTTTTTTCATTTATTGTTGGAATAAATCTCTTCAGCCTCCTTGCATTTCAATATGACTTGGTTCATCATACCTTGCACTGTTTTTCCTCTAAGTTCTTCCTCCCACTGCACTTCTCCCAGGTAGTCCCTTATCCTTCTGTAGTCCCCTTTTCTGTAATCAAGTCTCTGTCCTTGTTGTGTGTGGTGTGTGTTGTGTGTGTGTGTGTGTGTGGTGTGTGTGGTGTGTGTGTGTGTGTGTGTGTGTGTACTCACCTAGTTGTGCTTGCGGGGGTTGAGCTCTGGCTCTTTGGTCCCGCCTCTCAACCGTCAATCAACAGGTGTACAGTTTCCTGAGCCTAATGGGCTCTATCATATCTACACTTGAAACTGTGTATGGAGTCAGCCTCCACCACATCGCTTCCTAATGCATTCCATTTGTCAACCACTCTGACACTAAAAAAGTTCTTTCTAATATCTCTGTGGCTCATTTGGGCACTCAGTTTCCACCTGTGTCCCCTAGTGCGTGTGCCCCTTGTGTTAAACAGCCTGTCTTTATCAACCCTGTCGATTCCCCTGAGAATCTTGAATGTGGTGATCATGTCCCCCCTAACTCTTCTGTCTTCCAACGAAGTGAGGTTTAATTCCTGCAGTCGCTCCTCGTAGCTCATACCTCTCAGCTCGGGTACTAGTCTGGTGGCAAACCTTTGAACCTTTTCCAGTTTAGTCTTATGCTTGACTAGATAGGGACTCCATGCTGGAGCCGCATACTCCAGGATTGGTCTGACATATGTGGTATATAATGTTCTGAAAGATTCCTTACACAAGTTTCTAAAGGCCGTTCTTATGTTAGCCAACCTGGCATATGCTGCTGATGTTATCCTCTTGATATGAGCTTCAGGGGACAGGTCTGGCGTGATATCAACCCCCAGGTCTTTCTCTCTCTGACTCTTGAAGTATTTCATCTCCCAAATGATACCTTGTATCTGGTCTCCTGCTTCCTACCCCTATCTTCATTACATTACATTTGCTTGGGTTAAACTCTAACAGCCATTTGTTCGACCATTCCTGCAGCTTGTCCAGGTCTTCTTGAAGTCTCAAGCTGTCCTCCTCTGTCTTAATCCTTCTCATAATTTTGGCGTCGTCAGCAAACATTGAGAGGAATGAGTCTATACCCTCTGGGAGATCATTTACGTATATCAGAAACAGGATAGGTCCAAGTACAGAGCCCTGTGGGACTCCACTGGTGACTTCACGCCAGTCTGAGGTCTCACCCCTCACTGTAACTCTCTGCTTCCTATTGCTTAGGTACTCCCTTATCCACTGGAGCGCCCTACCTGTTACTCCTGCCTGTTTCTCCAGCTTATGCATCAACCTTTTATGGGGTACTGTGTCAAAGGCTTTCCGACAGTCCAAAAAAATGCAGTCCGCCCACCCTTCTCTTTCTTGCTTAATTCTTGTCACCTGATCGTAGAATTCTATCAAGCCTGTAAGGCAAGATTTACCCTCCCTGAACCCATGTTGATGGGTTGTCACGAAGTCTCTTCTCTCCAGATGTGTTACTAGGTTTTTTCTCACAATCTTCTCCATCACCTTGCATGGTATACAAGTTAAGGACACTGGCCTGTAGTTCAGTGCCTCTTGTCTGTCACCCTTTTTGTATATTGGTACTACATTAGCAGTCTTCCATATTTCTGGTAGGTCCCCCGTTTCCAGTGACTTACTATACACTATGGAGAGTGGTAAGCAAAGTGCTCCTGCACACTCTTTCAATACCCATGGCGAGATTCCATCCGGCCCAACAGCTTTTCTCACATCCAGCTCCAATAGGTGCTTTTTGACCTCATCTCTTGTAATTTCGAACCTATCCAAGGTCACCTGGTTTGCTGCCACCTCTCCCAGCGCCGTGATATCTCCCTGTTCTATTGTAAAGACCTCCTGGAACCTTTTGTTGAGTTCTTCACACACCTCTTTGTCATTCTCTGTGTACCTGTCCTCGCCCACCCTAAGTTTAATCACCTGTTCCTTCACTGTTGTCTTCCTCCTGATGTGACTGTGTAGTAGCTTTGGTTCAGTCTTGGCTTTGTTAGCTATATCATTTTCATACCTTTTCTCAGCTGCTCTTCTCACACTGACATACTCGTTCCTGGTTCTCTGGTATCTCTCTCTACTTTCTGGTGTTCTGTTATTACGGAAGTTCCTCCATGCCCTTTTGTTCAGCTCCTTTGCTTTCATACATTCCCTATTAAACCACGGATTCTTCCTTTGCTTCTCTGTTTTTTCCTGTTGGGCTGGGACAAACCTGCTTACAGCCTCCTGACATTTTGGGTGACATAGTCCATCATGTCTTGTACGGACTTGGTTCCGAGTTCTGTGTCCCAATGTATATCCCATAGGAATTTATTCATCTCCTCATAGTTTCCCTTTCGGTACGCCAGCCCTTTGGTTCCCAGTTCTTTTTTGGGGGTGATAATTCCTAGCTCAACCAGGTACTCAAAGCTCAATACACTATGATCACTCATTCCCAAGGGGGCTTCCAACTTAACTTCCCTTATATCCGACTCATTTAGGGTAAATATCAAATCAAGCAAGGCTGGTTCATCCCCTCCTCTCATTCTTGTCGGTCCCTTGACGTGTTGACTTAGAAAGTTTCTTGTTGCCACATCCAGCAGCTTAGCTCTCCATGTGTCTGGGCCTCCGTGTGGGTCTCTGTTCCCCCAATCTATCTTCCCATGGTTGAAGTCTCCCATGATTAGAAGTCTGGATCCGTTCCTGCTAGCCACAGAAGCTGCTCTCTCTATTATATTGATGGTGGCCATGTTGTTTCTATCATATTCCTGTCTGGGTCTTCTGTCATTCGGTGGGGGGTTATATATGACTACTATTATAATTTTCTGTCCTCCAGTTGCAATGGTGCCTGATATGTAGTCCCTGAAACCTTCACAGTTCTGAATTACCATCTCTTCGAAACTCCAACCTTCTCTTAGTAGCAAAGCCACACCACCTCCTCCTCTCCCTTCTCTCTCTTTCCTCACTACATAGTAGCCCTGTGGAAACACTGCATTTGTTATGATTTTCGTTAGCTTTGTTTCTGTGAGTGCTATTATGTCTGGGTTTTCTTCTAGTGCCCACTCTCCAAGTTCACTAGTTTTATTTGTAATCCCATCTATGTTAGTGTACATCGCCTTGAAGCTCACTTTCTTCTGTTCATTTACATATCCCTTTCTTGGCGAGTATTCTACTGGTGTGGGAAGCTGTTCCGTGGGTGAGAGGATCTGTGAGGTGGTTTGCAGGGTCGCAGAGGGTTTTGGGGTGGGGTGGGGGTTTAAGGGAAGGGGGAACGGGTAGGGTGTGGGTTAAGGAGATAGGGGGGACATGGAGGATACGGGGTGAGGGGGAGGAGGAATAGGGAGGGTATGGGATGTGTGTGTGTGTAATTACCTAAGTGTAATTACCTAAGTGTAGTTACAGGATGAGAGCTACGCTCGTGGTGTCCCGTCTTCCCAGCACTCTTTGTCATATAACGCTTTGAAACTACTGACGGTTTTGGCCTCCACCACCTTCTCATTTAACTTGTTCCAACCGTCTACCACTCTATTTGCGAAAGTGAATTTTCTTATATTTTTCGGCATCTGTGTTTAGCTAGTTTAAATCTATGACCTCTTGTTCTTGAAGTTCCAGGTCTCAGGAAATCTTCCCTGTCGATTTTATCAATTCCTGTTACTATTTTGTACGTAGTGATCATATCGCCTCTTTTTCTTCTATCTTCTAGTTTTTGCATATTTAATGCCTCTAACCTCTCCTCGTAGCTCTTGTCCTTCAGTTCTGGGAGCCACTTAGTGGCATGTCGTTGCACCTTTTCCAGTTTGTTGATGTGCTTCTTAAGATATGGGCACCATACAACCGCTGCATATTCCAGCTTTGGTCTAATAAAAGTCGTGAACAATTTCTTTAGTATTTCTCCATCCATGTATTTAAAAGCAATTCTGAAGTTAGAAAGTGTAGCATAGGCTCCTCGCACAATGTTCTTAATGTGGTCCTCAGGTGACAGTTTTCTATCTAGAACCACCCCTAGATCCCTTTCTTTATCAGAATTCTTTAAAGATTTCTCACATAATTTATAGGTTGTGTGGGGTCTATGTTCTCCAATTCCACATTCCATAACATGGCATTTATTCACATTAAATTCCATTTGCCAAGTGTTGCTCCATATACTTATTTTGTCCAGGTCTTCTTGAAGGGCATGACAATCATCTAGGTTTCTTATCTTCCCTATTATCTTAGCATCATCAGCAAACATGTTCATGTAATTCTGTAATCCCTCTGGTAGATCGTTTATGTAGACAATGAACATTACCGGTGCAAGAACTGAACCCTGTGGTACTCCACTCGTGACATTCCTCCAATCCGATACCTTGCCTCTGATTACGGCCCTCATTTTTCTGTCAGTTAGGAAATTTTTCATCCATGTTAGTAGCTTACCTGTCACCCCTCCAATATGTTCCAGTTTCCAGAACAACCTCTTATGGGGAACTCTGTCGAAAGCCTTTTTTAGGTCCAGATAGATGCAGTCAACCCAACCATCTCTTTCCTGTAAAATCTCTGTTGCTCGATCATAGAAACTGAGTAAGTTCGTTACACAGGATCTTCCAGATCGAAAACCATACTGTCGGTCTGATATTATATCATTTCTCTCCAGGTGTTCTACCCATTTAGTTTTAATTATTTTTTCCAATATTTTGACTATTACACTTGTCAATGATACAGGTCTATAATTAAGGGGGTCTTCCCTGCTTCCACTTTTGTAGATTGGAACTATGTTAGCCTTTTTCCACACATCAGCTACAACTCCTGTAAACAGGGATGCCTGAAAATCAGCTGAAGTGGAATGCTGAGCTCAGGTGCACATTCTCTCAGAACCCATGGTGAAACTCCATCTGGACCAACTGCCTTGTTCTTACTTAGCTCCTTGAGCATTTTTTCCACTTCGTCTCTAGTCACCTCTATGTGCTCTATGTTGTTCTCTGGAATTCTTATTGTGTCTGGTTCCCTAAAGATTTCATTTTGTACAAACACACTTTGGAACTTTTCGTTTAGTGTTTCACACATTTCCTTTTCATTTTCCGTGAATCTATTTCCCATTATCAACCTCTGAATATTATCCTTTACCTGCAATTTGTTGTTTATGAATTTATAGAATAGACCTGGTTCTGTTTTACATTTGTCTGCAATCCCTTTTTCAAAATTTCTTTCTGCCTCTCTCCTCACTGCTGTGTAGTTGTTTCTTGCATCTTTGTATCGTTGGTATGTTTGGGGGTTTGGCCTCTTCCTGTATTGATTCCATTTTTGTGTCTTTTGGTCTCTGGCCCTCTCGCAATTTCTATTGAACCAATCCTGTTTCCTAGTTCTGCATCTCTGTTTTGGTATAAATTTGTTTGTGCCTTATCATATATTTCACAAAACTTGACATACATCTCATTCACTTCCTTGCCTAGCAACCNTTGGCTACCTCTGTGATTTTTGGTCCCACTTTCTCGTTTCTGCATTATTTTCGGTATTACCCTTATCTTTTCGCCTTGTTGCTTTCGTCTTTCTCATTCGTCTCATTTTTATCTCCTTATTCATATCACCAGTTTGCTCTACAATATTGCCTTCATTTTTGTGTACCTCGACGCTATGTCCTTCTACATTGCTACTTTGACTCTCTAAATTCTCAATCCCTGGGTTGTGCTCAGAGTTCGTTGCTGTCTTTATATACTCTGCATATATTTCTGGTAGTTTTTGTGTGAATTGTAGCCTGTGTACTTCAGGAATGTCATTCATTAGTTTGGCAATGTTTTCCCACACCTGTCTGTCACTTTCACAGATCCAGTAGGTACCTTCCCGGTTTGCATATTGTGTAGGTAATCCTGTACAACTCAGGTGAAATCTTATGTTACAAATGTTACAGACAATGCCTACAACAGTCTTCCGAATTGACTTATGGCAGCCTCCACACACCTCCATGTTGGGTTTGTGATGTTATAATATTATATGCATATATTTATAATATATATATATGTATATATAATATGTATACAGTATATTTATAATATTACATATGTTTATTTGTTAAAGTTTATGTGGGGGTACTTATCGCCTTGTGGAGAAAATATGGTCCTCTTGGGACCGTATAGTTGACCGTTGTTGTCCCAGGACGGGGCAGGATGTCACCGGTTGCCAGTTACTTGATTTATACACTGATTATTTGCCTGTATTTTCCTAAGGGAATTTCTGCTTTCTTCCGGCTTACAATGTTATTAACTTACTCTATTGCTAGTTCCTAAACCTACTTGCCCGTATTACAGTATATATTGCTGGTATATCACTGAGGAGTATACTGTTACTGAGGGACGTCCCCTACACTGTGTAAGCCTCGTGGCTGTGGTGTAAACACACGTGTGATGCCTCCTCCACAACTTTACATTTATACTTTTCCATGTACAATTCTCTAACACTATTCACTAATTTATATGTTATGTTACACGTTCCACTTCACTGTTCAACGTATCACTGCTCGCTATATTTGATATATATCGCTTTTGCCTGTACACATGAGCCTGGTGGCACTGGCTCACCACGTGGGACCACGTTTGTGTCCACGGGACACAGGTGGAAACTGAGTGCCCAAATGAGCCACAGAGATATTAGAAAGAACTTTTTTAGTGTCAGAGTGGTTGACAAATGGAATGCATTAGGAAGCGATGTGGTGGAGGCTGACTCCAAACACAGTTTCAAGTGTAGATATGATAGAGCCCAATAGGCTCAGGAAACTGTACACCTGTTGATTGACGTTTGAGGCGGGACCAAAGAGCCAGAGCTCACCCCCCGCAAGCACAACTAGGTGAGTACAACTACGTGAGTACACGACAGAACCCAGCAGCCCAGGAACCCGCATACCAGGCGACCGACGGCGGAGAAACCCCGCTCAAAATCGGCTGGATGGGGAACTAGGAGCTCGTGTACACCCCAAGCCTGGCCCGAGGCCAGGCTAGACCGGCCAGGAGGAGGCCCACCAGGCAGCCGCATGGAGCGGCCTGCAGGCCCACAGACTCCTCACAACCAGGATGGCCATAACTAATTCGAAAGCAAGCAAGCGTGCCCCGGAAGTCCACGGACGGACCATAAGGGGCATAACTGGCAATCCCCCACAGTGTTCAGCGTTGTTATACCTATAATAGGTTAAGTAACAACTGTAATTACGAAACCATAAGATGCTTATGTTAACATGCTAAGTAGGTTAAGTAAGGTCGGTGTTTTCCATGAAGTTTTGAAAGGGAAACTATGATGCTTGTCACCCATGCACGTAACTAATAAGTCAATAATGACTTATTAAACTTGCGAGGACGGGGTGGTACAAGAGAGAACTGGAGAAGCACCTCCAAAGGATACCCGATCAAACCAGGCTGAGACTCGTACGTCAGGCAGCGAGCAGCCACGTCCAACAGCCAGGATGATCAGTCCAGGAGGCCTGGTCAACGACCGGGCCGCGGGGACGCTAAGCCCCGGAAGCACCTCAAGGAAAACCCCAAGGTAACGTACCAGCAAGAAGGCGTATGCTCGCAAGTAGGTCGTGTAACAACTGCAGACCTCAGATGGATATACAGTGTTCCCCGATGGTGCCTATAGCACCACTGCACTCCACTGGTACTATCCCGCAAGTACTACTACATAGGCGGGACCCAAACACCAGAGCGCAAAAACCTTGCAAGCACAGCCAGGAGCCCTACCAGGCGAGTACAGAACCAACACCACAACCCCCACCTCATAACACTAACAAAGGTGGAACCCCTTAATGACCCTAGCATGGGTTGGACATGCACAAGAGTGGGACAGGAAGGGGTGAAAAAGGGGGACAGACACTGGTGTGCGAACGGTCTCAGTCGTACAAAAGATACCCAAATAAAGACAGGTATATAACACCGCATCCAGCGCCCTGCCAAAAGATGCCAGACCGCAGAAAACTCACCTGGCGAACGGTGGCACGAAGTGACACGACTCAACCGAGCCCAGAAGAACCTGGGAGTACCGCCAGGTGAAGACGAAAAAGCCAGACCTGCAGGAGAGCAGGTGAGAGGCGAAGAAGGCGGCCCCCACCCATGACACAGGGAAAACCTCGGCGGCCTCCCCACAACTGGAACCCAGGACACCCCGGAGCGAAGGGGCACATACCGCGGCAAGGGAGAAGAGCGAGAGGCGAAGCACTGGAGCAAAAAGGCGTCTAACACCAGCACCACACACCGCCCAGACCAAAACAAACTCCGCGGCGCACGACACGCTGGCCGAAAACGCGCAACCGGCCCTGCGGGAAGGCGGCAACCAGGACTACCGCACTAGCAGAGCCCAAAAAGGCACAGCGGGCCACAAGCAAGCCAACAAGGCAACAAGGAGCCCAACAGGGACAAGAGCCCAACAGGGCACAAGTAGCCAACAGGGCCACAAGTAGCCCAACAGGCCACAAGTAGCCCAACAGGGCCACAAGTAGCCCAACAGGGCCACAAGTAGCCCAACAGGGCCACAAGTAGCCCAACAGGGCCACAAGTAGCCCAACAGGGCCACAAGTGGCCCAACCGGCCCATAAGGAGCCCAAACCGGCCCAAAATGAGCCCAACAGGGCTACAAGGAGCCCAACAGGGCTACAAGGAGCCCAACAGGCTACAAGGAGCCCAACAGGGCTACAAGGAGCCCAACCGGACTACAAAGAGCCCAAAACGGCGACAAGAACGAGGAGCCGACAGACGTTCCAATAACGCGGGAAGTAGCGAAAAACCTTCCCGTACCCTCGAGAACACGGAAGCCAAACCCAGTCCCGAAGGCACACAAAGGCGCAGGCGCACCCGAGACCAGTAGTCACGTAGAACCCCCAAAACGGGGAAACATGACGAAAACACCGTCCCAACAAGGGGTGGGGGGAAACATCCACCCACAGGACGGAACCAACCGACTCAAAGGCCAAGGAACCGAGCCCGGGGAGGGGCTGACGCCCAAACAGCACGTACGGCGAGTGGGGAGGAAAACCCTACTCTGCGTAACCACAAGCCCCGCCTAGAGGGGGATAAAAACCCCACAGGGACCAAGTCAGCCCCTCCCCAGCCCCGGGAACCCACACGACAGGCCCCGGGGCCGAGCCGTCCCCCCAAAGCCCCGGCCGTACCAGAAAACCGGGGCAGCCGTGAAAACACGAAGGAAGGGAGCCCACTGGCAGACTCTTACAACACGGCTGGAGGAACAGGCTCAAATGCCCCCGTCACTACCCCGGAAGGGGATTTCCCCGAGACTGCCCGAGTCTCAACACCAACAAACCCCGCCCTGAACCTACAGACGGTAAGGAACCGGATGCAGGCAGGAAGGGGAATCCAGGGAAAAACCAAGAACCAAAACGGGGCAGCCCGGGGTTCCCGGGGAGTTACCACGAGAGCGTTGCCACCACCAAGGCTCAAGTGCAACGCCTCTGCTGCCCGCACCAGCTTAGCACAACTGGGTAACCGAGCCACAACGAGCAACAAACTCGCAGGACTCCGGGTCGAAGGTGTCACCGACCCCACAGGCAGCAGACGGAGGCAAAACAGAGTCACCCAGAGACAAGGGGTGAGCAACCCTCAAACTCGCTGGAAGCGAGGGGGGGCTCTGGGGTCACATCCATCGGACCCACGCGCCCCCAGGGGTTTCCCAGGGTCCCGAGCGTTTACTATAAGAGGACTCGCGCTCAGGTAATCCCAGGCAGGGTACTGCTAACCGGCACCCAAAACTACCAAACAACTTTCTAAGAACTGAACCCCGGGATGTGTACACTCACGGGGACCTAGCAGGGGTGCCACCAGAAATACTCAGAACACAAGGGACCCAAGGGGCAAGAACGAAGGCAGACCCCCCCACCAGGTAGATAAACAAAAAGAAAAAGAAAACCCCGCAAGAGGACAGCATACCCAAGCGGAACAGAGCCGGCCGCTATGATTGGGAAAAGACAAGCTGCACAGTACCCTGCGCCCCACCAGTGCAAAACTGCCCCTTACCCTAAGGCGACCAAGGGAGACAGAACACCCGAGCACACAAAGAGCGGCCGAAAACCAAGCAGTAAACGGCCTAGCAGGGGCAGACCCCAAGGAACTTGTGGAAGGTGGCCCCAAGTCCCAAGGGCAGTACTTACAGGGCACCTAGGGAAGGGAACCCTAGGCGCATGCAGCCCGAGTACTGGAGAATCACTCCCGGCTCACGCACCACCTAGAAAAACAGACACCACACTCTAGGTACAGTGCTGAAACAACCACTGGAGCCGGAGCACATAACCGGTGCCTATAGCATCAGCCGAAGAACTGATGGGTGGATAGCCGGCGTGTGAGGTCTGGGGCTCCCCCTTCCCCCTCCCGGGGAGGGGGGAGCTGCGCAGACAGCGGCGCGGTGACGTGTGACGTCATACTAGTTTGCTTGTTTTCTGTTGGGGAGTTCTATCCACTAGTTCGACTTTTGGTAGCAATTTTAACCAGAATAGGGGTTTGTTTTGGGGCGCTTACCTTTCTGGGTGCCTGTCCCGGTCGATGGCAGACATAGAATGCTTCCAATCACACGGGGGCTTCTATAGGCCATTGCTCCCCTTGCCTCTCTGAGGGGGCCCGGTTCTGGCCGTGGTCCCCGGTAGGCCTAAGAACTCCATACACATGACTGATGCCAAAGTCTGACATTAGCATATCAGCCTGGGATAGCTCCGGGGAGCCGACGGGGCTCCCCCCAGAAAAATAATTAAAACTAAATGGGTAGAACACCTGGAGAAAAACTATATAATATCAGACAGACAGTATGGTTTTTGATCTGGAAGATCCTATGTAACGAACTTAGTTTCTATGATCAAACCACAGAGATTTTACAGGAAAGAGATGGTTGGGTTGACTGCATCTATCTGGACCTAAAAAAGGCTTTTGACAGAGTTCCACATAAGAGGTTGTTCTGGAAACTGGAACATAATGGAGGGGTGACAGGTAAGCTTCCATCATGGATGAAAAATTTCCTAACCGACATAAAAATGAGGGCCGTAATCAGAGGCAATGTATCGGATTGGAGGAATGTCACGAGTGGAGTACCACAGGGTTCAGTTCTTGCACCAGTAATGTTCATTGTCTACATAAATGATCTACCAGTTGAAATACAGAATTATATGAACATGTTTGCTGATGATGCTAAGATAATAGGGAAGTTAAGAAACCTAGATGATTGTCAAGCCCTTCAAGAAGACCTGGACAAAATAAGTATATGGAGCAACACTTGGCAAATGGAATTTAATGTGAATAAATGCCATGTTATGGAATGTGGAATTGGAGAACATAGACCCCACATGACCTATAAATTATGTGAGAAATCTTTAAAGAATTCTGACAAAGAAAGGGATCTAGGGGTGGTTCTAGATACAAAACTGTCACCTGAGGACCACATTAAGAACATTGTGCGAGGAGCCTATGCTACACTTTCCAACTTCAGAATTGCTTTTAAATACATGGATGGAGAAATACTAAAGAAATTGTTCATGACTTTTGTTAGACCAAAGCTGGAATATGCAGTGGTTGTATGGTGCCCATATCTTAAGAAGCACATCAACAAACTGGAAAAGGTGCAACGACATGCCACTAAGTGGCTCCCAGAACTGAAGGACTAGAGCTAGGAGGAGAGGTTAGAGGCATTAAATATGCAAAAACTAGAAGATAGAAGAAAAAGAGGCGATATGATCACTACGTACAAAATAGTAACTGGAATCGATATACAGTAATTGAAAGGGAAGAATTCCAGAGACCCGGAACTTCAAGAACAAGAGGTCATAGATTTAAACTAACGAAACAAAGCTGCCGGAGAAATATAAGAAAATTCACTTTTGTAAACAGAGTGGTAGATGGTTGGAACAAGTTAGGTGAGAAGGTGGTGGAGGCCAAGACCGTCAGTAGTTTCAAAGCGTTATATGACAAAGAGTGCTGTGAAGACGGGACACCACGAGTGTAGCTCTCATCCTGTAACTACACCTAGGTAATTACACTTAGGTAATTACATGGACAAAGGAGGAGCTAGATAATAAACGAGAGGGTTTTATAACAATACTGTCTCCACTTGATTATCCGGACTATATGGGAAGGACCCCCAGCCGGATAATCGCATTTTCTGGATAAGAGTACTTTTTCACTTCTGAGTCCAAAAGGGACGATTTCCAACAATTTTTATAACACACTCATGATTTGAATTGACACACACTAATTAGTGCGAGGGGGGCTGGGAGGGTGGTTAGCTGCCTAGCTGGTAGGTGGGCAGGGAAAGTGGGTGGGTGGGCAGGCAGGGATAGGTGGGTTCAGGCAGGTGTGTTTTGGGATGGCAGGCAGATGGACTTGGTGGGTGAACAGGTTCGAGCAGGCAAGTGGGTGGATGGGTGAGCATGCAGGTGGGTGAACAGGTGGGTGGATGGATTGGCAGGTGAGTAAGTGGGCATGCAGGGAAGTGGGTGAACAGGTGGGTGGGTGGGTGAGCAGGCAGGTAGGTGTGCAGGTAGGTGGGTGAACAGGTAGGTGTGCATGTAGGTGGGTGGGAATTCAGGTGGGTGAACAGGTGGGTGGGTAAGCAGGCAGATGGGTGGGCGAGCAGGTGAGGTGGGTTGGCCGGTGAGCATGCAGGCAGGCGGACGGGTGGGCGAGCAGGCAGGTGGGTGAACAGGCGGGTGGGTGTATTGGCAGGTGGGTAAGTGGGCATGCAGGTGGGTGTGCAGGTAGGTGGGTGGGCGAGCATTCAGGTGGATGAACAGGTGGGTGGGTGGGCAAGCAGGCAGGTGGAGCAACGAATCCGACAGAAGACGACAACTAGCCGAGGCCGCTTGCAAAAACTGAGTAAATGAAACTAAGTAAAGTAAAACCGAGTAAAAAACAGCCCCGTCTGCAAACAACAACAGACAAAAAGGTGACAAAAATTAAGAGCTAGAGCCCAAGCAGATTCCAAGGAGAGATTACAACTAGGTGAGTACAACTAGGTGAATACACACATAAGTGTACACATGTACATGTACAGGTATATGTGTGTACACACACACATGAAAAGAAAAGAAAATTAAATAAAGAAAAGAAAAATACAAGCAGCCCACCAGTGGGCAGAGATCACCACGCCAGCCAGGCGAAGAAGGCACAAAGAAAGCACAAAATTGAATCAAAAGGCCCACCTCGACAACAAAGCCCAAGGCCCTGGCATGACCACAACATGTGCCAATACCCAAAAAGATCAGCCTGCAAGCCAGGAAGACCCCGGAACCCCAGAAGGCAGAACCGGGTCACACACAAGGAAACAAAGCCCCCAGAACCCACAAAGGGGGCTCAAGAGGAAGAAACCTCCAGAACGAAACCAAAGAACCCAAAGGAACCCGGAATCGAAGCCGACCGGAGGGAGGGAGGGAGGGAGGGATGCTGGGGGAGCGTCCGGGACTCGCCCAGAAAATGGCATTTCATTACATTCAACACTGGTTTTCTGGGGGGGAGCCCCATCAGCTTCCCAGAGCGAACTACCCAAAGACAAGGAAAAAAACAGGAACCTACCTGGGTGGCAGTCATCCTCACTCCTCAGCGCGAAGTCAAGATAATGGCTACAACAACCGACCCAATGCAAAAAACCAGCGTTGAATGTAATGAAACGCCATTTTCTGGGTGAGTCCCGGAGGCTCCCCGGAGCTATCCATGGCTGATATGGATATTCTAACTACTTTGCATCAGTCGATGTGGGTGGAGTTCTAGCCTACCGGGGACCACGAGCCAGAACCTGGCCCCCTCAGAGAGGCACGGGAGCAATGGCCCATAGAATGCACATGTGATTTGGAGCATTCTATATCTGCCATCGACCGGGACAGGCACCCAGAAAGGTAAGCGCCACAAAACAAACCCCTATTCTGGTTAACAACAAAAATTAACAAACGAGTGGACAGAACTCCCAAAAGAAAAACGAGTAAACTAGCATGACGTCACACAGCCGCGCCGCATGTCTGCGCAGCTCCCCCCTCCCCGGGAGGGGGAAGGGGGAGCCCCAGACCCCCGCGCCGGCTATCCACACCTCAGTTCCGAGGCTGGATATCAAAACCACGAAAAACCGCCGACCGGAGGGCGGGAGGGATGCGGGGAGCCTCCGGGACTCACCCAGAAAATGGCGTTTCATTACATTCAACGCTGGTTTTCTGGGGGGAGCCCCTACGGCTCCCCGGAGCTACCTCACCAAAGACTACCTAAGAAAACAAGGGGACATACCCGGGAGGCGGTCGGTGAACCACTCCTCAACACGAAGTCAAGACAACAACCAAAAGGCCCCTCCGGAAAGCAGCAGGCACAACATTCGCCAGAAAAAGGGAGAACGGCCACAGACGAAGAAAACTATGACCAAGATCATAGGAGCCAAGAAACCACTGCGCCTGAGAAGAGCATGAAGCACTGCCACACGACCCCCAGAGGCCAATGCCAAAAGAGCCGAGGCAAAGCAAACCTGGCCCCGAGGAGCCACAACCACCAAGGAGAAGAAAAACAGGAGAGCACCCAGTCCAAAGACCTGGACGGCACAGGCAGTGCAGAAACAGGCCGGAGGTGAAACAATGCACGATACAGCCTGCGAAACGGCACAGAAGGAACATTGATACCGAAAGCTAGCAGCAGAAACCAAGGTGCAAGACCCAGGAACAGTCCCAAGCGCCTCTACACCTTCTGCAAGCCAATCCTATGACAGCCCCAGGAGGGAAAAGAAAACGCAGGACCAAAACCAAAATGCCACAAGCGTGCAAGGCCACCACCACAAGTGCAGCCGACAGGGAAGGAACCTGCATAAGGAGCCGCCCCGCACCAACCCCCGGCAGAAGGGCAGGAGCGAAGACTCAGGAAAAGGAGCAAAAGCGCCCACAGGAAAACGAGGAGCGCCGAGACAGCGCGAAGAGGAGATATATGCACAAAAGAACCAGAAGGCCAAACATCCAGAAACTGCCGGGAAGAGGACCCACAAGCCCTAGAAAGGACCGGAGGGAAGCTCAACCGAATGACGACAGACGTACCAGAAAAAGGGAAAGAGCTGACTGGGGTTAGAAGACACAGAATTGCACTTTCCCACTCTCATTATTCCTGCCCTTTCATTCTCCGCCGCACACGTACATGTACGTTTACAGGAGAGTGAAGGAGGAGGGGCCCACTGGGAAGTGTGTCAAGGAAAACCCAGCACAAAGACGCCGCCAGAGTAGCAGGCGCCGGCCCCGTCAACGAGAGGAGCAGCAGTGCAGCATGTCATCCGGCTGCATTCTCTCTATGGTGTGGGTGCCAGAAGCCACGGAGCGACCGGGGACAAGGAAGAAAGATGTCGTTGACGGGTGTCACGAACCCCAACAGATGACCAATGCAGTATATGGCGCTAGGACTGACCTGCGCTGGTCGGACTGACTGACATGTCAACGTCACACAGTGGGTGTTGAACTCCCCTCTGTTTATCCGCTTTCTCCTTTCCCACGGCAATTGGGTGCAGCAACCAAGGCTACCCCAAAACAGTCCCAAACCTTCGAAAACAAAAGCAGCAAACAAAGAACGAAGGCACAAAAACTCCGTCGCACCCGAGACCAAAAGTCATGCAGAACCCCAAGAAGAGGGGGACATGACTGAGAAGGCCCGTCCTGGAAAAAGGTGCGAAGACTGTAGAAAAACACCCACCGACAGGACGGAAACAACGGGCACGCTGGACAAGGAAAACCGAGCCCAGGGAGGGACCGATGCCCACAAAGCACGTGCGGAGAGGGGGACGGACGGAAAAACCCCACACCACAAAACCGTAAGCCTGGCCCAGAGGGGTAGAAAGACCCGGCGGGGACCAACGGGGCCGAAGGCCCTTACGTTAGCACCACCCCAGCCCCGGGAACCCACCCTGCAGGCCCGGGCCGAGCTGTCCCCTCAAAGCCCCAGCAAGAAAAACCCCGGGGCAGCCGTGAAAACACCAAGGAAGGGAGCCCACTAGGCTCCGGAACGTGAACGGAAACCGGAGGAAAAACGAGGGGCGAGACGAAGACCCCAAGCTCATCCCCAACCAGCACAATGAGGCAAGGACAAAACAGAATCCAAGGAACCTGGAAAACCAGGCCCAGCACAGCAAGACCGACAAGGAAGGAGGGCCCAAAAGGAGCACGGAAGGGCCGAACATAATGCCACAACCAACCCCGACACACAGCTGCAGTACCAAAAACGCAGCAAAACGTCCCCACACTCCCCGAGGGAGCGACAGAGAAGATAGATAATCGTACACGAGCGGCACACAAGGGGACACAGGCGGAAACCGAGCACCCAACCGAGCCACAGGGACGGTAGGAGAAACGTGTGCAGTGTAACAGGCAACCGAAGGAACACATTGGGCAGCCCAACATGGGCTGATCCCATACACAGCCCAAAGAGCAGAGACGAGAGCGCCCATGAAGCACAGAAACCGCTCAACAGGCAAACGACAGGGGAGAGGCGGAACTAAAGAGCCAGAACCCAACCCCAAGCACACAACACCCTCGACACAGGAAACGTACCACCACACAGGCACCCCCACCGTTGCACCGTGGAACAAGGTGGAGGCGGGGCCCCGAACTCAAGCCAGGTGAGACAAGCAAAGGAGAGGGGCAGGAGTACAGGCAGGGGTCGCCTCGAAAAGGCCAAGAGGCCACCCGCAGACACCCGTGAACCGAGGAAGGAATCAGGTGGAGAGAACAAGAGCAGCCCAATATGGGCTAATAGCCCAGCAGCAGGCACCTCGGGCGATACGGACCACTGTCACAAGTACGTACGTACACCCATGCCTACGCCCAAAAACAGCGTCAGGACGAAGGAAACGCCAAACCGCACCAACTCACCTGCAGAACTGTTTTAGTGTCAGAGTGGTTGACAAACGGAATGCATGAGGAAGGGATGAGGTGGAGGCTGACTCCATACACAGAGTCAAGTGTAGATGATAGAGCCCAGAGCCCAATAGGCTCAGGAATCGGTACACCTGTTGATTGACTGTGGAGAGGCAGGACCAGAGAGCCAGAGCACAAACCCCGCAAACACAACTAGGAGAGACAGCAGCACCCCAGACAACCCCCAAGCAACGGGGCACGGATGGANGCAGAGTTTCTTTCACCCTATGCCCCTGTTACCTAGCAGTAAATAGGTACCTGGGTGTTAGCCAGCTGTCATGGGCTGCTTCCTGGGGGTGGAGGCCTGGTCGAGGACCGGGCCGCGGGGACACTAAAGCCCCGAAATCATCTCAAGATAACCTCAAGATAACCTTAGAAAATTTTTTACTAAGTATAATTGGACAGACTTGTTGCTAGGCAAGGAAGTAAATGAGATGTATGTCAAGTTTTGTGAAATATATGATAAAGGCACAAAAAAATTTATACCAAAACAGAGATGCAGAACTAAAAAACAGGATTGGTTCAACAGAAATTGAGAGAGGGCCAGAGACCAAAACACACAAAAATGGAATCAATATAGGAAGAGACTAAACCCCCAAACATACCAGTGATACAAAGATGTGAGAAACAACTACACGGCTATGAGGAGAGAAGCAGAAAGAAATTTTGAAAAAGGGATTGCAGGCAAATGTAAAACACAACAAGGTCTATTCCATAAATTCATAAACAACAAATTGCAGGTAAAGGATAATATTTAGAGGTTGAAAATGGGAAATAGATTCACGGAAAATGAAAAGGAAATGTGTGAAACATTAAACGAAAAGTTCCGAAGTGTGTTTGCACAAAATGAAATCTTCAGGGGAACCAGACAGAATAAGAATTCAAGGGAACAACATAGAGCACATAGAGGTGTCTAGAGACAAAATGGAAAAAAATGCTCAAGGAGCTAAGTAAGAACAATGCAGTTGGTCCAGATGGAGTTTCACCATGGGTTCTGAGAGCATGTGCACCTGAGCTCAGCATTCCACTTCAACTGATTTTTCAGGCATCCCTGTTTACAGGAGTTGTAGCTGATGTGTGGAAAAAGGCCAACATAGCTCCAATCTACAAAAGTGGCAGCATGGAAGACCCCCTTAATTATAGACCTGTATCATTGACAAGTGTAATAGTCAAAATATTGGAAAAAAACCAGCGTTGAATGTAATGAAACGCCATTTTCTGGGTGAGTCCCGGAGGCTCCCCGGAGCTATCCCAGGCTGATATGCTAATGTCAGACTTTGGCATCAGTCATTTGTATGGAGTTCTTAGGCCTACCGGGGACCACGGCCAGAACCGGGCCCCCTCAGAGAGGCAAGGGGAGCAATGGCCTATAGAAGCCCCCGTGTGATTGGAAGCATTCTATGTCTGCCATCGACCGGGACAGGCACCCAGAAAGGTAAGCGCCCCAAAACAAACCCCTATTCTGGTTAAAATTGCTACCAAAAGTCGAACTAGTGGATAGAACTCCCCAACAGAAAACAAGCAAACTAGTATGACGTCACACGTCACCGCGCCGCTGTCTGCGCAGCTCCCCCCTCCCCGGGAGGGGGAAGGGGGGAGCCCCAGACCTCACACGCCGGCTATCCACCCATCAGTTCTGAGGCTGGATGTCAAGACACGCGAAAAACCGCCGACCGGAGGGAGGGAGGGTTGCCGGAGAGCCTCCGGGACTCACCCAGAAAATGGCGTTTCATTACATTCAACGCTGGTTTTCTGGGGGGAGCCCCGTCGGCTCCCCGGAGCTAACTACCCACAGAGGAAGACCAAAAGGGACGGAACCGGGAGGCGGACACAACGCACCCCTCCCCTGGAAGCGAGACAACCGGCAGCAATGCCAACCCAAGGCGCCACAGCCCTGGACAGTCCCGGGAACAACACAACAACGAGCAGCAAGGCCCTCGAACGAACACCAAAGATCCATGCCCGAAAGACTGCGAGAACACGTCATCCAAATGGCAGCGACAGCAGCAAAGCCACGAACGCCACGGACAGGAGGGAAGAACACAGGCAGCCGAGCCGCAAGAACACGGCTGACAACCCGGGACACCAGCACAGGCGAACCTGTGCTGGTGTCACAAACTCGGAAGACTTTGAAAGAGAAATTGACAATATGCCCATGCACTCAGCCCCTGGGCCTGACTCATGGAATTCAATATTCATAAAGAAATGTAAAGTACCAGTAGCGAGAGCACTCAGCATAATATGGAGAAAGAGCCTGGATACAGGGGAGATACCAGCAGCACTTAAATCTGCAGATACAGTATAGCTCCGTTGCACAAGGGCGGGAGTAAAGCCTTGGCAAAAAATTATAGGCCAGTTGCACTAACATCACACATAATAAAAGTGTTTGAAAGAGTGATTAGGAATCAAATTTCTAGTTTTATGGAAAACAATGAATTGCACAATCCAGGACAACATGGATTTAGAGCGGGAAGATCCTGTCTGTCACAGTTACTCAACCACTATGACAAAATCACAGAAGCCCTAGAAGAAAAGCAAAATGCAGATGTTGTATACACAGACTTTGCAAAGGCTTTTGACAAATGTGACCATGGGGTGATAGCTCACAAAATGAGGTCAATGGGAATAACTGGAAAAGTAGGACGCTGGATACTCAATTTCCTGTCGAACAGAACACAAAGAGTAACAGTCAATCAGATAAAATCGAGTCCAAGCGATGTTAAAAGCTCTGTACCTCAAGGTACAGTCCTTGCACCGCTACTGTTCCTTATTCTCATATCTGATATAGACAAAAATACACGTCACAGCTTCGTGTCATCCTTCGCAGATGACACAAAAATCAGCATGAAAATTACCTCTGCTGAAGACATTGAAAAACTACAAACAGATGTCAACAAAGTTTTCGATTGGGCAGCAGAAAATAATATGATGTTTAACAGTGATAAATTTCAGGTACTCAGGTACGGCAAAAATGAGGATCTGAAACATAATACAGGGTACAAAACACAATCAAATCTTCCCATAGTAGAAAAACAGCATGTCAAGGATTTGGGAATGATGTCCGACGATCTAACGTTTAGGGAGCATAACCAAGCAAATATCGCATCAGCCAGAAAAATGATCGGATGGATTACGAGAACTTTCAAATCCAGGGATCCCATCACAATGGTTGTACTCTTCAAGTCACTTGTGTTGTCCCGTCTCGAATACTGCTCAGTACTCACTTCCCCCTTCAGAGCAGGAGAGATTGCTGAAATAGAGGGAATACAGAGAACATATACGGCACGCATAGACGAGATAAAACACCTAAATTATTGGGATCGTCTCAAAGCTCTCCAAATGTACTCTCTAGAGGAGACGAGAGAGATACCAATAATATACACGTGGAAAATACTGGAGGGCCAGGTCCCAAATCTACACAGTAAAATAACAACGTACTGGAGTGAACGATATGGAAGAAAATGCAAGATTGAACCAGTGAAGAGCAGAGGTTGCCATAGCACAATCAGAGAACACTGTATAACATCAGAGGTCCGCGGTTGTTCACGTCCCCCC
>WNGS01165318.1:21872092-21886423 GCA_020271785.1 Procambarus virginalis | reverse complement strand
AACTTTGGCATCAGTCAGTGTGAATGGGGTTTTTAGACTACTGGGGAACCAGGATCCAGAACTTGCCCACTCCCCTCAGAGAGGCCGAGGAGCAATGGCCTATAGAAACCCCCTTGTGGCTGGAAGCATTCTATGTCTGCCATCGTCCAGGTCAGGCACCCAGAAATTTTAAGAATCCCAAAACAAACCCTATTCTGATTAGACATTGCTACTGAAAGCTGAACTAGTGAACAGAACTCCCCAAACAAAAACGAGCAAACGAGCATGACGTCACCACGTCGCCGTCTGTGCAGCTCCTTCTTCCCTGCGAGGGGGAAGGGGGAGCCCCAGACCCCTCGTGCTGGCTACCCGAAACCCAGTTCTGAGGCTGGATATAAAAAACACACGAAAAACCGTTGACCAGAGGGAGGGAGAGAAGGGAGGGAGGGTTGCCAGGGAGTCTCCGGATCTCACCCAGAAAATGACGTTTCATTACATTCAACGCTGGTTTTTTTGGGGGAGCCCTATGGCTCCCCGGAGCTATTTACCAAAAGACGAAAACCAAGAGGGACTCACCCGAGAGGCCATCGTTGCTCGCACCTCAACGAGAAGTCAAGACAACTGGCTGCAACCGCTGACCCAAAGTGACCATACCCAACTAGGCCCAGGAACATTAACCAGGTAACACGCAGCCAGGACCCTGTTCGACCGCTGTTAACCCTGCACCCGAATGTCAGCCCAAGACATGTTATTAAAGATAACAGCAAGCACAGCAAACTTACGAACGTAATGGGCATGGGGATAGACCACAGGCTGGCTGAACCGAATAACCCAGTGGACGACCTGGGAGACCCGAACTCTGGACCAGGGAAGAAGGGAAACTGGATCAATCTGAAGCGCGTCCCTGGTCACAGAGGCCATGGCGTGCAAATAACGGCGAAGAGCCACAACTGAACACAACACATGATGCACCCATGGCCTAATCAACCAAGCATCAACAACCAAGGACCCCTCTGGAAAGCAGAACTTCTTTTCTTTGCCAGAAAAGAAGACGGCTGCAACCAAACAGACCTACCACCAGGACCAAAAAGAGCAGAGGACCCCTGTGCCGGAGGAAATCAGGAAACTCCCTGACCCAGCCCCCAGAGGCCAATGTCAAGAAGAAAAGAGCCTCGGAGAAACAATCCAGAACCGGAGGGGCCACAACAAACTGAGGAGAAGAGCGATAAGAGAGCACCCAATCCAAGGACACAGGATGGCTCACAAACAGTGCATGAGCAGGCAGGAGATGAAACAACGCACGAGACAGCTTGCGAAACGGAGCAGAAAGAACGTCAATACCGAAAGCAAGCTGCAGCGGCTCTGCCAGCGCTGCACAATATGAGGCGACAGTATTCAGCATAAGATGATGGTCGAGAAACAACCACGAAAGAAAGAACAAGACAACCCTATTTGAAATCGAAGTGCACCTACAAAGGGACAAAAAGAAATGGAAGGACCACCAGGACGAAGCACACAGGAGGGACACCATCAACGAAGCCACCTGCTCACCATACAAGTGGTGATCGACTTGAGTCAGAAAAACCGGACGCGAAGATTCGAGAAGATCGAACCAGCCACGTACCAGACTGGACTGATCTGCTGAAAGAGGAGGAGCCATGGGAAAACCCCCCGGGTTCAGACACCGAGCAGAGAGCGCCTGGAACCAAAGCTGGGCCGGCCACCAAGGAGCCAAGAGGGCACCTTTACCCTGGTAAGTCGTCAAGCAAGCTAGGACCTCCAGCAATAACGGAACTTTGGGGAATGGGAGGAACCCCCACCTCGGCCAGTCCTGCCTGAAGATGTCTATCCCACCGGCCTCGCAATTGGGGAAGAGCACCACATATAACAGGAGACGCCTCAACAATGCCGACGCGAAAGGTCCACCTGCAGGAGCCCGTACGTCCGGCAGAGCCAACTGAATGAGTCAGCGTTGACTGTCCATTCCATGGACAGGGCAATGAACAGAGACAGGCAGTTCGGCATGCTGTTTGGGGGGTTACATTGGACACCCCCCGAACATGAACGGCCAGGACAGTCAAACCCCAAAAACTCAGCAGACAAGCCACCCAAAGTAACCCGCCCCAAAGAGCCAAGGACTGCATTGAACCCCCCTCGGTTCAGGCAATGAACAACCAGGGGAGCAGTTCAAATGGAGCTGGATCGTTGATCCGCAGGTCACCTGAACCCTCTGGAGAAAACATCACACCGCCGCGAACTCCCGCACCGTGCTGTGAGCCCGATGGAAGGACAGATCCCATCGCCCCTGTCCGGCCTGTTGAGCACTGGTCATAAAGCTCCAACCCAGAGATGACGTGTTCGTAAACACATCGAGTGAGGGCTCGGGCAGGCGCCAAAGCACTGAACCAAAAAAAAAAAAAAGAGGAAGCCGGCCACGTTGCAACTGACACAAAGCCCCCAGAGGCCGAACCCAGTGATCGCGAGAGAGACGGAAGGGATTTCCCCGAAGGAAGCAGAACAGCCAGCGAAGCCAATCACGGACCAGCGGGTAGACCAATATGGCAAAGTTCCGGCTCCCACACAAACCCTCGAGCAATAAACGAGCAAAGGCGGGACTACACTCAAAGTAGAGATTCCGGAGGGAGAGACAAGGAAGCAAGAGTCCCACACAAAACCCAGTCAAGTCTGAACCTGGGAAGGGACCAGATAGGATTGTCGCCAGTTCACCAAAAGCCCAAACCCGGCGAGCTGGGAAAGAACCAAATCCTTGGCAAGCAGACACGCGGACTGGCTGGGAACACCTAAGAGAAGTAGATGGGCCACCACGACCCGGGTAAGGCGTGTGAAAAAGCGAGGTGCCAGGTTCAACCCGAACGGAAGACAACGAAAGCAATAACCAATACGACCCACAACAAACCGAGCTAATCCCTGAACCCCAGATGAATCGAGACATGCCAATACGTGTCCCGGAGGTCCAGGGACACCATCCAAGCACCCGGCACCAACAGAAGCTGGACCCGAGATAGAGTAGTCATCTGAAAGAAGGGGCAAAGAACCCAGGATTCAGACGGACAATTCCAGAATGAACCTCAGGTTCGCACAGTCCTGTTTTGGGACTGAGAACAGACGGGAACCCATCCAAGAGACATCGTTGTTTTGACCACGCCCAAGCGCACCAACTCTGAGATGACCTGACAGAGTGCAGGAGAAGGGGCCCACCCGAACTCCCCGAAGGGGAAGGGGGTCCACCCAACGCCACTGCAGGTTGTCGGAAACGACCCGAAAAGCCCACAAATCATGAGACCAGGTGTGATTAAACAGAGCGAGCCTCCTCCTCATCGCCCTATCAACAAGACGAACTGCAAAAGGCCCTAACATGACGAGCGGATCCCGCGCCCTGGCCCGACCCCTCCGGGATGAAGTGTTCCGTTCCCCCCCCCCTATCCCTCGGGACCCCCCAGAGAACCAACAAGTCCAACGTGGGACGACAACTCGAAGAAGCTGCCTGCGGATACTGCTCAACTGCAGAATCTACAAACAGCTAGGAACGTAAGGCCGAAGACAACCTAAGTGCCAGGGCCCAAGCAGATGAAGCAAGCACTGCCTGCCGACACGCAAGCCGCTAAGTATAAAACAGAGACACTGCATCCCGCAGGATCGCCACAAACAGCTTCAACAGGGCAGACGACACACGTGCCGCTAGGCCCAAGGTACTAGACCCAGGAATGGCCCCAAGCACCTCCACATCCTCCTAAAGCCTATCCGCAGATAGCCACAGGAGGGAAAAGAACCACAAGACCGAAGCCAGCAGGCCATGAGCGTGCAAACCCTCAGCAACCAGTGCAGCCGAAGGGATGGAACCTGCACGTGAAACTGCACGAAGCGAACATCCCGAGGAATGGCCGGGGCGAAGAAGCACGCACTGAGGTGCTCAAACTCGCCCCCCCCCCCCCAGGAAAACCTGGACCACCGTCAATGCCTCACGCCACTCAAGCATACAGGAAGGACAGAAAGTATGCCATGCCTCCAAGGAAAATACAGGACAGTCCGCCAGCCAGGATAACTCCGGAACCTCGTAACTAATCCAGTAGGGAAAACAAAGACCCAAACCTGAAAGAAGACTAATCCATGATAGAGGCGTAATCCAGGTCATGCAGGAAGTAAGCCGCAAAGGCGTCTCACACCACATGAGGCGGGATACGGGAAACCGAAAACCTCTGGAAAGACGGGACTGAAGCACCCGAAGGAACACGGAACAGAACTCGGGGAGGGGCAGACACCAAATCCAACTTGTACGAAAAGGGGGGGGGTAAGAAAACCCCACTCCTTGCTACAGTAAGCCCCACTCAGAGGGTAGAAAAACCAAGGCTGCAGCGACCAACACCCCCAAGTCCGGGTCCCTATAACCAAAACGGGGCAGGCTCAGGGCTTCCGGGTGAGCAATCAACCTAGCACATTACAACAACCTAAACCTAACATGCAATGTTTGCACTGCCTGTACCTGAAAAGGCAGTGGATTGGGTAAACTGAGTCACAAACAAGCAACAAAACTCGCAGGACTCTGGATCAAAGGTGTCACCGACCCAGCTGGCAGCGAGACGGAGGCAAAAACAACGAGAGTCACTCTGAGACAAGGGAACAGAGCAACCCCTCAAACTCGCACAAAATAAAGTGGGACTCAGGGGTCACATCCATCGGACCTACGCGCCCCATGGGGATTCCCAGGGCCCTGAGACGGAACTCACACCCAGGGAAGCCCAGGCAGGGTACTGCTACCCAGCGCCCAAGTCTACCAACAAGCTTTCTAGAAACTGAATCCCCGGGATGCAGGGATACCACCAGAATCACAGACAATCAAATTAGATACAAGGGGCAATGAAGCAAAAGCAGACCCCCACACCAGGTAGGCAAAAACAAAAACAAAATTAAACCTCGCAAGAGGACAATGTACCCAAGAGGAACAGAGCCGGCCACTGTGAGAGGTGACAACTAGCGGCGCAGTACCCTGTGCCCCTACCAGTGCAAACCACCTTTTACTCTAAGGCAAACAAGGATGCCAGAAGCATTTCAGCACACAAAGGGGAGCCGAAAGCCGAGCAGCAAACGACCAAGCAGAGGCAGAACCCAAGGAACTTGTGGAAGATGGCCCCAAAGTCCCAAGGGCAGTACTTACTGGGAACCTAGGGAAGTTAGCCCTAGGCAAATGCAGCCCAAGTACTGAAGAATTACTCCTGGCTCGCACACCCCCAAAGGAACAGCCCCCACACCACTAGGCACAGAGCTGGAGACAATCAGGAGCCAGAGTACACGACTTCAGCCTAGTACATCAGCCTCAGAATTGGGGTTTTGGGTAGCTGGCACGAGGGGTCTGGGACTCCCCCATTTCCCTCCCATGGAGGGGGGAATGGCACAGACGGCGACGTGCTGACGTCATGCTCATTTTTTGGGGGAGTTCTGTCCACTAGCTCGGCTTTCAGTAGCAATTTCTTAACCAGAATAGGGGTTTGTTTTGGGATGCTTACCTTTCTGGGTGCCTGACCCAGTTGATGGCAGACACATAGAATGCTTCCAACCACATTGGGGTTTCTATAAGCCATTGCTTCTCGTGCCTCTCTGAGGGGGGCCAGGTTCTGGCTTATGGTTCCTAGTAGGCCTAAGAACTCCATTCACACTGACTGATGTCAAAGTCTAATATAGCAATATCAGCCTGGATAGTTCCAGGAAGCCATAGGGGTTCCCCCCCCCCTTCCCCACCAGAAAACATTAGAAAATTTTCTTAAGGTTGGAACAAGCTAAGTGAGGTGGTGGTGGAGGCCAAAACCGTCAGTAGTTTCAGTGTTATACGACAAAGAGTACTGGAAACATGGAACAGCACGAGCATAGCTCTCATCCTGTAACTACACTTAGGTAATTACACACTATATCTATATTTAATTTCCAGCTGTTTTACAGGTATTACAATTTTAAATATACTGTATTATGCTAAAAATTATATTCTGTTAACACAATTACTGTATCAAATAGTTTGGCTTTATACTAGCAAATTCACTGAGAAACTTTACTTACCCTTGCTTCATCAGAGGCAGATTGACATCAACTTTCTCCCTTTTATGGCCATTGCAGCACATCCCAGATCCAATGCCAGACCACTTTTAACTCGATTACCATCTGCAAAAATCATTGACTCGCCCTGAGCAGTATGTTCTGAGTTGGTCATGCCATCAACTGACTGATAGAGGTTTCACCTTGACATAATGACAATCTGCTTTCTCTTCCATTATCCTGACATTGGTATTCATGCAGATATAACAAAATTAAAATAAGTGCCAAAAAAAAAGGAAACAGAGCTGTAAAGTTATCTGAATTGGATGTAAAATATAATTCATACTAAACCCAGAATTTAGTTTTTTAAATTGTTTGAGTCAATACATGAACCCTTTATACTCTTAATACATCTTTTTTTTCATTTTAGAAACTAATTTACAGCAGTTTCTTAGTCCAATCCCCTTTCTTCAGTTTTGGACAACTACAAAAAACCAGCATTGAATGTAATGAAATGCCATTTTCTGGGAGAGTCCCGGAGGCTCCCCGGAGCTATCCAGGCTGAATGGACAATTATAACATTCTGGCATCAGTCAATGCATGGAGATCTTGCCTACCGGGGACCACGAGCCAGAACCTAGCCCCCTCTAGAGGGACACGAGGAGCATTGGCCTATAGAGACCCCCTTTATTATTGGGAGCATTCTATGTCTACCATCGACCGGGATAGGCACCCAGAAAGGTAGACGCCCCAAAACAAACCCCTATTCTGGTAAAACTATTATGACCAAAGACCGAACAAGTGGACAGAACTCCCCAAACGAAAACTAGCAAACGAGCATGACGTCATCATGTTGCAGCGCCGCTATTTGCACAACCCCCCCCCCTCCCCAGGAGGGGGAAGGGGCAGCCCCAGACCTAACCGGCGACCCACCTTACAGTTCTCAAGCTGGATGTAAAAAATGTGAAAAAGACCGTCGACCAGAGAGAGGGAGGGAAACCGGGAAGCCTCCGGGGCTCACCCAGAAAATGGTGTTTCATTACATTCAACGCTGGTTTTTGGGGGGAGCCCCGTCGACTCCCCGGAGCTAACTACCCAAATATAAGGAAAAACCGGGACTTACCCGGGAGGGCGGTCCGTTCTCACTCTTCAACGCAAAGTCGAGACAACTGGCTGCAACTGCCAACCCAATGCAGTGCAGGGTCACCTAGGCCCAGGAACATTCAACAGGTAGCGAGTGGCCATGACCCTGCTCGACCTACAAAAACCACGGGCCCGAATGTCAACCCACGACATGTTGCTAAAGATGGCAGCCAAGGCAGCAAACTTACGAATGCCATGGGCCCGGGGATAGACCGCAGGCTGGCTAGATTTAATAACCCTGCAGACAACCTGAGAGACTCGAGTCCGGGAATAGGGAAGAAGGGAAACCGGGTCCACCCAGAGTGCATCCCTGGCAACCAAAGTCGTGGTGCGCAAATAACAGCGGAGAGCCACAACCAGACACAACACATGATGCACCCCCGGTCTGCCCAACCAAGCATCAACAACCAAAGGCCCCCTCCGGAAGGCAGCCATCTCATTCTTCGCCAGAAAAGAGGGAGATGGCTGCAAGTGAATAAAACGACCACTGGGACCGAAGGAGCAGAAACCCCTGCGCATGAAGCTTCCCAACCCGACCCTCAGAGGCCAATACCAAAAGGAAAAGCGCCTTAGAAAAACAATCCCGAACGGAAGGGGCTACAACAAACTGAGGAGAAGAGAGAAACGAGAGAACACGGTCCAAGGACCAGGACGACTCAGGCGGCGCATGAGCAGGCCAGATGTGAAACAACGCACGAGACAGCTTGCAAAACAGTGCAGAAGTAACATCAACACAGAGCAAGCTGAAGCGGTTCCGCCAACGCCGCATGATACGAGGCGACAGTATTAGGCATAAGATGACGGTCCTGAAACAACCAAGAGAGAAAGAACAGAACAATCCTATCAGAAACCGAAGAATCCCTAGGCAGTGACAGAAAAAACCGGAAGGACCGCCAGGAAACTTCATACTATACTGCCGCCGAGACAAAGCATGCAGGTGGGAGACCAACAACGAAGCCACCTGCGCACCATACAAGTGATGATAAAACCCGAGTCAAAAACACCAGACGTGAAGACTCGAGGAGAAGACCGAACCAGTCTCGTACCGGGCTAGACCGATCTGCTGAAAGATGCGGAGCTGTGGGAAGACCCTCGGGTTCAGACACTGAGCAAGCAGCGCCTGAAACCAAGGCTGGGCCGGCCACCATGGAGCCGAAGGATAACCTGACCCTGGTAAGTCTCCAAGTGAGCCAGGACCTGGAGCAACAGCTGAACCGGGGAAAAGAGGTAGAGGTAACTCCACCTTGCCCAGTCCTGCCTGAAGGCGTCGACCCCGACGGCCTCGCAGTCGGGGAAGGGTGCCACGTATACCAGGAGACGCTTCGACCACGCCAATGCGAAGAGATCCACGTCCGGAGTCCCGAACGTCTGGCACAGCCAACTGAAGGAGTTGGCACCGACCGTCCATTCCATGGAAAGGGGAAGAAAACGGGACAGGCCGTCCACCAGGACGTTGGACACCCCCCCCCCCTGACATGAACAACCATTAGAGCTAAAACCCGAGAACTCAGCAGATGAGTTACCTGAAGCAACCAGCCCCAAAGAGCCAAGGACCGCATCGAACCTCCACGGTTCAGACGATGAACCACCGGGGAGCAGTCTGAATGGAGCCGAATCGTCAATCCGCGAGAAACTCGAACCCTCCAGAGCGACATCCACACCGCCGCGAACTCCCGAACCATGCTGTGAGCCCAATGGAAGGATGGACCCCACCACCCCTGGCCGGCCTGGTGAGCACTGGTCACAAAGCCCCAGCCGAGAGACGATGCGTCCGGGTACACATCGAGCGAGGGCTCGGGTAGGTGCCAAGGCACTGAACACCAAAAAACCTGAAGAGGAAGCCGATGATGCAGCAACCGACGCCAAAGCCCCCATAGGTCGAACCCAATCATCGCGAGAGAGGCGGAAGGGCCGTCCCCGAAGGAACCAGAACAGCCGACGAAGCCACACCTGACCCGGTGGGTAGACCATCATCACAAAGTTCAGTCTCCCGCACAAACTCTTGAGCAACTGCCGCATGACCCGGGAACCCCTCAGAAACAGGCGAAGGTGGGACCGCAGGTGAAACAGAGCCACTGGAGGCAAGAGACAAGGAAGTGATGCGAGCGTCCCAAAGCAGACCCAGCCAAGACCAAAACTGAAAGGGAACCAGATGAGACTTCCTCCAGTTCACCAAGAACCTGAACCCGGCGAGCTGGGAAAGAACCAAATCCCTGGCGAGCACACACACGGACCAGCTGGGAGCCCAAACCAGCCAGTCGTCGAGGTAGGCCAGAACCTGAATACCTAACAGACGCAGGCGGGCCACCACGACCTGAGAAAGGCGCGTAAAAACGCGAGGCGCCAGATTCAATGCATTCAATGCATTGTCTTCTCAAAGGGAAGACAACGAAACCGGTAACTTTGACACCACACAACAAAACCGAGCCAGTCCCTGAACCCCGGATGAACCGGGACGTGCCAATACGCATCCTTAACCCGTGCACTGCGCAAAGCGCCTTTAGGCGCTCTGAGAGATGTGCTATTTTTTTTAATCAGGCTATATTTTAATGTTTTTTTAATGTTTTCATTACTCTTTTGTGTTTTTAAATTAAAATAGTTGAGTTTGATAACATTTTGACATTAAGCTTACCTGAATATTTATAAAAACAACAAGAATATGTCCTTGACAATTGCCCCAAGAAGTTTTTGCCGAAACCAGGTGAGCAGTGCAGGGGTTAAGGTCCAGGGACACCATACAAGTGCCCGGCTCCAACAGAAGACGGACCTGGGACAGAGTAGTCATCCTGAAGAAGGGGCAAGAAACCCATGGGTTCAGACAGGTCAAGTCCAGAATGAACCGGAGGTCCGCGCAGTCCCATTTCGGGACCGGAAACAAGTAGGAAACCCACCTGAGGGATGCTGTAGTTTCAACCATGCCCAAGCGAACCCACTCTGAGATGACCCGACAGAGCACAGGGGAAGAGGCCTGCCCCGCCAGCCCCGAATCCCCTGAGGAAGGAGGAGCCACCCAACACCACCACAGGCCGCATGAAACAACCCGAAAAGCCCATGAATCGTGGGACCAGACAGGAAGGAAACTGGGCGAGCCGCCCCCCACCCCCATCGCCACGTCAATGGGACGAACCGCGAAAGAGCCGACGTGCCTTGCGAGAATCCAAGCGGCGAACAGGGCAATCCTCGTGCCGACCAGCAACAGCCAGAACCGAAGGCTGCGCCAGCCCCGAATCCAGCACCAAAGGCCTACCCAGACAAAAAGAACCTCGAGCCTTGGCACAACCCTTCCAGGAAAGCACCTCGCGAGCCCCCCGGAACAACAACTCAGACATAGGCCGACAACTGAACAAGGCCGCCTGCAGGTACTGCACCACAGCAGACTCGGCAAACAGCAACGGACAAAAGGGGGAAAACAAACGAAGAGCCAGGGCCCAAGCGGATTCCAAGGAAGAATCCAGCACCGCCTGACGACATGTGAGGCAAGAAGCATTGAACCGCAAAACTGCATCATGCAGGATGGGTGCATAGAGCTTCAACAAAGCAGACGACACCCGCACTGCAGAGGACAGCGCACCGGACCCGGCAGCAGCCCCAAGCGCCCCCACATCCAACTCAAGCCAATCCGAGAATATCTCAAGGAGGGAAAAAAAAGCAGGGCCGAAGCAAGCAGGCCACGAGTCCACAAATCCTCCGCAACCAAGGCAGCCGAAAGGAAAGGAACCTGCACGGGAAGCTGCATGACACCAACATCCTGCGAAAGGGCAGGAGCGAACAAACACACATTAAGATGCTCAAAGTCGCCCCCCAGGAAAACCTGGAACGCTGTAGAAGTCTTTCGCCACTCAAGTGTGCGGGACCGACAGAATATGTGCCAAGCCTCCAATGAAAAGAGAGGACAGTCTGCCAACCAGGACGACTCGGGAACTTCATAATAAACCCAGTATGAACCAGAAGATCCGTACACGAAGGAACGTGGATCCATCACAAAAGCATAATCCGGGTTGCGCAGGAGGTAAGCCACCAAGGCTTCCCGCACCTCTGAAGATGAAACACGGGAAGCTGGAAATCTCCGGAAAGACGGAACCAAAGAACCCGTGGGATCACGGAACCGAACCCTGGAAGGGGTAGACACCAAGCCCAATTCGTACGAGGAGGGAGCGAAAGAGAACCCCTTTTCTTGTAACACCAAGCCCTGCTCAGAGAGTAGAAAAACCCAGGTGGGGTCCAATGGGGCCTAAGGCCCCCAAGCCAACCTTTCCCCAACCCCAGGAACCTCACCCTGAGGACCCGGAGCCGAGCTGTCCTCCTGAACTCCCCCACCTCCAAAGAAAAGGCAGCAGCAGCCAAAAAAGCAGGAACGAAGGGGGTCCATTGGCCAGACCCAGAAGCTCTGGCAGAAGGATTAGGCTCGAATGCCTCCGCCGCAGCCCCAGAAAGGGACACCCCTGAGACTGTCTGAGTCTGCAAACCAACTAAACCCTGCCTCGACTCCGAAACCCTCAGACATTACGGAGCCAGAGGGTGTAAAAAGGGGGGGGGTGAAACGAATGAACGACAGAAGGGGAAGGACTAAGAGGGGCGGACGGAACCAGAGCCGAAGCGATTTCCACCCCCAAGTTCGGGTACCTATAACTAAAACGGGGCAGTCTCGGGGCATCTGGGGCAGCAACCAACCTAAAACGTTACATCAACCTAAATCTAGCTTCCAACGCCTCAGTTGCCTCCACCGGTGTATCAAGCCCAGTAGCCTGGGTGAACTGGAATACGTACAGACAGAACACTCGCACGACTCCGGGTCAAAACAATCACCGACCCAACAGGAAGCATGGCGGAGGCAAAACCGGTGAGTGTCCCCCAGAGACAAGGGGACAGAGCAACCTTCAAACTCGCAAGAAATGAGGAGGGACCCAGGGGTCACATCCATCGGACCACATAGCCCCGTGGGGTTTCCCCGGACCGTTAGCGTTAGCCTTGGATACATGCTAAGGGAAGCCCAGGCAGGGTACTGTGAACCGGCACCCAATTTATCAACAAAACTTCAACTGTACAGCTGAACCCCCCGGGACGTGTACACTCATGGGGGTCAAGGCAGGGTGGACCACCAAATCAAGGTAGACGGATACAATAACCCCAAGAACAGAGAAGGGGGACGCAAGGGCAGACCCCCATTAGGTGCAAAACAAAAACAAAAGAAAAACCTCGCAAGAGACAACGTACCTAGGCAGAACAGAGCCGGCTGCTGTTATTGGTGAAAACTAGCTGTGCAGTACCCTGCACCCTGGCCAGTGACAAAAACTACCCCCTTCCCAGAGACAAACAAGGACAAGAAAAAAACCAGCTGACCCCAAGGGCGGCCAAATACCGAGCAGTAAACAGCACAGCGGAGGTAGATCCCGAGGTGACTTGTGGAAGGTGGCCCCAAGCCCCAAGGGCAGTACTTACAGGGCACCTAGAGATGGAAACCCTAAGTGCATGCAGCCCGAGTACCGTAGAGTATCACTCCTGGTGCACGCATCACCGGAAGGGACAGTTCACACCACAAGGCACAGAACTAACAAAACACTGCAGCCAGAGGCACGACCGCACCAGACTCCCATCAGCCAAGAACTGTAGGGTGGGTCGCCAGAAGTTAGGTCTGAGGCTGCCCCTTCCCTTTCCTGGGGGGGAGGGTGCGCAGACAGCTGCGTGGCAACGTGATGACATCATCTTCGTTTGCTAGTTTTCGTTTGGGGAGTTCTGTCTACTTGTTCGGTCTTTGGCCGCAATAGTTTTACCAAAATAGGGGTTTGTTTTGGGGCGCCTACCTTTCTGGGTGCCTATCCCGGTCGATGGCAAACATAGAATGCTCCCAATAATAAAGGGGCGGGTTTCTCTAGGCCATTGCTCCTCGTGCCTCTCTAGAGGGCGCCAGGGTCTGGCTCGTGGTCCCCGGTAGGCAAGAACTCCATGCATTGACTGATGCCAGAAAGTTATACATATCCATTCAGCCTGGATAGCTCTGGCAAGCCAACAGGGCTCCCCCCCCCCCCAGAAATAGCCCATAAACAGTGTATAATATGGTCAGAAAATGGGACATGAAATTTAGTTTGTAAAACAGCCATTAGCTATATCCACAGAATAAAAAAATTCACTCTTCATGTTATATTATCTCAAGTATCACTGCTGCTATATTTACAAGTAATCAGTAAAACTAAATAAGTTAGAGTACAGTACCACTAAACAAAAATTAGCAAACAAATGACAGTCAAGGAAAGTTACCGACATATCTTTATATTATAGTTGTGATGTTGTATCTAAGCATATAATATCCCTTGAATGTTTCAGCTAAAGGCCAAACAAATTACAAAGCATTTTATAATTTCAAAATATCTAGATAGTTGATATAAACATTCCCTGACACAAGGTAACAGTTATTACATGTCTCAAAACTTTGAAGTGAAACTTTGTAGTCAAAATATTTTTCATATATCATCTGGAAACTAAGTAGTATCACAAAGTAGGGCATCATGTAATAAGAAAGGATTGATTTTAGAGGAATGTATTAATTGCTCCTTGAGCGACTGGCCAGGGTCCACCTGGGACACTCTTGTAGTCGACTCTCAGTGTTCCTTGACAAGGAACATTAATTTGTGTGTGTACTCACCTAGTTGTACTCACCTAGTTGTGCTTGTGGGGGTTGAGCTCTGGCTCTTTGGTCCTGCCTCTCAACTGTCAATCAACAGGTGTACAGTTTCCTGAGCCTAATGGGCTCTATCATATCTACACTTGAAACTGTGTATGGAGTCAGCCTCCACCACATCGCTTCCTAAAGCATTCCATTTGTCAACCACTCTGACACTAAAAAAGTTCTTTCTAATCTCTGTGGCTCATTGGGCATTCAGTTTCCACCTGTGTCCCCTAGTGTGTGTGCCCCTTGTGTTAAACAGCCTGTCTCTATCAACCCTGTCGATTCCCTGAGAATCTGAATGTGGTGATCATGTCCCCTGTGGGAAATTTACCCACCATATCTAATAATCATCTAAGAAATCATATCTATATCATATCAATCTATCAAATCATATCTATATCTATCTATATCAAATCTATATCATATCAGAATCATATCAGAATCACAATAGATTCACAACATAGCTTGATCCTAGATGATGCCACTATGATCACGTACGCCAT